>JAVGWX010000009.1:4708350-5308350 GCA_036924085.1 Ariolimax columbianus
ATGCACTTGAGACTGGATCAGGGATTCTTCTTCTTCTTCTGCGTTCGTTCTCAATCTCTCGCTACCAAACCCTGACACAGGCCTAAGTAGCAGAATGTAGTCCAGAGAACGGAATGCGTTGTGTCGTAGTTTACAGCTTGACTGCGATATTTGCACCTTTTGGTCCAACACATCCGACTTCAGCAAGCATTTTTTTAGTACCGGGTTAGCATTCCCTCTTCAATCCCTTCTCCTTAGCCAGTCTGCCCTCCTGCAGCCTGTTATCCAGGATCACCTCGTGGAGGTGTAGAAGGGTCTTGGCAGCTCTGGTTCGCTGGCCCTGACGCAAACAGTCAGCTATGGGTCGCTGACCACTGCAGCTCATGCGCTGCTCAGCGTCTTGATCCAGGACCAGGGATTCCAGTTTTGAATGTACTTAATTATTCACTAACAGTGGGCTATCAGTGAATGAGTGCCAGTGACTCAGCTGGTTGTTTACATCAGGGCCAGTGACCCATAACTGACCAAGATCCTTTTCTGCCTCCAAGTGGTGACAGACTGTAACCATGCAGTCTGACTAAGAGATTAGGGATTAAAAAGGGCAAACCTAGGGATCAAGATGATGAGCAGCACATGAGTTGCAGCGGTCTGCGTCAGGATCAGCGAACCAGACTGGCTAAGAAGAAGGGATCAAAGAGGGAATGCAAAACCGGTACTCAAATAATGCTTGATGAGGTCGGATGTGTTGGACTGAAAGGTGCAAATGTTGCAGTCAAGCTGTAAACTATGACACAACACATTCCGTTCTCTGGACTACATTCTGCTACTTATTCCCGTGTCAGGGTTAGGTAGCGAGAGATTGAGAACGAACGAAGCCAAGCCAATCCAAAAAGGGCAAACAGTCCCAAAAATGCTGTGATGATATTGAATGAGTCAGGTCGAAAGGCCCAAGTATTGCAGCCTTTCTGTAAACTATAACACAACATTACAAACAATCCTTTTTTTCAGGATGAACACAGAAAAACATTCACTAACAAATACTCACTTTCCTTTTTTTACATATACATTTTCTGTTTTCACAGTATTTTACCAAACTTTTGTTTGGCCTTTGCTTTTTTCACGCCCTGGTACAAGAACGACGCAAGTTTGGTCCAAATGGCTGGAATATTGCTTATGGTTTCAATGAGTCAGATCTTAGAATATCAGTGAGACAATTACAGGTGAAAAATGGCTATTAACCCTCTAGTTTCCACATTTTTTTTATAATGTCACAGACATTTAGACGAACCCATTTTTGGGTTCACCAGATGTCTTGTAGTTGTTTTCTCCCTGTTCTATTTTCTTGCTGTTGTTTTCTCTCTGCTCTATTTTCTTGCTGTTCTTTTCTGTCGGTTCTATTTTTTAGCTGTTGTTTTCTGTCTGTTCTATTTTCTTGCTGTTGTTTTCTCCCTGTTCTATTTTCTTGCTGTTGTTATCTCCCTGCTCTATTTTCTTGCTGTTGTTATCTCCCTGCTCTATTTTCTTGCTGTTGTTATCTCCCTGCTCTATTTTCTTGCTGTTGTTATCTCCCTGCTCTATTTTCTTGCTGTTGTTATCTCCCTGTTCTATTTTCTTGCTGTTCTTTTCTGTCGGTTCTATTTTTTAGCTGTTGTTTTCTGTCGGTTCTATTTTTTAGCTGTTGTTTTCTGTCTGTTCTGTTTTCTTGCTGTTGTTTTCTCATTGCTCTGTTTTCTTGCTGTTGTTATCTCATTGTTCTATTTTCTTGCTGTTCTTTTCTGTCGGTTCTATTTTTTAGCTGTTGTTTTCTGTCGGTTCTATTCTTTAACTGTTGTTTTCTGTCTGTTCTATTTTCTTGATGTTCTTTTCTCCCTTTTCTTATTTCTTGATGTTTTCATGCTGTCCTGTTTTCTTGATCGTTTTATAATTGGGCCAATCCTTGGGCATCTAGTACAGTGGTTTGAGCTAATGCTTCTGAAGGCAAATGCTGGGCTCAATCCCTGGCATTAAGATGCTTCAGTATATACTGCTGTAAATAGGTACCTGACTTACTGTTAGAGAAGAGATGATGGCCAATTGGTCACCCAGCCTCCAAAGAATGCTAAAACAGAGCACAATGAAGTCTCTAACATCTCATGCCCAATGATGGTGCTTACTATAGCACTAACTTTACCTTCGCTGCCTTGACCCACAATGACATCAGAGCCAGAGCTATTGTTAAGTGATCATGTAGATTTCACCTACTGTCTGAATGCTCTTTTATTTAGAAAACATGTATTTATTACTATTATTTTAATTATCTGACCACTGGCAAGCGTAATAAAGGTAGACCCTTCCTCCGCTACAAAGATGTTTGCAAGCATGACCTGAAGGCGTTGGATATGAACACCTGCAACTGGGAGAAACTTGCCAAAGACAGACCTGGTTGGAGGCAGGCTTTGTGTGCTGGTCTGCACGCAGGGAAGACAAGATGCGTCAAGATGCAGACTCTAAACATGTGCGGCAAAAGCAAGGGCGACAACTGACTAAGTCTCATCTCTAGCGTGAATCCCATTGTCTCTCAAGACTGACAGGATGCCATTCAATCAATCAATTATATTAAACAATTTTTTTAAATACCTGATAATTTTTGTTTCTTTTATTTATGGCAGATGTTTATTAATGAATACAATGAGATTCCCTATGCAGCCATCACGTACATGACAGGAGAATGTAACTATGGTGGCAGAGTGACAGACGACTGGGACAGACGTGTACTCCTCACAATTCTCGGTGACTTCTTTTGTGAAGGTCTGATAATGGACCCAAATTACAAGTTCAGTTCTAGTGGCAACTACCACTTGCCTTTGAGGACAGACTATGAAAACTGTGTCAAATTTATTAAGGTATATTTTTAATCCATACATGTTTTTAAAATGTTACTGCACACAAATTACATATATATATTAAAACACCTGCTGAATGTGGAGTAGTCATCTCGATTTGAAAGGAAGCTCTAGAAATAATACCACATATATGAAATAAGAATAAAAGAAAGCTCTAGAAATAATACCCCATATATGATACAAGAATAAAAGAAAGCTCTAGAAATAATACCACATATATGAAATAAGAATAAAAGAAAGTTCTAGAAACAATACTCTCTATGTAATACATGAATAAAAGAAAGCTCTAGAAACAATACTCTCTATGTAATACATGAATAAAAGAAAGTTCTAGAAACAATACTCTCTATGTAATACATGAATAAAAGAAAGCTCTAGAAACAATACCCCATACATGCTACAGAAATAAAAGAGAGAATAACTCATTTTTGTGGGAGCTTGTAGAATAATATATGTACATATTTATATTGCAGCAATTGTAGGGGTATTACAGGCGAAACAAGATATTCTTCTTCTTCTTCTTCATACGCAGTCAGACATCATCATCATGTAGCATGTCCTTTGTAGAACGTCGCTCCCATCACAGTCTGAAAGAAACTCGTTCCCTTGCCAAAACTCCAGCTTCCGCCACTGTCATACTCAGGCACTCCTGAATATCTTGGTGCCATCGTCTTCTTGGTCTACCCCTTCCTCTTTTGCCTGGCACCATACCTTCCATCACCGTCCTCTCAAGACCGTTGTGTCTCTTGATGTGACCAAAGTATTTGCATTTTCTAGCCAATATGGAATTGATAAACCAGTTCTCCTCTATGCTCAACTCTTGCCGAATGTCTACATTTGTTCTTTTCTCTGTCCAGGGTATTCTGAGGATCTTTCTGTAACATTTTGACTCGAAGGATTCGATTCTTTGTCTAGAAGTTTTGGAAATCGTCCATGCTTCACAGCCATAAGCTGCCACAGGAAAAACACAGGCTCTCAAGACTTTTACTTTTATCGTTTTGTTGGTGCCCTGCCATAATTTCTTCAGGCTGTTCAGTCTCTGCATTGCCATAGCTAGTCTTCTTCTGATTTCTTTCAAACAGTCACCATTTTTGTCGATTCTGGAGCCCAGATATTCAAAATGTGTAACCTGATCTATTTCCTCACCACCCACTGTAAATGTATGCTGACATTGTGTTTTATCGGTGGTCATTATCTTTGTTTTGTTTATGTTTATGAACAGATTTTGATCTTTACTATGTCCATTAACGGCTGAAAGTAGCTGCTCTAGCCCTTCCGCACTTCTTGATAGTATCACTGTGTCATCTGCATATCGTAACTCTGGAATCTCGTACCCCCCAATCGTAAATTGGTCGAAACTTTCAATGTTCTCATCTTCTCGCACATTTCTCATTATACATTCCGCATATATGTTGTACAGATAAGGTGAGAGTATACATCCCTGTCTGACTCCCTTTTGTACTGCAAACCAATCTGATGTTTGCCCAGATACTCGGACAGTGGCTTGTTGATCTTGGTATAATGTTTCAATGAGATGGACTATATGCAAAGGAAACCCCATTTCCTTCATGATTCTCCACAGATTTTGATGTTTTACCGTGTCGAAGGCCTTAGTGTAATCAGTCAGACAGTAACCATTATTTTTTCGAAAAAAGCGGCGGTCATCCTGAGGCTGTCGACACTGCCATAGAGCTTGTCTTGCAGTTCCACTGGTGATGGCCACATCTGCTCTCTCTGATCCTCGTATGTCGGGCAGTTCTGCAGCAGATGTTCAGCGGTCATTTTACCGGTACCGCACGGGCATTCGTCGGTACCACCTATCTTCAATTTGTTGAATAGGTGGTACCTCAGTCTATTGTGGCCAGTGCGAAGTCTGAAAACAACGACCTGCTCTCTTCGGTTCAACTGGTAATGGGCATCGTTTTTGGTGTAACCAGTATGTTCGGTTTCCCATTTGGTCATGTATCTGGCTTTGATAAGCCGTTTTGACTCTTCGTACGTCATACTAGTATCTGTTTGTGGTAGTCTTGCACCTTCTTTTGCCAGTCTGTCTGCCTCCTCGTTGCCTTGGATGTTGCAGTGTGATGGGACCCACTGTACCACTACCCTTTTTGGTGCGGACTGCTGGCACAGTTTGCAGAGTGCTGCTCTTAAGTCATTAAGCTCAGTGTTTTTCTGGCTTTTTAGCGCTGTGACTACGGCGAGAGCATCTGTAAGCAGGACTATATGGC
This sequence comes from Ariolimax columbianus, assembly GCA_036924085.1. Taxonomy (NCBI): domain Eukaryota; kingdom Metazoa; phylum Mollusca; class Gastropoda; order Stylommatophora; family Arionidae; genus Ariolimax; species Ariolimax columbianus. The sequence goes on from JAVGWX010000009.1 coordinate 4,713,443, forward strand.
TTTCATTTTCTTTATGTGTCACCATTTCTTCCACTGCTGCCCTCAGTGCCTCTGCCTCCGCTCTGAAATTGCTTGTGTACTTACCAGTAGCGAATGACAGTGTTATTTTTCTGCCATTTGGTAGGTTCAGAAATGCTCCTGCCCCTCCGTTCTGTGTAGTGTTTGTTACAGAACCGTCGGTGTATGCATGGGTCCAGTCCATGCTTGGGTAGTTTTTCGATATAAAGCTTAGAAAACAAGATATTCAACAGAATCATTTTGGCCAGGTTAAAAACGGAAGTAGACAAAACACTCCGAAAGAAACAGTCATGATTTTGTCAAAGAAGATCATGACTCTATGCTTCATAGTAGAATACACTATTGAATGGAAGTCATTTGTATACTCACATTTTAAAGATCATGAAAAAATGTTTTAAAGTGTGAATCAAGAACTCTATGGCAACTATTGAGACACTTAGGGATACTAGAAAAGTACATAACCGTTCATATAGAATAAATAAAAGGATAACTATTAGTCAATAATTCTATCTTTACATTTTTATTAACAGTATTCGCTTAGAATATTTCTTTTATAGAACTGAAGCAAAGCATTTAGCTGATTTATGACACTGTGGTTAAACCTGTTGTTGTCGTCGAATGCCCATGATGAGTAGGTTTACTCTTTTGTGCGCCCTGAAAAGGACGTTAAGTGGCGGGTTGCAGTAGCTTTCCTCACATCCAGAGCATGCTAGGCTTCATCTGCGTGTCATTCACTACTACGGGGATCACGTTGATCCGCCAACTTGTTAGCCATGCTGCCATGAAAAGATCCCATTTCCAGGGAGGGCTACGAGGAAGCCGAGGTGAGGATCTTGGCCAGTATATTTTACCTGACCCTGACTAACATGTCTGATCAGTATATTTTGCCTGACCCTGACTAACATGTCTGATCAGTATATTTTGCCTGACCCTGACTAACATGTCTGATCAGTATATTTTGCCTGACCAGGCGCTAGTCGTCCTTCCCCTGGTTAAACTTTAATTGTACTAAAAGTTTTTCACTGGCAAATTTGTTCTGTGTGTCTTGGTTGGGATGAACGAACATTTTTAAACATTTTAATATATAATCTCATGCATGATGGCCTGCCGACATTATCTTTCCTGATGACAATCTGCAGCATTTGCCGGCCACACAGTACCCAGAGGTGTTTGGTATGCACGACAATGTTGACATTTCCAGGGAGCTTGCTGAGACCAAACTGATGTTTGAATCCGTCTTACTGACGGAGGGCGGAGGTGGTGGTGGTACCAAGGGATCTGATGCTGCTCTTTCAGTGGTAGCTGCTGATATTCTAGCAAAAGTACGGTATAAAATGTTTGTTTGTACACAATTATTTTCATACATAAATATATATTTCTGTCTTTTGCCATTTTGAAGATTTCTTGATCTGGTGCTGTTGCAATATTTGTGTATATAAAATTGACAAACCGAAGTTGGACAGGAAAAAATATTTGGCTTGGCTTGGGTTCGTTCGTTCTCAATCTCCCGCTACCAAACCCTGAAAGGGCTTAAGTAGCAGAATGTAGTCCAGATAACGGAATGTGTTGTGGCGTAGTTTACAGCTTGACTGCCATATTTGCACCTTTCGGTCCAACACATCCGACTTCAGCAAGGGAAAAAAAATGTTACAATGAACTGTTTAATATCACTAGTGCACAGACAATATATTTACTTGGGAGTCAACAATATACATGTTTTAAAAAAGAAAAATTGTAAACTTAAAGAGGTAGAATATGATTTTTTAGAAACAGGTATTTCCCAAACAAAAGTGCTCACTAAATTACTGTATTTAGATTGATAAATTTGTTTGTTCTTTTCCTGAAAAGGACGTTGTGTTGTAGTTTATAGTTATACTGAGATTTATGTGTCTTTCAGCCGCACTCAACCGATTTCAGCATGCGGCAGTCTGACAGCAACTGGCGGAAGGAGGAAGGATTTTCCTTGAAGATATTAAGGGTGCATGCCACTCTAGCCCACTCCAGGGCAGCTTTCTTCTTCTTTCTTTGTGTTCAGGATTTTTGGTCATGCTTTATCTGCAGACCAGTCGCCATAATGAAGCCTGTAGTTTTCACCAGGTCGGAGCGGCTGCCCAATAACTTTTGTCTCAGCTATGCGCCCTCTGGCCAGGTCCGGTATCTCATTTCCCTATAGAGTGTGAATTCCTGTAGAATGTGTTCAGGATTCTGGCTCCTTGTTCCATATGGTTCCATATTCCAATGATCGGTGTGTGTGATCTTTTGTCTGTATAAATGTTCTAGTAGTCTGCGGTGACCAGTTCTCAGACGAAATGAGATAGTTAGGTCTCTGTCTTCTCTCCATTGGTGTATATGCTGGTTTCTGATGATGTTCTTGATTTCTCCATATGGCGGGGGGGGACTAACCTCTGGTCAGGCAAAATATACTGACCAAGACCCTCACCTCGGCCTCCTCGTAGCCCTTCCTGGAAACGGGCTGTTTTCATGACAGCCTGACTTAGGTGAAGGATTGATGTGATCCCTGTAGTAGTGAGTGAAACACAGATGAAGCCAAGCATAGCACAACTGCTTGGAGGAAACCGGTCCACCTTCATCAGCACGCTCGGGATAGAAGGAAATCTACTCCAACCTGTCACTTAACGTCTTTTTCAGGGCGCAAGAAAGAGTAGACCTACTCATTGTGGGCAATCGAAACAACAACAACTCTGTATGGTACTCGATGATTAAACTGTGCCAGGGCAACTATTGGTTGGATAAAAAATATAAATAAGGTCAGTTACTTTTTGACCAGACCTTGTACATAGTAACATAGAAAAAAGATAATTTGGTTCTCTCATGAGAATGGAACCAGATCAATTAATGTTGTGTCTAAAACAAGTAGATCTGGTTATAGGGCATAAGGATAACCAAAAATCCTACAAAATGAAACTTGTATTGGCTGACACAACACACACGATCTAAGAAAACTTCAGATTCCCACGTCGCTTATTGCTGCAAGTGGATGGAAAAATTCAAACTTAGTAACTAGCTGTAATGCAATAATAATACCTTGTGATCAGCGAACAAATATTTCAAGTGACATGCTTCCAATTTGATCTTTAGCTGCCAAAAGATTATGACATTGAAGCAGCCATCATTAAATATCCAGTGACCTATATGGAGAGCATGAATACAGTGCTAGTGCAAGAAATGGAGAGATTCAACAGGTCAGTGTAACTGTTATTGTTAAAGTTATACATCATAAAAGGTTGTTCAACAGGTCAGTGTAACTGTTATTGTTAAAGTTATACATCATAAAAGGTTGTTCAACAGGTCAGTGTAACTGTTATTGTTAAAGTTATACATCATAAAAGGTTGTTCAACAGGTCAGTGTAACTGTTATTGTTAAAATTATACATCATAAAAGGTTGTTCAACAGGTCAGTGTAACTGTTATTGTTAAAGTTATACATCATAAAAGGTTGTTGTTGTTTGATACTCACAATGAGTAAGTTCATGCTTTTGTGCACCCTGAGAAGGACGTTAAGTGGTGGGTTGCAGTAGCTTTCCGCACATCCTGAGCATGCTCATGAAGGTGGACTGTGGCCCTCCAGGTAGTTGTGATATGCTTAGCTTCATCTGTGTGGCGCTCACTACTGCGGGGATCCACATATTGTCAGCCAGACTGCCTTGAAATCAGCCTGCTCACAGGAAACGCTACATGGAAGAGAGATTGTGGTCTTGGTCAGTGTATTGTGCCTGACCCTAATGTGACGTCCTGGTCAGTATGTTGTACCTGACTGGACTAGCGTCTCAGTTCCCCATCATAAAAGATAACTTGCATTCAATTTGTAAGTGAACTCCATTTTTTTAGTTGTGTATTTTATTTAGTTTTTCTGCCTCCGAAGATTTTTATTTCGGGTGGTAATGTTATTGATTTTCCTAAAATTCTTTCTATGCATGTATTCTTGGGAGGATGTTGTTCCCATAATTTTTCTGATATCAGCATTTTTCATTCTGTCTCTTCTGGTGACATTTATTACTTTTCTTAGGCATCTCATTTCAGAGGTTGTAATTTTATTTTCCTTTGCCTTGGACAGATGCCAGATTGGGCACTGTTAACACAGAGTTGGTAAGAAAATAGTGTTTATCAGTTGCTATTTTGTTTCTATACTGATGTTCTGATATTTGAATAGGGGTAGGTCACTTGTTGTTTGACATCTGGTTTCGATTGCTCTGTCCAATCATCTGTCCTCAGTGAAAATGATGTTTGAGTCTATTGTCGTTGAAATGAATGTTTAGAGGGCCTGGTGATCTGCTGATTTGGATAGTTTCTGTCTTTGATGTACTAATCTTCATGTTATATCTCACACAAGTTGTATTAAGCATGTCTGTATGATATTGTAAGTCACTTTCATCTTCGTACATTAGACTTTGGTCATCTGCGAAAAGTATCTCCCTCAGCGACTCGTGACCTTCACTTTCTGCAGTTTCGTTGTCGTCAGGGTTGGCTTCTGGTATTATTTTATCCATATATATAATGAATAGTATTGATGATATAACACAGCCCTGCCTGACTCTCATGGTAATCTCAAATGTGTCTTTAGTGCCGTAAGATGGTCTGACTCTACTTTGGCACGTTTGGTGCAGGGCTCTCACATTATCTAATAACTGCCTGTGTACTAGGGGTTCTCCATGGCAAAGTGGTCAAGCCACTTGACGAGTTCAGACAGTTGAGGTTCGAATTTTAGCTGCGATGGTTGGTTCATGAAGGCAGTTTTTTTTCAGGAGAGCCCTAGGTTCATCGCTGGAGCTACGGAGTTGTGCTTTGTGCGATGCTCTCAGCTGGCAGCATGCCATTCTGAGGAGAGAGACTGAGTCATATGGAAAGATATGGCGGAGATGAAGTCGAGCCCTCACATTTAACCTCTATATAGCTTTTATCTTTTATATAGCACAAAGCACTCAGTTACAATCCTACCAAAGGAAGAGAAAGAACCTGAACCAACATTGGAAGAAGTACGCTCTGCAATTAAAATTCTGAAAAAGGGAAAGTCCCCAGGATGCGATGATATCCCAGCAGAGCTAATACAAGGAGGAGGGGAGGCATGTGCTCGAGTCTATCACAAGCTGTGTAAACAGATATGGCACAGTGCAGAGTGGCCAGAAGCATGGAAGAAATCAATTTATATTCCTCTCCCCAAAAAAGGCAACCTGAAGCTGTGCATGAACTACCGAACTATCGCGCTGATCAGCCATGCTAGCAAGATACTCTTGCAAATCCTGTTAAGAAGGATAGAGAAAAGGTTTGAATCTGAAATTCACGTAGTCCAGGCAGGTTTTAGGAAAGACAGAGGGACCCGGGACTACATATTCAATTTAAAGAATATCTATGAAAAATATAGAGAGTTTAATGTAGACCTGTACACATGTTTTATTGATTGCACTAAGGCCTTCGACACGGTAAAACATCAAAATCTGTGGAGAATCATGAAGGAAATGGGGTTTCCTTTGCATATAGTCCATCTCATTGAAACATTATACCAAGATCAACAAGCCGCTGTCCGAGTATCTGGGCAAACATCGGATTGGTTTGCAGTACAAAAGGGAGTCCGACTAGGATGTATCCTCTCACCTTATCTGTGCAACATATATGCGGAATGTATAATGAGAAATGTTCGAGAAGATGTGAACATTGAAAGTTTCGACCCATTTACGATTGGGGGGTACGAGATTCCAGAGTTACGATACGCAGATGACACAGTGATACTATGAAGAAGTGCAGAAGGGCTAGAGCAGCTACTTTCAGCCGTTAATGGACATAGTAAAGATCAAAACCTGTTCATAAACATAAATAAAACAAAGATAATGACCACCGACAAAACACAATGTCAGCATAAATTTACAGTGGGTGGTGAGGAAATAGATCAGGTCACACATTTTGAATATCTGGGCTCCAGAATTGACAAAAATGGCGACTGCTCGAAAGAAATCAGAAGAAGACTAGCTATGGCAATGCAGAGACTGAACAGCCTGAAGAAATTATGGCAGGGCACCAACAAAATGATAAAAGTAAAAGTCTTGAGAGCCTGTGTTTTTCCTGTGGCAGCTTATGACTGTGAGGCATGGACGATTACCAAAACTTCTAGACAAAGAATCGAATCCTTTGAGTCAAAATGTTACAGAAAGATCCTCAGAATACCCTGGACAGAGAAAAAAACAAATGCAGATATTCGTCAAGAGTTGAGCATAGAGGAGAACTGGTTTATCAATTCCATTTTGGCTAGAAAATGCAAATACTTTGGTCACATCAAGAGACACAAAGGTCTTGAGAGAACAGTGATGGAAGGTATGGTGCCAGGCAAAAGAGGAAGGGGTAGACCAATAAGACGATGGCACCAAGATATCCAGGAGTGCCTGAGTATGACTGTGGCGGAGGCTGGTGTTTAGGCAAGAGAAAGAGTTTCTTTCAGACAGACTGTGATGGGAGCGACGTTCTACAAAGGACATGCTACATGATGATGATGATAACTTTTAACCTGCCTGTGTACTCCGTAATCTTCTAGCACAGACCAGAGTTTGTTTTTTCTGTCCACTCTTTCAAAGGGCTTCACCTGATCTATGAAAACTATGTTGTCTACAGTTTTCTATTGTTCTTTTGGTTGCTTGTCTTAGACTAAACAGAGGCATCTGTGCATCCTGTTCCCTTTCTGGATCTAAACTGTGCATTACTTAATTGTGGTTCTACTATGGCACTTTGTTCTAAGATTTTTGCATAAATTTTACCTGTGTGGCTTAACAGTGAGATGCCTGTGGAGGTATCTCAGTCCCTTTTGTTACCCTTCTGTTTCTAAATTGGCACTACTGTGACCATTTGTCAGTCAGTTGGGGTTGCTCTGTCTCTCCATGCTGCTATGAAAATTCTTTTCAGTCAGTTTATTCCTGTTTTGCAACAAACTCGAATTGCTCCAGTTGTAATTCTATTCGCATCAATCATTTTTTTTTAATGGGATGTTTTTTAAGGCTGCTTTTATTTTGTGTTGCTATATTGATAGTTAATGTTGCTCTTTGTATCTTGGTGTGTAACTAGTGCTCTTTGTATCTTGGTGTGTAACTAGTGCTCTTTGTATCTTGGTGTGTAACTAGTGCTCTTTGTATATTGGTGTATAACTAGTGCTCTTTGTATCTTGGTGTGTAACTAGTGCTATTTGTATCTTGGTGTGTAACTTGTGCTCTTTGTATATTGGTGGGTGTGTAACTAGTGCTCTTTGTATCTTGGTGTGTAACTAGTGCTCTTTGTATCTTGGTGTGTAACTAGAGCTCTTTGTATCTTGGTGTGTAACTAGTACTCTTTGTATCTTGGTGTGTAACTAGTACTCTTTGTATCTTGGTGTGTAACTAGTACTCTTTGTATCTTGGTGTGTAACTAGTACTCTTTGTATCTTGGTGTGTAATTAGTACTCTTTGTATCTTGGTGTGTAGCTAGTGCTCTTTGTATATTGGTGTGTAACTAGTACTCTTTGTATCTTGGTGTGTAACTAGTACTCTTTGTATATTGGTGTGTAACTAGTACTCTTTGTATATTGGTGTGTAACTAGTACTCTTTGTATCTTAGTGTGTAACTAGTACTATTTTGTGTGCCTTCCAGGTTGAGGAGTTCTTAGAAATATTCTTTCAATTTGATTTTTTATGTATGCCTTCATAGTATATTCGTGTTCCGCATTTGTAATTTATAAATGTTGTGCCGTTGAAACTTTCTTCTCTTATTCTCATTGAATTTATACTTCTGTAAACATCTCTTGGTCGTTTTTTGCTGATGATTCTCAGTCACTCTCCATAATATCGCCAAAATTCTTCTGTTGCTCTTTGGATTCTTCTTATATTGTCTCTTCTTGTTGTTCGATACTTGATATTGTTGTTGAAAGACCACAATGAGTAGAATTACTCTTTTGTGCGCCCTAAAAAGGATGTTAAATTGCGGGTTGTCGAGTTTTCCTCACATCCCAAGCTTGCTGATGAAGGTGGACCAGGGTCCACCAGGCGGTTGCGCTATTCTTGGCTTCATCTGTGTCACTCACTATTACTGGGATCACGTCGATCGCTCACCTTGTTAACCAGGCTGTTAAACAGCCCATTTCCAGGAAGGGCTACGAGGAAGCCAAGTTAAGGGTCTTGTCCAGTATGTTTTGCCTGAACCTGACTAACATGTCTGATAAGTATGTTTTGCCTGAACCTGACTAACATGTCTGATAAGTATGTTTTGCCTGAACCTGACTAACATGTCTGATAAGTATGTTTTGCCTGAACCTGACTAACATGTCTGATAAGTATGTTTTGCCTGAACCTGACTAACATGTCTGATAAGTATGTTTTGCCTGAACCTGACTAACATGTCTGACAAGTATGTCTTGCCTGAACCTGACTAACATGTCTGACAAGTATGTTTTGCCTGAACCTGACTAACATGTCTGATAAGTATGTTTTGCCTGAACCTGACTAACATGTCTGATAAGTATGTTTTGCCTGAACCTGACTAACATGTCTGATAAGTATGTTTTGCCTGAACCTGACTAACATGTCTGATAAGTATGTTTTGCCTGAACCTGACTAACATGTCTGATAAGTATGTTTTGCCTGAACCTGACTAACATGTCTGACAAGTATGTCTTGCCTGAACCTGACTAACATGTCTGACAAGTATGTTTTGCCTGAACCTGACTAACATGTCTGATAAGTATGTTTTGCCTGAACCTGACTAACATGTCTGATAAGTATGTTTTGCCTGAACCTGACTAACATGTCTGATAAGTATGTTTTGCCTGAACCTGACTAACATGTCTGATAAGTATGTTTTGCCTGAACCTGACTAACATGTCTGATAAGTATGTTTTGCCTGAACCTGACTAACATGTCTGATAAGTATGTTTTGCCTGAACCTGACTAACATGTCTGATAAGTATGTTTTGCCTGAACCTGACTAACATGTCTGACAAGTATGTTTTGCCTGAACCTGACTAACATGTCTGATAAGTATGTTTTGCCTGAACCTGACTAACATGTCTGATAAGTATGTTTTGCCTGAACCTGACTAACATGTCTGATAAGTATGTTTTGCCTGAACCTGACTAACATGTCTGACAAGTATGTTTTGCCTGAACCTGACTAACATGTCTGACAAGTATGTTTTGCCTGAACCTGACTAACATGTCTGATAAGTATGTTTTGCCTGAACCTGACTAACATGTCTGATAAGTATGTTTTGCCTGAACCTGACTAACATGTCTGATCAGTATGTTTTGCCTTTCCAGACATTAGTCTTGCTTCCCATACTTGATATTTTTTTTTTTTTTTTTTTTTGCGTTCGCCTTATTTTCTCTAATCCCCAAGGCGGTGTGCGTTGCACTGTGTTTTTATTTTGCGCCTGTCGGCCCAGTGTATCCGACTTCAGCACGCATTTTATGTAAGGGTCTGCTTCCTCCTGCATTTTCTAAGGGTTTGCTTCCCCGGGGTAACGGCCGGTGCTGTGATGGGGATCGAACCCAGCACCTTCGGGTCGTGAGCCGTGCCACTTAACCACTAGGCCACGCCGTCCCCTCCATACTTGATATAATCTTCTTGATTATTAGATTTTAACCATGCCCTGTATAGTTTATTTGTTATAGACTCTTTAACACCATCATTCCACCAACCTGTTCTTTTCTTTGCCTCTTGTCCTACTTTCTGTGCTCCAAATTTAGTTTCAGCGTATCTTGCATAGCTATTCTGAATATGGTCCATTCCTTGTCGACTTTATCCATTTCGGTGGGAAGATCCTCAAATCTCTTTTTCATTTCATTATGTATATCTTTTCGGATGGTTTCATTGTCAAGCTTTTTAAAATTCATGGTTAGTTTGTGTCTTAACATTCTCTGCCTTTACTTTGTTTTGTTGAATGGGTCATTATGACTGGTCAGTGGTTGATGTCCATGTTGATGTTCGGAATAACTCTTGCATCTGTTATGTTTCTGTTTTGCTTTTGTCTGACATGTATATAGTCTGTGATGAATCAATATCAATGGCTCAACAAGTGAATTTGCTTTTTATATTTAAAAAAATTATTTTTGTTTCACAAATTTTCAGGTCCAGCTTGTTTTGACCCACATAAATATTATATTAAATGATCTTAATTTCTTTACATTTCAAATGCTTACAACTGAAAATGCTATACTGATAACTTTTGTATTGTTTACATTCTTCAGACTGCTCGTTATAGTTCGCTCAAGTCTGGTGAATATCCAGAAAGCTCTGAAAGGCCTGGTAGTGATGTCTTCGGATCTTGAAGCATTAACGGGGAGCCTTATGTTGGGCAAACAGCCAGCAATGTGGGCCAAACGCTCGTATCCTTCCCTCAAACCTCTCGGTGGCTACATCAATGACTTTTTAGAAAGGCTTAGATTTCTGGAAGTAATATTTTGATAAAATTTCTTGATATAATTTATATGCAGGTTTACAGCATTCAAGGATATTATATATGGGCCTCAAAAGCACCTACGTTAGGAACATTAGATATAGGTAGAGGAGATATAGTTAAATCCACTAGTGACCACTTTGCTGGAGGATGACGAGGTAATCCATGAATCAGCAAACAGTTCACCTATTACAGGTATTTGACATCTGGTATGAGTTGAACCTAAGGGCAGTGCAGGTGCAGGAGTGTGTACAACCAGCAGGCTCGAGGAGTCGTTAGTAGCTATATTCTTTACTATTTGTTGTATGAAGCTGAGCATCTGTGGGTCTTGTTGAATGTACAGTAATGTTAATTCAGTAAAGTAAAATTTGATATAATTTATTAATTAATATTTTGATTTAGTTGCTTCTCTGTTACCTTCCTTTCCGTGTACCTTATAATCTTATAGTTTCTACAGGATAAGTTAGCTGGCCTCATGCCCAACCCTGCTCAGTCCCCTCTTAAAACTCCTGGCAGTTTACATTGTTTCATTTATATGCTCTACTTCTCCACACATTCCCCTCCCTCCTGAATTTTCTTTTGCAGTGATGGATTCTTGTAGCACTTTATTTTACATCATGAAGTTGCACAATTCAACTTAGTTCTTAAGACTGCTAGGTAGAATTCAGTGGTTATAATTGTTCTGCCCTAACTTGGGACCTAGAGTACCACTCAGAGAACTTTTTTACCTTTTTTTTTGTTTTCAGTCTGATAGCTAAATGTATACAAAAAGAACACAACACAATATTCCTACCCGCATTGCACTGTCAGTGTCAGAATTGGACATTAACAAAGATAAAAGAAATATCCTAGCAACAGAGATTAAATGCCTGTGTAAAATGCTTGTAGTAACAAGAATGGATAGAATCAGAAACGAAGATATTAGGAGACAAGTAGGTACAACACCAGTGCAAGACCTCATCAAGAGACAACAAACCAAATGGTTTGGCCACGTGGCATGTCAAACACCAAATAGCATCCATCAAAAATAACAAGCATATACTAGGGCCCGGTCAAAAAACCTCTTCATAACCTGACACTTAAAGGCATAAGCAGGACAAAAAGTGAAAAGAAAAGAAAAGAAAGAAGTTAAACTTTTTAATGACTTGTATGACTGGCTCACTAAATGTTGATTTTCTGAGACATTAAATAAATCATTTTTTAGAGGGTTTTTGTATTTAACAATAGAATGCATTTATTTTCAGAAATGGTACGAAAAAGGAAAACCAGAAGATTTTTGGGTTTCTGGGTTTTTCTTTACCCAAGCCTTCCTAACCGGAGTGATGCAAAATTTTGCTCGAAAATATACAATACCTATTGACAAACTGGCATTTGACTTTGAGGTACAGTAATTAATCATTTCAGTAAAACTACCATTTAAGCTTGCTAGTTTATTTAGCCAACAGTGGTTTTAAATTTACTGTGGTCCTCACATATCAAGTTTTATGAGGATACTGAGACAGAAACTACCACCTATGGTTGGACCTATAAGTCTTCATCAAGTACAAGGGACAACTCATCCTCTAGTTCCTGTCTCACTGTTTGTTATATTTACCTTGGATCAACCCGTGTTCTCAGATAAGTAACATTTCTCTATCTGTTACCATCTTAATTGTGTTAATTAGTTGTTTTCATTTGTGATGTCCCTTGTCCCCGATAAAAACTTATTGGTCCTAATGTGCGATTGCTGATCAAAATGTTTCCGACCTTAGGCTGCTGAAAAACAAATAACTTACCTATTAACTTCAAAACTTAATCACCTTCAAAATAGACCCCTTCTTTTTCTTCTTTGTTTGTTCTCAAGCTTCAGCTATCAAGTCCTGTAAAGGGCTTTGCAAGTAACAGGACGTTATTCGGAGAATGGAATGCATTGTGTTATAGTTTACAGCTTGACTGTGATATTTGCACCTTACGCTCAGACAAATCTGACATCAGCAGGCATTTTTTAGTACTGGGTTAGCCTTCCCGCTTCGATGATTTCTTCTTAGCCAGTCTGCTCTGTTGCAGCCTGTTATCCAGGATCACCGCCGCATGGAGGTGTAGAAGGGCTTTGGCAGTTCTGGTTCACTGTCGCTAGCAGTCAACTGTGAGTCACTGACCACTGCAGGACATGCACTGCTCAGCATTTTTATTCCAGTCCCTTCTGAGTTGACACGCTTCTCCCAGAGGTGCTTTCACTGCTGAAAGCATTTCTGGTATTCGATTTATTGAATCTTCCACAAGAGAGTGGCAATTTGCAGATTATCATGACAATGCTTTGGTCCAAGATTTTTAGCTGAAACACAACATTGCACAGGTTGAGTACTTCCTCTGCTTCCCATCCATGGCTCACTGCAACTTTTGGCTCACTGCAACTTTTGGCTCACTGTAACTTTTGGCTCACTGCAACTTTTGGCTCACTGCAACTTTTGGCTCACTGCAACTTTTGGCTCACTGCAACTTTTGGCTCACTGCAACTTTTGGCTCACTGCAACTTTTGACTCACTGTAACCTTTGGCTCACTGCAACTTTTGGCTCACTGCAACTTTTGGCTCACTGCAACGTATGGCTCACTGTAACTTTTGGCTCCTTCCAAGACTCAAGGTGGCACAGACAGTGACCAGATTTCAGGACATAGAAGAAATTAAGACTAAAGCGAATGATGGAGATCCCCAAAAAACATTCCAAAAATGCTTCTTGCACTGGGAGCACCACTTGGAGAAAGTGTGTTACTCAGAAGAGCCTATTTTAAAAGGAACTAGGTTTGAACTGAATAGGTCAGTTAGAAGTTTTTTCCAGCTTAAGGTCGGATACTTATTGATCAGCCCTCGTTTGTTTGCTGTTTTTGTATTTGTCTTCTCTTAAACACTGGTCTTCTGATCTTCTTCTTCATATGCTGTCAGGCATCGACTTGTATTTGTTCAAAGAAAGCAGTGGTCATCCAGAGGCTGTTGACACTGCCATAGAGCTTGTCTAGTGTTGGCACTGGTGATAGCCACATGTGCTTTCTCTGGTCCTCGTATGTCGGGCAATTTTGCAGCAGATGTTCAGGGGTGATTTTCCCAGTACCACAAGTGCATTGAATAGTTTATTGAATAGATGTTACCTCATTCTTTTGTGACCTGTGCTGAGTCTGGAAAGCACCACCTGCTCTCTCCTGTTTAACTGGTTGTTGTTGTTGTTGTTGTTTGTGAATGCCCACAATGAGTAGGTTACTCTTTTGTGCGTCCTGAAAAGGATGTTAAGTGGCGGGTTGCAGTAGCTTTCCTCACATTTCGAGCGTGCTGATAAAGGTGGACCGGGTCCTTCAGGCGGTTGTTCTATGCTTGGTTTCATCTGCGTGTCACTCACTACTATGGGGATCACGTCAAACCTCACCTTGTTAGCCAGACTGTTATCCTCGACAACATCCCATTTCCAGCCAGACCAACCAGGAAGTCGGGTGAGGGTCTTGGCCAGTATATTTCTCCTGACCCTGGTTAACATTATCTGATCAGTGTGTTTTACCTGACCAGAAATTAGCCTCATCGTTCCCTGTTCAACTGGTAATAAGCATCATTTTGTGTGTGTAGCCAGTATGCTCTGTTTCCTATTTTTCCATGTTTCTAGCCCTAATAAACCTTTTGGACTCTTTGTAGATCACATTTGAATCTGGTTGTGGTAACCTTCCACCTTCTTTCACAAGTCTGTCTGTCTTTTCGTTGCCTTGAATGTTACAGTGGGATGAGACCCACTGTACTACGAGCTCTTCTAATCTGAGTGTAGTGTTCCTCTATTATTTTGCTTGTGGTTTATACTCTCTACAAGATGTAGCAGCCAGCTCCATGACCAACTCTCCTAAGTCACCTCTTATAACATTCTTGGCAGGCTAAAATGCTATTATTCCATTGAACCATTTTTAGGTCCCAGTAACACAAATGCTTTTTGTATTTGTGCTTATATAAAATGTCATAGTTCATGAAGAAGATTTATTGTTAATAACTTATTTAAGTAAAACGTTATTCTTGAATCTGTGCCATTGTAGAACTACCACATACTTATTTGTGTCATGTTTTTCATTTGGTAAAGCCACATTAAACCTTTCAGTCTCAACATATCAGGTTTCAGCAATGTCCATGTTTCGGACCCGCAAAGCAACGTCGAGACTGGAAGCATTTCACATGCGCAACCAGCGGTGTATCCTAGGCATCCAATGACATGACTACATCTGCAACGTGGAGGTGTTTGCTAAAATCTCCACACAATCTCAGAAACAATTGATCTGCGCCAAGTTTCTTTGTTTGGTCATGTTGTACAGCTGGACCAGGAAACCCCTGCCCACAAGATACTACACAAGTCTTTCCTCAGCGCCAAAAGTCTTCCCCTGACCGGCTGGAGGCACAGAAGAGGCCATTCCCAAACAGTATGGCTCCAGCAAGTAGCAACCTGCTCCTCTGCCCTGGACGAGGTCTGGAACCACACCACAGCTGTGGGTCATGGAAGTGGCAGACTGACGCAACGGACCTCAGATACCTAAGCAAACATTATTATTATTATTACATTAAACCTGACTCTGTCTTTCATTTTTATATAAATTCTTTGCAAAGAGGAAGCATCGCTTTTGAGGGGATTATGGGACAATTTTTATGATATGGGTAGTGAACAAATGATGTCTGACACATACAGTTAAGTGTAGTTAAACAGTGACTAATTAAAGAGCATAGTATTCATCTTCACATTTCAGGTTCTTCCCCATGATCGCTTGCCCAAAGCTCCACCAGATGGCGCCTACATTTATGGCCTTTATTTGGATGGAGCACGGTGGGAAAGAGAAAAGTAGGATACAATTTTATATTTATGTATGTGTGTACAGGAAAACTTCTCTTTTAATGAACTTCATGAGATCTATATATGTTATTTGTGAGTTTCTTGTTTGGAGATGTATTGGCTGTTATTATTAAATAGTCTAGAAAAAATCTGCCCATCTGAAAAGTGTTGACACAGCAATAAATGAGGCAGGCCAGATAGTATCAGAGTTCCTAAAACCCACCCCCACCAATAAAATATATCCTATAATTGGCATAGCACCACCCGAGATCCGAAGAAGCATCTAAGCAAAAAATTGAATGAGAAAAACAGAAGCACCACCCAAGACACTCAACGTTTGGACTCAAATCCAGACATCGCTTCCTAAAATCAACAAAGTCGATACAGACAAGCCCTGAAAGTCATTGCATCGAGAGATGGCACGAATTGATGCAGTTCCCAGACATTGAACTTTGGTAGGCACCTGCCCCCAGACATCATCTACCCTACACAACATGGAAGCCACCGAACTGGTGTATCACGGTGAAAGAGAAATATGAAAAGATAGGGATATACAGATGATGACACATGTAACTGTGGACTCAGACCACCTGATGATCTGCCCCAACCTCCACGAAACATGCAACAGATGCGACATGCTTGTGGCAAATGACAGAGCATTCCATGTTGCTGAATACTGAACGCGTACTGTATGTCGTGGTGCTTGAACGTGGAAAGTAAGTGAATATCAAATAGTTAGTTAGTTAGTTTTCTTTCCACTTGTGCCGTTGAGTGTCATGGGGAGCTTAAGTCGTCTATCCTGCGCCAAGTGCGTTGTGTCAGTCAATGTGAGCCGTGTCTCTTCACAATGTCATCTATCCACCTGCCTCCCGGCCGCCCCCTTGCCTTGTGGCTAGATCTACCAGCGTTGCAAGCCGTCAGTAGAAATTAATGAGGGTGTATACATTCTAATGAGATGACCAAACCAACTTATTTTCTGCCTGCAAATGTATTCGGCACAAGACGTATGTTGTCGTTCCGCATTCTGTCTCTCCTGGTAACACCAATGACTCCTCAAAGACATCATTTCACAATCAAAATTCTGCTCTTCTGTGCCCTGGACAGAGGCCATGTTTGGCTCTGGTAGCACAAAGTTGGCATAAATATACTGTTTATCAGTTGTTGCTTAGTTGCTAAACTAATGCTTGGTTGTCAAAACAGTGGGGACAGCTGATAAGTCACACCAGATGCTTTCAGACACCTTGTCTCAATTTCTGTGTTGATCCTATACCGTCTGCCGAAAAAATAATGCCCAAATACTTGAACTCATGGACCTGTTGAAAAGCAATATCATTTACACTTATCTTGAATAGTGCAATATATATATATAAATGCAAATGATGTTACTACACACATGTGACACCATATCTATATATATAAATGCAAATGATGTTACTACACACATGTGACACCATATCTATATAAAGCTGAGAGTCTGTTTGTTTATTCTTATATAATTCTAAACTGAACCACCTATCTGAACCAAATTTGGCATAGTTATCTTTTAGGACCCTTAGGACATTACCTATCCCCAGATATAAATGGAAAAGGAAAAACATTTTTAACAAAGGCAGCATAGAGAAATGTGAACTGTCACACCTCCCCTCTCCCCCCCCCCCCCCTCTTCCATCCATAACTGAATTTGCTTGGCTGGAGTGTAATGTGCAGTGCATTTATTCCTTGAAGCTTTTTTAGTATCCTGTCATTTGCCCTCTTGACACAGACGACATACTTCTGTTTTGGTTGGTTGAGATAGGGGAAAGGGGCAGGGGGGATTAATATGATGGGTGAGGAGTAAGGGCATTGGGGGAAGTGATGGTTGGGGTGATCGGTAGGTTCGGCAGTGAAAGAGAGGGGTGGGTTGATGGTGACATAAGAAGGTCCCTGGAATGGATTAGTTGATAGGGTTGAGGAGAAACAGACGGGCATAATTTGAAATCATGTCATACCCCAGGAAGACTGAGATGGAGTATATTTGGGATGTATGTGTGAGGAGGGATGCAACAAGTTTAATACCTAAATAAATATTCTGGGCAACGGCAGGTACTACAGGAAGTATACAATAAAGCATGTGGATTATACTTTTTTGTGAACACAAAACTTCTATAATTTCTCTTTGCATAGTTTATTAACACATACGTTTCACATAAAATGGTACATATTTCGTTACAGGCTCAAGTAAACCAACATCCAGCTCTTATATCTTTTCAAATAATTGATATTTAATCTTAAAAATTCTTTTTTTTTAAAAATAATTTCCCAAAACAAATTTTAATGTATTTTGATATTGTGTCCAGAGCAGTATAATGAAAGTGTTATTGGTAATCTCAAATATGTTTGATTGTTACACTT
Organism: Ariolimax columbianus; assembly: GCA_036924085.1. NCBI lineage: Eukaryota > Metazoa > Mollusca > Gastropoda > Stylommatophora > Arionidae > Ariolimax > Ariolimax columbianus. Next base: position 4,731,098 of record JAVGWX010000009.1, read on the forward strand.
CAACTTGAAAGATGTTTTCTCGTTCGACATGTTTTATGTTTTATGTCTTGATAAAGGTTGCTGTTGTGGATAGTTCTTTAAGGCTCAAAAATATATTTGTGTGGGTGTTTGTCTCCATGGGCCAGTGCTCAGTATGCAGTTGAATTTAAAGCTGTCATTGCAACTGTAACAGTGAATAATTGCACTGTAGAGCCAAGATTAGATCCAGGGTCTGATAAAACATATTGACCAAAACCCCACCTCACATCCCCATCATACTCCTACAAACAGGGTCTGTTACAACATCCTGGCCAATGAGGTCAGATCAATATTAATCCCCATAACAATGAACCGACTGAAAAACCTAGCATTGCACCTCACCTAGAAAGCCCTTGATCCTTTTTTTCCATTAATTCTCGTGATTTAAGAAGAGCCACTGTAACATGGTACCAAATAGACATCATCAGAGTGGTCCGCCGGGGTCTTTGTATATTACAATGACAATAATAGCACCACTGTCTCACAGAGAGCATGTCATAAGAGGTGACTAACTGTGTGACGTGGCATAACACTGGTCATGGTTAGATGATTTGGTAACAGCAGCATAGATGGCGTCTAACAGGCTGCGGGTCTACTTTGCTCTAGTGTTTGAGTCTATTAAGATGAACTCGCACATCGGTTAACCACCCTTCACGGCACTTGTACCAACATAACGGAATAATAAGCTGCTCGAGCCTAGCTCGCTAAGCAGGAAATCCTCCTTCCGGCTACATCTAGCTCATACCAGAGCTTGGACCTGCACTGGGGCATCTGCCCCTGTAGAAGTACAGGTCGACTAAGTGGGACCTGCACTGGGGCATCTGCCCCTGTAGAAGTACAGGTCGACTAAGTGGGACCTGCAGTGGGGCATCTGCCCCTGTAGAAGTACAGGTCGACTAAGTGGGACCTGCACTGGGGCATCTGCCCCTGTAGAAGTACAGGTCGACTAAGAACTAAGAACAGAGTTTTCGATGTTTCAATGTCCTCTAAACATGGAGAGAGACTGTGAATACTGAATATACAGTTAAGGACCACAACGAGTGGTTGTCATTCAGGGCAAGGTGGGGTAGTTGTGATTTGTGTTGCCTTTGTGTGTGCGGAAGAAAGGATGTATCTGCTACCTATATAGTACACTTCTAAACAATGCAATGACACGACAAGCCAGCATGATATATGAGCACATGAGCAAGAGAGACTTGTATAGATTTGCAGTTTAATTTCAGAAAGCATACAAGCAAATCACAGGGCTCTGTTTTTTTTGGACCAATTTTGTTCTTGATATATATATATATATATATTAAACGATTTGGACAATGATATCGGATCCATGATTGCAAAATTTGCAGATGACACAAAAACTATGCAGACGTGTCTCATCTAAAGCAGAAGTGGATATATTGAGGTCGGGTTTAGATCAAATTTGGGAATTATCTGAGAACTGGCAAATGCAGTTTAATGTAGATAAATGTACAGTCATCTACATGGATAGATCCAATATGGAACATAATTACAGAATGGGAGAGAACAATATTAGAAAGACAGAAAAGGAAAAGAACCTAGGGACTAGAATAGATCATACAGGTAAGGTGAGATAGCAGAGTTGGTATGAAAACAAACAGCTGTATATATTCATCTAGTGTCCACAATGGAATAATTACCATTGTGCCTTGATGTCTTTCCATGCCTGTGTGTAGGAACGTACCACACTGTCAAGTTACCTATTGAGATTTATACATTTTTGAATAGTGTTTCTCAAAAACTTCTCTATCTCTTCTCCCCCACCACAAGCAAGTAAACATACACTTTTTAATTTACAGTTTTTTTTCCCTATACAAGATTTCTAAAACATCTGGAAAGAATAGTCACAAAATACAAGATCTCCATAAAGTCTGGAAACAATAGTTTGAAAATACAAGGTCTCCATAAAGTCTGGAAACAATAGTCTGAAAATACAAGGTCTCCATAAAGTCTGGAAACAATAGTCTGAAAATACAAGGTCTCCATAAAGTCTGGAAACAATAGTCTGAAAATACAAGGTCTCCATAAAGTCTGGAAACAATAGTCTGAAAAAACAAGGCCTCCATAAAGTCTGGAAACAATAGTAAAAAACATACAAGGTCTCCATAAAGTCTAGAAACAATAATCTAAAAATACAAGATCTCCATAAAGTCTTAATAGTAAAAAAACATACAAGGTCTCCATGAAATCTGGAAACAAAACCCAAAAAGTTACAAGGTATGTTTCACCTGACCCTGACTCTTCCATCGCAAACATCTTTTTTTGTATGTTAAAATCAGTCTTAAACAAATTGACACGTATGATATGTGTGTGTACGACATGAAGGTACACATTCACTTTATTTCCACAGAGGCTATCTGGAAGAGCAGGTGCCTCGCGTACTAAATGAGGCTGTTCCCATTATCTGGTTAAAACCCAAACTCAGTGTGGACTTAGACCGTGGGCCATCTCGGTACATGTGCCCCATTTACAAGACATCTGAGAGGAAGGGTGTACTGTCCACTACTGGTCATTCCACCAATTTTGTTATTGCGGTGTTTCTGGCAACCGGAACCAAGCCTGTCGAGCACTGGATTAAGAGAGGATGTGCTTGTTTGTGTCAGACTGATAGCTAATGTGCACGGGATAATCTGTGCACAAACCTTTTTTACCCAATCACAATGTTTGTATCACCATTTTAACTAGGATTGTCCAATCACAATGTTTGTATTACCATTCTAACTAGGATTGTCCAATCACAATGTTTGTATTACAATTCTAACTAGGATTGTCCAATCATAATTTTTAGTGCAGTAACTAGTACTGTTTATTTGGTTTTTTTTAAATCAGTGCAATAATTGTCCAATCATATTGTCAGTTTCAGTACAGCAAATACAATTCTGCAATCATTGTGTTCGTATCAATCCATAACCAGTGAAGTAGACAAGTTACATTCAACAAAAAACTGATGTCAGTAACATTTTCTCAAGATAGCACACAAACATAAACAAACAACAAATTACTAAAGGAGCATTCAGAATGCATGGATTTAAACATATGTAGAAGAAATGAATGCATTAGATTTACTAATCATAGCATAATAATTTGTGGCCAGCTGTTTGAATTTATGTGATCACTATTTCCCATGTGGAGCAACTGATTAGGGCAGTGGTGGAGCACTTGCTTTTCATGGCAAAGGTACGGTGTTCAACTCCCACTTCAGCAGCTCCAGTCAACCCAGCTGTAAATGGGTACCTGACTTACGGTTAGAGAAGGAAAAGGCAGCAAGGAAGGCAACTGGCCACCACACTTTATATTCTGAGGCTTAGTATACTAAAGGCTCTAACACTTCATTCTTGACCAGTCGTTAAGTCTGCTGATGGGAACTGGCCATCCCACCTCACAAGCTGAGGCTTAGTATACTGAAGTCTCTAACACTTCATTCTTAACCAACAGTTAGGTCTACGGAAGGGACTTCCTTTATTTTGTTATGTCCCTTGTGCTAGTGGCAAATGCTCAGTGTGTTTTGTTTTTCCCAAAAACATGTTTACAAAAAATATTTCAGTAAATAAATAAACTTCAAATTGATTGCGTATGAAATACTGAGTATCTGTACATTTTTTTGTTGGCGTTAGTTAAATGTTAATGTGTGTTAGTGGTTCTCAGCCGTGGTTCCTCTTACCCTTTTGGGTCTGTGAGGACATGCAGAGAATTCTAAAGCTAAATTTCAAAATTAGATTTATGTGCACATGTTTCTAATTTTACCTCATGTGACAGAGGTGAGTAGGAAGGCTTCCATGAACCATCATAGACTTGAAAGGAGGTCAGCCATCTGGTAACATTGGAGCCCTTTGATGTGGGTAAGACTGTAGCGGTGTTGCTATTGTTCATTGAAAAAGTTTTGTTACATTTTGACAAAACACTTTGATAATCTTCTTTTTCTTCTTCTTCGTACGCTGTCAGACGTCAACCTTTATTTTTTAGAATAAATATTTTCCCGGTACCACACGTGCATTCGTCAGTGCCACCTATCTTCAATTTATTGAATAGGTGGTACCTCAGTCTATTGTGGCCAGTGCGAAGTCTGAAGACCACGACCTGCTCTCTTCTGTTCAACTGGTAATAGGCATCGCTTTTTGTGTAGCCAGTATGTTCTGTTTCCCATTTGGTCTTTGATAATCTAACACTGTTGTATATAATAGAATTTCTGGTAAAAATTGTCAATCTTTCTACTTAATTCCTTTTTTATTATCATAATTTTGTTTAGAATGTATGTCTAGCTGTCTGTCTGTGAGTATATTATGTAAACAATTTATTATTTCTGCCATTAATAGCAATTTTGTTAACAAAAGGAATTTTCTCTTATTCTAGTGGTAATTTGTTCTGGAAACAATATAAGTATGTTCATAAATGTCGACCAGGGAGAGTGTTCATAAATGTCGACCAGGGAGAGGAGACTAACGTTTGGTCAGGATAAAAACATACTGACAAGGCTATATTAGTCAGGGTCAAGCAAAACATACTGATAAGGCTATGTTAGTCAGGGTCAGACAAAACATACTGATAGGACTATGTTGGTCAGAGACAGGTTAAAAGAAACTGATCAAGAACATACCTCACTTCCATGCAGTTCTCCCAGAGAACAGCTGTTTCATGACACTCTGGATAACGAGTGATGAGGGGGAAATTGACATGATCCTTGGGGTAGTGAGTGTAACGTAGACGAAGCCAAGCTTTGCACAACAGCTTGGAGGACCCCAGTCCACCTTCATCAGCATGCTTGGGATGTGAGGAAAGTTAGTCCAACCAATAAGTCAATGTCCTTTTCATGGCTCACAAAAAATTAAACATACTCATCATGGCAATTAAACAACAACATAATTGTCTGTCCAGTGTGACAACTCTAGAATATGGAGGACAGAGGTGTCATTTCTTTTCTGACTCCTACCCATGCAGACCTGTTCAGCTCGGTAGAACCTGTCACGAGCGAAAGTCTCACTGTCATTGCTCTGAGGATTGTCAAGGTACCAAAAGCTGCCAAACTACTACAAGGTAATGGCACATAGTGTCAGTTTGCAGTTTATTTGTATAATTTACTCCTAATGTTGGGGAATTGAGACACTAGTCCAGTCAGGCACAACATACTGGCCAGGACGTCGCGTCAGGCACAATGTAATGACTAAGACCACATCTCTCATCCATGTAGCGTTCCCTGGAAACAGGTTGTTTTCAAGGCAGTCTGGCTAATATGGATCAACATAATCCTTGTAGTAGTGAGCGACATGCAGATGAAGTCAAGCATAGCACAATAGCCTGGAGGCCCCTGGTCCAACTTCATCAGTACACTCATGATGTGAGGAAAGTTACTGCAACCTGCCACATAACATCCTTGTCAGGGCGCACAAAAGAGTAAACATATTCCAATGTGGGCATTCAACAACACTATACTCCTAACTCTTTTCTGTACCTTGAACATGCTACAAACACTTTTTTTTAAATGGTTGGCTTACTATACATATTAAAGTTTAGCATTGAATAAAATCTGAATCCTCTTTATTCCAGCTAACCCTAATAATACACTAAACTGTAATGACTACTTTGATATTACATGAAGGTTGCAGATGATTAAAGAGGCACCATTACTATTTCAACATTTACCTTTTGTCATTTCTTCAACAACACAAATAAATCTTCCAGCATGATTGCTGTACACATTCAAATGAAAGACATCAAATAAAACCTATTTACATTTTATTTAGTTATTTGTTTAGGAAGTGACAGGATAGATTTTTCTATGAAATCTAATGTAAGTAAAGTAAAGGCTGCCGTCCATCGCAGACGATGATGGCACAATTTATTTGCTAGCGCTATTTTTAGTAAGGATTAACTGCGCTACTTTTTATTCTCACTCTCTCGTCTCGAGCCGCATGACATCAGTGAAAAGTCAATGACAAGATGACTAGGGGACGACTACGAGATGCAGGGGACTACGGATCAAGCACCCATGAAAAAGACGGCGGAGTCCAAACCCACACCATCTGATCACGTGGCCGATGGCTTAACCACGTCACTATGGAAATGTGAAATCTAATGTATAGATACATTATTCTATAAAGAATAATCAATTTCTTTAGATTTTATTAATAACACATGTCTACCCTACCCTGCATTTCTCTACCATTGATGTTGGTTAAGTTTTGTGAACTATCAATTCTTTTCAGATGTGATGTAGGTGGTGTCACGGTGTCAGTAGCCTAGGTTCTCTGTAGAAACTGGTAGAAGTTCTCAGCTTCACTAGCACTGTCTTCTTCATTCTCTTTATTTTCCTGAAATCTCTGACATGGACGTCTGCAAGTTCGTTCTTCACGTGGGTATCCACAGCAAAAGCAACAGCTGCATACACATTTCAGAATGTGACCTAATTCTTCCCTGATCGTTCTATTCATGAGACCGTACAGGCCAGGATTGATTGCATAACTCACAAAACAGAGCCAGGTAACTATTAACTCCACCACCTCTGATGCTGCCTCCCCATGAACTAGTTCATAAACTAGACAAGCAAAGAAAGGGCCCCACAACAGGAGATAAGAAGCGACAATAATCATTACTGTTCTTAAAGCTTTCATGTGAGAACTTCTGACCTTCACAGGGGGTTGAGAAACCTCACCAGACTTTGGCTGTTTAAACTGAGCATCCATTTCTGTTATTTGTGAGGATAGTCCTTGACTGGAGTCCAACATGCTTGCCCTAGGCATAGATACTGTCGAGGCGGCTTTATTATATATGTTTTCTTTGCTGCAGGCACACAAAAACTTGTAACGAACTTTGTCTGAGTGAAACTGGCCACATAAGCATGATTTTCTCTGAAAATTACTCTTGCAGACATTCTTACCCTTCCCGCCATTGTCGTTGTTCATTGGGAGCGTCTGAAAGGACACACTATCCATCAGATCTGTCTGGTGTAAGGCAGCCTCTTCTTGAGCTAAACACTCATTAGTGGTTCTCGTCGCTGAGCCATTAGAAGGTGCAAGTCCCTGCATGTTTATCTGAGATACAGTCTCCACAATCTTGTCTGATGCTGTGTGAACCGAGATGGCAAATATTGACTGTCTCTGAGTATTATTTCTGAGCGTGTATAATTCTGAAATTTGTATTTGGTGCTCCACCTCTGAGGTGATAGTTCCCCTAGGATGAGGTTGTATAGTAGATGCGGCTTTTCTAGCCACACAAAATATGGCAATATACATTGTGATCATGATCAAAGAAGGTATAAGAAAGAAAATGACAGAAATTAGAATCACAAATGTTTCATCAGAAAGTGTAGTTCCGTGGGAGTTGTAGAAGCAGATTCGCTTTGTTGGCTGAAAGCTGTGAAAGAGAATTAACAGAATCATTGTTAACATTTATAGTTTATCATCACCATCAGGATAACTAATAACAATTGGTGTTGAATTATGAACAAATTTTGATAGTTTTACAGCAATGTATAACACTAATAATGTAACAAAATAATCACAATGAGAAATATTTGTTCAATACACTTGGAATGCGTAACGCATTCTTTTTAGATCATAGATCAATGACTGACAAAGCGATAAGTAAACATCATGCCAGATGGCATCCTTAATGTTCGTAGCTCCCTCCACTTCACCCTGCCTACTTTGTCGCAGAATCAATTTACAAAGTTCTTTACCTAAATTTCGAAAAGGGTATACTTAGTGCAGTAAGGTGGAGACAGCCACCTAGATTCTAAACTGTAGAGTGCCTATTCTCATGATTTTGTTCTTTCGACTAAATGTTTTCAAATTGCTTAGAAAAATCATTGTACTTGTGATATCTTCACAGCCATATCTGAACATTTCAGCCGCATTATGGATTAACACATAATTGTTTGCTCTGAGATGGACATTTTCACAGCATTATCACCAAATTACTTTTGTGGAACGCAGGTTGAAAATATTTGCATCACTGTGACCTTCCAAGCAGTTACAGAATATGATAAAAGAGAGTTGTGCATGGGGCTAGCAACATCATCATAAAAACCATTGTTTTCTAAAAATAAAACCAAGCAAAAGTATAACTATAAATTATAATAACACTTACCTGTATGAAGTGACATCCACCACAAGTAGAACTATAAATGACAAAAAACCTTACCTGTATGAAGTGACACCCACCAAAGGTAGAAGTATAAATGACAAAAAACCTTACCTGTATGAAGTGACACCCACCAAAGGTAGAAGTATAAATGACAAGAAACCTTACCTGTATGAAGTGACACCCACCAAAGGTAGAAGTATAAATGACAAGAAACCTTACCTGTATGAAGTGACACCCACCAAAGGTAGAAGTATAAATGACAAGAAACCTTACCTGTATGAAGTGACACCCACCAAAGGTAGAAGTATAAATGACAAGAACACTTTCCTGTATGAAGTGACACCCACCACAGGTACAACTATAAATAACAAGAAACCTTACCTGTATGAAGTGACTCCCACCAAAGGTAGAACTGATGACACAATGCTTGTGAGCCAGATAAAGATGACAACGAGGAGGTAGAGACAGGGAGTCGCGTGGCCGGAGTAGTGCATTGGCAGCGAAATGAAGTAGAACCTCTCTACGGAAATAGCGCACATGGACAACATGGAGGCTACCATCACCACAGTGCTAGAGAACCCGATCGCCTCACAAACCTGGGAAGACATTTTCAAAGGTAATTTGTGTTTTCTTAGTTTACAAAACATGTTCTTCAACTTCCTTTCATCTGTCCGTTCATGTCGTCACAGGTCAGGAAGTGCAATCTTTGTTTGGGTATTATGTGTGTCTACAGTCAGTTTTAAAATTTAAGAAGGCGTTTGATAGGTTATGGCATAAAGCGCTTTGGGCAACCATGAGGATGTATAATATCAACGGAAATATTATAACGGTCCTTGAACACCTGTATAACAAGGCGTCTAGTGCAGTTCTTGTGAATGGGAGACGAGGAGACTGGTTTCGCACATCAGTTGGTGTGAGACAGGGGTGTACACTCTCTCCAACTCTTTTCAATATATTCCTTGAAGAAATTATGAGTGAGGCACTTGGAGGTCACGTTGGTACTGTCAAGATAGGGGGCCGAACGATTACCAACCTTCGTTTTGCAGATGATGTTGGCGGGTTCAGAAGCAGAACTCCAGGAATGGGTCAGAAGGCTCGATGAAACAGCTCTTGACTATGGTATGGAGATAAACGCTGGAAAGACAAAACTAATGACAAACAACGCTACGGGCTTCAACAGCAAGATAAAAGCTAACGGTCAAGAACTCGAAGTAGTTGACCGTTTTAAATATCTTGGGTCGATTGTCAGTGATGAAGGATCAAAATGTGAAGTATTGGTCAGAAAAGCACAGACAATAGCGGCGCTTGCACGGCTTAACAAAATCTGGCAAGATAAACGGTTAGCACTACGCACGAAAATCAGATTAATGCGTACACTGGTCCTGTCAATATTTCTCTATGCGTGTGAGACATGGACAGTTACAGCTGACCTTCAACGAAGGATACAGGCCTTGGAGATGAGATGTTTCCGAAAACTTTTAAACGTCACGTACAAAGATCGAGTTACAAACGAGGAAATCCGAAATAGAATTACAACGGCAATAGGGCCTTTCGAAGATCTCTTGGCAACTGTCAAAAGAAGGAAACTCACTTGGTACGGTCACATATCGAGATCAAATGGTCTTGCAAACACAATCCTCCACAGGAAGGTGCAAGGCAGACGACGAAGAGGCCGGCCCAAAAAGAGATGGGAGGACAACATAAAAGAATGGACCAGTCTCCGACCAGAAGAGTCACAGGCAGCGGCATCTGACAGAGAGGGATGGCGTGGAGTTGTGAGGATGTCTTCATGTGTGCCCCAACGACCTCACCGGTTACGGGATGACCTGACCTGACAGCCAGTTTCAATCCAAATAAGCTTCAATAGTGTTTCCTTAACATCGCTCATACATCCCTTTTAAGTATCCAATTGGCTTGAAACCCCGTTAGCTGGTTTCGCTTATACGTGTGGGGAGTAGATTTAGAACATTTATCAAATGTTATCCATTTAATTTCCTGTATATTCATTATCATCCGACTCATAGTTTCCCGAACAGACCATTGAAAGCATGGCGAGTGTCATATGGAATCCGTCCAGAGTTGATCAGCGAGCGGCGATTCCGTTTCTAACAGCTGAAGGATGTCGACTGGTTGACATTCATCGCAGAATGCAGGCAGTGTATGGTGACAAAAGTGTGGTGAACGTAAGCTCCGGCGACGGTCAATTTTGACGATGGCATCTTCTGACGCAACAATATGCGTCTGACCTGGTCTCGGAAGATCTTTCGTTAACTCGCGTTCTTCTTTAAACATCATTGTCCAGTTTATGACCGTTGGCTTCGACACACTTTTGTCACAATACACTGCCTGCATTCTGCGATGAATGTCAACTGGTCGACATCCTTCAGCTGCTAGAAACAGAATCAACGCTCGCTGATCAACTTTTGACGAATTCCGTATCACACCCGCCATCTTTTCAACGGCCTACTGAGGAAACTATGAGTCGGAGGATAATTAAACTTTGCAAACTTAACGGTTGTTATGTGTTGTTTACACCAAAAGTGACGTCATCATGCGCACCGTACGTATTGTTCACTTGGTGCAGTAAGTTCCTGTTTCATTTGAACACACCTCGTACTTACTTCCCCTGTCTAAGCACATATATCGTTCCGCCACTTGAATTGTCTTGTCAAACTTCTTCATATCGCTCTCGTCACGTGTATCCGGAAGGTTGGTACACATCATCAGACGACCTGGGCCTTGTACCACACCGCAGTCCCGTTTATCGCCGTTCGAGAAACCCCATTTCTTCATGCTCCTCCTACATCGTGATTCGCAAGTTCTAAGACTATTTATTGTCTTCCAACGTGAGCAGGGTAAGTATTGTCCTGGGGCAGGTTTCTCCTGAAACTCGATCCCTGGGTCCTGTATCATTTCGTGCCATAATTCAATGCGACGACTTTCAGGGCTTGACTGTATGGACTGTTAATTTAAGTAAACTATGCCTGCATTTGAATCATGTGATGTGCCACTAGTGTCCAAACATCGGGTGTCTAGGGTCGTTTTCCTGTTTCTCTCGATAAATTTGACTTGACTTCGCTTCGTTCGTTCTCAATCTCCCGCTACCAAACCCTGACACAGGCCTAAGTAGCAGAATGTAGTCCAGAGAACGGAATGCGTTGTGTCGTAGATTACAGCTTGACTGCGATATTTGCACCTTTCGGTCCAACACATCTGACTTCAGCAAGCATTTCTTTTAGTACCGGGTTAGCATTCATTCTTCGATCCCTTCACCTTAGCCAGTCTGCTCTTTTGCAGCATGTTATCCAAGATCACCGCGTGGAGGTGTAGAAGGGTCTTGGCAGCTCTGGTTCGCTGGCCCTGACGCTAGCAGTCAGCTATGGGTCGCTGACCGCTGCTCAGCATCTTGATCCCTCTCGATCAATTTCAGCAGCCACGTTTCTTCTGGAGGCAGTTGGAGCTATGTCAATTATGTGGTATATTTAAGCAGTGGGAGTGAGTTTTAGGCATCCTGACAATATACTGCCTGCCTCGTTTATTTGCTATATCAACGAGTTTTGTGTGAGTTTCTCCAGACTGTCGCGACCTATTCCAGTGCTGAGAGGCACAGCGCGAGTGCTGGTATCCAGAGGACAGATGACTGTGCTCCCCATGTTGTTCGTAGATGATCTGGTTCTTTTGTCACACAAAATGCAAGAGAAACTTGACATTGTGGAAAAAAGAGCCAAATTTGGATTGATATCAACATGAAGAAAACCAACTTACTTAACATCAAACGTATTAACAAAAACCCAATCATGCCTGAAGGAAGAGCCGTTGAAATGAAGTCCTGTGGAAAAGGAGCGAACAACAGCCACTAGAACCATAAATATAAAAAAGAAAATAGGGCTGGATAGAACATAAGCTGAAGAAGGCACGGTCTAACATAGCTAGACAGGCTGTCAAATGGGATCATCCAGAAAGAAAATTAGATCTAAATAAACATGGAGAAGAAAATATGAGAAGTAACTACGATTGTTGTTGTTGTTGTTGTTGTTGTTGTTGTTGTTGTTGTTGTTGTTATTGTTGCTGTTGTTGTTGTTGTTGTTGCTGCTGCTGTTGTTGCTGCTGCTGTTGTTGTTATTGCTGCTATTGTTGTTGTTGTTGTTCCTGCTGTTGTTGTTGTTATTGCTGTTGTTGCTGTTGCTGCTGCTGTTGTTGTTCCTGCTGCTGTTGTTGTTCCCGCTGTTGTTGTTGTTGCTGCTGCTGCTGTTGTTGTTGAATCCACACAATGAGTAGTATAAATCTTTTGTGCGCCCTGAAATGGACGTTTAGTGACAGGTATTTGTTTCTTTTCTCACATTCCGAGCGTGCTGATGAAGAATGAGCACAGCCCTCCAGGCGGCTCTGCTATGCTTGGCTTCATCTGCGTGTCGCTCCCTACTACGAGGATCACGTCCATTTCTTGCCTCGTTAGCCAGGGTGCCATGAAATTAGCCCGTTTCCAGGGAGGTCTACGGGGAAGTCGAAGTGGAGGTCTTGGCCAGTATGTTTTGCCTGAACCTGACTAACATGTCTGATCAGTATATTGTGTCTGATCAGACGTTAGCCTTCTTGTGCTCAGTTGTTAGTGTGTGTGCAGGGCTTGTGAACATGTTGCTGTGTGTTGGTCAGGCCTTGTGAACATGTTGATGTGTGTGCAGGCCTTGTGAACATGTTGATGTGTGTTGGTCAGGCTATCTGAACATGGTGTTGTATGTTGATCAGGTTTTCTTAACATGTTGCCGTGTGTTGTTTAGGCCATCTGAACATGGTGTTGAATGTTGATCAGGTTTTGTGAACATGTTGTTGTTCGTGTGTTGTGCAGCCCTTCTTGTCTCTACTTGTATGTCCATCTCTTCCATAACTTTTGTACATCTCTTCTCTTAACTGATGTCCATCTCTTCCATAACTTTTGTACATCTCTTCTCTTAACTGATGTCCATCTCTTCCATAACTTTTGTACATCTCTTCTCTTAACTGATGTCCATCTCTTCCATAACTTTTGTACATCTCTTCTCTTAACTGATGTCCATCTCTTCCATAACTTTTGTACATCTCTTCTCTTAACTGATGTCCATCTCTTCCATAACTTTTGTACATCTCTTCTCTTAACTGATGTCCATCTCTTCCATAACTTTTGTACATCTCTTCTCTTAACTGATGTCCATCTCTTCCATAACTTTTGTACATCTCTTCTCTTAACTGATGTCCATCTCTTCCATAACTTTTGTACATCTCTTCTCTTAACTGATGTCCATCTCTTCCATAACTTTTGTACATCTCTTCTCTTAACTGATGTCCATCTCTTCCATAACTTTTGTACATCTCTTCTCTTAACTGATGTCCATCTCTTCCATAACTTTTGTACATCTCTTCTCTTAACTGATGTCCATCTCTTCCATAACTTTTGTACATCTCTTCTCTTAACTGATGTCCATCTCTTCCGTAACTTTTGTACATCTCTTCTCTTAACTGATGTCCATCTCTTCCATAACTTGTGTACATCTCTTCTCTAACTGATGTCCATCTCTTCCATAACTTTTGTACTACATCTCTTCTCTAACTGATGTCCATCTCTTCCCTAACTAAGGTCCATCACTTCCCTAACTAATGTCCAACACTTACCTAACTAATGTCCATCACTTCCCTAACTAATGTCCATCACTTCCCTAACTAATGTTCATAACTTCACTAACTGGTGACCATTTTTAATCCAAATAAAAGGCTCATGTCGTACTCCAGGATACCCTGCTACCCTAAACAAAATGTCCATTTCTTCACTAACACAATATCTCTTTCTTGTTATGCAGTATAATGAGTTCACAAGACTATTTTCGAATCAAATTCACAACTTCGAAATTACTTCAGACAACTTAACATGACAACAGGGAAACACATTGTATACTGGACTTGAACAGTGTATACCTACTTCTGTCTCAGTGTCGTCATTTCCTGCTACAAACGTATGTACTGATAGGGGCATAGTAACAATTGAGGCCAGGATGTCAACGATGCACAAATTGACTACAAGAATATTGGCCAGCGAGGACCTCAGCTGTGGGGTGACGGTGATGACTATTATTATCCAAAGATTGCCTTGAAAGGCCACAAGTATGAGGATTAACATCATGACGATGGCGAATACATCAGTAGCCTGAAGAGGTGTTTGATAGTTGGTTGAAAATGTCGTCGAGATTGTAGTGGTGTTTATCTGGCTGGTTGTCGTGGAAACCAAGTCTGCCATATTTATTCATATGTTGTCTAAAGCACTTAAAATGCTGACATTGAAGAAATGAAAGTGTAGCCAAAGTGAAGAATGTTCCAGATCTGATTAATGTTCGTCTGATATGTCGTGTACTTTCATTTTCCTTTTTCGTACATAAAAGAGTAGGGTGTTTTTGTACCAGTTATCCCATCGCTTGCAATAAACCTGCACGTCATGAGGGTTTACATTGGCGGTGGGATATTGCATATGTCCAAATGTTGGTACTTGGGTCAGTATTTGTCTTTGTCTTCTCTGCACATCTTTATCTGAAATACATATAGGAAGCTTTTAAAATATATGCTTGCCATACACACAGACAATCGTGCTCTCTCTCTCTCTCTCTCTCCCTCCCTCTCTCTCTCTCTCTCACTCGCACACATACACTCACACACAATATCTCCTCTCGGTCACAGACAGACACATACACTCACACACAATATCTCCTCTCGGTCACAGACAGACACATACACTCACACACAATATCTCCTCTCGGTCACAGACAGACACATACACTCACACACAATATCTCCTCTCGGTCACAGACAGACACATACACTCACTATCTCTCCTTCTGTATGTTACACACACACACACCTTCTCTCAGGCACACACACACACACACACATATTCCCCTACTCCTGAGAAATATGGATACACGTATATTTATATGTCTCATCTAACAAAGCCACACCAATGGAGGTGGAGAAGTCTATTACAGACTAAGGAATGGCGAAGCAAAAACTCTAGTACTAACAAGGGGAACATACTCCAATAACTTCCGTCCGAAAGTAGATGTGCTTAATGTCCGCTGCCGAGTTTGTAATTCAAGATGAAGATATCCACCAAGAAAACGTGGTATTCCTGACTAATGCCACGTCAGTATTAGCAGAACTAAAACAGCATAAAGATACAGATCTAGAGCAATGTATATACCCCCTGACACAGCTCTCAGCAGAACATCCAAGGTTGGTCATTCAGTAGATCTCGTCCAACTGCAATATCTAAGTCAATGAAGCTGCAAACAAACTAGCAGATCGTGAAGGAGCTTCCCCACAAACAGACCTGATCATCACACACAATCAGGCCCAGACCTTAATTAAAGCCAACGTCACAGGAAAATAGACTGATCAACACCCCACTTCCAAAAAATAGACAACCACTTTGATTCAACTGATTTAAGCCGTACATCACAAGCGATGGTGACAACAGCAGTCAGACCTGTTATTTTGCACCTCATCGGTAAGTCCGGAGGTGGCTGTATATTCTGGCACATAAACTCCTTCCATATATGCAACATATAAGGTCACAGTTGGACACGTGAATGCCAGTTGATTTCTCTTTTCGCATAGTACATTTTCTCTGCCCCTCGGAGACCAGTCGTTTTGCAGTAATGGAGGTGACTCTGACGGTGGTTCTAGTTAGTCGCAGGCGATCATGGCGAATCATCAGACGATATTGATGATGTAACGTGCGCTTTATTTGGATTATAGTGAGGAAGAAACTGCGCTGATCAACAACTTCACTCTCTGGTCCCGAGCTACCTTCGACCAGTGGCAAGACATAAGTCAAAACGACTGGAGGTAACTCAGAATTCAGACGCTCTGGCATAACCTCCCTTGAAAACAGGGGTCGCTTGAAACGTAAGGGTTTTCGTTCATCGCTTTGAGTATCTTACCTCTTGACCACAGCGACCTCACGTTAGTGGTTCTACGCCATGCCTGACAGTCCTGTGCCAGGCACTCCCATCACTTTACTTCGATGTTGATGCGTGTCAGAGATATTTTGAGGGAGTCTTTGGAGAGCTTCTGTTTTCCACCGACCAGACGCAGACCCTCTTTCAGCCCCCCCCCCCCCCATTCATTAGTAGTTAGGAGATGTGGCTATCTGGCACGATGTGTGAATGCTCGGCATGTTAGCCTTAGTCTCGGTGTTTGGTACCTTATCCTACCCTTGTATTTTCAACAATCTACGGATGCAACTTGTACGGAAGTGGTTCATTTATTTACCACTCCTACTGTACACAGTCCACGTCTGCTGTACACACAGAAGGGCGGTGAGCTCACTACACTTTGAGTTTCGTATCAATGACATGACCCACTCCTATCCAACAAGTTCTTGCGCAGTATCCCAAAGGCAACACTGGTGTTGGAGATCCTGTTGCTGACCTCAGAGTCAATGGTAGTTTCCTTGGAAAGAGTACTGCCAAGGTAAGTGAAATTGTCTGCTGACTGAAGGCGCTCATCTTGACTCTGATATATGGGTCGCGATGTGTGCTACTCGGGGCAGGCTGAAACGTGATTTCCGTTTTTTTTTAAATAATTGTAAAATCCAATATGTCACAGGCTGTAGAGAGATTATCTACATATGTCTGCACGTCTGTTTTAGAAAAATGTAAGTTAGAGATGGTTGTATCCTTTACCTAGCTGTAAACCTGTAGTCGCGTGTGATTGAAAAATTTTCCGTTAGTCCTGTATTTAATTTCCGCACCGTTTACAATACAACCCTGATAGCTAACACTGAGCATGGCAGCAAACATTAGGCTGAAGAGTGTTGAGGTTAGCACACAACCGTGCTTGACGCCAGGAGAAACAGGAAAGGCATTTGACGTTTCCCAATCACTCAGCGCATGGGCATTCATAACCGGAGAATTGTTTGACGATCTTGGAGAATGTGCTTGGACAGCCGAATTTGCCCCATGATCTTCCAAAGTCCATCTCTGTTGACGGCGTCAAAAGTCTTTGGAAGGTTCACGAAATTCCTGTAGCGCCCAAGTTGCTGCTCTTGGCATTTCTCCTGAATATGATGAGCCGCGAACATAGTTTCCACTGTGATTTAACTAAAGAGCAAGTCATTATCTTCAAGGCACCCGCCATAATAGTCTCAATGGTCATATTTACGACAAAATAATGACTGGGACAGACTACAGGTGTCCATGCGGGGAGCGTGCCATGACCTGGAAACACATTCTACAAAACTGCACGCTCGCACAGAAAGAGAGAGAGAAGAATACAGGCCTCTTGAGATTGATATAAGACAAAAACTATAGGGAGATAAAACAGCCCTAAAAACAGGCGGTGTCCTTTGTAACAGAAACCGGGACATTGGTCTGAGGAGGAACGAAGAAGAATATTCTTCATATTGTTGATTAACGTTTTGTTTAATTATTCCTCAAGCTGACAAATTGCAATAGAAGCTTACTGCTGGACTTGGCAACGTGTGGAACTCCTCATAAACCGCTTAGGGGTAAGGGGTTCTCGTCCCTTCTCCCTCACAGAATCCACACAGGTGTTGGGGGTTCTCGTCCCTTCTCCCTCACAGAATCCACACAGGGGTGCCCGTCCCTTCTCCCTCACATAATCCACACAGGTGTTAGGGGTGCCCGTCCCTTCTCCCTCACAGAATCCCCACAGGTGTTAGGGGTGCCCGTCCCTTCTCCCTCACATAATCCACACAGGTGTTGGGGGTGCACGTCCCTTCTCCCTCACAGAATCCACACAGGTGTTGGGGGTGTCCGTCCTTACTTCTTCATACACAGATCTCTTTCTCATAAACGACTTATGTGTTAGTGGTTCCCGCCCCGTCTTCCTTTTAGAAACCACTGAGGTGATGATAGTTCTTGTTCCGTCTCCACCATACGCAGAGCTCTCACATAAACCACTCGCGTGTTAATAGTTCCTGTCCTATCTCCATCGCAGAAATCACTCGGGTGTTAATAGTTCCCGCCACGTCTACCTTGCATAAACAACTGAGACGTTAGTAGTTCTCGCCCTGTCTCCCTCGTAAAAACAACTCAGGCGTTAATAGTTCCCATCGTATCTCCCTTACAGAAACCACTTAACTATTAATAGTTCCTTCCCGTCCCGTATCCCCCATTTATGGAACTCTCAACGAAACCACTCAGGCAAATCATGCGTGATTTTCAAAAAACTTAACTCTCGTCGCATTGTGTACTTACATTGCTGGGTGCGCAGTGGTTGTTTGTAGGGCTACAGATTAAAGGCAGCTGACCTGTAAGTCCCCATGCATTGTGTAACCTAGGTAACGATATTATTCCGGACAGAAGAAAGCGTATGTCCTTTGGTCAATAGACGATTAACCAAACCGTTTGGTCACGCGTCCTCACTTATGTAAACACTGAACTGTTGTAGTAATGATGTGCAGGCACAAGCTACCCAGCCAGAGTAAATCAAACGGAATAACCTGCTAAAGATCAGAGTACACCGGTTAAACAATGTGTATGTTATTGCGACATTAATGATTGTAAACTGGTTCCTGATAACATGGGAGTGCCACCGTTAGTGCGTGGGCAGACCTCGTAATTACATAATGTGATGTGATCGACTTATCTGTCAGTGTGTGATCGTTGATTTCTGTAAACATTGGATCATTGTCACGAAAGGAAAATGTAGATCAAAAGTGGGTTATATTAAAAAAGAAATTAATTGTTTGTCTTTATAAGGATGAGTGAGGCGGCGTGGTCCAGAGATGAAACGTCCGTTTCACAACCCCAAAGCGTCAGTTTTAATCTCGACATGTCCAATTTAACAGACACGGGATTTTTTTCTTTGGCGGAGCATTCGTTTTTTTTACGTACGGAAAGTAATGGCAACCTACCACCCTTAACATCTGCCAAGAAACTTATAACAGCCAATGAGGTTGGCAGCTGTTAGAGGGACGTTCTGCGAAGGACCTAATGAGGTTGACAGCTGTTAGAGGGACGTTCTGCGAAGGACCTAATGAGGTTGGCAGCTGTTAGAATGACGTTCTGCGAAGGACCTAATGAGGTTGGCAGCTGTTAGAATGACGTTCTGCGAAGGACATATTACTTCCTTTTTAAAAATCTTATATAAGGACCGGTTGGTCAAGTTGTTTGAATGTCTATCTTCTGTCTATTAGGACATATGTGCAAAACTTCGATGAGGCATAGGTTTACTTTCGTATCGAAGGCAAAATAAGAACATACCTTGTACAGTGGGTGGCGACTGCATGGGTAAGCGACATTTATTCCGTAGTTTGATATATTCTCCAAGTAGACCCCAGCAGTTGAACTAATGATAGTTATTTACCACCCCCACCCCTCTAAAAAAAATAATGGTAAACAAAGATTCTGAGATCATCATCACGAGCCCTGCCGGCTGGAGATCACGGATCTTCCCATCCTCCAATCACATGTGCCGTCGTTTATCAGTCCCACCAACTGATCGTCTCCAGTGTCATTCTTCCAAGTTGTCCAATATTTGATCTCTGCCGCCTTCTGTCTCTCTTCTCTGCCCGCTGTCACCGCAAAGTTCCAACTCTCTTCTTCTGATGACATGCTCGAACACGGATGACTAACTTGTCCAGATTTTTGTCTTTGTACCTGCGCGTCTTTAAGTACCACGTCATTAGCCTTCTTTGAAGTTCATGGACTTCTCAACATTCTTCTGTAAAACCACATTTCTAATATATCTACAAAGTGGTGGGCTTAGTGAGGACCCAGGTCCACCTTCTGGGGTACACCTCGAGATGTAAGAAAAGCTTTTGTAACTTGATAAGCAAAAACATGTCGCTAGCAGTTAGCTAACTCAGTACGGGTAGCTTCAAGCAGCAGAAGCAGCAGCAGCAGCAACAACAGCAGCAGCAGCAACAGCAGCAGCAGCAGCAGCAACAGCAGCAGCAACAACAGCTACAACAGCAGCAGCATCAACAGCAGCAGCAACAACAGCTACAACAGCAGCAGCAGCAACAACAGCTACAACAACAGCAGCAGCAACAACAGCTACAACAGCAGCAGCAACAGCAGCAGCAGCAACAGCAGCAGCAACAACAGCAGCAGCAGCAACAACAGCAGCAGCAGCAACAGCAACAGCAGCAGCAGCAACAACAACAGCAGCAGCAACAGCAGCAGCAACAGCAGCAGCAACAACAGCAGCAACCGCAGCAGCAACAACAGCAGCAACAGCAGCAGCAACAACAACAACTGTATTGAAATTGGTTGTTATTAATGTTCGAAAAGACACATCGTTTCTTACAGAATGGGCGAGAACAATATGAAAAAGAGAAAAAAAAGGAAAAAGGCCTAGGGGTTATAATAGATTCTACAGGAAGGTGAGTGAGCAAGTCCAGGTAGCAATGAAAAAGACAAATGCCATGTTAGGTATGATAAAAAGAAATATTAAACATAGCAGCAAGGAAGTGATAGTCAAACTGTATAAAGCTTTAGTTAGACCTAGATTGGAGTACTGTGTACAGGTGTGGAGTCCTTATTATAGAGGGGATATAAACATGCTGGAAAGAATACAAAAAAGAGCGACAAAGATGATAGTGGGATTCCAGAATTACAGTTATGAGGTAAGACTCAGAAAAACCGGTCTACAATGTCTCGAAGAGAGAAGAATTCGTGGTGACTTAATACAGGTTTATAAGATGATCAGAGGAACGGATGTATTAGACTATAACAAGTTTTTTTCAAAATATAACCACCCACAATAACAAGAGGGCATAGCTACAAATTAACTAAAGAGAGGTCCAGATTAGATATAAGGAAATAATTTTTTAGTCAGAGAATGGTTAAAGCTTGGAATGCATTGCCAGGGGAGGTAGTGGAGGCAGGGACAATTAGTGCATTTAGGAATAAATTGGATGCGCATAGCTTTTAGAGCAAGGTAATGTAAATGAAACAGGTTGTATACAGACTGCAGAGTCTTCTAAACCAGTATAAAGACAAAGACGTTACATTAAGTTGTCAAATGGTATGTCACAGTTTGAGAACTATTTCCTCACATGTTCCAGTGATCCAACAAATCTCAACATGCAATGTATCGTTGGTATAACTGACACTATTTTAGCCCTGCTATTGAGCGAGGTCAATTAGAATATATTGAACCTCAAACCTCGTGAGTAACATTAACTTTTTTTTTTTTAATTTTTTTATTGCGTTCGCCTTATTTTTCTAATCCCCAAGGTGGTGTGCGTTGCACTGTGGTTTTTATTTTGTGCCTGTCGGCCCAGTGCATCCGACTTCAGCATGCATTTTATGCAAGGGTCTGCTTCCTCCTGCATTTTCTAAGGGTTTGCTTCCCCGGGATAACGGCCGGTGCTGTGACGGGGATCGAAACCAGCACCTATCGGTTGTGAGCCGTGCCACTTAACCACTAGGCCACGCCGTCCTCTTCTATTTAATCTCTATTTAATTTCGGGAAAGTATTGTTTCGTCTACGAACGTTTGCTTTTTTAGATCACACAATTTGTCGAGGAGACAAACATAAAAATTCTGATCAATCAAAATGTCATCAAAATAAATTAGTTTTGGCTCTATACCTTAAACAAGAATAAGTTACAGTAAAGTTTTGGCTCTATACCTTAAGCGAGAACAAGTTACAGCCAGTTGTAAAGTTTTAGCTCTATACCTTAAGCGAGAACAAGTTACAGCCAGTAGTAAAGTTTTGGCTCTATACCTTAAGCGAGAACAAGTTACAGCCAGTTGTAAAGTTTTAGCTCTATACCTTAAGCGAGAACAAGTTACAGCCAGTTGTAAAGTTTTGGCTCTATACCTTAAGCGAGAACAAGTTACAGCCAGTTGTAAAGTTTTAGCTCTATACCTTAAGCGAGAACAAGTTACAGCCAGTTGTAAAGTTTTGGCTCTATACCTTAAGCGAGAACAAGTTACAGCCAGTTGTAAAGTTTTAGCTCCACACCTTAAGCAAGAACAAGTTACAGCTATTAGTAAAGAATTATCTTTAAATGTATTAACCAGTCATAGTTAATATAGTAATGACATCAGGACGAAAGGCGAGAGGAAGACCGATGAAAAGGTGGATAGCTGTAACGTGGAAATAAGTGTCACTCAGGCCATGAAATTGACAAAAGACAAGTACATACCACGACACTTATTGTTGTTCGGTAGAAAGTGAGACGACAAAAGAAGAAGACGAAGATGTTGAATGCCTACAATGAGAAACATTAGTATTTTGTACTCCCTGAAAAGGGCATTGAGTTTTCAATAACTTTCCTCCCACCCCGAGAAAGCTGATGAAGGCGGATCCCGGTTGTGCTACGCTTGGCTTCATCTACATGGCGTTCACTCACTACTACGATGATCACGTTGATCCCCCACCTCATTAACTAGGCTGCCATGAAAACAGCCCGTTTCCAGGGAGAATTACGTGAAAGGGAGGTTGGAGTCTTGGCCAGTATATTTTAGTTGACCCTGACTAACATGTCCAATCAGTATATTTTACCTGACCCTGACTAACATGTCCAATCAGTATATTTTACCTGACCCTGACTAACATGTCCAATCAGTATGTTTTACCTGACCCTGACTAACATGTCCAATCAGTATATTTTACCTGAGCCTGACTAGCATGTCCAATCAGCATGTTTTACCTGACCCTGACTAACATGTCCAATCAGTATATTTTACCTGACCCTGACTAACATGTCCAATCAGTATGTTTTACCTGACCCTGACTAACATGTCCAATCAGTATATTTTACCTGAGCCTGACTAGCATGTCCAATCAGTATGTTTTACCTGACCCTGACTAACATGTCCAATCAGTATATTTTACCTGACCCTGACTAACATGTCCAATCAGTATGTTTTACCTGACCCTGACTAACATGTCCAATCAGTATATTTTACCTGAGCCTGACTAGCATGTCCAATCAGTATGTTTTACCTGACCCTGACTAACATGTCCAATCAGTATATTTTACCTGAGCCTGACTAGCATGTCCAATCAGTATGTTTTACCTGACCCTGACTAACATGTCCAATCAGTATATTTTACCTGACCCTGATTAACATGTCCAATCAGTATGTTTTACCTGACCCTGACTAACATGTCCAATCAGTATATTTTACCTGAGCCTGACTAACATGTCCAATCAGTATGTTTTACCTGACCCTGACTAACATGTCCAATCAGTATATTTTACCTGAGCCTGACTAACATGTCCAATCAGTATGTTTTACCTGACCCTGACTAGCATGTCCAATCAGTATGTTTTACCTGACCCTGACTAACATGTCCAATCAGTATATTTTACCTGAGCCTGACTAGCATGTCCAATCAGTATGTTTTACCTGACCCTGACTAACATGTCCAATCAGTATATTTTACCTGACCCTGATTAACATGTCCAATCAGTATGTTTTACCTGACCCTGACTAACATGTCCAATCAGTATATTTTACCTGAGCCTGACTAACATGTCCAATCAGTATGTTTTACCTGACCCTGACTAACATGTCCAATCAGTATATTTTACCTGAGCCTGACTAACATGTCCAATCAGTATGTTTTACCTGACCCTGACTAACATGTCCAATCAGTATGTTTTACCTGAGCCTGACTAACATGTCCAATCAGTATGTTTTACCTGACCCTGACTAACATGTCCAATCAGTATATTTTACCTGAGCCTGACTAACATGTCCAATCAGTATGTTTTACCTGACCCTGACTAACATGTCCAATCAGTATATTTTACCCGAGCCTGACTAACATGTCCAATCAGTATGTTTTACCTGACCCTGACTAACATGTCCAATCAGTATGTTTTACCTGACCCTGACTAACATGTCCAATCAGTATGTTTTACCTGACCCTGACTAACATGTCCAATCAGTATATTTTACCTGAGCCTGACTAACATGTCCAATCAGTATGTTTTACCTTTCCAGACGTTAGTATACTCTCTCAAAATAGTAATGATCAAACGACATGTATCTCTTGAATATGAAGAGGTTTGCTTCCCAAAAGAATCGAACGTTATTAATGTATCGATCAACATCAACAAAAAAGGAGAAATAGATAACGATTGCTTTGATGCCTTCGTGAAAGAAGAGTGTGGATTAAATAGGCCATGTATGAAAATGTTGTGATGATGTGTTGATGAAAACTTGTTGAAGTTAACATTATTTCAATGCGTTGAGGCTTTCGCGATTTCTTTGTGTTTATTTTGGTGCTCAGGATGGGTATAGATGGTGTAGTATTATTTCTTCAAGAAATCTGACTTGGCTTTCGCTGTCGCAAATTCCTGTTTCTCAATTTGTCTATCATATTCGCATCTTCTGTTATAAGGGTTTTCTCTTGTTGTAAAATATCAGACCCCGAGTGGTCCGCCGGGGTCTTTGTGTATGACAAGAATAAGAATAGGACCACTGCCCCCACATAGAGCATGTCGTAAGAGGCGACTACCTGTGTGACATGACAAAGCACCGGCCATGGTTAGGTTGTTTGTTAAGAGCAGGATAAATTGTGCCTAACAGGCTGAGGGTCTACTTTGCTCTAGTGTTTGAGTCTATTAAGATGGACTAGCACATCGGTTTACCACCTTCCGCAGCACTTGCAGAGCAATAAGCTGCCCGAGCCTATCCCGCTAAGCAGAAAATCTTCTTCCGGTTACATCCAGCTCATACCAGAGCTGGGACCTGCACAGGAACATCTGCCCCTATAGAAGTGCAGGTCAACTAAGACTAATATTATGTACCAGTCTTGTAACGGAAACTAAAATAATCATTTTTCTCTCTAAAGTTGAATCACACTTCATTTTCAGTAAATAATGTCTTCATTATTCATAATCACATTGACAAACAAAATTCATGTTGCGGACAACGGGAAAATGGTCTGAAGGCTGAAAGGGGAATGCAAGTTTGAGATCTCTAGTCTCTCATAGACACGGTAATTGTCCGTGCACATCTATAAACAGCGACACACAGTCAAGTACACATCTATAAACAGCGACACACAGTCAAGTACACATCTATAAACAACGCCACACAGTCAAGTACACATCTATAAACAGCGCCACATACTCAAGTACACATGTATAAACAACGCCACACAGTCAAGTACACATCTATAAACAGCGCCACATACTCAAGTACACATGTATAAACAGCGCCACACAGTCAAGTACACATCTATAAACAGCGACACATACTCAAGTACACATGTATAAACAGCTCCACACAGTCAAGTACACATATATAAATAGTTTCACACAGTCAAGTACACATTTATAAACAGCGCCACGCAGTCAAGTACACATCTATAAACAGCGTCATACAGTCAAGAACACATCTGTAAATAGTTTCACACAGTCAAGTACACATGTATAAACAGTGCCACACAGTGAAGTACACATCTACAAACAGCATCACACAGTCAAGTACATATCTATAAATAGCCCCACAGTCAAGTACACATGTATAAACAGCGCCACACACTCAAGTACATATGTATAAACAACGCCACACAGTCAAGTACACATCTATAAACAGCGCCATACAGTCAAGAATACATCTATAAATAGTTTCACACAGTCAAGTATACATGAATAAACAGTACCACACACTCAAGTACACATCTATAAACATCGCCATACAGTCAAGTGGATATCTATAAACAGCCTCATACAGTCAAGAACACATTTATAAATAGTTTCACAAAGTCAAGTACAAATGTATAAATAGCAGCGTAACATTCAAGTATACATGTAAAAACAGTACCACACACTCAAGTACACATGTATAAACAGTACCACACACTCAAGTACACATGTATAAACAGTACCACACACTCAAATACACATCTATAAACAGCGCCACACAGTCAAGTCCATTATTTGATGTCGTGTATTATTCTAACCATTCCCCTGACACAGTTCCCATCTAACCCTGACCAGATAATATTTGGTGTGACATATAATAACAAGAATAACTAATATCACTTCAAATGGTTGCCTAAAAGTATGCTCGGGTAAACAACATGATCAGAATGAGAGAGATAGAGATAGATAGAGAGATAGATAGAGAGAGAGAGAGAGAGAGAGAGAGAGAGAGAGGGGAGAGAAAGGGGGAGGTGGAGGCAGTACGACGGCAGAGACTTTCAAGCATTAACATGGGCATGACAGTAATTAGGTCACTCTAATGGTTTTTTAATTAATACGATGACAAGCTAATGTGGGCTTCATGCCACATTAAATGTAATATTTGCTGTCCCGATCCTAACTCAAACATCCACCGCCACTAGTATAAGTTTAACACTTGTTATCAAGACGATGAGATGAAGTTTCATTTAATGAATGTCACGCTGGGACTTGATGCCATGCAGATAACATCACTGTCAGTTCCCGACGTCATTAAGGCGCCATTGTTTGTGTATTAACATCAGAGCATACTAGTGTTCATATCAGCTACATTCCGTATTCGTTACCACCTTACTGGTTTATATTAATTAGATATTGCCGTTATTATCTCCCTTATGCTCATTATGTACGTTACTGGCCCACACATTTGTTGGCCTCCCAGTAGAGCTTGCGTCAAACGCGTTGTGCGCTGTTGGTGTGGTAGTTGTTGCAGTAATTTATTGTGCATGATGATGTTCCTGATGCCACTCTTCAACCGCTGACCATGTGCGGTCAACAAACTATGAGAAACATCGGCGTGTATTCCATATGTTCTAGGTGCACGTCGCAAGTACACGTGAAACTCCTAAAATGTATCTGTAATAGTACGAGCTGCAGTCATTAAGTCACAGCAATTCTATTAATAACATTTTTACAGAAGTCTTTTTTTTCGACATAGTCCACGTGTCTGGCAAAACGGTGTCCACCTGTTCACTAGCTTGCGGATGCTCTCTAGAAAAAAAAAGTCTTTTCGTATGACCTTTAAACAAACTTTGCACCCCCTCTTTTATTTCGTTGTCAGCTGCCTTGGTGCCCATCTCCTACACAATTTAATATAACCAATTTCATCATGGACAATTGTATGTACACCGTTTTAACTCATATTGAAATCTACGGTTATTTCATCTATAGTGACTTAGCTGTTGCTACGGACTAGCTGGTCGATCTGCTGTTTCATTGTGTTAATTGTCATGCTTGCTGGTCTCCCACGCCGTGGTTCATCAATAACGTTTTGTCTTTCGTTTGAAAATTGTTTTACCCATTCATATACTCTCCTCTGACTCAAACATTTGTCTCCATGCTGAACCTCCATTCTTATGTAGATTTCAGAAGGTTTCCCACCCTCTTACCATAAAAATCGAATATCGTCTCGCTGTTCTTTTAAGGTGAAAGGGGTGTGGTCATGTTTTACTCTATGTTGCACATGCAAATGCTGCTCGATCATCACAATCCCTACATGGAGTATTGCTAAAGAGTCATTCTGTGTTCTGAAATAATATTTTCCATTGTATATGCTCTTCCATGCCCTTTAAGTTTTCGCAGACGAATGTAAGGAAGAGCTAGAAAAAATGACATCCGAATCGTTCCTAGAGATCAGTTGACTGACTTTTTTTATTCACGTGTGTCCTTAGTCGTCGCGAGAAGCTCAACCTGCCATTTCCTTGATCCTTGTGTCTTGTGCTGGTTGTTGAAAGATTATGTTGTAAGGTTTCTCTTATGTCATCTATCCATCTGGCACATGGTCTTCCTCGTGTCCTCTAGCTGGAGTTTCTTGCATTGAAAGTGCGCAGTGGCAGTTGATAATGTTGAATTCTCATGAGATGAACGTACCACCGTACTTCTTGTCTTATTCAGCACAATGGTTAGTTCTCTTCGTATTTCTAATATTATCATTTATATGTGCATATCACCTGGTGATAACCTTTACTATTCTGAGACATTTCAAGCCACATTTTATAACTGTCTTCCCCTGTACATCGGATAAAGACCAGGTTTGACATCGGTAGCAGAGTGGGTAGAAATATATTGTTTTCAGCTTTTGCTTTGTTGTCAAACTGATGTTTGAAATGTTAACATATAAACGTTATAGGGAAAGGCATTCTACCATTTAAACATTATAGGGAAGGGCGTGTTAACATATAGAAATTATAGGGAAGGGCGTATTAACATATATAAATTATAGGGAAGGGCGTGTTAACATATAGATATTATAGGGAATGGCGTGTTAACATATATAAACTATAGGGAAGGGCATGTTAACATATAGAAATTATAGGGAAGGGCGTGCTAACATTTACACATTACATTGAGACGCATGTTAACAAATATACATTACATTGAATGGCATGTTAACAAATATATATTACATTGAGGGGCATGTTAACAAATATACATTACATTGAATGGCATGTTAACAAATATATATTACATTGAGGGGCATGTTAACAAATATACATTACATTGAGGGGCATGTTAACAAATACATATTACATTGAGGGGCATGTTAACAAATATATATTACATTGAATGGCATGTTAACAAATATATATTACATTGAATGGCATGTTAACAAATATATATTACATTGAGGGGCATGTTAACAAATATACATTATAGGAATGGACATGTAAACATATATACATTATAGGGAGGGGCATGTTAACATATATACTTGCACATTACAAGGCCGGACATGGCCGCATGCGCACACAAAAGTTACAGACGTAATCAAAGAAAAACATTGCTAAGACAGATACAAACAGGGACATTGCAAAAAGTGAAAAGATCACAAAGAGTCAATTTAAAGAAATGGAAGGTTATAGACAAACGCTCACAATGTGTAAATCCGTCACAGAGCGCCAATGTAAAGATAATTAGATTTTAAAATTACTAGAAAGAACACATTTAGAGGCACACATCTAATAAACTGCGATAAATACACATATTATTCCGTGCCTCATTGTGTTCTAATTTTTTAATTTAATAATATTTATTTTAAAACGGTATATTGTTTTAAAAATTAAAAGCCAACTCACCAGGACTTCAACCTGTAATCTTGTTTGAGAACTGACTTCACATCAACAGTACAGGCTTCATTTTGGTTTGAAGAAGGCAGAACATGCGAAATTTTCAAATTGAGAATTAATGGATTGCTTAATGAAGTGGAGACACAGTTTAAAGCAGGTAAATCTGATCACTCGCTGAATACTTTTTGTTGCTATGGATACGCAACACAGAAGCGCTTTGAAGATTGGTGGAACTTGTGGCTTGTGAAACGACATAGAAGCGAGGGAAGTCCACCTTTTACGAATTAGTGGGAGTGCGAAGCTGAATATTTTCACGAATCAAATTAATCAGAATATTCCATCATCTTTTAGACATGGTTTTGTCTCTTTGACTTTAGGTCAGACAGAATGGTTTGGTCATCTCTATGAGAATGAACTGTTATTCAACTTACAACGCTGGTAGATCTGGCTACAGGGTAAGGGTGGATATATGACATTAGAGTGATTGTGCAGCGACACTGGCTCACATTGACCGACACAACGCACTTAACTTAACATCTTTATACTGGTTTAGAATACTCTGCAGTCTGTATACAACCAGTTTCATTTACATTACCTTGCTCTAAATGCTATGCGCATCAAATGTATTCTTAAATGCATTAATTGTTCCTGCCTTCAATACCTCCTGTTGCAATGCATTCCAATCATCCACCACTCTCTGACTTACTTAATTAAGCTCCCCACGACGCTTAGCGGAACAAGTGGAAAGAAAACTAACTAGAATTATAGATTCCTTAAATATCATTCCTTGGCACCAGTTGCTCCTCGCGGAGCATATATAATTAACTTCTAATTTAAGCCATGCGAAAGCACTTTCTGTGTCCTAACAATTCTGGTTTCTGGACCTATTGTTTTTTCAATACGGCGAGGCTGCTAGTCATTTGCACAATCATCTTTAATTTCATTTGTATAAAATGATTGGAAGCTTGCGATAGGTCCCATCTGTTCTACTCTGGATCCACACGAATCAAGTGTTTTGTTGTGTGTAAGTAAGATTTTAAAGGATTTGATGAAATATGGTAGAAAATTAAATTGAAGAGCATACGTTACAAAGAGGAAGCAATGTGTAAGAAGAGGAGAAGAAAGAAGAGACAGCTGAGAACAAGACCGAAATAACAGTTTTATTTTTTGTTGGTTTTCATATTATGTGTCTTTCTCTACGTAGCAAATGAAGGCTTTGGAGAATCATCATCTCACTTTATTTTTTTAATTGTTTGCAGATAATATTCGATAAGACATTTCATTACTTCTTCTTCTTCTTCTGCATTCGTTCTCAATTTCCCTCTGCCAAGCCCCGAACAAGTCTTTGCAAGAAGTAGGATATAGACCGGAGAACGGAATGCGCTGCGTTCAAGTTTACAGCTTGACTGCGATACGTGCACCTTTCGGCCCGACACATTCGTCTTCGGCAGACATTTCGTTACTTGATAAACACTTGTTTCAACTTCAGGACTACTTTCTCTCTTAGTTTGTCAGTGATACCATCATGTCTGACCACGCATCATTTCGTATTGGTGTTGAGTATTACGTTCGTATAACACCATTATTGTTTGGTGATAAATGAATCATTGAACATGAACTTTAGACTTCTTTTGACCTACTGTTCTTGCCTTGCTCCGTCGCAGAAAGGAGGCATGCGTAGACTTCTGGTTAGCGCTAGGTGGAAGGCTTGTTGTGTAGTCAACGTGTTGAACCTTTGGAGTGTTTCCTTGATCCCCTCTATCCCTTGTCGCCCTGGCCGACCTCTTGCTCGAGAACCTGATAACGTTATGTAGTATGATTTAGCTGCAGGTTGTTCATGGTGCATTCTTGTCAAATGACCAACCCATTTTACTCTATGTGCTTCAAAACGGTAGTCAACCGGTGTAGTCCCCACCATATTCCTACGAATAGGGATACGGATTCTGTCTCATTGTTTTTCCTGCTGCATTTTTTACACAGCGCACCTCACAGGTCTCGATCTTACGTTTGTGCTTTTCTAGTAGTGTCCATGTTTGACACTGATAACATAACATAGCGATGGCCAATGTATTGATCAGCTTCTGTTTAGTGGACATATCGACACTTGGATGTTTCAGTATGGGTGTCAGTTGTTAGTGCAACTTGTTTTGACTATGTGTACAAATACAGATTCTACTAGGCGTGTTCAAATGAAACCGGACCGAAAGAACCAAGTGAGCATGCGCATAATGACGTCACGTCTGATGTAAACAGCACATACCAACCGTCAAGTTTGCAAAATGTCATTATCCTCCGACTCATAGTTTCCTCAGTAGACCGTTGAAAACATGGCAGGTGTGATACGGAATGCGTACAGAGTTGACCAGCGAGTGGTGATTTGGTTTCTAACAGCTGAAGGATATCGATCAGTTGGCATTCATCGCAGAATGCAGGCAGTGTATGGTGACAAAAGTGTGGTGAACGTAAGCTCCAGCGACGGTCCACCCGAATTGCTGCATCAATTTTGACGATGGCATCTTCGGACACAAACAATATGCGTCTGACCTGGTCTCGGAAGATCTTTTGTTAACTCACGTTCTTCCATTAACATCGTTGTCCAGTTCTTCACTGTTGTCTTCGACACACTTTTTTCACCACACACTGCCTGCATTCTGCGATGTATGTCAACTAGTCGACATCCTTCAGCTGTTAGAAACCGAATCACCGCTTGCTGATCAACTCTGGGCGGATTCCGTATCACACCCGCCATGTTTTCAACGGTCTGCTGAGGAAACTATGAGTCAGAGGATATTGAAATTTTGCAAACTTGACAGTTAGTATGTGCTGTTTACATCAGAAGTAATATCATCGTGCGCATTGTACGTATGTTGACTTGGTGCAGTTAGTTCCGGTTTCATTTGAACACGCCTCGTAGTTATCCTGGGAAACATTGCTTTTCTAAGTGAACTATTTTTAAACTCGATGCGATTATTCAAAAAGACTAATTAGAAAATACTGATAGCTGTTTCTTCAAACTAAATATACGTTAACAACTTATGTTTTTTTTCAGATTCGGAACAATATGATTAACATACAAGTGCCAGAAATGCCGCTGTAATGTCATACAATATGTTATACAATGTGTCACACAGTACAGAGAATGTCAAGCTGGATGCTGCATATTTAAAGTAAAGTAAAGTATCCCATAGCATTACTGTCGTAGGGGTGTGAGGTGTTAGCGATCTCACATTTTAAAGGCTCGGCTATATGAGGGCGGTAGCCATCTCATCTCCCTCGCCGCTTTTACTTCCCGGACTGAACCGGTACCCATTTAAGGCTGGGTCGACCCGAGAGCCATTGCGGTCTGAAAAAAACATTACCGCCTCAACTGGGGAATGAACCCAGAACCACTCAGATGCGAAGCCAGCGCGCTAACCACTGCGCTACGCGGCTCCGCTGCATATTTATGTGAACATAAATCGGGAAATTGATGATAAAAGGGCTAACGTTATTCTTTCTAATTGTAAATAGATCAAAATCGTTAATCACATCATATATATCCTTCTTCTGCGCTCGTCCTTTAAAATACGCTAAGTCGAAGTTTACATTATTGTGCGATATCTGTTCCTTTCAACCCGACACATCCGATTTCAGCTGGCTTTTTGGGTACCGGATCGGTCTTCTCACTGCGATCCCTGTTCAGACTACACTAGCCTGTTTCCAGGGCCGCCTTTAGAGGCGGAATGTGGTCTTGGTTCGCTGAGCCTGAATTCTTCTTCTTCTTCTTCATCGTACGCAGTCAGACATCAACCATTATTTTTTTGAAAAAAGCAGCTGTCATCATGAGGCTGTCGACACTGCCATAGAGCTTGTCTAGTGTTGCCACTGGTGATGGCCACATCTGCTCTCTCTGATCCTCGTATGTCGGACAGTTTTGCAGCAAATGCTCAGCGGTCATTTTCCCGGTACCAAACGGGCATTCGTCAGTGCCACCTATCTTCAATTTATTGAATAGGTGGTACCTCAGTCTATTGTGGCCAGTGCGAAGTCTGAAGACCACGACCTGCTCTCTTCTGTTCAACTGGTAATATGCATCGTTTTTTGTGTAGCCAGTATGTTCGGTTTCCCATTTGGTCATGTATCTAGCTCTAATAAGCCGTTTTGACTCTTCGTATGTCATACTAGTATCTGGTTGTGGTAGTTTTGCACCTTCTTTTGCCAGTCTGTCTGCCTCCCGGTTGCCTTGGATGTTGCAGTGGGATGGAACCCACTGCAACACTACCCTTTTTGGTGCGGACTGCTGGCATAGTTGACAGAGTACTGCTCTTAAATCATTAAGTTCAGTATTTTACTGGCTTTTTAGTGCTCTGACTACGGCCAGGGCATCTGTAAGCAGGACTATATGGCTTTCATTACTTTTACCTGTCACCATTTCTTCCACTGCAGCCCTCAGTGCCTCTGCCTCCGCTCTGAAATTGCTTGTGTATTTTCCAGTAGCGAATGACAGTGTTATTTTTCTGCCATTTGGTAGGTGCTGAGCCTGTATTCAAGCAGGCAGCTATGAGTCGTTGGCTACTTGTAGCTTTCACTGCTGCTTCCTCGGCCCCTTAGATAGATCAGAATTGTGTTTTCTAATAGATGAAATCTCAGCGCGTTTCCGAGCGATAATGGTGCCCGTCTCTGAACAAAAGGAAACGTGGGTTAAAAACCCGGGTAAAGCCATGACCTCCTTTACATAGTAATAAAGGAGGCCTTGGCAAAGATTTGGTTGTTTTGTTGTTCTCCTATCGAATGTATAAATAACAGACTATCATGAACACCACGTAGCAAAACTGCGGAGATAATTTGACTTTTATTTCTCAGCCTTATAATTCATTACAAATTTATTTTAGCTAATGGCTGAAATGTAAGTAATAATTCATAAGAACAGTTTCTGACATGTATCGACTTTTCAGCTCAAAACGGGCTTTTTGTCCATTTAAGGTCACACGAAAACAGCGAGGAATAAAGAGAATTCTTAATTACAGAATAATTGACTAAAAAACACCATTTTTGTTTGTAAATGTCAACAAAACTCAATGAATCTCCTCCACGTACAACGTTCATCACATTCCTTCGACAAACACAACTTTCTATCAGCTAGATGCTAGCTCTTCTGTCAGTGTGTTGTGTCCAAGTGCCATATATTAGGACATTACTTCCACGCTGTCATGTCTGTCAATCTGTCCTATTACGATATGGATTAGGTTAACAAAATACATAATTGCATTCTCGTGTCACGCTTTTAGAAAGAATGTGTGTGATTGTGTGTGCGTCGCGAGTGTGTGCGTGCGAGTATGTGCGCGTGTGTGAGATTATATATATCCACATATAGCTATATAACTCCTTTGATAATTTTACTGCAGTAATTATGTCCATCGCTTGTATTTGTTGTGACACGGCTTTGAGGATTGGATAAATGCCTTTAAATTATTTATGTGGGTCGTCTGTTCCAGTAAGGACGGGCATACATAGAGGAGAGAGAGAAAAAGATAGAGGAAGGGAGAGAGAAAGAAAGGGATGGCGAGACAGAGATGAGAAGACAGACAGATAACAATGGACAAAATGTTTCTGAGACAAGAGAAGCTTTTTTTGAAAAACTAATTTGTATATGCTGAAAACCAATATAAACTTTAAAAATCCCGAATTAGCTATAGTTTGGTTTCAAAATGAGGAAGAGGGATTTTGTTGGATGGAAATGTATGGGCTGTAACTAAATCCGATATGTCGAGCGCGTGATTTCCCTAGGGACGAAGGATAATCTTAATTTGATGACACATTCATTAGCAGTCATTGCCTCTCGTTTCGTTATTGTAGTTGTGAATTATGTGAGTGCAGACGTGTTGTTCAAGATGTCTAGTGAATGTGTGAACAGTGCGGATTGTTTTTGTTATTTTTACTGACAAATTATTTTGCTATCTCAAAAGCGACACATTACAACGACTATGGTGCATTTAGGGAGGAAGACTAACGTTTGATCAAGCAAAATATACTGATCAGAC
Source organism: Ariolimax columbianus (assembly GCA_036924085.1). Taxonomy (NCBI): domain Eukaryota; kingdom Metazoa; phylum Mollusca; class Gastropoda; order Stylommatophora; family Arionidae; genus Ariolimax; species Ariolimax columbianus. The sequence goes on from JAVGWX010000009.1 coordinate 4,766,224, forward strand.
ATTGTTAGTCAGGGTCAAGCAAAATATACTGATCAGACATTGTTAGTCAGGGTCAAGCAAAATATACTGATCAGACATTGTTAGTCAGGGTCAGGCAAAATATACTGATCAGACATTGTTAGTCACGGTCAGGCAAAATATACTGATCAGACATTTTAGTCAGGGTCAGGCAAAATATACTGATCAGACATTGTTAGTCACGGTCAGGCAAAATATACTGATCAGACATTGTTAGTCAGGGTCAAGCAAAATATACTGATCAGACATTGTTAGTCAGGGTCAGGCAAAATATACTGATCAGACATTGTTAGTCAGGGTCAGGCAAAATATACTGATCAGACATTGTTAGTCAGGGTCAGGCAAAATATACTGATCAGACATTGTTAGTCAGGGTCAGGCAAAATATACTGATCAGACATTGTTAGTCAGGGTCAGGCAAAATATACTGATCAGACATTGTTAGTCACGGTCAGGCAAAATATACTGATCAGACATTGTTAGTCAGGGTCAGGCAAAATACACTGATCAGAAATGTTAGTCAGGGTCAGGCAAAACATACTGATCAGACATTGTTAGTCAGGGTCAGGCAAAATATACTGATCAGACATTGTTAGTCAGGGTCAGGCAAAATATACTGATCAGACATTGTTAGTCAGGGTCAGGCAAAATATACTGATCAGACATTGTTAGTCAGGGTCAGGCAAAATATACTGATCAGACATTGTTAGTCAGGGTCAGGCAAAATATACTGATCAGACATTGTTAGTCACGGTCAGGCAAAATATACTGATCAGACATTGTTAGTCAGGGTCAGGCAAAATATACTGATCAGACATTGTTAGTCAGGGTCAGGCAAAATATACTGATCAGACATTGTTAGTCAGGGTCAGGCAAAATATACTGATCAGACATTGTTAGTCAGGGTCAGGCAAAATATACTGATCAGACATTGTTAGTCAGGGTCAGGCAAAATATACTGATCAGACATTGTTAGTCACGGTCAGGCAAAATATACTGATCAGACATTGTTAGTCAGGGTCAGGCAAAATACACTGATCAGAAATGTTAGTCAGGGTCAGGCAAAACATACTGATCAGACATTGTTAGTCAGGGTCAGGCAAAATATACTGATCAGACATTGTTAGTCAGGGTCAGGCAAAATATACTGATCAGACATTGTTAGTCAGGGTCAGGCAAAATATACTGATCAGACATTGTTAGTCAGGGTCAGGCAAAATATACTGATCAGACATTGTTAGTCAGGGTCAGGCAAAATATACTGATCAGACATTGTTAGTCAGGGTCAGGCAAAATATACTGATCAGACATTGTTAGTCACGGTCAGGCAAAATATACTGATCAGACATTGTTAGTCAGGGTCAGGCAAAATACACTGATCAGAAATGTTAGTCAGGGTCAGGCAAAACATACTGATCAGACATTGTTAGTCAGGGTCAGGCAAAATATACTGATCAGACATTGTTAGTCAGGGTCAGGCAAAATATACTGATCAGACATTGTTAGTCAGGGTCAGGCAAAATATACTGATCAGACATTGTTAGTCAGGGTCAGGCAAAATATACTGATCAGACATTGTTAGTCAGGGTCAGGCAAAATATACTGATCAGACATGTTAGTCAGGGTCAGGCAAAATATACTGATCAGACATGTTAGTCAGGGTCAGGCAAAATATACTGATCAGACATGTTAGTCAGGGTCAGGCAAAATATACTGATCAGACATTGTTAGTCAGGGTCAGGCAAAATATACTGATCAGACATTGTTAGTCAGGGTCAGGCAAAATACACTGGCCAAGACCCTCCCTTCGGCTTCCTCGTATCCCTCTCTGGAAATGGGCTGTTTTCATGGCAATCTTGACAACGGGTTGAATGATCGACGTGATCCCCGTAGTAGTGAGTGACACGCAGATGAAGCCAAGCATAGCACAACCGCCTGGAGGACCCCGACCCACTTTCATCAGCATGCTCCGGATGTGAGGAAAGCTACTGTAACCCACCACTTAACGTCCTTTTCAGGGCACACAAAAAAGTAAACTTACTCATATGGGCATTCAACAACAACATAAAGACCATTTAAGGCCTTTACTTTGGTTGTAAGACCAGTAGCCATGACTGACATTGGGCCTCATACATATGTCATCAATCCTGTGATCTAATCTGGCTAGTGTATGTGTGTATGCAAATAGTCTCTTTACCAGTCACTGAAAACATGAAAACAAATCAGCAACAACAAAACCAGAGACGGTCAGTTTTACAAAGATATTTGTTTAATGAATACTGGACTTGATATTGCTAAAATATGGTCGAATTGCATCAACTATACAGTTTCTTTTTCCTTTAGACACAAAGATTCAGAGAGTTCGTGAAATCAAAATCGTAATCACAAAACATGTCAATGTAATTTTACAAAAGGGACAATGATGGTATGTGTAAATTGGCTACCTAAGACCAGTACTAAGATAAGGTCTCTCTCTCAATTTTGGCTCTATCGCTATCCACCTTTATCAAATCTCTCGTCTTCTGCCGTTTCCCTCAATGTATTATTTAACGTCAATCTCTTCCTTATTATTGTTAATATATGTTCGTTCTCTCCCTTGGTCCCCATTTCGCAACCTATGAACTGTTGATCTCTCCTATGTGCTTGCTTCCCCAACATGGGATGTCACTAGTGTTCAGATACGTACACCATTCATTGTCTCAGAGATACAGAAGGCCAGGTGAGATAGGTGGATCAAATCATGTGATGCTGTTCAGAAGGTCAAGTGGGTTGGTAGCACAAATCGTTTGGTGTTGGTACAGAAGGCCATGTGAGATAGGTATGATGCTGCTACAGAAGGTCAGGTGAGATAGGTATGATGCTGCTACAGAAGGTCAGGTGAGATAGGTATGATGCTGCTACAGAAGGTCAGGTGAGATAGGTATGATGCAGTTACAGAATGTCTAATACTGCAGAAAACTAACTGGTGCACAAAGAAAGTGAGCAATAAGGGGATGGAAGGAGTATTTCGAGACTATATGAAAGTATCTTTAAACACTTCTTAAATGTTGAAATCAATCATGGGAGATTCTTGAGCAGCATCATCCTTTCTGGCACAGCAGCATTGCTAATGGGAAAAAAAGTGATAACAAATAACTGTCAACATTCATTGTTTTAGCTTCTACCACAGATGTATACAATGTTGTAGAGCCTTTCATGACCATATCAACATGTATGCAACAACATAAAACTGATTCTGGTATCATAGCAGCTAGTCATCATGATATAGGCGTCTCAGTCTCTATAGACCATGCACGTGGAGCCCTATGAGTGTCGTTCAGCTCGATCTCCTGTATTTCAACATTGTCTGCTATGGCTGTAAAGGTCGATCTGTGATCTGTAAGTGACTGTCCCTGTCACAGATCGTTCAACCATGCAGAGGAGGCTGGCTTGCCTGGCCGTTCCTTGATATCTTCAGTCTTTCTCTTTTCTCTGCAGCCAGAAGGCCTCTACGAGCGTCAGCAGCCAGAAGGCCTCTACGAGTATCATCAGTCACTATACCCTTCCAACTGACTGTCTCCAAACAGTTCGATCTTGAGTAATTTTTTCGGATGGGATGTCACTGCTAGTGACAGGTAACTAAATAATATTACTATTACATACACGTTTTTTTTATACATATTTTTGTTATGAAATTTTCTTCTTTGAAAATATCTACTTTTCGTTGTTGTATAACATAATTTTTTGTTTAAAAATAAATAAATATAAAAATATTCAGAAACTTTTGGGCATTGTTAAAGTTGGTTGAAAAGTAAAAGATAAGAAGCGATTGCTATACAAAAGTATAGTAACTGATGAAATCAAGGTTTCAACAGGAAACTTTTTATCATGAAAATAGCATAAAACAGCAATCAATCAATCAATGAAAGATTCTTCAGCTCCGTGTGGAACATTGGATGCTCAACAAACGCAGGCAAAGTCATCAGATGTTAAGCTGTCCATACCTATTTAAGTTTTTGTGACTTTAAGCTTCTATGGTATGGGTTAGCCAGTTCTATGCGCAACCCTCCTCAAGTGCCTTTCATAACATGCCTGGGAGGTTACCATTCTTTATTCCCTTTTTGGCTTTTGGGTCTTAGTAACACTCCGGCAAGAATAAGATATGCACTAACGAAAAAAAAATTCATTCATTGAGAAAAATGAAAGCAATCTGAAACAGTGTTTCCCAACTGCCAGTCTGCAGAGATTTCCTGCTGGTCCACAAAAATGTTATTACAGCTTTACCCTTTAATTTATGATCGCCTTGAAGTGATCTAAGCTCTGGTTGGTTCATTTTTAAACTCAAATGATGTCGGCTACTCAAGTATCCATACTTTTTAGACACACGACCTCATCTACATACTTAGCCTTCTTTTTTACTGCTCAGTTTCTGGTTATTTTAAATAATTGTAACCTTTTTATTATAATTACATTAAAATACTAATACACAAAATATGATACAAATAATGGTTTTTATTTCTGCCTGAGTGGCCTGCAAAATTATTATCCTATTTTCACCAGTCACCCACCAGGTGTGGAAAAAAAAGGTTGGGAAACATCAACCTCAAGTATGAGGTAAATAAGAACTGAACTACAAGACAGCCAATAGCTGAAGGCAAATGCTTGTACAAACTATCAGAAGGAATAGTAGTTCAAATTAACACCAAAAGTGGCTGGATAACAGATTTTTTAGGAGACAGATTGACATTAGTGTTAACCTACAAACCGAAGGTTCCGGCCAAATAGTATTTATCAACAAGTTTGGGAAGAGGAGACTAATGTATGGTCAGGTAAAATATACTGATCGGACATGTTAGTAAGGGTCAGGTAAAATATACTTTCAAAAGGTCTCCCTGGAAACGGGCTGTTTTCAATGCATCCTGACTAACAAAGTTGAGTATCGACGTGATCTGTGTAGTAGTGTGCAACATGCAGATGAAGCCAAGCATAGCACAACCGCCTGGATGGCTGCGGTCCACCTTCATCAGCATGCTTGAGATTTAAAGACAGTTACTGCAACAGCTGACAACAACGTACTTGAGATGTGAAGACAGCTACTGCAACAGCTGACAACAACGTACTTGAGATGTGAAGACAGCTACTGCAACAGCTGACAACAACGTACTTGAGATGTGAAGACAGCTACTGCAACAGCTGACAACAATGTACTTGAGATGTGAAGACAGCTACTGCAACAGCTGACAACAACGTACTTGAGATGTGAAGACAGCTACTGCAACAGCTGACAACAACGTACTTGAGATGTGAAGACATCTACTGCAACAGCTGACAACAACGTACTTGAGATGTGAAGACAGCTACTGCAACAGCTGACAACAACGTACTTTTCAAGACACACAAAAGAGTAATCTTACTCATCGTGGGTATTCAACAACATACAAAAATGATATATACCTTTTCTCTCACTCCAGCAGGAGCATAGAGTCACAAATACAGGTGTCCTCCTTATAGAAAGCCTGTATACAAGCATTGATGGACTCTTACAGAGATGGTCTCTGTGGCCTTTTGATGAGGTTGCAAGCCTCAAACACAACCCTACTTCCTCTCTGTCTTTAACATGCACATTAAGGTGCAGTGGTCCTATTCTTTCTTCTCATGTAAGGGGATCCATGAATCCATAAAGGGATATTATCCAGAAATGGATATATGAAAATAGTTTACAACTCTCTAAATAGTAATACCACATTGAGAATCTAAAGGTATATATGACAAGATACATGAAAAATGAATGCTGTGTGACACTAGAAAAGATGCAGCAAAATATATTTCAATAGCATTGCAGTAAATTTGAGTAACAACTGAAGTTGGAAAAACAATAAAAGTTAAGATTCACATAAGTAGAAAAATATTACTAGTAACAGAGTGGAGGAAGACTAACGTCTGGTCAGGCAAAAAATACTGATCAGACATGTTAGTCAGGGTTAGGCAAAATATACTGGCCAAGACCCACACCTCGGCTTCCTAGTAGGGCTCCCTGGAAACGGGCTGTTTTCATGGCAGCCTGGATAATGAGGTGAGGGATTGACATGATCCCCATAGTAGTGAGTGACACACAGATGAAGCCAACCATTGCATAACCGCCTGGAGGACCCCGGTCCACCTTCATCAGCACGCTCGGGATGTGAGGAAAGCTACTGCAACCCGCCACTTAACGTCCTTTTCAGGGCGCACAAAAGAGTAACCTACTCATTGTGGGCATTCACAAACATCAAGGGCAAGTTCTGATATATTTAAAAAAAATTAATAGAAGGTGTGACGATACTGAAGGTTAAAAATCAATTGAACAATAGAAATAGGTTTGGCTCAGTTAAAGCACTAGGACAGAAACAAAACGTCCCAGGTCACAGGTTTATGGCTGCCACCTTGAGCCACATTGTATCATATTATCAATCAATCATATGGGCTCAGTCTCTGTAGACCATGCACATGTTACCTTGTGAGTTTTGTCCAGCTCTGTTCCCTGTATATTGACACTGTCTGATATGATTGTAAAGGCCGATCTGTTAGAGACAGTCTCTGCTACAACCATGCTGAAAGAGGCTGGCTTGCCGGCTTCTTCCTTGATCTGTTCAGTCTATCTCTTTTCCTTTGAGTCAGAAGACCTCTTCGAGCGTCACTATGCCCCCTCCAACTAACTCTCCAAACATCTTGATCCTGAGCAATTGTTTCCCAGCCCTCGGATGGAATATCGCAAGACTTCATATCCCTCTTGCATATGTCCTTGAATCACAGTGTGGGACGGCTGATTCTTTAGTTCTAATGGCCAGCTGTCCATAGAGGATATCCTTTGGCAGCTGCTCATCTTCTATGTGGCAAACATGCTCCAACCAACGAAGACGTCGCTTGCTCAACAGCGAGTATATGCCATGAGTGTTTCCTTGCTGTAAGACCACGTTTTGTGGCATTCTCTCTTGCCACCCAATCCCCATTACATGCCATGAGTGTTTCCTTGCTGTAAGACCCCGTTTTGTGGCATTCTCTCTTGCCACCCAATCCCCATTATATGCCATAGACACCTCATGTGAAAGGTATTGACCCGCCGTTCCTGTTTAGTGTAAGTGCTCCAAGTCTCGCTTCCATACATGAGGGGGCCAAGAATGCAGGTCTGATAGACCTGGACCTTAGTGTAGTGAGACAGCGCAGTGTTCTCTCAGACTCTCTTCATCAGACGAGCCATGACAGTATTCACCCTGTCAAGTCCACTTTTTTTCTCCTTCTCGAGCGAGAGAGTTTTGCTAGCGGCATACCCCAGATAAGTGAAGCTGTTGACGACTTCTAGAGTGATGCCATCAATATTCATGGAAGGGGGAGTGGTAATACCCTGAACGCAGACCTTTGTCTTTTCTAGGCTTATAGTGAGTCCAAACTGTTTACACCCCTCAGCAAATCTGTCTCCCAGTCTCAGTAGGACCTCCTCACTGTTGGATACTAGAACCGCATCATCCGCAAATAGCATCCCCCTAATGAGCATCGTCCTCGCCTTGGTCCTCGGGTGCAATCGGGACAGGTTAAACAGCCGCCCATCTAACCTGGTGTGCAGATAAACACCGTCCACATACATGCCATACGTGTATGATAGGAGCATAGAGAAGAAGATCCCAAAAAGGGTTAACTAACATACTGTGATTCATAAATTCCTGACCACACTGTGGCTAATGGATGCCACATTCAGTCATATTGTATATGCTGTTACATCAATTCTCACTGTTTTTGCTGTGATTCGGGAGATGTTTTTGTTTATTTCTGCTCCACAATGAAAAGGCTTGTAGTTGTAATATTGGTTTCATTTTACTTCTGTCCTGGTGTAGTAACTGAGCTTTATCCATATCTAGTAATGTCTTTATCAAAGTAAATTTTAAGTACTTGAAAAATACAAACACCAGACAACAGAAAAGAAAGTGAAGTAACAGATAATTCAAATATGAACTATGGACTTCTATATGATGGATGCGCTATGCTGCACGAAATATATGAGATGGAGAATTTGGCCAACTAGGCAACTCAAAAGATGACATCATTAACCCAGCCTACGTCATGATAATCTATTGTAATTATGGAAAAGACAGATCATTCTAGTAAAAATTATATATATATTCATCATTATAAATATAAATATTTTAGAACATTTACTATTATTATGCAATTTTTTTATTATTAAAACATCATTTCTTCATCATTGCTGTATAACAGACATTTTTTTAAAAGTAAATAAATTATGTAAAGATTCATAAGATGTGTTTAAGAATTGGCAGGAACAGAAAATATTCAGAAACTTTGGTATTTCTGGGTCGTTGTTAGTGATGGTTGAAAAACAACAGAGAATAATTAACAATTGTACATGTCCAGTAAACTGATGAGATAAATGTTTCGAAGGTAAGGTATGTATCATGAACTGGTGCCTGGGTTGGGATCAAGATGCTGAGCAGTGCATGAGCTGTAGCAGTCAGAGACCCAAAGCTGACTGCTAGTGTCAGGGCCAGCAAACCAGAGCTGTCAAGACCCTTCTACACCTGCACATGAGGAACCTGGATAACAGGCTGCAACAGAGCAGATTGGCTAAGGAGAAGGGATTGTAAAAAGGAAGGCTAACCCGGCACCCAAAAATGCCATGTTGAAGTCGGATGTGTTGGACCAAAAGGTGCAAATATCGCAGTCAAGCTGTAAACTATGACACAATGCATTCCATTTTCCAGAATACATCTTGCTACTTGCAAAACCCTTTTCAGGGCTTGGTAGCGGGAGTTTTAGAACGAAGAAGAAGGTGCCTGACTTGAAATGAATAAGAACCCTGTAACCTTCCAAGCAGGTCATAAAAGGTGATTAAAGAGAGTTGTGCATGGGGCTAGGGACTTCATCATATAAAACTATTCCTATGAAACCACCACCAGAAATGCTCAGATACAGGCTTCCTGTAAAAGGACCAACTGTAGAAGTGGCACTGTGCTTCACCTGGAGCAAAAAAGGTGAATTAATCATCAGTAACAAAGAGACTTAGCTCCAATGGCTAGCAAGCAACATGCATTATAATTAGTTATTATTGCCCATCGCAAGCGAAGATGGCCACAACATCAGACGGTTTTGTCTTAATAATGTGATGTGCGCTATATTTAGATTATAGTGAGGAAGAAGCTGCGCTGGTCATCAATCTCACTCTCTTTTCCCGAGTTACCTTGAATCAGTGACAAGACTTTTGATCGAGGCGACTGGAGGTAACTCGGGATGCAGGCGCTCTGGTATTACCTCCTGTGAGACCAAGGGTCGCTTGAAACTTGCGGGATTTGATCGCCCACCATTTCTGTTCATCTCTGTGAGAGGCGAGTGCCTTAACCTCTTGACTACAGTGACCCCCCTCATGCACTATAATTAGATCTATTTTAAAACTATATGTTTTTTAAGATATTTCATCCAATATTCCATCACAGGGCAAGTATGGTAAACAGTTATACCTGAAGTTGTAAACATTAACACACAACACTTTATTAATATAGCATGAAGAAGCTATGATAACACTTATTTTTGTACATGTGACGATGGTTCTTAAACTGGCAGTCTTGGGAAAACCAGTATTAGAGGTGATACAAAGAAACATATCTATTAATGATATACATGTTTTTGGTGTTGTTGAATTCGATGTTAGCCTGGCTTTAGTGGTAACTAGGTGACCTCTATGACCCACTATCATCAGTGAGGCTCCACATGTAACTAAAAGAAGCTACATGGACACTGCGAGTGATCTATTCTGTTCCTAAGAATCGGCTTTACTGCACTCGGGCATACCCATAGGTGTTGTGTTTCTCACAGTAAATGGTGTGGGTACTGATGGTTCCTGTAGCTGGTTGGTTGTACACACTTCTGCTCCATCCTCTCTTGTGTCCCAATCCGACCGAACCTCATTCGATTTGTAAGCTCTGGAGTCTGAATTGCTTATTCCTCTTTTGTGGTGTCATCATCTAAGACGGTGTCATTAACAGACTTCAAAATGTCAACTATCCATATCAAACCCACCCATGGGATCAAGATGCTGAGCAGCACATGAGCTGCAATGGTCAGCGACCCATAGCTGACTGCTAGTGTCTGGGCCAGCGAACCATAGCTGCCAAGACCCTTCTACACCTCCACACAGTGATCCTGGATAACAGGCAGTAGGGCAGACTGGCTAAGGAGAAGTGATCGAAGAGGGAATGCTAACCCGGTACTCAAAAAATGCTTGCTGATGTCAGATGTGTTGGACCGAAAGGTGCAAATATCGCAGCCAAGCTGTAAACTACAACACAACGCATTCTGTTCTCTGGACTACATTCTGCTACTTACTCTTTCAGGGTTTGGTAGCGGGAGATTGAGAACGAACGAAGAAGAAGAAGAAACCCACCCATAATTGGTGCATATGAAGTCAGGATGTCAACTCTTTCATTGCCCTGGACCCCAGCATGAGCAGGAGAGTAGATCCAAACCAACCTCTTTAGGTTTGATTCCTCTACATCTGCTATCCACTCATGCCTTAACCAGCCCGTCTGTACGTGCCAGTCCTTCTCTACTTTTCGCAGTAAAGGTTGCAAGTCTGGCACAATGACTGCCCTTATTAAAGAGGTCTCAGATACAAAGCTGTCTCAAAGCTATAGTCACTGCTTCCATCAGTGAGTGAGAGGTCACATCTATATGCATCTATTAGTTTTTATAACTAACTTATAAGTTGTAACACTTTATAAAACTTTATGAGTACAAGTTAATTTTTTTTAAGTGAATAAAAGCAACTTTTCCCAGTGATAAGAATCATATGACTCATTTACTGGCTAAGATTACTGTATAAAAGGTAGTTTATTCTGAACACATCATTATGAATGACACAACAGTAGATTAACAGTGATTCAGCTCTAATTAATGTGTAACTTAACAGATTCCAGATAAACAAAATAACTTTATAACTTGTGCCTTTAAAAAACAGATGAAGTACTTAAAAATATAACATTGACATCACTTTATCTATGCAAGAATTTATTTTTTTAAATATTTATAATACCAAGAGTAAGGAAAGGTTCAAGAATTAAACAGAATTAGTGCTAGATGGCGGGCCATAATAAAATACCCTACTAGTCACAAATCTTAAAAGCCATGGACAATAATCATGTCATCTGTCACAAACAACTAATACATTTTAGATGTTAAGTTGGGATCAAGATGCTGCAGTGGTCAGCGACCCATAGCTGACTGCTAGCGTCAGGGCCAGCGAACCAGAGCTGCCAAGACCCTTCTACACCTCCATGTGGTGATCCTGGATAACAGGCTGCAGCAGGGCAGACTGGCTAAGGAGAAGGGATCGAAGAGGGAATGCTAACCCGGTACTCAAAAAATGCTTGCTGAAGTCGGATGTGTTGGACCGAAAGGTGCAAATATCGCAGCCAAGCTGTAAACTACGACACAACGCACTCCGTTCTCTGGACTACATTCTGCTACTTAAGCCCTTTCAGGGTTTGGTAGCGGGAGATTGAGAACGAACGAAGAAGAAGAAGAAGATGTTAAGTTAAGACATCAAATTATCTTACCTTCTATTTATATTTGTACCGAAACAGCATAACATTAACAATAGGTGTAGTAGAGTATCTTCATAAGTGAGGGTAAATAACTTCATGAGCAATGACAACAAAATAACAATTGTTACCATGGTAACAGTTTGTGCATGATTAAAAAATACTGTAGCAACAAGAAAAGTAACAACATAATTGTAAGAAATATGGTTCCACAATAAAGGTGTGCTTGAATGAAACGTCACTATAGAATTTGTAATTACGAAATAAGTTTTCTACAAAACTCAGGTTTAGCGTATGAGATATGGAATTGTACCATTAGTGAGTTCTATAAATTGAATATCATTACATGTAATATTGCGGCAAGAAATATACTGGAATTTGTATAAATGACATTAAAATTGATTGAACCAGACAAAAGTTAAAAGTCTGCTCAAACAAATTAGTTAAGTTGAAACATGTCAATTGTGCAATATGAAAAACCCGTACACCAGACCAATATCAAACACTAGAGAAGGGAAAGCTGTACAAGTGCACGTATGCATACATTTTTGTGTATGTAGGGGAACCTGTAACACTGAGTATAAATGTGCATATCCCAGTACGTAAACGTGGAGTGGAATAAACTGGTTGTAGGGGGTCAAGATTGTGAGCAGCGAATGAGCTGCAGCGACCAGCAATCCATAGCTGACTGTTAGTGTCAGGGCCAGCAAACCAGAGCTGACCAGGGCATAAGTTGCAGTGGTCAGTGACCTATAGCTGACTGTTAGTGTCAGGGCCAGCAATCCATAGCTGACCAGGGCATAAGTTGCAGTGGTCAGTGACCCATAGCTGACTGTTAGTGTCAGGGCCAGTAAACCAGAGCTGACCAGGGCATAAGTTGCAGTGGTCAGTGACCTATAGCTGACTGTTAGTGTCAGGGCCAGCAAACCAGAGCTGACCAGGGCATAAGTTGCAGTGGTCAGTGACCCATAGCTGACTGTTAGTGTCAGGGCCAGCAAACCAGAGATGACCAGGGCATAAGTTGCAGTGGTCAGTGACCCATAGCTGCCTGTTAGTGTCAGGGCCAGCAAACCAGAGCTGACCAGGGCATAAGTTGCAGTGGTCAGTGACCCATAGCTGACTGTTAGTGTCAGGGCCAGCAAACCAGAGCTGACCAGGGCATAAGTTGCAGTGGTCAGTGACCCATAGCTGACTGTTAGTGTCAGGGTCAGCAAACCAGCGCTGACCAGGGCATAAGTTGCAGTGGTCAGTGACCCATAGCTGACTGTTAGTGTCAGGGCCAGCAAACCAGAGCTGACCAGGGCATAAGTTGCAGTGGTCAGTGACCTATAGCTGACTGTTAGTGTCAGGGCCAGCAAACCAGAGCTGACCAGGGCATAAGTTGCAGTGGTCAGTGACCTATAGCTGACTGTTAGTGTCAGGGCCAGCAAACCAGAGCTGACCAGGGCATAAGTTGCAGTGGTCAGTGACCTATAGCTGACTGTTAGTGTCAGGGCCAGCAAACCAGAGCTGACCAGGGCATAAGTTGCAGTGGTCAGTGACCTATAGCTGACTGTTAGTGTCAGGGCCAGCAAACCAGAGCTGACCAGGGCATAAGTTGCAGTGGTCAGTGACCTATAGCTGACTGTTAGTGTCAGGGCCAGTAAACCAGAGCTGACCAGGGCATAAGTTGCAGTGGTCAGTGACCTATAGCTGACTGTTAGTGTCAGGGCCAGCAAACCAGAGCTGACCAGGGCATAAGTTGCAGTGGTCAGTGACCCATAGCTGACTGTTAGTGTCAGGGCCAGCAAACCAGAGATGACCAGGGCATAAGTTGCAGTGGTCAGTGACCCATAGCTGCCTGTTAGTGTCAGGGCCAGCAAACCAGAGCTGACCAGGGCATAAGTTGCAGTGGTCAGTGACCCATAGCTGACTGTTAGTGTCAGGGCCAGCAAACCAGAGCTGACCAGGGCATAAGTTGCAGTGGTCAGTGACCCATAGCTGACTGTTAGTGTCAGGGTCAGCAAACCAGCGCTGACCAGGGCATAAGTTGCAGTGGTCAGTGACCCATAGCTGACTGTTAGTGTCAGGGCCAGCAAACCAGAGCTGACCAGGGCATAAGTTGCAGTGGTCAGTGACCTATAGCTGACTGTTAGTGTCAGGGCCAGCAAACCAGAGCTGACCAGGGCATAAGTTGCAGTGGTCAGTGACCTATAGCTGACTGTTAGTGTCAGGGCCAGCAAACCAGAGCTGACCAGGGCATAAGTTGCAGTGGTCAGTGACCTATAGCTGACTGTTAGTGTCAGGGCCAGCAAACCAGAGCTGACCAGGGCATAAGTTGCAGTGGTCAGTGACCTATAGCTGACTGTTAGTGTCAGGGCCAGCAAACCAGAGCTGACCAGGGCATAAGTTGCAGTGGTCAGTGACCTATAGCTGACTGTTAGTGTCAGGGCCAGTAAACCAGAGCTGACCAGGGCATAAGTTGCAGTGGTCAGTGACCTATAGCTGACTGTTAGTGTCAGGGCCAGCAAACCAGAGCTGACCAGGGCATAAGTTGCAGTGGTCAGTGACCTATAGCTGACTGTTAGTGTCAGGGCCAGCAAACCAGAGCTGACCAGGGCATAAGTTGCAGTGGTCAGTGACCTATAGCTGACTGTTAGTGTCAGGGCCAGTAAACCAGAGCTGACCAGGGCATAAGTTGCAGTGGTCAGTGACCTATAGCTGACTGTTAGTGTCAGGGCCAGTAAACCAGAGCTGACCAGGGCATAAGTTGCAGTGGTCAGTGACCTATAGCTGACTGTTAGTGTCAGGGCCAGCAAACCAGAGCTGTCAAGACCCTTCTACACCTCCAAATGGTGATCCTAGATAACAGGCTGCAACAGAGCAGACTGTCTAAGGAGAAGGGATTGAAGATGGAAGACTAACAGGTACTCAAAAAATGCCTGCTGAAGTTGGATGTGATGGACCGAAAGGTGCAAATATCGCAGTCAAACTGTAAACTACAACACAGTGCAATCCGTTCTCTGGTCTTCATTCTGCTACTTGCCCTTGTCAGGGCTTGGTAGCGGGAGATTGAGAATGAATGAAGCCAAGTCCAGACTCTGTAGAGCCTTCTAAACCAGTATAATGAAATTAAGTTAAATTAGTCTAACATTTGATTGGTGGAAATATAAAACTAGAGCAAGTTACTTATAACATAGGCTACCATTTTTCAATATGGATATGATCATTACCATGTCTTTATCATTGTTAAAAATAGATTAGTCGATGATAATACACATTTTTAAAATTTGGGGTTATAGGAGTCAAAATTTGATAGATTAGCAGATCACACTAGTAGAGGCCGTGTACACAATTTCAGCTTTCTTATGGGAAAGTTGGTTAAAATAGGAAAAATAGAAGTCCACACAAAGAGACAACGGTCATTAAATGTCTTGTTAAATAAAAGCTTATATATACCTTGGTTACTGCACCAGGACAGAACAGAACAAAACCTATTTTATGGTTATAAGGCCCAGGACAGAACAGAACAAAACCTATTTTATGGTTATAAGGCCAAAGAATAAACAAAAACAAGAGTTGCTGTTATTTATTACATATTTTCAGTTGCTCCTTTTGTTCCTGATGAAGATCATATGATGGTAAAGTAGGTTTCATTCTGTTTCTATTCCAGTGCGACAATTGAGTAATACTTGTTCATGTTATTGTCTACTTTTTATATTCAGTGCCACCTCAGCTTCAATTTATGTTTACTGAAATACAATTTTTTTTTAAAAAGATTACAACTAAGCACACTTTATATTGATTATTTAGGGACCCTAATGGTTGACAACTGCCCTACAGACAATAGAAATTTGAAGAAAAGAAAGTATATTTACACAAAATGTCATGACAAAACTACGTATATAAAGCTGTACACTGAAGTAAATGCAGAACAAAAAATAAACAATACAAATTACAAAATCCGTAGAAGCTGACATTTATGAAATATAACAAACAGAATAACCAATGAAACTGGCAGGAAATGTCTACAAATAAAAGAATACTCATTCAAATTAATTTAGCCAGACAACACAAATTTTCATATCAAACAAACTTCTTGGCCCATATCATTGTGTTGTGAATAGACCATCAACCAATTCTCTACAAGCAATCCTGCCATATATGATTTTCTCTTTCTTTCTAGTTTCCCCCAAACTTTTCTTGGATCAGCCTCTAAGTTAGGGTCTATTTTCCCTGTGTTCTTTGGCCATTCATTGCCGTATTGTTTCCGGGCAGTTCCATGACAGAGATTATGTTGTGATACTGGTTTGAGGCCTCTGCATTGTGTAACCTATCCATTGCCTGTTTCATTTGAAGATTTCATGTTTAACATGGTTTTCTCCTGTTCTCTCTCATAAGCTTACATCTATAACCTTATCAAACCATTGCAGGCCAAGAATGTTTCTCTGGGATTTACTGATAAGTCCTGTAAACTCTTAATATTGGGTTTTGTCAACCACCATTTTCAGACTATTACAAAAGGCAACAAGCATTCATCATGTTGAAATCAAATTAACACAACCTTACAAATTCTGCATATCTCCATCCCAAAATGAAACCTTTATTTGGTTCAAATGCAGCTAGACTTTATAGCGGTACAATATACAATTTTCCCATCAACAATTAGAGTAGAATTGAGAACAAATAAACTGTAAGCAAATGCTCAAACTTTTAGTTGTGTGATCAAAAATATAAAGTCTATACTGCAATGGATATTAAAGATATTTAAAACTGAAGTAAGTAACTTGAGGTTGTCAAGCATAATGTTAAAAATAATATGTGTAAGCTGGGTCAATGATGCAACACAGTGAATGAGCTGACAGCGGCTAGCGACCCATAGCTGGCTGCTTACATTGGGTCAGCAAACCAGAGCTGACCTAGACCATATTTAGCCTTCAAGAGGTGGCCCTGGAAACAGGATGTACTAATGTTTGGTTAAGAGAATAGGAATCGGAAGGCATATCCAGTACCTAAAATTAAGAAAAAAGCCAGCTGAAATGGAATGTGCTGGGCCAAAAAGTACAAATATCGTAGGCTCACTATAAACTATGGCACAAGGCAAACGCCAAAGAAAAAGACGATATGTCTAAGCAGAGTTATTTAAATGATAAAGCTTCATGGCCATTAGAAGAATAACAATCTGAATATTGCAAGCATAACTTCCTGTCATTAAGTTTATACCTCCTCTAATAACAGTAAGGAACACCAAAATATTTTTGCAGCAGGAAATGTCTGCTTCAAGCATGCATGTAAGAATTAACAAATATAGTTCCTCAAACTATATAATTCAGGATTTGTAGTAAGGAAGGAAACTGGTCGCCTTACCTATCAAAAGTTTAGACGTTGCACATTGGAGTCTCTAACACTTCATCCCTGATGACAGTACATGTTACCGGACAACTTAACATTACATAAGAATTATAGCAAAGTAGGAAACTGGCCTCTCACATGAACAAATGTGGGACCACATTAAGTAAAGTCTCTAACACTTCATCCCTAACAGCAGTGACTATTATAGGACAACATGACAAATAGAGAAAAACTCACCCTGACAAACATCTTCTACTGTAACAAAACAACATACACAAAAACAAATAAAATAAAATAAAATATTAAATTTATCAGTATGTAAAGTTGCTACAGGCATTCAGGTTTGCTGTATATAACAGTTCCAAGGTACGATCATTTGGGAATTCTGAATTACTGAAATATAATTGAGCATCTACACAATCAATAATGTCTGTGTATGGTCACTACACTTTTATAAAAAATTATTCAAACATGTCCCATTAAAAATCAAGAAGTTATTGCAGTTAATGCCTTCATGTGAATATTATTTTGGTATAGACGACTAGAGCATTTAGTAAAATTATTGCAGGTACACAAACAAGTAGTTTTCTAAGCAATTAAAACACATATACACCTTTTTTTTCTTGTCACTTATATTTTATTGCCTTTCAGCATCAAGTTATGGAGAGATCTCTAGAACGAGCCCGACTCTGTGCCTCATGCACAGTGACATTCACCACCCCAGATATTTCTGTAAGCCACCTTTTTCGTGGTCTGCCTTTGGTCTTGAATGCATTGTATCTAAATAGCATAGCTTGTCGGAGGGTGGAGTGTGGTGGTAGGCTTGTTTCGTAGCCAAACCATTTTAATTGCTGTATTTTGATGTAGTCTAACATACTGAAACAAAAAAAGATAAATGCACCCACAGATGAGTCTGTCAGGTGACAACATCCTATCACTGAACAGCGGCATATCACTAGACTAGTGAGGGAAAAGTTTGTAGTAAAAAAATACTTGAGAAATCCCAAGTTAATTAACGATGTAGAGGTAGTGACTGCAAAGATCAGCATCTTTATCTAAGTGTTAAAAAAACTGATAAATAAAATTAAGATACAGAAACTTTAAAGTTCAAACCTGACCTGTCCCGACTGTGAATGTGTTTTACCGCAAGAAAATAGCGTGTTTGCGATTTCAGTCAACTGGGCAGATTTGAATGTGGAGAGTCTAATACTGGACATTTTTTCTGCTGTCAAGGTGTGTGTGTATATATATATATATATATATATATATATATATATATATATATATATATATATATATATATATATATATATATATATATATAAAATGAGTAGTATTCAGGTTGAAAAGAATATCAGTCTGTAACCTTCCAAGCATGTTGTAAAAGGCAACAGAAGAGGGTTGTGCATGGGGCCAGCAGCCCCCATCATGTACAATTATTGCTATGAAATCGTCACTGCAAATATTCAGGTACAGACTTCTTGTAAAGGTGTAAGCTGTAGTAGCCCAATGCTTCGCTTGGAGCAAAAAGGCGATTCGATCACCATCAACATATATATATATTTATATATATATATATATATATATATCTTTATAATTATAACTAGACAGTAACAAAACAAAACCCACATTATGCTCACAAGGCCTTCATCAGAGACAAAGAACAAATGAGAAGACCAGATGAATCACAACAAAAACAATTAGAATGGACTTGACAATGTATACAATAAGACTTAAAGTGGCAGCCATTACCTAAAGAGTGGCCAGGAATGTTTGAATCATGGTATACCAGCTATGACAGAGTAGACCAAACAAGAAATGATCATTATGATTACACAAAAACATGCATATTATAAAATGTGTACAGATGAACAAGTTACATACATACAAATACGTATAATGCATGAAACAATGAGTATATGCCCTAATAATAATAATTTGTCCATCGTCGTTGATGAGGACCACTAACACCATCACATGTCATAATGCAACCTTGAGTATGTGTGTGCGCTCATGACTGATCAAGCCAATTCGAACCTGTAAAAGTCTATGACATGACTGGTAAACGAAGTCAGCAGTTGTCTCTCCTATTTTCTCTGCTCTTTGACTTCCTGATTGCACGTCTATCATGGGCTGCCTGAATATGGAGACCCTCGCTGAATTCAAAACCATCTAGGGCTGTGCTCTTCCATGTTGAGTATTTTCAGCTAGGTTCTCCCGGGTGTTAATGGCTATTTGACAGCACTTAAGGGACCTTTTCAGACTCCTTTAAATTATTTTTTGGGACGTCATTGTGATCGTTCTCCCTCATTCAGTTCACTCTACAGGAGCCTCTTTGGAAGCTTTTCGGGTAATGTGACCAGCCCATCGCAATTAAGATTTGGAGAAAAGTGCATGAATACTTTCCATGTTGGCTCTGGACAGCACTTCAGTATCTGTGATATGGTCCTGCCAGCGTATATGCTGTATGCATCTCAGACAGTTCATGTGAAAATGATTTAGTCTCCTACGCTATCACACATGTAAAGTGAGGTGGGGACAATATACCCTAACACATACCCATACAAATATACATATAAATAAACAAATTTATATAAACATACAGAAATAAGGATACTGAATTGAATGTACAAATATAATTAGTGAGTGACATATAGAAAGAGAAGAGAAGAAAAGAGAGCAAAAGAAAGGAATAAATGGAGCCAATGTAAAAGTATGGAATGTATTCTTCATCGTACGCAGGAATGTATTCAAACTATTAGGTTTAAGGCAAGAACAAGGAAACAATGAACCTGAATTTGTGCTACATGTATAGAGCTTCTGTATAATCCTCTACATTTATGAGCTATTCAAAATCAACTTAGATTAAGAGATAGCTACAACATAATACTGTTCACTTAAACTAACAATAGATTTAATAATCTTAACACATTCAATACATCAAGAAGATGAATTGGCGCTGGGATTTTCTCTAGATTACACTGAGTAGACACATTAGCATTGATAATTATTGTACAAAAATACATTTTCTATTCCCAGTTTTTCTAGCAAAATTTATAAATGTGTTTACTATTGGAAGTCTGTGCATGGACAGGATGGGTTCAAATGTGTGGTAATTTCACATTTGGCCCAAGATCAAATTGGACACCATACCTGCCGAGAAACTTATAACAGCGACATACTGTAAATTATGTTTAGCTACTTACTTTACTTTTACACATGCATTAAGTATAACATGCACATTATGAGAATGACTGCATCTAATCAGATGCAACTTTAATAACATCTTCCCACATGGATTACCTTCAATCAAAAGCCACTGCTGCATTTGTGTTTATAATTGCATTGTGAGTAAAAATACTTTTTTTAAAACAATAAAAACTATGTAACTTTCTATTTGACACAAATCAACATTCCCACATGTAAAATATCTTTATTTCATTCTATTCTGCATTCAGGTGTAAATAGTTTGGTATATAATATGTGACTTCCATATTAACCACTTCCATACAGGTTGCCTGAGCGAATATTCCACATTCGATGACAAGATCGTGTCACTGACATCGAGGTTCTATCAAGGGATGACATGCCCAGAATCCATGCACTGCTAGAAAAAGCGCAAGTAGGATGGGCCAGACACCTCATTCGTATGTCAGACGAACGGCTCCCAAAGAAAGGGATGGCGCGAGAAAGGCCGCCCAAAATAACGTTTCAAAGACAATCTGAGGGACTCATTGAAATGTTTCCAGATAGATATCACCACCTTGAAATGTCTTGCGCAAATCTGTGGGTGTAGCTAGCAGCAAAGACCACCGTGTTGTGAAAGCCCAGAGCAGATGCGAAACCCGCGAATCGCGACCAGCGGAAACACCATCACCTTCTACTGACCTCGTGTGCCCGTTATGAAGCAGATGTTATTTCAATGTGACATGTCAGTGAAACATTAATGAAAAAAAATAAGTGTCCAGTAAGTGGTATTTTGTGGAAGTTTTACATC
This sequence comes from Ariolimax columbianus, assembly GCA_036924085.1. Taxonomy (NCBI): domain Eukaryota; kingdom Metazoa; phylum Mollusca; class Gastropoda; order Stylommatophora; family Arionidae; genus Ariolimax; species Ariolimax columbianus. The sequence continues at coordinate 4,787,134 of JAVGWX010000009.1, forward strand.
GGAAAAAGTTAATGTACCTAGTCCATAATATTCAGGAGTGAATGAGTTCAATTACAAAACCTATGTTTAAAAAAAAGTTTTTTTTAAAATATCGTACAACTTTTCCCCATTGCTGAGGTACTCTAGGGGTTTTTTAGGCTACAGTCTGCTTCGCCACTGCTGTCGCCAGCACGTCGTGTGCTGGCTATGTTTGTTTATTTCACCCCCAACAGAAAAACAACATATGCTGTCCTCCTTGTCGGCAGGCAGGCCTCAAAACCATTCGGCCACAAGCGCCTCTCACAAAACCCATAAAAAGAAAAAAATTGAGATACTTCAACAAAATCCGTAAAATACATAGAAACAAATATCAGATCTGCATTATGAAGCCAAAAAAAGTAAAGCGTGATTTGCAAGCGTCAAATGGTAATAACTGCTATCACATTAGTTCATTCTTCTCTATGGCAAAAATGCCTTCCTTCTTAAGTCTCTGAAGGATAGGCTGGTAGGTCTCCATTGCCAGTGGTGCGCAAACACCCTTGGTTTGAATCTCACCTGCAAATGAAATGCACAAAATAAAAATAATTAATAATTCATGAACAAAGTATCTTGGTCACTTCTATGAAGCCTGGGCTGTGCTCCAGACAAGAAAAATTAGACCACTCAAACAAGCTGTGTATCAGAGGACACGGGACGGCGTGAGCTAGTGGTTAAGTGACACGGCTCACAACATGAATTGGGGAAGCAAACCCTTAAAAAATGCAGGAGGTAGCAGACCCTTACATAAAATGCGTGCTGAAGTCGGATGCACTGGGCAGACAGGCGCAAAATAAAAACCACAGTGCAACACACACCGCCTTGGGAAATAGAGAAATAAGGCGAACGCAAAAAAAAAACAAACAAACACTCAATAATAGTGTTGCTATTGGCCAAGCCTTTTTTCACACTCAGCTTGTGACAAGTGAATGTATACCTAGTTCGTTCTAGACATTTACTTCCAAACTTTCCTATAATCAAGCTAAAACAACACATTGTCCTTATTGCTTGTGTTAACAAATGACAAATGATGAATAGGTGGTAGTTTTAGGAGATGTGATATGTAAGGAAGGGATCAAGATGCTGAGCAGCGTATGAGCTGCATTGGTCAGTGACCCATAGCTGACTGCTAGCATCAATGTCAGCAAACCAAAGCTGCCAAGACCCTTCTACATCTCTATGCGGTGATCCTGGGTAAGACTGCAGCAGAGCAGACTGGCTAAGGAGAAGGGATCAAAGATGGAAGGCTAAACCGGTACTAAAAATGCCTGCTAAAGTCTGATGTGTTGGACCAAAAGGTGCAAATATCGCAGTCAAGTTGTAAACTATGACACAACACATTCCGTTCTCTGGACAACATCCTGCTATTTGCGAAGTCCTTTTCAAGGCTTGGTAGCGGGAGATTGAGAACGAATGACGAAGAATATGTTCGGAAATGGAGGAACTCCAATCAATTGTTAACAAAGCATGTTAGTAGTCTCAAAGGTTTTTAAGAAAAGTATTTTTGCACTCTCAAAATATATAGGCCTACAGCCTAGCAACAGGCAAAAAATTATATAGGATTACAGTCTAGCAACAGGCAAAAACATATATAGGATTACAGTCTAGCAACAGGCAAAAGGCAAAAAATTATATAGGATTACAGTCTAGCAACAGGCAAAAACATATATAGGATTACAGTCTAGCAACAGGCAAAACCATATATAGGATTACAGTCTAGCAACAGGCAAAAAATTATATAGGATTACAGTCTAGCAACAGGCAAAAACATATATAGGATTACAGTCTAGCAACAGGCAAAAAATTATATAGGATTACAGTCTAGCAACAGGCAAAAACATATAGGATTACAGTCTAGCAACAGGCAAAAACATATTTAGGATTACAGTCTAGCAACAGGCAAAAACATATATAGGATTACAGTCTAGCAACAGGCAAAAACATATATAGGATTACAGTCTAGCAACAGGCAAAAACATTTATAGGATTAGTCTAACAACAGGCAAAAACATTTATAGGATTACAGTCTAGCAACAAGCAAAAACATATATAGGATAACACTCTAGCAACAGGCAAAAACATATAAAGGATAACAATCTAGCACCAGGCAAAAACATATATAGGATAACACTCTAGCAACAGGCAAAAACATATATAGGATAACACTCTAGCAACAGGCAAAAACATATAAAGGATAACAATCTAGCACCAGGCAAAAACATATATAGGATAACACTCTAGCAACAGGCAAAAACATATAAAGGATAACAATCTAGCACCAGGCAAAAACATATATAGGACCACAATCTAGCAACAGGCAAAAACATATATAGGATAACAATCTAGCAACAGGCAAAAACATATAAAGGATAACAATCTAGCACCAGGCAAAAACATATATAGGATAACAATCTAGCAACAAGCAAAAACATATATAGGATTACAGTCTAGCAACAGCCAAAAACAGTGCAGTAATAGGTCCTCAAGGTGACAAAAATACCTTCAAGAGACGAAATAAAGGATCCAATCAGGTGAACTATTACTTCCTTTACTTTGATGCTCTTCAGTGTAGATGTTTTTCCAATAAAAAATGCTAGTCTTTGCCCCCATTGCCGCTACTAGTACACTCTGTTCACAACTTACCAGCCTTTACAGCGTTAGTGGCGTGAACTCATGACACGTTTGCTCCGTACCATGTTCGTTATACACCGCCAGCTCTAGAGTTATCACTTTATCATATATATCATGTTTATACGGCTCTTCTGATTGTAGAGAATTTCAACTTCCATTATGTACTGTTGAATGAAACAATGGTGATTTGGAATTTGTTTTATATTTTTGGAAAGGATTTCTTCTGTTTTTTGCTTGGATTTGAAGATTCACACCTGCCGAAGATGGATGTGTAAGACCAAAAGGTGCAAATATCACAGTCAAGCTGTAAACTAGCGACTCAACGCATTCCGTTCAACATCCCGTTACTTGCAAACCCTGTTCAGGGCTTGGTAGCGGGAGATTGAGAACAAACGCAGAAGAAGATTCAAAAATTATTGACAATGGGGGAGTTAAATTTTTGCAACAATTTTTTTCTGAGATAGATCTATTTAGTTTGTTTATATAGATACAATAATTACATTTATAGTTGAATTGACAAACAAAGCCATTACGGTAAATATCGATATTAGTACGCTTTTGGCCAATTTTTTTCTAACCAAAAGATGCCGCTACCGGGTGAGTCTATATGTTTGTGCTACTTTTCACCACTATCGCCTTCATCTTCTTGTATCTCAGAAACTAACATACGCACAATAACAACAATAAAACTAACAAGTTCTTTATTAATTTATGTCTCTAGACACACACACAAAAAAAAAAAGATTATCGGTTCTCAAAATCAAGAACCGTGCTGTGACATACTGAAATATCAAGCTCGTGCGCAGGAAAAAGACATCATTTTAAAATCTGGTATGGTAAATGATAGCGTGGCATTATCCAATTTTCTTCATCATCATCATCAACATCATCAAAACCTTTCAGTTCCCTGTTCAACAACTATACGCCTGGGCCATCTATTCCTGGTCTGTCCTTTATGTTTGTCAGAAGCTCTCTTCTCCATGTGTGTTTTGGTTTGCCTGTAACTCGCTTGTCTATATGTGTCTATATTCTGGAACAGAGACTGTTTTGTCATGGTACCAGTTGGTTTTCTTAATGTGTTCTATGCAACAAAATTATCTTCCCCCACATCACGTTCTACTGGTATCTGTTTGGTTCTTTCCAATAAATCCATGAAAGTCTGACCTTTTTTGGTTGTTGTTTTTGTTGTTCTCCATTTTCAGAGCCACATAATATAAAAATTCCAGACAGAAAAATTAAGATTTTAATTTTGGTACTGGATTTAATTTCTTTTCCTTTTCATAAGTTTCCCATTACAATGAAAACTCCTTTCGTCTTTTGTATTCTTATTTTGATATCTATATCTCCTACTTAGCTTACATTGCTACCAAGATATATGACTGATTCCACATTCTTGTTAGAGTGTATCTCCTACTTAGCTTACATTGCTACCAAGATATATGAATGATTCTACATTCTTGTTAGAGTGTATCTCCTACTTAGCTTACATTGCTACCAAGATATATGACTGATTCCACATTCTTGTTAGAGTGTATCTCCTACTTAGCTTACATTGCTACCAAGATATATGACTGATTCCACATTCTTGTTAGAGTGTATCTCCTACTTAGCTTACATTGCTACCAAGATATATGACTGATTCCACATTCTTGTTAGAGTGTATCTCCTACTTAGCTTACATTGCTACCAAGATATATGACTGATTCCACATTCTTGTTAGAGTATATCTCCTACTTAGCTTTCATTGCTACCAAGATATATGACTGATTCCACATTCTTGTTAGAGTGTATCTCCTACTTAGCTTACATTGCTACCAAGATATATGAATGATTCCACATTCTTGTTAGAGTGTATCTCCTACTTAGCTTACATTGCTACCAAGATATATGAATGATTCCACATTCTTGTTAGAGTATCTCCTACTTAGCTTACATTGCTACCAAGATATATGACTGATTCCACATTCTTGTTAGAGTGTATCTCCTACTTAGCTTTCATTGCTACCAAGATATATGAATGATTCCACATTCTTGTTAGAGTGTATCTCCTACTTAGCTTACATTGCTACCAAGATATATGAATGATTCCACATTCTTGTTAGAGTGTATCTCCTACTTAGCTTACATTGCTACCAAGATATATGACTGATTCCACATTCTTGTTAGAGTGTATCTCCTACTTAGCTTACATTGCTACCAAGATATATGACTGATTCCACATTCTTGTTAGAGTGTATCTCCTACTTAGCTTACATTGCTACCAAGATATATGACTGATTCCACATTCTTGTTAGAGTGTATCTCCTACTTAGCTTACATTGCTACCAAGATATATGACTGATTCCACATTCTTGTTAGAGTGTATCTCCTACTTAACGTACATTGCTACCAAGATATATGACTGATTCCACATTCTTGTTAGAGTGTATCTCCTACTTAGCTTACATTGCTACCAAGATATATGAATGATTCCACATTCTTGTTAGAGTGTATCTCCTACTTAGCTTACATTGCTACCAAGATATATGAATGATTCCACATTCTTGTTAGAGTGTATCTCCTACTTAGCTTACATTGCTACCAAGATATATGAATGATTCTACATTCTTGTTAGAGTGTATCTCCTACTTAGCTTACATTGCTACCAAGATATATGAATGATTCCACATTCTTGTTAGAGTGTATCTCCTACTTAGCTTACATTGCTACCAAGATATATGAATGATTCCACATTCTTGTTAGAGTGTATCTCCTACTTAGCTTACATTGCTACCAAGATATATGAATGATTCCACATTCTTGTTAGAGTGTATCTCCTACTTAGCTTACATTGCTACCAAGATATATGAATGATTCCACATTCTTGTTAGAGTGTATCTCCTACTTAGCTTACATTGCTACCAAGATATATGAATGATTCCACATTCTTGTTAGAGTGTATCTCCGAACACAATCTGATTGTCGCTAGTTGCATTTATTTACTCATCAGATTTGCTTACTAAACGCTTCATTGACATACCATTGAGAATCATGCGAGCAGCAATCCCAGTGGGTAGTCCAACAGTTTTGGCCATGGCAGAGAAACCTCCCAGGTCCCCATAGTTGACAAGGTCTAAACTTCTCTGCTCCCGTTTCCCATCTCCCCACAGGATCTCTATGTCATGTCGCATCAGTATCATATCACGCTCATTTGGACCTGTAAAAACAAAGACATTACTCAGGGGTTTTCAGTAGACTAAAAGTGATTATCTCGTTCCCTTAAATAGACTTAAAAATCACCACCAATTTCAGAGTTCAAACTTATGGCTCAGGCTGCATGAGACGAACCTAGACATAACCGCCTGTCATCTGCAGTGAGACAGTCGTCAAACAGCGAGATAATTTAAAGGTTAAACATAAATATAAACCATTATATAAAGACCTAGTTACCTAGCAACACGCACTGATCTGCTCGAATGGATAATGATAATGTAAGCTAAGATGTCTAATAACTCTATACCTTCACTTCCTTCTTCTTCTCCCTCTCCCCAGTTATCCTGCATTTTCCTATTCATTCTCCCTTTCTCTGAATGTTAATTCTCCATCCAAAGACTGCACACAACCATGACCTATGCCAGCTTTCCAAATGTAAAATGAGAAAAGCGGAAGAGAGGAGATAGCTAGTGCCACTAAACTGGAGAGGAAATAACAACACCACTGTAACCTGCTATGTATATTATAAACAGAAAATAAGTAAAGTTGTGTATGGGACTAGCAAACTCATCCAAGTGTCCTAGAAACCACTTCTACAGAAACACATGAAGTTGTGTATGGTACTAGCAAACTTATCCAAGTGTCCCAGAAACCACTTCTACAGAAAAACATATAGTTGTGTATGGGGCTAGCAAACGTACCCAAGTGTCCCAGAAACCACCTCTACCGGAACACATATATGTGTTTTCACACAGGTTTCCTGCCAGAAAGCTCAACTGTACTCTAAATGAAGTGGTTCCTGAGATGACTGTATGTGATGGAGCTAAGAACAAGACCACAGCTACATTGACAACTTGTTGCATAGGATAACTGGATGAGGTTTAAGTCTTCTATGGCAAAAGGCTCTTCAACTTATTACATTAACAATGTGGACATTCCCATAAGCCAAAAGCCTGCAAGTGTAGAATAGCCATCTGTGTTTGAATTTATAAACAATTCATCATATATAATTCAAGAATTTAAAAATGTGAATTACACATTATCCTAAGGATCCGAAGAAATAGTAGAAGAGCTCATGTGAAAAAGAAAATATGATGACCAGAGCTTACCATATGCCAGCCTCTTTGCAAGATAGTTGGACAGCGTGTCAATGGGTGAGCCCTTCTTGTCAATAAGATCATTATCAATCAGACCCAACCTGAAGAAGCACAATCAATAACTAGTTATTACCTGCCTTCGAACAAAACAATCTGTTTTTACTGTGCTAGAAAAACAGTCAGGTTAAGACTACATTGTGACAATGGGCAGAATTGCTGGGAAAAAGGAAAGATTATATATATATATATCATCATCATCATCATCTTCAATCTACTTGTGTCATTAGACATCATGTAGAGGGGTAGATTTATCGCCGAACGTTGTTATCATTTCGAATTTCTTCAGTGTCTCACTGACACTATCTATCCATTTTTTTTCTTGGCCTACCTCTTGTTCCAGCAACCCTGATGTCTGGTATTTAGAAATGCACAGCTTGTAACTTTGACTGCATTATTGTCAGGTGTCCAAAGCATTTTAGTCTCTGCCTTTCCATGTACAGTGTTGAACCTACCCTACCTTCTGTCTGATTTCTTTCTTTCATACTCTGTTCAGCCATGTGACCCCGACAGCCTTTCTCAAAAACTCCATTTCCGATACCATGATTTTTCATTCCTGTGCCTTGTTGACAGTCCATGTCTGACACTGGTAGCAGAGAGTTGGTATTAAATTACTATTTAGAGCAGCGCATGAGCTGCAGTGGTCAGCGACCCTTAGCTGACTGCTAGCGTCAGGGCCAGCGAACCAAAGCTGCCAAGACCCTTCTACACCTCCACGCGGTGATCCTGGATAACAGGCTGCAGCAGGGCAGACTGGCTACAGAGAAGGGATTGAAGAGGGAATGCTAACCCGGTACTCAAAAAATACTTGCTGAAGTCGGATGTGTTGGACCGAAAGGTGAAAATACCGCAGTCAAGCTGTAAACTATGACACAACGCATTCCATTCTCTGGACTACATTCTGCTACCTAAGCCCTTTCAGGGTTTGGTAGCGGGAGATTGACAACTAACGAATGACAACGAACGAAGCCAAGCCAAATTATTATTTATCAGCTGCCCTTTTTTGTCTTCATTGAAATGTGTTTGTGTCCTAATAATGGTGATCCTTGTAGGAAACCACATTTGCTTTGTGTGTCCTTGATTCTACCTCTCTATCCATCCTTCCATGTTGCAAATATGAGATGTGATAAAAATGTATCCAGATTGAATTTCAGCTTTAGTCCATGTTAAAACCAAACAGATAGAAAACGTACATAGGCAGTATAGAGAAATATGAACTGTGACCCCATGACCCAATTTGAGGTGCAGTGTGCATGTGCAAAAATACTCAATTCCTATTTTGGTGTGCTGGTGCAAAATGGTAAACTATTAGCTTCATTCCTATTTTGGTGTGCTGGTGCAAATGGTAAACTTCAAATTACAGTGTGCTACTTAAAGGAAGGTTAGCAAATTCAAAAAACACCAACTGCTTCCTAAATGAAGATCAAGAGTTTGCAGCATAAGAGATAATTTGAAAACTCAAGCAATACTTGGAACTAATGAGACAACAGATCTCAAGCACACGCAAGACAAACAATATTTGTTTTTGCTTTGTGAAACTATTGCACATATCCTTGTATTTTACATGTTTTACGGAGCCCTTACAACACAGCATACTCATAAACAATCACTGCCTGAGACATACATAAATAAACCACAATATACTAAATGTGTCCCTCACCTTACAATACAGTCCAGCTTGAAGAGGTTTCCTTCAAACTTTTCCAGGATGAGGTCCTTGAGAGTGTCTTCCAGAGTGTCCCCAGACTTGTTAAACTTACTGCACATGAACTCTTTCTGTTGTCCACATCATACAGTAAAACAAATTCAATTCATTGACAAAATATTGATTTTATTTCAGTGTATTGGTTCAAATTATTGCAACGGTTTTTTAAACTACACCCTTAAAGAAAACTGTACCTGCATTAAATGGTTGGCCTACAACAGACTGAGGTACCATCTATTCAATAAACTGAAGATAGGTGGCACCGACGAATGCACATGTGGTACAGGGAAAATGACCGCAGAACATCTGCTGCAAAATTGCCAGACATACGAGGACCAGAGAAAGCACATGTGGCCATCACCAGTGGCAACACTAGACAAGCTCTATGGCAGTGTCGACAGTCTCATGATGACAGCTGCTTTCTTTAAACAAATTCAAGTTGACGTCTGACAGCGTGCGAAGAAGAAGAAGAAATGGTTGGCCTAACATTTCTTAAGGAATTTTTATTATTTTTATTTTACATGTTTGCCTCACTAGTTTCTACTGGCAGAGGCGCGCCTATTCCACCCCAGACCATAGTCAAAATATTTCTTTCACAGATTGACAGCTTGATATTTTTAGAAATGCATGTTGAAATGAAATGATAATTCACAGTGACTTTGTTCAATTTAACCATTTTTTTTGGTTCATACATCTGTCAAGAACAGTTTTCTTCCCTTAAAACATGTTTGCTATGGCAACTGAAAAATATACATACCCATGTTATTTCTGGTCCATTTGGATGAAGCTGTGAATGCTGTTCTGTCTGAAAAAGTCCCATAGCAATGAGGCCACGAATTCCCTCAGTGAAGCCCTGGAAAAATATTCAGTTAATGTACTTGGGCCACGAATTACATTAGTGAAATACTGAAGTACATTGTAAACGAACTAGTGTTTTGGCTCTGAATTCCCTCAGTAGAACACTAAAGTACATTATTGATAAACAATTATGTATGACCAAACATGCACTGGATTTGAACCCACAGGAAAATAGAAACACCTGATGGTGGAGAGCATATGTTCCAAAGGGAACCAGACAAATAAATGATGCTGATAAAGTATTTTTAACCTTAATTCCCTAATAATTGTCTTCAATCATCCACAATCTGGAAACAGTTGTACTATGACTTTAGCTTAATCAGTTGGTTCTTCTCCTAACTGCTTACCATCAATTAACTCTGTTCAGTTTGCAACAGGATCCTAAAGCTTGAATAACAAGCTTGGCCAATGTAACGGTACATCTGATAATATGAACCAAGAAAACCTCACCTTGTATCTAATTGTGCCTCTGACGATGGTTCGAGCCGATTCTATACCGTACTCCTTGGCATAGACAGTCGAATCTCGATTAGGAAAGCCTTCAAGGTTGAGTCCGGGCAGGAATGGCATTTCTTCAACAACATCCAGAAGACCTCCTTTCCCAGCAATGTCAACAACCTGTAGCATATCATTATTAACAAGGACTGAAGTAAAACTGGAAATGAATTGTAATTGAGATACTCAAAATGTTGGACTGGAGATTTCATCATCATCTGGTTGATCAGTCCAGAGACTGGTTGTAAGGTTGTCTGAGTATGTCTCTCCATTTGACCCTATCCTCTGGTTGATCAGTCCAGAGACTGGTTGTAAGCTTGTCTGAGTATGTCTCTCCATTTGACCCTATCCTCTGGTTGATCAGTCCAGAGACTGGTTGTAAGATTGTCCGAGTATGTCTCTCCATTTGACCCTATCCTCTGGTTGGTCAGTCCTGAGACTGGTTGTAAGGTTGTCTGAGTATGTCTCTCCATTTGACCCTATCCTCTGCAGTTCTCTTCATTGCTGCAGAAGTTTGTACTTTAATGTCCCTGCATGACTGAGATGTAAAGGTGAGTCTTGGTCTTGGTTGCCCCGGTCCTCTCTTTCCTTGAATCTTGGCCTCTAGTATCTTCTGTAGAAGACTTTCATGTCTCATATTGTGACCCAGCCAACTCAACCGACGTTTTTGTATCAATATGCAATATTTGTCTTTGTGTGCTCACGTGTCATTGAGTACATCGTCATTGGAACTTCTTTCTGTCCAACTCACTCTTTCCATTCTACAGTAGCACCACATAATGCTTCCAAGCTTTTTTCATCCTTCTTTGCTAGAGTCCATGTTTCAGCCCCATACAGTGCAATTGGCCATATATGAGTGGTGATTATTCTTTTCCTCAGCTCTATCCTGATATTCTTTGAGGTTAATAATTTGTTTTTCTCTGAAGCCCTTTTTTGTCGTTGCAATCCTTGTCTCTTTGTGGGCACCTTCTGTTATGGTTTGCCCCAAATATGTAAACTTCTGTACTTGTTCGATTATTTCTCCATCGATGGATAAATTTATGTGCTTATGTTGCTTAGATATTACCAAAGTCTTTGTCTTCGATGTGTTTATTTTCATGTCAAACTCTTTGTCTATTCAGTGCTATTCATTTTATTATTTTTTTGCAATGTTGATACTGATCCTCCCACTATAGCTTGGTCATCAGCAAATTTAATGGCATTAACTTTCATACCATTAACTGACACCCCTATTACAACTCCGCATAACCTTGGTCATCATTATCTCAGAATATGCGTTATAGAGACTCGGTGAAAGCAAGCAGCCCTGTCGTACCCCGTTTTATGGAAACTAGATCCGTGAGACCCTGTGATTGAAATAACCGCCTCTTGATTTTCATACAGTTTCTGGATTTACCTATGAGTGAGTGATCTTTCTATACCTATTTGCTGCAAAGACTTAAATAGATTGATAAAAGATTTATTATTAATACAAACAGGTTTCTGTTATCCAAGATTTATTGATTCTGTTCTGTCAAAACGCGATGTTACTACATTCTGGGCTAACCCATAGGTGCTTAGTACTATGTTCTGGGCTAACCCATAGATCCATAGTACTACATTCCAGGTTAACCCATAGATGCTTAGTACTACACTCTGGGCAAACCCATAGATGCTTAGTACTACATTCTGGGCAAACCCATAGATGCTTAGTACTACATTCTGGGCAAACCCATAGATGTTTAGTCTTCCTAAGAAAATGGCAAAGTGTGTGTATACAAAGAGTTCCATTAGACCGCTTGTTTTTAAATAGTACAGCTATTCTCTCAGGCACTCCTCCTGCTCAACTCACTAATGATTTTAAAATTCTGACATCTCTGGATTGCCAGTTCATCAACTGCAGTGAACATCTAAGAGCAAGTATGCCAGCTCATTTATTTCCCTGACCCCAGGACAGCAAAGCAGTAAATTTACCTCAGCTCTGATAGCTGGAGGCCTCTATATCTGCTTATCTCCTTATGCTAGAGTGGCCCTTCAGTAGCTTCTGAAGCAAGGATTGAGAGTAACTTCTTCAGCGCTCGTCCTGAAAAGGACGTTGTGCTGTAGTTTACATCGATGCTGCAATATCTATGATTTTTGGTCAGACAAATCCAGTTTTAGCTGGCATTTTAGGGAGGGTACTGAGTGCCTTCTCACTGTGATCCCTATTCTCTTAGCCAGACTGCACTGGCTCAACCTGTTTCTAGGGCTGCCGCTTGGAGGTTGAATAGGGTCTTGGTCAGCTGTGGTTCGTTGACCCTGATGCAAGCAGCCAGTTATGGGTAATTGGCTGCTGTCAGTTCATTCACTGTGATGCATCTTCAGCTCCTGAAGGTAACTGTTCATATGTGTCAAGCTTGAGCACAGCTGTTAACGCAAAGAACCTATCTGTTATCGTCAAAGCTTTTATTTTTCTAATTGTTTTGATTTATTTATCCTTCAGCAAACACATTATATACATTCATACATCACTTTATGCATTTGATCTAGTTAGCTCATGTTTTCTGTGATTTTTGATTGACCCTTCTTTTGTAAAGACCTTAATTGGCCGAAGCCTGAAACGTCACCTGTGATTATTATTCATTTGTAAAACTGCATTTCAACCTTTAAAGTTTCTAAACCCAGATCTGGTATCTGATAATTCTTCTTCGTAGATCCTTGGTAAAGAGGAAGACGAACATCTGGTCAGGCACAATATACTGATCAGACATGTTAGTCAGTGTCAGGCAAAATATGCTGGCCAAGACCCTCACCTCAGCTTCCTCATAGCTGTTTTCATGGCAGCCTAGCTAACTAGGTGAAGGATTGACGTGATCCCTGTAGTAGTAAGCGACACGCAGATGAAGCCAAGCATAGAACAACCGCCTGGAGAACCCTGGTCCACCTTCATCAGCATGCTTGCGATACGAGGAAAGCTACGACAACCCACCACGTAACATCCTTTTTAGTGTGCACACAAGAGTAATCATATTCATACAATGTGGGCATTCAACAACAACATAAATCAGTGACTAGCAAGTAGTCAGTGACCATCACTCCTGATACAACAAATTCCCTCCATTTCATTTGGTCTGCAGCATCTTTTGTATAGTGCCCCAGCTCTGATTCATGATTTTCATTTAGGGTTTAATTGTTCTTCAACATTGTCTAAATTCAGCCTCTCTTTCATCTTCCCTGAAATGGCGATTCTGGTGATAGTGTCAAGATTCTCTTCTTAGGTTAGTTATTTATCTATTTATTTTCTCCCTCTATCTCTTATTTCTGCTCACAATGCTCTAATTATTAAATAATCATAACTCTCTAATCCACCCTTCATTTTGATCCCTCATTTCCATCTATTTTACACCTCAACAAATTTCTCTTGCCAGATTATCTTTACATATGGCTTGCAATAATTTAGATTTGTTAGTTGGCCTGATCTGTACTGTCCTCTACCCCTGATGAAGATCTTTTGGTCATAATGTAGGCTGTTGGTTTCTAGCATTTGTGACCATGTAACATTGACCCGTACTTGCTGTTAATATTTATATTTTGTAATCCCTCTACTTCTTTAGGAATAACAAAGGATTAAAGGAGTGATTTAACTTGATCTTAGTCTCAGATGCCTAATAATCATGTTCGCTTAGGCGTCTGAGACCCATTGCGACGGTCGACCACATCCATGGCCCACAGCTGTGGCTTGGTTCCAGGCCTCATCCAGGGCGGAGGAGGAGGTTGCTACTTGCTAGAGCCATACTGGTCTGGTACGGTCTGTTCTGCGCCCCCATCAGATTGGGGGAAACATTTGGCACGGAGGAATGACTTGTGTAGCATTTTGTGGGCCAGGGTTTCCTGGTCGTCGTACAACATGACCGAACAAAGAAACTTGGCGCCGATCAATTGTTTCTGAGATTGGGTGGAGGCCTGTTTTAGCAGAGACCTCGACGTTGCAGATGTAGACATGCCATCGGATGCCCAGGATACGCCGTCGGTTGCGCATGTGAAAGGCTTCCAGTCTCGACATGTCATGTTTCAGCAGTGTCCAGGTATCGGAGCCGTAGAGCAGGACTGGGGCCAAGCAGGACTGGGGCCAAGCAGGACTGGGGCCAAGCAGGACTGGGGCTAAGCCCCGATGGAGATCTTGCCATTACTCCACACACGTCGGAGGTCGTGCATAGCGGACGCAGCTAGTCCGATCCGCCTATATATATCGGGACCGCTGCGCCAATCGGATGATATCATGCTACCGAGATAGATGAATTAGTTGGTACCCTCCGCAGTGTGACCTTGAGTTGCAATACCATAGGTTGCTGTGTCGGAAATGTGGCTCTGAACTTTGGTCTTGGCCCAGGATATAGTGTCTAACTTAGTGCAGTACATAATAAAAGTCTAGCTTCTGAATTCGGGGGTCTCTGTGGCGAAGTGGTCAAGCCGTTTGCCTTGTGTTCAGACGGTTGGGGTTCGATTTCGAGCTGCGACAGTCGGTCCATGTAAATTTTTTCCGGTGATCCCTGGGTACTCATCTGCCGAGAGAGACCGAGCTAAAATGCGGAAAAAACCAAAGGCAATGAAGTCGAACCCCCGCTTAAAGTTTTTGTTCTTTTTTTTCTTAATTGAATATGCAAGCCATTGCTCATTTTGTTTCAGATCTATGTCAATGACGCTAAATAATAAATTATGTTGGGAAATGATCAACAGAAAATTATCTTCTCTGTTTGTAGGCAGATATAAATGCTAGTGTGTGTAAATGCTAGTGCGTATATATGGTTCTTTGAGAAACATGTTTGGTGAATGATACAAGCATGATTAGACAAAAGACATCTTTACATGGGATAAACATGTCACAGAACAGAACTAATAAGAGCAGCACAAATATGAGTGACTAAAAATCCCTACCAATTGGACCCAAGATTTACCTTTCCATCCTTCAGATACCTGGCCGGTGACATGACATTCATGAGCACTCCCTTTGGAAACCAGCTGCAAAATGCAGAGTTGCTATGGTAATGCATAAATTAACAGAATGTAGAAAACCATGAAAAGCAGAATGTGAATGAACATGCATATATTTTGTAGATGTCATTGTTATCTCATGTGTCAACTTATATAGTAGGTGTTGTGGAGAGGTCTTGTCATCTCATATGTCGTCATCTCATGTGTCAACTTATATAGTAGGTGTAGAGAGGTATTGTCATCTGTGTCGTCATCTCATGTGTCAACTTATATAGTAGGTGTTGTGGAGAGGTATTGTCATCTGTGTCGTCATCTCATGTGTCAACTTATATAGTAGGTGTAGAGAGGTATTGTCATCTGTGTCAACTTATATAGTAGGTGTAGAGAGGTATTGTCATCTGTGTCGTCATCTCATGTGTCAACTTATATAGTAGGTGTTGTGGAGAGGTATTGTCATCTGTGTCGTCATCTCATGTGTCAACTTATATAGTAGGTGTTGTGGAGAGGTATTGTCATCTGTGTCGTCATCTCATGTGTCAACTTATATAGTAGATGTAGAGAGGTATTGTCATCTGTGTCGTCATCTCATGTGTCAACTTATATAGTAGGTGTTGTGGAGAGGTATTGTCATCTGTGTCGTCATCTCATGTGTCAACTTATATAGTAGGTGTAGAGAGGTATTGTCATCTGTGGCGTCATCTCATGTGTCGTCATCTCATGTGCCAACTTATATAGTAGGTGTTGTGGAGAGGTCTTGTCATCTGTGGCGTCATCTCATGTGCCAACTTATATAGTAGGTGTAGAGAGGTATTGTCATCTGTGTCGTCATCTCATGTGTCAACTTATATAGTAGGTGTAGAGAGGTATTGTCATCTGTGGCGTCATCTCATGTGCCAACTTATATAGTAGGTGTTGTGGAGAGGTCTTGTCATCTGTGGCGTCATCTCATGTGCCAACTTATATAGTAGGTGTTGTGGAGAGGTCTTGTCATCTGTGGCGTCATCTCATGTGCCAACATATATAGTAGGTGTTGTGGAGAGGTCTTGTCCCCTCATGCGTCGTCATCTCATGTGTCAACTTATATAGTAGGTGTTGTGGCGAGGTGAAATCTTTCATGAGCATGGAAGTGATAGTAAAGTAAAGTAACCCATAGCATTACTGCCGTAGGGAAGTGAGGTGTTAGTGATCTCACATTACATTTCAAAGGCTCGGCTATATGAGAGCAGTACCCATCTCTTCTCCCTCGCCGCTTTTACTTCCCGGACTGAACCGGTACCCATTTAAGGCTGGGTCGACCCGGGAGCCATTGCGGTCTGAAAAAACATTTCCGCCTCAACTGGGGAATGAACCCTGGACCACTCAGATGCGAAGCCATCACGTTAACCGCTGCGCTACGCGGCTCCCCCAAGTGATAGTTAAACTATATAAATCATTGGTGAGATCTAAACTGGAGAACTGTATTCAGGTGACTTAACTTAATGTCTTTATAGTGGTTTAGAAGACTCTACAGAGTCTGTATACAATCAGTTTCTTGGAGAGTGGTTTTTACCTATGTGCGAGTCAATCTTAATAGACTCAAACAATAGAGCTAAGTAAACTCGCAGCCAGTTAGGCACCATCTACAGCTGCTCTTAACAAACCACCTGGGGAATGTACAAATAACTTGGGTAGATTTTTAACTTGATATTTCTCCGGACAGCGGCCGTTAAGCCCTACTTTTTTCTATTTCTGACTGCCAAGAGATATTTAACATGCTCTACCCTCAACACAGGAGTCCGATCTCACTACCCAGAGATCAGGGGAATTTTGTCCATAAGATCCACGCAAAAGAAATTCCGGTCTCCACCGTGTGGAGTCGTTATCATAGAGCGGATACAGACATGCTAGAAAGGATACAAAGAAGGACTTTAAAAATGATCGTGGGATTCCAGAATTATAATTATGAGGAAAGACTAGGAGAAACTGGTCTACAGTGTCTAGAACAGAGAAGAATTCGAGATGACAACACAAGTTTATAAATTATTCAAAGACAAGAAGAATAAATTAGACTATACCAAGTTTTTCTAAGTACAACCGGCTACAGAAAAAAGAGGGCACAGCTTAAAATTGTTTAAAGACAGGTCCAGATTAAATATTAAGAAATTATTTTTAAATCAGAGAGTGGTGAATTATTGGAATACATTGCAACAGGATGTGGTGGAGGCAGAGTCAGTTAATGCATTCAAAAATAGATTGGATGCTCAGTTATTTCTAGTATCGGTGGAATGGAATAAGCTGGTTGTATACAGACTCTGTAGAGCCTTCTAAATCAGTATAATGAATTTAAGTTAAGCTAAGTGACATCAATGTGATCATTATTTTCAATCCATAAATACGTGATATTTCATTAACACAGTCAACATCAACATATCTTCTTCTTGGTCACCCTCTTGCTCTATAACCCTCTGGTATTATAGGCTCACATGGCGAGTACATCTTTAGCCACTCGTGTCCTTTGTCCTAACTATTTAATTCTCTATTGCCCATATAAGCCAAGTGTGGAGTTCTCTCAACTTTCTATCAAATCTTCATTTCCCATCCGAATTTTCTCAAAACGCTGATTGTTTTTCAAAAACATCTCATTTCACATGCTGTGATCTTTCATGATTGTACCTTGGTAAGGGTTCACATCTGACACTGATAAAAGACATTTCTTATGAATATACTGCTGATCATTTGACTCTTGTCTCCATTGAAATGTTTGGATTGCTTAGTAATGGTGATAACTGGTATGTCAGAGCTTGAGATGCCATCTATCAATAGGTGGTTGTATTGTAACTTGTAATCCTGGTATTCAATCAGACTTTGCACGTCTGATGCCAGTTAGCCAAATGACGTCTAAATACATTTCTGGCCTTTGCCTTGGAGAACTACGTCGTTTCAAAAACCTCTCGCAGGCCATCTCTCCATTTCATTCGTGGACGTACTGGAGGCCGTTCAAAGTTGTAGGGCCACCAGTACATAACTCTATGTGTCCATTGGTTGTCAGACAAGCGTATAACATGACCCATCCACCTGTATTTTCTTAATAGCGCTGTATCAACGACGTCGCTGAAAGAGGTCTGGCGGCCAATTTCAGTGGTGTATGCGGTCTCTTAGTGAGACTGACAGTGTTGTTCACTTGTACGGTTGTATTATGAAAGAATATCCTGTGAATGCATGCATGACTGTACAATACATGAGTTGAGAAAACAGTATGAAAATTCAGAGCATAAACATGTGCAGTCATAACATATAAATGGCAGTAATCACCATGGCAACAGTTCATGTTGCTGTACCTGTGGTATGATTTGAGTCAAGTCTATTGTCCGTCCTACTATGGCACAATGACCCTTACCACATGTAAGACACATCTGGTCGAACCTGGAAGTATGGATGTTGATGTCGGCCTTATTTAATCACGCAGACAATGTTATTTATCACTCGGCAAACTCCTCTTGTTCTGCAATGTGTGTACGTCAAGTGACGCTTCTGTATCATATACTTTTAGAATATATTTTTTCATGTTTCCTGTAAGTAGGTCAACATTTGTTGTGGCTCCATGTTTCATATGTAACAATATATTTTCAAGTTTTCTGTAAGTAGGTCACACCAGTCCACATCCTTATGTCAAAGTTTTCTTAAGGTAGGTCGGGTCAACATAAAAATATTTCCTAAGTATTACAAATGGAGAAAGTGAGAATTTTTCTGACCTGAACTTGTAGCGTAGAGGGGATGATGAGTTCTCTGGTGCTGGAATCCCACCACAGAAACATGAATATGATGTGATCTGGTAAATCAATTATTTAGATAAACAAATCATTAGTCTAGATATGATGTGATCAGGTAAAACAATTATTTACATAAACAATGTATTAGTTTAGATAAGTTTAGTTATTATGTGAATTGATAAAACAATTATTTACATGAACAAAGCATTAGTTTAGAGAAGTTTAGATACGATGTGATCAAGTAAAACAATTATTTTCATAAACAAATCATTAGTTGAACTTAACTTAATATCTTTATACTGGTTTAGAAGACTCTGCAGAGTCTGTATACAACCAGTTTCATATACATTACCTTGCTCTAAAAGTTATGCACATCCAATCTATTCTTAAATGCATTAATTGTCCCTGCCTCCACTACTTCCTGTGGCAATGCATTACAAGCATTCACCATTCTCTGACTAAAAAATATTTCCTGATATCTGATCTGGACCTTTCTTTAGATAATTTGTAGCTATGCCCTCTTGTTCTTGTGAGTGGTTGTATTTTTAAAAACTTAGTCTAATTTATCCCTTCCTCTGATCATCTTATAAACCTGTATTAAGTCACCTCAAATTCTGCTCTTCTAGATACTGTGGGCCCGTTTTTCTGAGTCTTTCCTCATAACTGTAATTCTGGAATCCCACTATCAGTTTTGTCACTCTTCTTTGTATTCTTTCCAGCATGCTTATATCCCCTCTATGATAATGATATTAATGAGCATTAAACTGGGATAAACTGTTTCTACCTCAAGATATCAAAAGGACATGCAATTAGATTTAACAAATGTAATCATTCAACTGCATCAAATAGTTTCAAAACATTGATATTTTCATTACACTGTAGCAATTTGAACAACCAAATGTTTGTTTTTGTTTTGTTAAAAAAAAAATAAATGATAACAATGCCAGTAGTTCAATGATAATACCAAGCTTCTCTGTTTGTATTTGGCTGAATAGGTATATGCCTCTATTCATATTTAGTAACATTTTAAATCACTATGGTGTACAGATTATATTCATATGTATATAGCTGGTCCTATAGTAGACACTGCCATCGAAGAGGAAGTGTAATGATACCAGTTCCCTTTCTCATTACTTCTCTAACATTAAGTTAGGTACACATTTACAGCTGTGAAGACTAGAGCTTGTCCTGATTGAAGATTGAGCACATTACCTTTGTTGTAACTGCTCTGCTACTGAAGCACTCTGATATGCATGGGGGTAAAATTATCCCATTCTTTCTATCAAAGTAAAATGGGATGCTGCCACTACAAATTTTTCCAAATGACAAACCTTTCCACCTGCTCTGTGCACTTCATCAAAACACTGCATGGCCAACATGTGATCTATTCCTGGGTCTACTCCAACTTCGTTCATGAGAGTTATGCCCGCTTCTTCGGCTCTGTGATGGATATTATGGAAGGTAGTATAGTTATTCCATCATATTGAGGAATCTCATGAAATTACAATAGCTACCCGCTCAGGTAAAAGGCAGCGCGAAAGCAGAAGTGTTAAAACTTGATTGGTCGAGGTCTCAACTTTTCTCAGGTGAGATGACCAATTCTTTAGCTCACTGACTTAACTTCTCATACCTAGTAGACAAGATTAAGATGCTAAGCAGTGCATGAGCTCCAGCGGTCAGCGACCAGTCGCTAACTGCTAGCGTCAGGGCCAGCGGCCCAGACCCTTCTACACCTCCACGCGGTGATCCTGGATAACAGGCTACAACAGAGCAGACTACTTAGGACAAGGTATCAAAGAGGGTAGGCTAACCTGGTATTCAAAACTGTCTGCTGAAGTCAGATGTGTCGGACCGAAAGGTGCAAATATCGCAGTCAAGCTGTAAACTATGACAACGTATTCCATTCTCCTGACAACATCCTGCTACTTACAAAACCCTTTTCAGAACTTCGTAGTGGGAGATTGAGAATTAACGAAGAAGAAGATACCTAGTAGACTGGAGCATTCTATCTGCTATGAGAAGTGCTCTGTTATTTATTTCAGTAGATGCTTGAAATGAATGCTCCATAATGACCGCTGAAAACACTGGAGCCAGCCCATTATTGAGAATGGTGAAGTTAAGTTGTTGCAAAAGATCATTGTGAGGTTGTTTCTTTTTAAGTTTATTTATGTAGTTGTAGTAAATGCATTTGTAGTGGAAACTAACAGATATGATAATCTTATAAACAAACAGTATCTGTGCTCTGTAGTGATTTCAAAGGATTATTTGGCTTGGCTCGTTCTCAATCTCCCGCTACCAAGCCCTGAAAGGGCTTAAGTAGCAGAATGTAGTCCAGAGAACGGAATGTGTTGTGTCGTAGTTTACAGCTTGACTGCGATATTTGCACCTTTCCGTCCAACATATCCGACTTCAGCAAGCATTTTTTGAGTACCAGGTTAGCATTCCCTCTTGGTTCCCTTCTCCTTAGCTAGTCTGCCCTGCTGCAGCCTGTTATCCAGGATCCCCGCATGGAGGTGTGGAAGGGTCTTTGCAGCTCTGGTTCGCTGGCCGTGACGCTAGCAGTCAGCTATGGGTCGCTGACCACTGCAGCTCATGCACTGCTCCGCATTTTGATACCAAAAAATTATTTGAGTAGCAACGTTCCCTAATCGGTGAGTCTAAATGTTTGTGCTTTTAAAAAATAAAATTCAACCTTCATCTTCTTGTATCCCAGAAACTGACAAATACACAACAAACAAAAAAACACCAGCAAGTTCTTGATTAATTTATGTCTCTACACACAACAAATCATATCTTTAGACTAACAAATAAAAAGGTTACAGGCTTTCAAAGTCAACAACCATTTAAAACTGACATGCTAAAAATTAGTGTGAGTTCAGGATAAATTGTGTCAATTATTTAGTATGGTGAAGTAAAGGTTAAGCACCACAGCAGCTGTCGTTTATTTTTACCTATGATTTCATCAGTCACTACAAATGTAAATGTGTATTTCTTCCAAAATTAGGTAATGGGAGATACTTAAAAATAAAATAGTTACAATGATAGTAGTGATGTAGAAATAAGGGATCAAGATGCTGAGCAGCACATGAGCTACAGTGGTCAGCGACCCATAGCTGACTGCTAGCGTCAGGGCCAGAGCTGCTAAGACCCTTCTACACCTCCACACGGTGATCCTTGATAACAGGCTGCAGCAGGGCAGACAGGCTAAGGAGAAGGGATCAAAGAGGGAATGCTAACCCGGTACTCAAAAAATGCTTGCTGAAGTCGGATGTGTTGGACCGAAAGGTGCAAATATAGCAGTCAAGCTGTAAACTACGAAAACGCATTCCGTTCTCTGGACTACATTCTGCTACTTAAGCTTTTTCAGGGTTTAGTAGTGGGGAGATTGAGAACGAACAAAGCCAAGCCCCGAAGCCAAGCCATGTAGACATAATTTGTTGAAGTCCTGTAATCCGCCTTTGGTGCAACTTCTAACAGTAAAGAGAGATTTAATTAACATGGGTGATAACTACTTATATTTTAGGATTTTAAAATAAAAGACTACTTGTGTATTTCGCATAGAACATGGTTTAATATTTTAAGATAATCAAGTGGTAAGGTATGAATGCATAAAGGTATTGTCATTTAAGTTATATAATTCTGTTTATCTGATTGTTCTTTTCTTGAAAACAATTTTATATTAGTTGCTGGGCCACACTATAAATAAAATATCATGCCCAGACTCGTAGTTTAATTGTTTTAGTATACTGACTTTTTGATTTATCTACTCTCTTAAACTACTGTCTACAAAACTAGGTTTTTCAGTCACATTAAGTGCCATGACGGACTGGAAAAAGCAGTTCTGGAGTGCATTGTTTCAGGAAAACGAGGCAGAATTCGACTAAAGAGTAGACGGACACAAGACATCAGGGACATCATAAACATGGAGAAAGCAAGTAAATTGACTGCTGATCGAGATTTCTATCGATTGGCTGTGATGAGAACCATGTTCTGTCAAAGACATGCTACATGACCATGATGACCGTCTCAAATTTATTTTAACATTCTGTGATGTAACTTACGCTGAGTGCAAGCTTCTCATGGCAGGGCTAATGTAGCTGGCAGTCACAAGGTTTTTGTGGTGCTTGATGCAAAACTTGGCCACCTCAGGATGGAAATGGTAGGGAAGCAAGCTGGCAAGAATGAAAAACAGATATTAACCTAGCAACAAATACTGCCACGATCATGTACTCCAAGAATTTTTCATTACTTTGAACAGAGGTAATGGAATTTAGACACTAATTAAATCATTTCATTAAATAAAACATGGTATATCTACACAGTGTTGCTAAAAATATTTACAAAATTGTTAAAAGATGTTTAACCGAGGTCTGAAAAAGGAGCAAAGGACAGTCACATTGTATCCTGCCAGGCATGTCGCAAGATTTGGGCATAGGACCAACTACCCCATTCTAAAGGAACTATAATAAGTCATGAGAAAAATCAAAGATGACCTGTACACCCCAAAGTAGAAGAGGAGCAATTATGTTAGAAAGTATCTTTGAAAGATCAATCAACAGTATCTTTGAAAGATCAATCAACAGTATCTTTGAAAGATCAATCAACAGTATCTTTGAAAGATCAATCAACAGTATCTTTGAAAGATAATCAACCAAAATCGTTTTAGCTACCTATGGAGCAAACGTCTTCAACAAATACAAACCTAATCATTGAACATTGACCAGTACATATCTGTTGTGGTATTAAGTTTTTACAGGATGGAGTAGCCAGTCCCCATGCCCAATCACCTTTAGTCGTCTCTTACAACATGTATGACAGGTTATAGTGCTACTATTCTTTGCCCGCCTTTCAGGCCCCTGTAACACTCAATGCTCATCTTTATAAGGCACATGTGTTACCCCCAGGGCCTGAAATTGGAACAAAGAATAGTTACACTGCACCTGCCAGACTTGTCATAGGAGGTGACTAAGGAAGGTTGGGCTGGATATTCCATCCTCTAAAAACTACAGGCGACAAGAAAAATAAATGAACACCTCTACACAACAAGGTAGAAGAGGATCGTCTATGTCAGTAAGTAATCTGTAAAAGAATATATTTTCTGTATCAATCAGAACACACCTTTCTTTTCTTGTTGGAACAACTTTTTTTATTTACGCATGGAAGAAGGTATTGGTATCAGTAATTCTCACGTGTTTATTGTCACATTCGATTTTCACAATCTTAACGTTCCGGGTTCGATTCTCACTTGTGTCCAGTTTGGCAGACACTGGGTTTTTTTCTTGGCAGAATGCTCCTCCACTCACGGAAAGTAATGGCAACCTACCGTACTGCACACTTGTCAAGAAACTTACAACAGCCAATTAGGTGGCGGTTGTAACAAGCTACGATCTGTAAATGACATACTACTTACTTATTGTCACAATAAATTTTATTATTCTGTCTTTGACAGACATACAATTCAGAATTCTATATAAAAGTAACCAGATTGTTGAAGTTCAATTAAAAAATGTAGAATTGCTGAAACTGCTTTGTAAAAGACAAACCAAAACTGTGGTGGTACAGAAAATGTGCTATACATGTATTCATTAAACTTAGATGGCACGCTGTGTTCAATTGTGCTGTTTATATTTGTCTAGTTCTTCATCGTGCCCTTTTCCAGTACACATTTTGATACTGTTCTTATGTAAAACAGCATTTTAACTTAGTTTGTTTTTCTGAGTTACTTCTTTGTTTGTCCTGAAAAAGATGTTTTGTTATGGTGTGTCCTAGTTTACAGCTAGGCTGGTATACCTGCAACCCTTTCTGAGTTGCAACCATAAAATGGTAGTGCCAGGACAGATACTGCCATTAGAGACGAGAGGTTAGCAATATCCTTGTACTAGGACTAAGCTTTATCATACAACATCATTGTACTGGGCATAAGCTTTGTCAAGCAACTTCTTCTTCGATCAACTGATGCTGTGTTTCTAGTCTGATGAGTTTTGCGAAGGAGATTGTACATTTCAGGCCTTCGCCGGTTCCCGCACAACTTTTTGAGCATGGTCGCTCCCCTCCGCGGCCAGACTGTCTTTCTTTGGTCTATATAAGTAGGACAATCCTGCAGGACATGTTCTGATTTTGCTTGGGTGCTCCATTCTATGGAGGTGGGCCTTGAGTCTGCAATGTCCCGTTCTGAGTCTGAAGATCTTTGTCTGTCCATCTCTGCCAAGTGTGTCTATGCTGTCATTTTCTGGCTTGTATTGTTTGCGCTGGTCTCGCCATTCCATCGTCATGGATCGTTTGATGAGTATCTTTGCTTCTTTATAGCTCGTGAGCTATAGATGGTGTGTCTCCACTTCCGGCTTTTGGGAGCTGATCTGCTTTCTCGTTTCCAAGAATCCAGCAGTGGATCAGAATCCACTGCAGGACTAGATCTGTTTTTAATAACAGCAATCCGATGTTGTATTTTATTTCATGTGAAAGTCCATCTTGTTTGGGGCTTGAGATGGCTTGGAGTACGTTCCTGAAGTCTGTTAGAATGACCGTTTTTCTTGTAGTTGTGTTTTGACTGATAAGAATCCTTGTTGCTGCATGAACAGCTGTTGCTTCAGCTCTGAAATTGATACAGGTCTCTTCTGCTGGTATGGAGTGATTTTCTATGTAGCCGTTGGAGATATAGATTCCCCTGCATCCCCTTTTATCACTCAGCAAGGCCGAATCCACCTGTGCATCAAGCAACTGCATTGTACTAGGCCTAAGCTTTTTCCTCAGGTGGGATAATAAATTCACTTGCTCACCACCCTACATTCTCTAAATGTTAAGTCATGAACCCATTTATAGCTGGGTAGAGTAAAGCATATTAAGACCAGGGATTTAGCTCACAGTTTTTGCAATGAGAGGGTTTGTACTCTAACCACTTCATCAATTATAGCCATCGCCACTCTTTAAAACAGAAGACATGGTCAGATACACAAAAAGTAATCCCCACACTGACCTGACAACCAAATCACAGTCTGTAATCACTTTCTCCAGTTCTTCAAAGCTTTGGCACATATCTACCAGAATTGTATCCACATTTGGACACACGCGTCGTGTGCTGTCAAGCTCATTTTGAAACTGTGAGGCTTAAAAAAATTGTACAGATAAAAGATTAAATCATTGTACATAACTAAACTGATCTTGACTTAATCTTAACCTAACATTTTTATACTGGTTTAGAAGACTCATCAGAGTTTGCATACAACCAGTTACATTTGCATTACCCTGCTCTAAAAGCTATACGCAAACAATCTATTCTTAAATGCATTAACTGTCCTGCCTCCACCACTACCTGGGCCAATGTATTTTTAACATTCACCACTATCTGACTAAAAAAATATTTCCTAATATCCAATCTGGACCTTTCTTTAGTTAATATGTGTCCTCTTGTTCTCGTTGGTGGTTGTATTTTGAAAAACTTGTTAGTCTAATTTAACCTTTCCTGTGATTATCTTATAAACCTGTATTGTCACCTCGGATTCTTCTACTTTCTAGACTGTAGGCCAGTTTTTCTGAGTCTTTCCTCATAACTGTAATTCTGGAATTCCACTATCAGTTTTGCTCTTCTTTGTATTATTTCTAGCACGTTTAAATCTCCTCTACAATATGGACTGCACACAGTGCTCCACCTGTATGTTTAATATTTATTTTTTATCATACCTAACATTGCGTTTGCCATATTCACTGCTACCTGGACTTGCTTCCTCACTTTACCTGTATGCTCTATTATAACCCCTAGGTCCCTTTCCTTATCTATCATTCTAACCAATTATGTTCCATATAGGATCTACTCGTGTAGATGACTGTACATTTATCTACATTAAACTCCATTTGCCATCTCACAGACCAGTCTCGAATTCTATCTAAATCTGGCCTCAACATATCCACTTCTGCTATAGATGAGATACTCCTACATAGTTTTGTGTTGTCTGCAAATTTTTAATCATGATCCTATATCAATATCCAAATCGTTTATATATATAAAGAACAATATTGGTCCCAAAACCGAGCCCTGTGGCACTCCACTTTTTACTTCACACCACTCAAGAGTATTCCTTGCTTATGCCCCCTTTCTGCCTTCTTCCCGTTAACCAACTTTCAATCCATTCAGCAACTTCCCCCGCCTATTCCATGTTATTTTAACTTTTTAAATAATCATCGAAGAGGTACACTATCAAAGGCCTTTGCAAAATCTAGATAAATAACATCCACTGGCTCCCCTTTATCTATTATTTTAGTAACCTTCTCAATGAATTCTTATAGATTTGTTTAGCATGATCTCCCTCTAGTAAACCCATGCTGACTATTTCTGATTAGATTAAACCTCTCTAGATGCATTACAATGTTTTCTTTGGTTATTGATTCTAACAATTTACAGACTATGCTCATTAAACTCCACCGACTACAATTTGCTGGATCTGATTTCTTTCCCTTTTTAAATAAGAGGATCACTGCTGCATCTTTCCAATCTCTTGGAACAATCCCTTTTGCAAGTGATTGATAACATTATATAGCCAGTGGTTTTGCTAGTTGGTCTCTAGTTTCAAATAGCAATTTTAGATGAATACCATCTGGACCTGGACATTTATCCAGTTTTAATCTTTCCAATTTTTAAAAAACCATTTCCTCCATAATACAGATTGATTGTAATCCTACTATATCCATTTCACATTTCAAAATATATATAGGCTCTTCGATCTTGGAGCAATCTTCTTGTGTGAAGACTGTGCCAAAGAATTGATTTAGTAGGTTAGCTGCCTCCCTATTTTCTCTTACTATTTTACCTGTGCTATCTATGAGAGGGCCTACCTTGTCTTTCGTTCTTTGTTTATTTATAACATAAGAAAAGAAGCTTTTACTATTAGTTTTGATCCTATTAGCAAGTTTTTTTCCAAAGTATTTTGCTGTTTTATTAACTTTCTGAGTTATGTTTTGTGTGTCCAAATATTTTAAATATGCTTCTGTCAATTTACCTGCCTCTATATATGTTTTCCATGCTTTATTTTTAGCTCTTCTACATTTCACTACAAAAATATTTATCCCATTTTATGCTTGGTGTTTACCTCCCTACATGGAACACATTCAAGTTTTATTTGTTCTAAAGCTGTTTTGAAACTCTTACACTCTTGCTCAACATCTGTACCTCTAACAATATCTTTCCAGATTATGTGGTTGGCTGTCTCTTTCGTCTTCTGAACATCTGTCTTAGAGTAGTTTGTTATGTTTACGAGTTTATGTTTAATTCTCTCCTTGCTATAAGATCCCAACGGATGATCTGATGGTTGCTTGAGCCAAACATTTCCCCAACAATAACGTTTCCAATC
This sequence comes from Ariolimax columbianus, assembly GCA_036924085.1. Taxonomy (NCBI): domain Eukaryota; kingdom Metazoa; phylum Mollusca; class Gastropoda; order Stylommatophora; family Arionidae; genus Ariolimax; species Ariolimax columbianus. The sequence continues at coordinate 4,815,224 of JAVGWX010000009.1, forward strand.
ATATTTTTCTCTGTAGTAAATATTAGGTTGAGTTTGTTTTTGCCTCTGGTATTTCTGGCTCCCTTTGGAACATAGGACTGTAATGGATGCTCTTTGCTGATTTATATTTTGAGTTGTTTTCTTTAGCTCAGGCCAAGATGGTTTTGCCTCTTCTTCCGAAGTCCTTCAACAGATATTCTTTGGCCTCTCAATTGTTCTTTTCTACGTGTGTTCCAATGAAACACACAAGTCTGGCACACAAGTTTGGTTACATTGTCAAGTTGTTTTTTTTTCTGAGAATGTGTCCTATTCATCTCTACTTTCTCTTTCTAATTTCCAACTACATTGGTTGATGTTGTGTTCTTTTGCCACAGATCTGTGAATTAAAACTATGTAAGTATACTTGGAATCCAGGTATTCAAATAGGCATGTTTAATGTCTGTTGTCAGGTAGCCAAAGGCTTAGGCTATGCTATAAGTATTGTTGTTGCGAATGCCCACAATGAATAGGTTTACTCTGTTGTGTGCCCTGAAAAGGACATTAAGTGGCAGGTTGCAGTACTTTCCTCACATTCTGAGCGTGTGCTGATGAAGGTAGATTGTGGTCCCCCAGGCGGTTGTTCTATGCCTAGCTTCATCTGCATGCCGCTCACTACTACGGAATCACGTAGATCCCTCCTCTTGTTAGCCAGGCTGCCATGAAAACAGCCCATTTTCAGGGAGGGCTGCGAGGAAGCCGAGGTGAGAGTCTTGGCCAGTATATTTTGCCTGACCCTGACTAATATGTCTGATCAGTAAGCTGTGCTTGACCAGACGTTAGTCTTCCTCCCCATGCTATAAGTATAAATAAAGAAAAAAGGTAAAGGTGGGTCCAATGGCAACAATTGCCATCAGGGATGAAGATAACTCTTCATGGACTAAGCCACAGCCTATGAGAGGTAGTGTGGCCAGTTCCCTTCCTTGATGTTTATACCTTCCCCAACTAATACATCATTTGCCCATTTACAGCTGGGTTGACTGGAGGAGCAGTCGCACCAGGAACAAACCATGCCCTGTTTTTGTTCTGCCCGTCCATGATTTGAATCCTGGCATGCTGTAATTCCAGTCTTAGCAAGCCAGTTCACTGTCGACTAGGCTACACGCTCCACGAATCAAGAAAAGGCATAGTAAATCTTTATCTCCTTTGTCTAAATATATCCATTGATACTTTTCTCTGTAAATGTTTTACATCACATCTCTTCTCTGATTTCTCTTCACATATAATTTTCAGTGCAAAATTCTTCACAGCTACCAATAATGCAGAAATACAAAAACATGTATGCCCTCTTAGCCACAAATACATGACTAAACCCACCATCAGAATACTGATCCACAAAATATGATAAAAATAAAAAAATAAAAACATTCACACACTCACCAACTATGATACTAGTTTTGCTTTCTCTTGCCAAATACTCAACCACAGGCCCGGACACGTAACCTGCTCCTAAGATTAGCACTCTCTCACCAGATTCCTTGCGCTTGGCTTTCTGGTCAGATCTGCACAACAGTTACACATTCAACAGTTACACATTCAACATATATATATAATTGTTGTGCCCGCTGATCAAGTTCCCACTAACACAACTTAACAACTTTATACTGGTTTAGAAGACTTTGCAGAGTCTGTGTACAACCAGTTTCATTTATATTTCCTTGCTCTGAAAACTATGCGTATTTAATCTGGTCTTAAATGCATTAATTGTCCTTGCCTCAACTACTGCCTGTGGCAATGCATTCCAAGCATTCACCACTCTCTGACTAAAAAAATATTTCCTAATATCTAAGCTGGACCTTTCTTTAAATAATTTGTAGCTATGCCCTCTTGTTCTTGTACGTGGCTGTATTTTGAAAAAAAACTTGTTATAATCTAATTTATCCGTTCCTTTGATTATTTTATAAACCTGTATTGTCAATATCAAATTCTTCTCTTTTCTAGACACTGTAGTCTAGAATTCTGAATCTTTTCTGATAACTGAAATCCTCTATGATAAGGACTCCACCCCCGGAACACAGTACTCCAATCTAGGTCTAATGCTTTATATAGTTTGACTATATATGTGTGCACTATTCGAATATATTTTTTTGCTTTGCAGTAGCAGCTAAGTAATAAAAGTTACTATTTCATTGAAAGCCTGCTTCGTCTTGTGTCTACTACTTTTTATATTTGTCATCGGAATGGTTCATAACTTGTTTCTGATCCAATGCACAAACTGCAACATATTGTGCCGATATTTCATTCTTGTTAGATCATACACTCAATCCATCTTTTCTTGGGATTTCCTCTTTCGTTTTGAGGCTAAACCCTGGTTGATCTGATAGGACACATTACAGACTTATTGACATTTGACTTTGGTCAATGATAAATCTCCCATCTGTGCTAAGCGATGCCAAAGGAATGTGAACTCTTTTGCTTGCTTCAAGTTTTTGGTAATATCAACTCCAAATGTCCGGCTGCCAGAACAGTTAGAGCACTTGTCTCTCACAATAACAGCACCAGGTTTATGCATTTGTCATATGTCAACTACAGGTTATTCAGTTGTAATTTACCTGACTATAGGAATGAAGCCACGCCAGCAAGATCTTATTGCATATCATTTTGAAAATAATAGAAGGAAAGCGGGACTATGAAATAAACGAAAGACAAGAAGGGTTCAGGCCAGGAAGAGGCATGAGAGGCCATATCTTCAATATGAGAAACAGCATCGAGAAAAGCAGAGAATTCAATACGGATCTGTATGCCTGTTTTATAGACTGCACCAAAGCATTTTACTGCGTAAAACATCAGCAAATGTGAAACATTATGAAAGATATGGATTTTCCAATACATCTGGTTCAACTAATAGAAACCCTCTAGAGGGAGCAGCAAGCAGCCGTTAGAACACATGGTGAAACCTCAGATTGGTTTGAGATACACAAGGGGGTCAGACAGGGCTGCATTCTTTCACCATACCTGTTCAACATATATGTGGAAAACATTATCAGGAATGTAAAGGCAGATCCAATTTTTACAGACTTCAATCATTCACAATCAAAGGAAAGGAGATACTGGAAATACGATATGCCGACGACACAAGTTTTTCTTTCAAACAGCGCCGAGGGCCTAAAATAAATAATTACATCAGTGTAGAAACATAGTGCAGCCCAGAATCTCTACCTGAATACAAAGAAAACAAAGATAACGACAACTAACAAGACAAAACTCCAACCTAAAATCGAGATAGCTGGCGAAGAGATGTTTCACATTTTGATTATCTGGGATCAATACTGAATAACAATGGAGACTGTACAAAAGAAGTAAGAAGACAAATGACTATGGCAATGCAGAAGATAAGGAGTATGCAGAACCTATGGCATAATACAAACAAAGAACTCAAACTAAAGATTCTAAGAACATGCATTTTTCCTGTGGCAACCTATGGATGTGAAACATGGACGATTATAAAAGCAATAAGAGCGAAGATCGGTGCTTGTGAAACACTTTTCAAAAGAGTCCTGAAAACCCCATGGGCAAAGAAAGAAACAAACAAATCCATCCGCCAAGACCTGAATGTAGAGGAGAATTGGCTCATAAATGACGTAATGACCCGACAACTTAGGTTTTCTGGACACGTCAAACAACACAATGAACTGGAGAGAGTGGTTATGGAAGGCATGGTTACTGGAAAGAGAGACAGGGGTCAACCGAGAAGACCATGGACAGGACATCAAAGAGATGTTGGATTTGACCTTGGCGAAAGATAGTTTCATGAGAGGCTGTCAAGAGAGCGACGTTCTACAAAGGACATGCTACATGATGAGGAAATGAAAGCCATTCTTAAGGGAACTGGTCAACCCACTTCAGAAAAATTTGAGATCTGTTACCGTTCTAACTCAAACACTTTATCTCCAACATTCAGCATCTGCTATGAGACCAACTTTACTATTTCTCTCTGCTTGGCAGTTTACTGATTACTATTATTATACATCAGACTAAGAATACAGAAGTTGAGAGGTGTCTTCAGTGCATTGGTGAATTTATGGACTTCTATAGAAATCCTAGTCTGATACAAAGGTCAGAATGTTCAACTCTAATGTTAAGGCAGTACTACTGTGTGGTTCAGAAGCCAACAAAGGCACTAACAAAGAGGGATCAGACATTCATAAAGTGATGTCTACGGCAGAATATTGGGGTTGAAATGGTACGGTTTGGTTGTTAATGAAGACCTGTGGCACAGAACTGGACAGCAATTATAGTAAAGGAGATAAAGAGACAGCATTGATGATGGATAGAACATACCCTGTGCAAAGGAGAGAATGAAGACACGAGACAGTCGATGTTCTGAAACCTGCAAGGCAACAGATATATTATTGTTGTTTCGAATGCCCGAGTAGGTTTACTCTTTTGTGCACCCTGAAAAGGACGTTAAGTGGTGGGGTGTAGTAGCTTTCCTCACATCCCGAGCATGCCGATGGTGAACTGGAGTCCTCTAGGTGTTGGTGCTATGCTTTGCTTCCTCTGTGTGGTGCTCACTGCTACATGGATTACATCGATCCACACCTCGTCAGCCAGGCTGCCTTGAAAACAGAATGTTTTCAGGGAGTGCTACATGGAACAGAGATTGTGGTCTTGGTCAATGTATCAACTTGATGCAATGTTCCGGTCAGTATGTTTTGCCTGACTAGTGTCTCAGTTCCCCAGGCAAGAGATATAGAAATCATGTAAGACACATTTGGCAAAGAGAGCTTGACAAAACCATGAGGAAAGTAGAACAAAAAGAGCTTGACAAAACCATGAGGAAGGTAGAACAAAGAGAGCTTGACAAAACCATGAGGAAAGTAGAACAAAGAGAGCTTGACAAAACCATGAGTAAGTAAAAACAAAGAGAGCTTGACAAAACCATGAGGAAAGTAGAACAAAAAGAGCTTGACAAAACCATGAGGAAGGTAGAACAAAGAGAGCTTGACAAAACCATGAGGAAAGTAGAACAAAGAGAGCTTGACAAAACCATGAGGAAGGTAGAACAAAGAGAGCTTGACAAAACCATGAGGAAGGTAGAACAAAGAGAGCTTGACAAAACCATGAGGAAGGTAGAACAAAGAGAGCTTGACAGAACCATGAGGAAGGTAGAACAAAGAGAGCTTGACAAAACCATGAGGAAGGTAGAACAAAGAGAGCTTGACAAAACCATGAGGAAGGTAGAACAAAGAGAGCTTGACAAAACCATGAGGAAGGTAGAACAAAGAGAGCTTGACAAAACCATGAGGAAGGTAGAACAAAGAGAGCTTGACAAAACCATGAGGAAGGTAGAACAGATCTTGAAGATAAGAGGAATGGACAGACAACTTGGTGTGTGTTAGTTCAAAACCTTTGCTCAGCAGGAAGTCGTAGGGTTTTGATTGATTGATTATGTGCCCTACACAGGTGGTATTCCAATGTACACTTGTCTGTAGCAGTTTACACATCTAAATACGTAAACACACACATCTAAATACGTAAACACACACATCTAAATACGTAAACACACACATCTAAATACGTAAACACACACATCTAAATACGTAAACACACACATAATCAATGAATAGACATCACAACACAATAGACATATGTAAGACAACTACAGTTATTGTAAGCGAAAGAGGATCTGTGCTGGATTATCTCACAGAGCTGGTCGCAAGGTTATAGAGACTATTCCCAACTAGTGAACCAAAGACACTGCTTATATATTGTTTTGCCTGATACAGGATATCTACAAACACTTAACTTAACTTAACGTCTTTATACTGGTTTAGAAGACCATGCAGAGTCTGTATACAACCAGTTACATTTACATCACCTTGCTCTAAAAGCTATGCGCATCCAGTTTATTCTTAAATGCATCAACTGTCCCTGCCTCCACTACCTCCCCTGGCAATGCATTCCAAGCAGACACCACTCTCTGACTAAAAAAAATTTCCTAATTTCTAACCTGGACCTCTCTTTAGTCAGCTTGTAGCTATGCCCTCGTGTTATTGTAGGTGGCTGTATTTTAAAAAACTTGTTATAGTCTAATTTATCGATTCCTCTGATCATCTTATAAACCTGTATTAAGTCACCACGAATTCTTCTCTCTTCGAGACACTGTAGGCCGGTTTTTCTGAGTCGTTCCTCATAACTGTAATTCTGGAAATCCCACTATCATCTTTGTCGCTCTTTTTTGTATTCTTTCCAGCATGTTTATGTCCCCTCTATGATAAGGACTCCACACCTGTACACAGTACTCCAATCTAGGTCTAACTAAAGCTTTATACAGTTTGACGATCACTTCCTTGCTCCTATGTTTAATATTTCTTTTTATCATACCTAACATTGCATTTTTCACTGCTACCTTAACTTGCTCACTCACCTTTCCTGTATGATCTATTATAACCCCTAGGTCCCTTTCCTTATCTATCTTTCTAATCTTGTTTTCTCCCATTCTGTAATTATACACTTGTCCAGTATGTTCAATTCTGTGCAGTCGTCTTCCCTTTGTTCAGGATATATAAACGGGTCTTCTCTGTGAAATTCTTGGTAATTCTAGTCCTCTTTTATCAAGGATTTCAATCTACGGTGTTATCTGCCTATTTCATGTCCTCTACAGATTTCCCCTTCCTATTGGTTTTTTACACTTCAACTAGTCGGCAAATTCTGTTTCAAAGAGTCAGTTACCTGTGGTAAATCACAACATCCATCGGAAGTACTTAAGGTGTTTGCATGATAGACATTTACTCTGGTTATTTCAGTCACCTGGCTTAAGTGTAATCAGGTCAATGAAAAGATGGATCATTGCTGAAACAGGACAGAGGTATGAACTGAAAATAACAGTGGTCGCATAGATGGCTCAAGAAAGATTGTACTTCTCATTATATGCTCAAGAAAGATTGTACTTCTACAGAGTTGGCTCAAGAAAGATTGTACTTCCACAGAGTTGGCTCAAGAAAGATTGTACTTCTCATTATATGCTCAAGAAAGATTGTACTTCTACAGAGTTGGCTCAAGAAAGATTGTACTTCCACAGAGTTGGCTCAAGAAAGATTGTACTTCCACAGAGTTGGCTCAAGAAAGATTGTACTTCTCATTATATGCTCAAGAAAGATTGTACTTCTACAGAGTTGGCTCAAGAAAGATTGTACTTCCACAGAGTTGGCTCAAGAAAGATTGTACTTCCACAGAGTTGGCTCAAGAAAGATTGTACTTCCACAGAGTTGGCTCAAGAAAGATTGTACTTCCACAGAGTTGGCTCAAGAAAGTTTGTACTTGCTCTGATACATAACGACATAAGTAGATAAATTAGATGAGAATACCTTAAGTGTACATTAAGAATTGTTGACAATGTGTCTAATGTTTAAAACAGAATAAACTGTGTGTTTGGTTTACTCACAGTGAACGCATCTTCAAATCCCATATGTATTCAAAGTTTGGTGTCAGTTTACCATTACTTGCAATCACAGCCTGAACACAAATATAATAAACAGTAAAATACCATTTTCATATTAGAGAAATTATTTGCTATTATTATTCCTGAACAGAACAATGACTTGATGTAAAAAAAATAGAAAAATACTTTCAAGCTCGAAATTATCATTTATTAATGCTTTTATCAGTGGTTCTGCTGCAAATAGAATAGGTCACTGCTTCCTTCCTTGTATATCACAAGAAGTGACTACACTAGGTTGTGCTATAGCTTGCCAACCTCACCATGTAAAAACTATTCTTATAAAACCACACTGCCAATGACTGGAATCAAACTTTCCTAAAAGATGGTTAGGTAAGCCAAATGTAGGGCCAAATTTAGTGTCTGGCCTATGCTTTAACAAAAGACTGGAATAAGACTTTCCTAAAAAGCTAGTTATGGTAAGCTAAATGAAATGCTCAACCTATGCTTCCACAAATGACTGAAATCAAACTTTCCTAAAAGATGGTTAGGTAAGCTAAATGAAATGCTCAACCTATGCTTCCACAAATGACTGAAATCAAACTTTCCTAAAAGATGGTTAGGTAAGCTAAATGAAATGCTCAACCTATGCTTCCACAAATGACTGAAATCAAACTTTCCTAAAAGATGGTTAGGTAAGCTAAATGAAATGCTCAACCTATGCTTCCACAAATGACTGAAATCAAACTTTCCTAAAAGATGGTTAGGTAAGCTAAATGCAATGTTGCACGACCTATGCTTTCTACAAACATAGTGACGACGGAGGTTGAGTTAATGCTTTAATTATGCCTATGTTGATGTTGTTGTTGATATTGCATAGCTGCTGCGCAAGCATGCTCTTGGCAGCCAAATGTCATTCTTATATAAATACAGTTCTCCAATTGTTTCACCAAGCCATTTAGTACATATGACTGTTGTCAGCACTTGCAAAAACCTGTTTCTCATGTCTGCAAGCACTTTGCACTCAATGAGTAGGTATCCAAGTGTTTCATCAGGGTGAGGACTGTCTGCACAAGGGCAGATACTAAGAGTTGATGTGGTTTAAGGGGCCCATCTGTTCAGTCAGATTGCCCTAGTATTCTTCAAGATTCGTTTAACTGTGGAGTTACTGCAGGGTGTATCCTTTTGTTGTTTGGAGGCTCCTGTTTTTGCCAGTTTGAATGATGTTTTTCTACAAGGACACCAGCTATAAAGAACACGAACTTAACAACTGGTAGTACAAAATTGTGCAGACAACGACAAAATAAACTGGGAGGGATAAGCAAGAACTCAAAAAGCAAATGCGATGACAAGCCAGCTGATAAAATACTAGAACATTTAAACAGGGGCTGGCAACAATGAGCCTATAACACCAGACAGCCGGGATGGATTTAAAATAAAAGTGACACAGATGAAACAATAGAAGATTACACATCTCCACGGCATCTTACGACGTAAGTGTACATATGAGATGAGATGAATAGCACCATGTTACTACTCCAGATGTACAACACAACTAATGATGAATGTTTCAGCAACTTTATCACGTAAAACTAACTGCAACAAAATCCATCACTGAAAGATGAAATGCAGTTTTTCAAAGAAGACATCTTACAACAGGGGTAACTAGCAGTAGTGGTGGTCGCTAAGGAATAGAAACAAGACAAGAAGGAAGCAGACTGAAACATTCATTTTTCACAAAAAAACTTTCTTGCGGCAAACAGAAATACAAATACCGATAAAACATGAGAACAAAAATACAACAGGACAGAAAATACAACTGTAGGACACAAATACAACATTAGGACACAAATATAACATCAGGAAAAAATACAACATTAGGACACAAATTTAACATCAGGAAAAAATACAACATTAGGACACAAATTTAACATCAGGAAAAAATACAACATTAGGACACAAATACTTCTTCTTCTTCTTCGTACGCTGTCAGACGTCAACTTGAATTTGATCGAAGAAAGCAGCTTTCATCCTGAGGCTGTCGACACTGCCATAGAGCTTGTCTAGTGTTGCCACTGGTGATGGCCACATCTGCTTTCTCTGGTCCTCGTATGTCGGGCAATTTTCCAGCAGATGTTCAGCGGTCATTTTCCCTGTGCCACAGGTGCATTCGTCAGTGCCACCTATCTTCAGTTTATTGAATAGATGGTACCTCAGTCTGTTGTGGCCTGTGCGGAGTCTGAAGACCACAACCTGCTCTCTTCTGTTCAGCTGCTAGTAGGCGTCATTTTTGTGTGTAGCCAGTATGTTCTGTTTCCCATTTGGCCATGTATCTGGCCCTAATAAACCTTTTTGGACTCTTCGTATGTCCCACTAGAATATGGTTGTGGTAGTCTTGCACCTTCTTTTGCCAGTCTGTCTGCCTCCTCGTTGCCTTGGATGTTACAGTGGGATGGAACCCACTGTACCACTACTCTTTTTGGTGCGGACTGCTGGCATAGTTGACAAGAGTATTGCTCTTAAATCATTAAGTTCAGTATTTTTCTGGCTTTTTAGTGCTGTAACCATGGCCAGGGCATCTGTAAACAGGACTATCTGGCTTTCATTGCTTTTGCCTGTCAGCATTGCTTCTACTGCAGCCTTCCGTGCCTCTGCCTCCGCTTTGAAATTGCTTGAGAATTTTCCAGTTGCCACTGACAGTGTTATTTTTCTACCATTTGTTAGGCTCAGGAATGCCCCTGCCCCTCCATTCTGTGTTGTGTTTGTTACAGAACCGTCGGTGTATGCATGGGTCCTGTCCATGCTTGGGTAGTTTTCCGCTATGTACCTCAGGGTTATGTCTCTCCTTTCTTGTTCAGTTTGGCTGTTCTTGTTTCCAATACCTGGTATATTTTCTACCACCTCCGGAATGATATGCTGCATCCATGTGGGTTTGCGTACAGTAGGGATGGGCTTTGGTGTTGTTATGGTGTTCATAGGGTCTTCGCTAATCTTTGCTTTGGCTATTTCTGCAAAGTTTCTCCACTTTAGTTTCCCTTTTCCAAATCTATTTAGTCTCTGTGGCATTGGATGGTCTGTCAGTCTTCTTAGTTTCTCTGCTTGCTGCTGGGCTCTGCAGTCTATTCTGTCGGTCATGGATTGCAGATTTGTAATCTTTTCAAGTTCTACAATTGGCGTTGACCTCATGCCTCCTGTTATAACTCTCATTGCTTGGTTTTGGAGTTTGCTAATTTTATCAAAGTTTGCCTTCGCTGCTGTTGTCCATGCCGCAATGTCATACTCGAGAACTGGTCTCACTCTTCCAGTGTACAGTTTCTTAAGTATTCTTTCGTCTGCTCCCCAGCTTGTGTCAGCAAGTTTCCTCATGATTGCCATTCTTTTTCTGGCTCTCGTTCGGTTTCTCTCGATCTGACTTTTTCATGTCATGCGCCGATCAAATGTAGTTTGAGTTGTCGTTAGGCCGCAGATATTTGCCGTTTATTTGAAAGCGAGAATATCGTACATGTTGTTTTTTCTTCATTTATTTTGACCAGCCATGATTTCGCCCACTCCTCCAACGATGTTAGGCCCTGCTGCATCCGATTGCTTGCTACGGTGAGATTTTTTTTCAGAGGTCCACATAGCCAGATCGTCTGCAAACATGGAGCTGTGGACTCTTCTTGGTATATTCTCTTTGATGTTATTTATATACACCAGAAAAAGTGTGGGTGACAGTACTTCCCCTTGGGTACTCCTTGCTCCAGTGCCACCTTTTTGCTCATCTGCCCTTGTACTTTGACTCTGGCTGTTCTGTTTATGAGGTAGTGGCTGATCCATCTGTGCATTTTCCCACATACTTCACTTCTTTGTAGCTTGACTTTAAGTCCCTCTTTCCACACCTTGTCAAATGCCTTCTCTAGATCCACCCAAAACGCTACTGTATGCTTTTTCTCCTGGTAGGCATCCTCTATTTCCTGGGCTATGAGAGTGATCTGGTCCTCAGTGGATCTGTGCTGTCTAAAACCTGCTTGCTATGGAATTAATATGTGTTTTGCTTCCAGGTGCCACATCAGTCTAGTGTTTTATCATACGCTCCATCAGTTTTTCTACACAGCTCAGTAGACAGATAGGCCTGTATCCATTTGGATCTGTTCTATCTTTTTCTTTCTTTGGTACTGGTATAAGTACAGCATCTTTCCATGCCTGTGGTACAATTCCCCTTTTCCAGCTTTGGTTCAGGACTGAAAGTAACTTCCTCTTTGCTGTTTGGCCAAACCCCATCAGCATTTCATTTGTTACCCCATCTTTTCCGGGCGATTTCTTTTTCTTTACGGTTCTCATGGCCTCATTCATTTCATTTATTGTTAGTTTTGCCATCATGTGCTCCTCTGGTTCCATCTTGATGCTGTCGTGGCTCTTTTGTTCTTCCCTTATGTCTGTATGCCTGTCTGTAGGGACATCAATGTGGTTTGCTCTGGCATTATGTTCTATAAAGGCGTTTGCTGCTTTTTTTTCCGGTAAGCATGTTGTCGCCCTGTTTGATGGTAATTTGTTTATTTGATAGTGTTTCATCGTTCATGGCTCTAACTAAATTCCATAGTTTGTTCCCTTCTTTATCTAGATTGAGGCTTTCGGTTTTGTTTTTTCAACTGTCTCTTATTATTTGGTTCAGTGTTCTTTTGTATTCCGCAGTGATGGCCTTGAGGGCGATATTTGCTTCCATAGATTGCTCTCTCTCTGCCATGTTCCTAGCATTTGAGACTTCATCCTCAGCTTTCTGCAGTTCTTGATTACAATATGGCTTGTAGTTTTTCCTTGCCCCTCTTGGGATGGTCTCGGTGACTGCTTGCAGTATTGCTTTGCTTAGGCTTTCCACCATAGGTTTCATATTGCTATTTCGTGTGTTGATAGTTTCACACAGTCCATCTGTCAGCATTGCAAATCTGTCCCAGTCGGCTCGTCTGTAGTTCCAACGTGGCAGCGGTTTTATTTTCTGGTGGCCTACTTCCATATCAATTTCTAGCCTAATTGGCCTGTGGTCGCTACCTGCCAATTGGTCGAGCACCTGACAGTCTATTTTGTGGTGAATATCTCCCGTGGAGAAAGCCAGGTCTGGAGTGGAGGTGGTATGCCATGTTCTAGAATAGAAGCTAGGGCTGTCGTCCGGCCTATTGATAAGATAGAGATTTGTGTCTATCTCCCAGTCTTCCACTTCATCCCCTCTGCTGTCTGAGACACAAATACAACATTAGGACACAAATACAACATTAGGAAACAAATTCAACATTAGGACACAAATACAATTACTTGTTACAAATAAAGATAGAGAAACAAATACTTGGTAACACATGTAGAAATTATACTTACATTCTTCACCACAGGGCTGCAGTCATACTGATCAAAAGATGTCTTGGCATCAGACTTGAGCTGAAAGATATTAGTGTGTCTGTGTATGAGAACATTAGGCCAGCAAGACAGGAACACATACAAAACATGTTAATACTCTATAGCATTTTGACAAATACCCTATCAGTGTTTATAAAATGGCTATATATATTTGTACTAGCAGAAGGTCTGAAAGCTGGACATAAAAGGTTCAAAGCACAGTAATCATTAACTTTCATGTGAAATTATCTTTGAACACGTGACTACTTAGTGGATCTAATCCATTTACAAATTGTAACAATCATATGTTTGACTATTACTGGCTTTACTCTTACTCAAACAAATTGTAACAATCATATGTTTGACTATTACTGGCTCTACCATATACAAATTGAATGAACATCAAGTTTGAGTATTTGATGGTTATGTTCTCCATATACAAATTACAGAAACCTTGTTTGTCTCTTTAATGGGATTCTTCTCCATATACAAATTATGTGAATCTTTAAGCTATATAACTTAACATCTTTATACTGGTTTAAAAGAATCTTCTGAGTCTGTATACAACCAGTTTCATTTATATTCACTTGATATAAAAATAACTGCCCATCCAATCTATTCTTTAATGCATTAATTGACCCTGTCTCCAGTATTTCCTGTGGCAATGAATTTTATGTATTCACCACTCTCTGACTAACAAAATATTTCCTGGTATCTAATCTGGACCTTTCTTTAATTAATTTGTGGCTGTGCCCTCTTGTTCTTGTAGGCGGCTGTATTTTGAAGAAATTATTATAGTCTAATTTATCCTCTCCATTGATTATCTTATAAAGTAAAAGAATGCAGCATGTCCTTTGCAGAACGTCACTTCTAACAACCACCAACCTATTTGGCCGTTATAAGTTTCTTGACAAGTGTGCAGTGCGGTAGGTTGCCATTGCTTTCCATACGCGGAGGAGCGAAAAAAAACCACGCTTAATAAACTGGTAGTGGGCATGTTTCGAACCGGGTGTGCTGGGATTGTGAAACGGAGGCATGATCCCTACGCCACGCAGCCTCCTTAACTTATCAACATGTATTCTTCTTCTTCTTCGTACGCAGTCAGACAGTAACCATTATTTTTTCGAAAAAAGCGACGGTCATCCTGAGGCTGTCAACACTGCCATAGAGCTTGTCTTGCAAGTTCCACTGGTGATGGCCACATCTGCTCTCTCTCTGATCCTCGTATGTCGGGCAGTTCTGCAGCAGATGTTCAGCGGTCATTTTACCGGTACCGCACGGGCATTCGTCGGTACCACCTATCTTTAATTTGTTGAATAGGTGGTGCCTCAGTCTATTGTGGCCAGTGCGAAGTCTGAAGACAACGACCTGCTCTCTTCTGTTCAACTGGTAATAGGCATCGTTTTTGGTGTAATCAGTATGTTCGGTTTCCCATTTGGTCATGTATCTGGCTTTGATAAGCCATTTTGACTCTTCGTACGTCATACTAGTATCTGTTTGTGGTAGTCTTGCACCATCTTTTGCCAGTCTGTCTGCCTCCTCGTTGCCTTGGATGTTGCAGTGTGATGGGACCCACTGTACCACTACCCTTTTTGGTGCGGACTGCTGGCACAGTTTGCAGAGTGCTGTTCTTGAGTCATTAAGCTCAGTGTTTTTCTGGCTTTTTAGCGCTGTGACTATGGCGAGAGCATCTGTAAGCAGGACTATATGGCTTTAATTTTCTTCAACATGTATTAAATCACTGTGAATGTTTCTCTTTTCTAGTCATTATAGGCTATATTTTTTTCTGTGTCTTTCCTCAAAATCATAGCAGATTTTTCACTCTTTTTTGTATCCTTTCCAACATGTTTATATCTCCTCTATGATAAGGACTCCACACCTGTACACAGTACTTCAATCTAGGTCTAACTGATGCTTTATACAGTTTGACTATCACTTCCATGCTCCTATGTTTAATATTTATTTTTATCATACCTAATAATGCATTTGCCTGTCTTCTTAGAACAGATCTTGTAAACCAGGGGATTATTTCTAAAAACAAAAATGCAACTAGATTATGAATAATAATACTATTTTATATTCTGCTATATTTAAAAAAAAACCACCATTCTTTTATCTCATAGTATTTTTCTGGGATATTTGATAAACTTGAAGTGCATGGCTGTTGTAGTAGAAGGTTTTTATGTTGAGTTCTGAACTTTTGACAAATTTTCTCTGGTAGAGGGTTACAGTTTTTATATTCTAGGACATAGAGAAGGTGCTCAGTCCTTCAGGCTGTAGTGCAATACTATCTCTTCACAGAAGCCTCACCACTCTGGGGATCAGTGTTGATGCCAACCTCATTGGCTAGATAATACAGTCTATTTTCTATGTGCAGTCTCAATCATTATGTTCCACCTAGAAGAGGGTTTCAGTGTGAGGTTCCTTAACCCTTTCCAGCTCCATTATTTATTATTCGTCCGTCTTCAGCAGTTTACCCTGAAAAGGATATTGTGTTGTAGTTTACAGTGAGGATGCGATATCTGTGTATTTTGGCCCAACACATCATTTCTGGGTACCTGCTTTGCTTTCCATCCCGGCCGTTACCCCGGGGGAAAAAACCCTTAGGAAATGCAGGAGGAAGCAGACCCTTACATAAAATGCATGCTGAAGTCGGATGCACTGGGCCGACAGGCGCAAATAAAAACCACAGTGCAACGCACACCGCCTTGGGGATTAGAGAAATAAGGCGAACGAAAAAAATAAAAATAATAAAATACTACACTTTAGCAGATGGTTTAATGTTTTTTTACTAATCTACAGGCCTACAGCAGCAGAATGCAAGGCACAAATTCTTACACTATGACATGACCTCGCTTTTAAATGTGATTGTGGGAAGAAAGCGGTTGAAAGGTGAAGTCCAGAAGCTTCTACTTTCACAACTCGTATATGACCGATTATGAGTGATGTGCGTCGAGGAGATGCAAAATTTGATTGACTTCTCACTGCCGTATTCAATGAACGAAGAGCATTTTTGTGCGCACTCTTGGATAAGCTTTTATTTTATTATTCATGCAGGCGTATTGCCAGCTGTGCAAAATATATTTCAATATTTATCTACAGATGGATGGAAAGGTCTATAGCTGAAACTAATATTCTGGCGAAAAATCAAAACATATAGCGGGAACTGGTTCGACAGACTGCAGTAACAGTGCCTCAACGACCTTTAAGGTTATGGGACTGATCATGATCTACTGATTTAAGGTCTTCATTCTAAGAAACGCACAAGCTCTCTGCATTAATTCTTATGTTGGGCAGTCATAATAGTAAGCATCAAATGCAGGTTTTCAGATCATAGAAAAATACAAGACTATATAAACGTTACAGTATGAAGAATGACATACTAACTGACCTGGCTTTAATTGCAATAGAGAAATGTCTACTTAACAATACGATTGTTGGAGAATTTCTACAAACTGATCATTGATGAATTTGTAAAGAAGAAGCGGAGGCTAGATTTTTGCTAACGAGTAAAGCAATGTTTTTGTTTAAAGTATTTAATTATTTTCTTCTTCTTCTGCGTACGCAGTCAGACAGTAACCATTATTTTTTTTTTAAAAGCGGCTGTCATCCTGAGGCTCTCGCCACTGCCATAGAGCTTGTCTTGCAGCTCTCTGATCCTCGTATGTTGGGCAGTTCTGCAGCAGATGTTCAGCGGTCATTTTACCAGTACCGCACGGGCATTCGTCGGTACACCCTATCTTCAATTTGTTGAATAGGTGGTACCTCAGTCTGTTGTGGCCAGTGCGAAGTCTGAAGACAACGACCTGCTCTCTTCGGTTCAACTGGTAATAGGCATCGTTTTTGGTGTAACCAGTATGTTCGGTTTCCCATTTGGTCATGATTTAATTATTT
This sequence comes from Ariolimax columbianus, assembly GCA_036924085.1. NCBI lineage: Eukaryota > Metazoa > Mollusca > Gastropoda > Stylommatophora > Arionidae > Ariolimax > Ariolimax columbianus. Next base: position 4,831,878 of record JAVGWX010000009.1, read on the forward strand.
TAAAAAGATATATTTGTTTTGTACAAATATCTATTTACATATTTCATTTTCATTAATGAAATAATTTTGCTGGGCATGCCTCAAGAATGTTAACTGTCAGGAGCTAAGATTAATGTTCATAGCGAATATTGTCCTACAATTTACCCCATATTATGTACTAAAATTGTAATACATTTTATAGAGGCCTAAAAGATCCAGAAGTATTTGAACCAAGTTTTTAAAGCCAAAAAAATCGAAATCAAAACAGACCATAGAATATTTTGACCCACACAGCCTCAATACCTGGTCATATTTTTAATGGTGCTCGCCTACCACCACTGATATATATACTTTCACTTTCTTTAGGTGTATTAGGACCTTTTTACCTGATGTACCCATGAAGCTAAGTACTTTTGTGTCACAATTGCTCCCATTATCTGTTAGTTGTTTTAATGTGTAGTGTCCTTTGTCTTTGTTAAAGACCTTTTGATCGTAACATATGTTTCGTTCATGTTCTTGTTCTCACGTATTATCTGAGCCATACTTATCCATGTTCTTACGCTCACAAAAAAAAAAAAATACGACTTCTACACCTCAATGTTAGAAAAGGAAAAACTAAGTCAAGACACTAACTCAGAAGTTCTACTAAACAATGCTTCTACATACACCTTACCATCTCGTCAATATATGGGGCTAACAAACTGCCAAAGTACTCAGTCGCTTCTCGTGGTATCTGTGCTGGCATATTGTCAATAGAGCATATCAGTACTCCGTCACCAGCAAAACTGTTTATTAGATAATAAAAATAAAGCAACTCTTTACTTCAATTATTATTGACAAACATAATGGGACTGGTGACAAACGTCAAGTCCGACAAAGCATACCGATTGGACAATGTTAGTCAGGGTCAGGCAAAATATACTGACCAAGATCCCCACCTCACTTCCTTGCAGTTCTCCATGGAAACGGACTGTTTCATATCAGTCTGGCTAGCGAGGTAGGCGGTCAATGTGATCTCGGTTCTGGCTAGCGAAGTAGGGGGGGGGGGGGGGGGGGGGTGTGTCAAGGTGATCTCGGTTCTGGCTAGCGAAGTAGGGGGATCATGGTGATCTCGGTTCTGGCTAGCGAAGTAGGGGGATCAAGGTGATCTCGGTTCTGGCTAGCAAAGTAGGGGGATCAAGGTGATCTCAGTTCTGGCTAGCGAGGTAGGCGGTCAATGTGATCTCAGTTCTGGCTAGCGAGGTAGGGGGATCAAGGTGATCTCGGTTCTGGCTAGCAAAGTAGGGGTATCAAGGTGATCTCAGTTCTGGCTAGCGAAGTAGGGGGATCAAGGTGATCTCGGTTCTGGCTAGCAAAGTAGGGGGATCAAGGTGATCTCAGTTCTGGCTAGCGAGGTAGGCGGTCAATGTGATCTCAGTTCTGGCTAGCGAGGTAGGGGGATCAAGGTGATCTCGGTTCTGGCTAGCAAAGTAAGGGGATCAAGGTGATCTCGGTTCTGGCTAGCGAGGTAGGGGGATCAAGGTGATCTCGGTTCTGGCTAGCAAAGTAAGGGGATCAAGGTGATCTCGGTTCTGGCTAGCGAGGTAGGGGGATCAAGGTGATCTCGGTTCTGGCTAGCAAAGTAAGGGGATCAAGGTGATCTCGGTTCTGACTAGCGAGGTAGGGGGATCAAGGTGATCTCGGTATTAGTGAGCAACATGTAGATGGAGTCAAGCAGAGCACAACCACCTGAAAGACTGATCCACCTTTATCAACACACTTGGAATGTGAGGAAAACAGCTGCAACCTGCCATCTAATGCATTGTTCAGGGTGTACAAAAGAGCAATCAACAACAACAATACAAACATTATACAGGAGCAGACAGAGGAGAATTCTTCTTCTTCTTCTTCGTACGCTTGTTACAGCGATATTTACGTTGCACTGTGTTATTTTGTTAAGCCTGTGGCTCAGTGTATCCGATTTCAACAGGCGTTTCTGTAGGGATGCCCTCCTTAGCCTTTGGCTGTCTCCAGCCTATCTGCAAGGCAGCAGTTGTTTTTGGTCAGAGTTGTCTCTCTTAGGGAAGTTGTCTTGCAGGACTATCTAGTCTTCCCCACTCGTGTCTATAGGGTGTGGCAATGATATGATATGATGGACTATGTACTAGTTTGTACTATCCCGGAAGAGAGGCAGTCCAGTGTGACTGTGTCTCAGGATCGTCACGCCCTGCCAGAAACGTAGCATATGCATGTGAGTGGGGTATCTCTTTGCTCCCCTTTATTTTCTACAGTGATGGCACGCCTAGCATTCCCCGCCACCTGGGAGGTTGTCACAATAGTGCAGAGGTGCAATGTCCGCTGGCCTGCATCTCTTCTGCGTCCATTGGGATGACTGATAGCAGACAGAGGTAAAGAGCAAGGCAGGAGTGCATTTAACCAGGGGACAAGCCTGGTCATGGCACGGAGATGTTCGCCTGGTGTGCGGACATATCTCATGACCAAGAGCTGAGTCTCAACAGTTCGCAGTGAGGTGGCTGCTCTACTGCTTGCGACATCCCGACTGAGAGCTAAGTCTTCCACTAGTGGTTTCACACCTCATCGCCATATGGGGTGAATATTGAGCAACTTCCCGCCCGCTTTGATCGGCGGACGGCAGAGACCTCTTTCTGCGGCTCGACCGGGTCGGGCTGAGACGCGAGCCCCAGGTCCCAACCATATCGTAGCCTCCCATCGCAGTGGTGCTGAGATTTAGGGCGGGATTCCGGCTTATAGGCGTTCGGCCGTAATCCCTCATATGGTAGCTTCGCACCATTGGCTTATCAGCCTAGCACGTGGACCAAATGTCTGCGACCCCTCTCTAATTGAGCAGGATTACCGTAGCAACGCCCTGTTACTAGTAGGGTAAAACTGATCTGTCTTCCGAGGGTCTAATACCAGCACCAGTTCACTATTAGACCCAACGAATCAATAGAGGGCTTTTTAGTCAGTCAATGACCAAGTGTCTGAAATCTGCGATTCCTCTAGGGTTTAGCAGGATTACCATAGCAAACGCTCTTTCATTAAGAGGGTAAAACTGACCTGTCTTCCGAGGGTCTAATTCCAGCATACTTTCTCTATTAGACCCAACAAAAGTGCTCTCAGTCTGTCAGTCATTTTACAGTTTTGGCGTGTTGAGTCAAATTAAGCCGCAGGCTCCACTCCTGGTGGTGCCCTTCCTTCAATTCCTTTAAGTTTCAGCTTTGCAACCATACTTCCCCCGGAACCCAAACACTTTGGTTTCCCGGAAGCTGCCCGCAGAGTCATCGAAGCAACTCCTGCGGATCACTAGTCGGCATCGTTTATGGTCAGAACTACGACGGTATCTGATCGTCTTTGCGCCTCTGACTTTCGTTCTTGATTAATGAAAACATTCTTAACAAATGCTTTCGCAGTAGCTCGTCTTGCGGCGATCAGAGAATTTCACCTCTAACGCCGCAATACGAATGCCCCCGTTTGTCCCTGTTAATCATTACCCCCAGTTCCGAAAACCAACAAAATAGAACCGAGGTCCTATTCCATTATTCCTTGCACCATTAATCAGGCAGCAGAGGCCTGCTTTGAAGACTCTAATTTTTTCAAAGTAAACGCGCCAGCCACCCGGGACGCTCAGCGAAGAGCACCCGCGGGAGAGAGCCGGCAGATGGTAGGGCAGGAGACAACGGGCAGTGAACCGGCGCATACCGAACCGCCCGCCTGAGATCCAACTACGAGCTTTTTAACTGCAACAACTTTAATATACGCTATTGGAGCTGGAATTACCGCGGCTGCTGGCACCAGACTTGCCCTCCAATAGATAGAGGAGAATTCAATTTTGATCTTTCTTTCTCTTAGTTGCTCCTCTTCTACCCTGAGCGCGCACATGTGCTTTAGTATATACTTCCAATTGAGTGTACAGTCAAACAAGTGATTGGCCTGTTGTGTCTTTTGGCCTTCATATGGACCACTATTGGGTAGGAATCCCATTAACTTTTCAACTTTTGCCCGAGCAGCGGAAAACAGCCTGTTCTTTTCAATTTTCAACTGCCACGGGTTCTTTTACATGCAGTGTGTAAATGGAACCTCCAAATTTATCATCCATCTCTGATAGTGTAGCAGATCCCACTGTTTGCCCTAGGGTTATTCTTAGAACATTATCACACTCATCCACATCATCATGACCACACACTGCAAATAATATAGCACACAGCAGATGGCATATTTATTATATAATACTCATACCAGAAAAATGAGTAGAGAAATTACAAACACAATATTATACATATGATCTTAACAAAATATTCCTATTTTATATATTTTAAGCATTAGTTATTGATGGAATTCCCAACTATCTAAAACCCGGTTCTATTGCCTCACTCCCATCACACGCACATCTATTTAACTGCGTCCTCAACACACCTTATCAAAAACTTTTCCTCACTCAAATCCCCTAAGGTGGGCGATCTGGACATACCTCGTTCACAATGTGTCCTGCTTACAACACACGTTCAGATTATCTATTAATACAAAACTCACACACCTATTTGAGCGATCCAGTTTATCAATCGCTCTTCTATCTAAGTCGGTGAGCTAAACATACTATGTAAATTCAGTCTCTCTCTCTCTCGCTCTCATCTCCTCTCCATCCAGTCTGCTGAGCTAAACTTTGACTCTGTGTTATATACATTAAAGCAGTATCAAAGCTGACCAATGGATCTCAGGGAGATGGCTCTATTCAGTCTTATTGGAACAAAATACTTTGCACACCTATCACTCATCTATAGCAGCAAGCTCCGCTACCATCCCGTCTGTCACTCATTCTCCCCCGACCCAAATCGGTCAGCTCCTACCTGTCCACATTCTTTGCCCCAACTGTTTTCCTTTGTTGGGACGGTGAGTGACCTAGGCACGCATTCAGGTACCTTTATTCTGAGTCGTCAACCACATCACCCCTGCCCTAAACTCTCTTGCTCCGGCTGGAACTGTTACAATAGGACTAAGTTCTCAATCTCATTTCCCTTGATACCAAGGGATAAACGTGCAGGATTTGAAAACCTACAATTTCATGCTTCCGTTCATCTTTTAAGAGGCAAGCACGGTACTCTCAATTATAGTTGTAACATTGTAACCTGCCATTCATGCTGTAAGAGGCAGCAAAGAAGGGTTGAGCACGCTCCCCACTCCATCCTATAGGATCTATTGGCCACAAGGAAAAGAGATGAAGACTTCTCCACCAAATCATAGAAGTGGATAAACTTACCCAAGTCATTACAATCATGAAATAAAATTCCTCACTCTTCTACTTCTTCGTCCTCAAACACTCGCTACCAAGCCCTGAAAAGGGATTACAAGTAGCAGGATGTTGTCTGGAGAACGGAATGCACCGTGTCACAGCTTGACTGTGATATTGGCCCCATTCGGTTCTACACACCCGACTTCAGCATGACATTGTTAGGTACCCGGTTAGTTTTCCCTTTTTGATCTCATCTTTTTAGCCAGTCTTTGTGGAAGTGTAGAAGAGTCTTGGCAGCTTTGGGACACTGGCTCTGACACTAGCAGACAACTTTGGGTCACTGACCGACACAGCTCATACACTAGTCAGAGTCTTGATCCCAAATTCCTCATTCAAGTGTGCCCTGAAGGTGAAAAGGTATGAAATTCCAGTTGTAGACTTACCTTTCTTTGTCTACATTCTGTTCTGCATCATAGAGAGAGAAAGGCTTGTCAATATTGGTGCACTCTTTCATGAACTCTATTGAACCACCAGGGTCTGCTGAGATGTCGCAGATGGCCAGAAGCCGGTGAGGAAGTGTGGGACAGCCTGGAGAGGATGGCAGCCAAGGAGCATCATGCGGCCGAAGAAGAATTTTTGCTTCAGGAATTGTAATGAGTCTAGGAGATCCCACAGCCCAGTAGATGCCATTGATGATACAGGAAGCGTAAGGAGCAATCTAGCTCATGAAATAAATAAAACATGTTGACAAAATAGATCACTTTCTACGTTTACACTATTCCCACAAAAAACAACAATTCTTTCCATATGCAGGAATTTACAGTATTCAAATACGGACAGAAAATGCACTTATGTGATCTCAAATGAATTAGAATTCTGAGTATTGCATGTTAAATATATAATGTTAGCACATTGAATGTAGAATTCAAATCTGGCCACTATATTCTATTTTTAATTCATTATTTAGTATACAGAATGTATTATATTATACTGTATTATTTTTTTTTAATGACATATATGCTTACATCGTGACTAAATGAGGAAGCATATCTCTCAGGATGCAACTCAAACTCTTCTGCGTTGAACTGTCCTCCATCCTTGCGTTTGTAGTGGTCATCACGGCTAACTACACAGGCATACAACTTGTTCAAAGCTACATGAAGTAAGGCAAGACATAATTAAATTTTGTTTAATTTAAAATAATGTTAACTTGTATAATTACTAGAAGTTTTCATTTGCTAACTTGAAGACGGCTTTGATTATACATTTATTACTCATCACTACACACTTCCTTTTTTCATGTGGATCGTGAGATCCAATGATTTTGACCACTGTAACCTGCCAAACGTGCCTTAAAAGGCAACTAAAGAGTGCAATAAATGAGGCTAGCTCTCATGAAAAAGAAATTACTTCAGAAAGCAAGAGTGCAGCATATGCATTGCACAGGCTTCCTGCCAGGGGGTAAATATACAGTGATAACCTTATGTTTTGTAGTGAGCAAGCAGTGGTCAAGAAGCAATATTTTTTTAGAATTAAAATCTAATGCCTTCTAATTAAATCAGTTGGAAGTTGTAACTTTAGAAAAAGAAAATCCCAATAAAATAAAAAGGTCCATGCAGTCCCGTACTACCACAGAAGATGAAGTGTTGGGGACCACTGAGCTAGATCTTCAGTTTCCTAATAAACAGATTATGCCATTCTAAAAATTATTCGCATTACGGTCAGAAACTCTGAGCTTTTAAAGATTGACATTCCAAGGTAATATTCTGTGAGATTCTAAAGGTCCTTAGTCTATTATATTCTAAATTTCAAATGCTCTATGATATTCTAAAGGTAATTAGTCTATGACATTCCAAGGTAATATACTGTAAGATTCTAAAAGTCATTAATCTATTATATTCTAAATTTCAAATGCTCTATGATATTCTAAACATCAGACGCTCTATTAGCTTCTAAAAGTCATTAATCTACAACCTCATAAAGGTCAGGTACTCTATGCCCTTGTAAAGGTTAACACTTTCTAAACTTCTAAGATGTCCTGTGTGCGGGGATATATTACAATGACAAATTACTCACAGCCCTGGGCAGCTACTTTTGGCAGATGAGCTGGTTCCACATACTCATGAGGCAGTTCCTGGAAAACTTCTTGGGCTCCCTAATCAAAGATGAAAAGACTGGCAGTAAATCAGCTATATATATATTAATTGTCAATCTGACACTGCCAGTTGATTGGCTCCCTGCTCAAGCTTGTTTCCCTTGAAAAGAAGGACAACAAGCTGGCCAAAGCAAAGGAGGTCAAGTTTTCCCATAAATGAGTGGCACAAACCACTTGGATATCAAAATTCTTCCTCAAAGCCAATGTGGCAATTTCAGCACCACCTCCTACAACTTAAGTATAAGTACAAGATGCTACACAATATGAGCGGACACACCTAGAAGGCATGTTTCTTTTCTATTACTGTAATACAAGTTGGATCGTTTTGAATTAGCTTCTTCTTCTTACGCTGTCAGACGTCGGTCTTTATTTTTTCGAAAAAAGCAGCGGTCATCCTGAGGCTATCGACACTATTTTGAATTAGCAATAATTCAGCTGAAATCCTGCCTATTTTCCAATTGAAATCAATAAATAATATTACCAATCACCATTATCCATTTCACAAACATATGCAATGCACACTATCTCCCCTTTTTACTTGACAGGCATTGTCACCCCACTCCACATGTCCAGTCATCTTAACATTTGTTATAATTTCAAAACAAATGTTCAATATCAAAGATAATGAAAAACTAATAAATTTGAAAACAAAAGCAAACAACAAAATTCTAATGTGTTAAAAAAAAATCAAAACAGTATTTCAAATGATATATTCAAGTTTTCAAAACTCACCTGAGATACATTGCCTGATCCAGTAAATACAAAGGTCAAAGGTCCTATAGACTTTGGTACTCGACCCAATGCTATCTCATAACCTGCATCTCGAACAGCCTGCCGGGCCATCTCTGTATTTCTGTAGTTGTGACTTGGTCCAATGTGCTACATCCAAATGTGGTAATTTTTTTTTATGAACATACTTAATATTGAGAAAAAATACAGAAAAATTGAATACAAACTCTAACATTCATATCACTAATTTCCAACAAGCTCATGTCTACCCAACTGTGAGTAGGTATCTGACTTAAGAAGGGCAAAGTGACAAGGAAAGAAACTGGTCACTACAATCCAGAAAATGCTGAGACTCGGTACAATAACTCAATAACATTTCATCCCTGATGGGAGCACCTGTTTAAGACTACCTGGACCTTTAGTTTGAACCAGAAATGTCACAATGAATTCTTTTGTGCCAAGAAGGTATGTAGTTAGCTGATTGCTCTCTACTCTTCAATAGTCACAACCATTTTTTGTAACATCTCTTTGTTTGTACATAACAAATTACTTGAAAACAAACTGTCTCCTGGTTTTGCAATACTTTCTGTAACAATTCATTGAGAACTTAACTTAACGTCCTTATACTGGTTTAGAAGACTTTTCAGAGTCTGTATACAATCAGTTTCATTTACATTACCTTGCTCTAAAAGATATGCGCATCCAATTTATTCTTAAGTGCATTAATTACCCCTGCCTCTACTGCTTCATGCTTCTACATCCTTCAGAGTCAGAGCCTGATTAAGCTGGGGAATGGTGTTTGGGCCCCTCATTCAGCTCTCATGCAATAATTTTCCCAAGCCTCAAACAATGATATTGGACTGACGCCATATATAATTTAATTAATAGATAATAATAATTTCTGTATCACTATGTTGCAGCATTCCTCCCTCTCTCGCGAGTCTGTCTGCCTCCTCGTTGCCTGGAATGTTGCAGTGGGCTGGTATCCACTGGACTGTGCTTTTTTTGAAGCACTGGAACAGGCGTTCGAGCGAGTCTGCCAGAGCACCGAGTTCATTTTTGTACTGGTTCTTGAGCGCTATTAACGCTGCGAGGACGTCTGTGAAAATGATCACTTGCTTTTCTGCCTGCTCCTTATGGTCTATAAGGGTTTCAGCTGCTTGTCTCAGGGCACTGGCTTCGGCACTGAAGTTGCTGCAGCGTCTCCCAGTGGCAAATGCTGCTGAGTATACTTTGCTTTTTTAGTTTTATAGTGATGCCTCATTCCCCGTTTCCAATGGCATCTTTGGCTGAGCCATCCGTATAGGCGTGTGTCCAGGCTGTTGGTGGAACTTTTTGGTTGATGTAATTTATAACTAACAGAATGGGTATTAGAGACGCCATCATGTGCGATTATAGAGCACCCAAGCAAACACCAGAACATATCCTGCAGGACTGCCTTACCTACAGACAGAAGAGAGTCAGTCTGGCCTGGTGGAGTGACCATGCTCAAAAAGCTGTGGGGAACCGGCAAAACCTGAAACGCACAGCCTCCTTCATGAACCTCACCAGACTAGAAGCATAGCATCAGTTGATTGAAGAAGAAGAATATAGCAGAATGGCCCACCTGTACATTTCCCCCTCATATCTGATGCATTATCATACGACTGCCCTCTACATATGACTATATGTTCTGTATAAGACAAAACACATTGTGCCAGCTCTGAAGCAATCATCTCGTTGAACTGTACAAATCTCTCAACTGAATCACTACCCAGTATACAACATAATGTGCAGTATAATTTATCTACATAGCCATAATGTCTGGCTTAGAGTTCAACCATCCATATATTGAAAACCAGGTTAGGTTTTTTTTGCTGTAGCATGAGCGCCCAGTACAAGACAGTCTGGCATCTTTGCTGTAGCATGAACGCCCAGCTACAAGACAGTCTGGCATCTTTTGCTGTAGCATGAATGTCCCTTTGAAAACAGTTGCATTAAAAAAATGTATTTGTGCATCTACATTATTATATTTTGTATCTGTATAAAGGCCTATACACAGTAAGCACATCAGAAACTGTGAATACTAAATGCAGCGATAATACAACTGCTTTTGTTTGGCAGGTGTGCATTAGTTCTTATAAGCCATAATTTTATAGCTGTGTGGATGCGAACGCTAAATGTAAACATTTTCATTTTCGCACATAACGAAAAATCTATATTACGCATGGTCCATTATGCTTTAGTTTAATAAGCATAATGGATAATCCGACGATGCTCACAGCTTGAAAAATATGTAATCATTTCATTTTATCTATTGACATTTGTCATTCGATGTCATTTCGAGGTATAATCTTCTTGTGTGTCATCTGAATTTGTAATTAGTGACATCAATTTTGAGGTGTCTTGGCTTGGCTTCGTTCGTTCTCAAGTTCCCGCTATCAAACCCTGATACGTGCCTAAGTAGCAGAATGTAGTCCAGAGAACGGAATGCATTGTGCCGTAGTTTACAGCTTCACTGTGATATTTGCACCTTTCGGTCCAACACATCCGACTTCAGCAAGCATTTTTTGAGTACCGGATTAGCATTCCCTCTTCGATCCCTTCTCCTTAGCCAGTCTGCTCTGTTGCAGCCTGTTATCCAGGACCACCGTGTGGAGGTGTAGGAGGGTCTTGGCAGATCTGGTTCGCTGGCCCTGACGCTAGCAGTCAGCTATGGGTCGCTGACCACTGCAGCTCATGCGCTGCTCAGCGTCTTGATCCCAGAGGTGTCTGATTAGCATAATGGTAGAAGGCCAACTTTTCAAGGTAAAAGTATCAAACCCGACTCGTGATCGGCACATTCCAGCTGTAAATGGGTGCTTGACTTATTGTTAGGGGTGTAAGGGCAGTGAGGAAGAGAACTGCCCACCCCACCTCATAAACAAGCTCCGGCCTAGTTCAATAAAGTTTCTAACACTTCATCCCAGATAGCATTGTGTCTCCTATTGGACTATCTTTACATTACATAATGGTTCAAGCACTTGTTTCTCACTAGCAAAGTAACAGGCTTTATGCCCTGATTTTGGTATTCTCCAGTTTACCCAGCTGTAAATAGTCACCATCCTAACAGTTAGTGACTCTAGACACTGACCACATTATCACTTCCCATGTTGTCAAAATAGTACTGCAGTAGATTCCTGGACACTCAAACAGACCGGCACTGACAAGGCAGACAGACTAGCAAATAAGGGATCAATACAAGAACAGCTACACACAGCAACAACTTTACAAACAGCCCACAAGAATAACAAACAAAGAAACTTGGCTGCACAGATGGGCCATGAAAAACATGGGGAGGGAGGTCTTCTACATACATATGACAAGCCCCAATCCAAACGACAGTATAAATCAACTCACAAGGAAGGATCACAGCATTATTTTCCAACTGAGAACCCAACACATCCCACTAAACAAGCACCTGAACAGAATCCAACCACAACATACTCCTAGCTCTAACAGGTTTGTATTCTTGAGGGCTTGCAAAACTCACATTGCATATGTAAGAAACAGACTGCTGGCATTGATTTGTTATGATGTTAATCATTTCTGCAGTAATAATTAGTGCCTGTAGTTCAGCCGAATAGTTTCTTCTTCTTCTTCTTCTTCGTTCGTTCTCAATCTCCCACTTCCAAACCATGAAAGGGCTTAAGTAGCGGAATGTAGTCCAGAGAACGGAATGCGTTGTGTTGTAGTTTACAGCTTGGCTGCGATATTTGCACTTTTCGGTCCAACACATCCGACTTCAGCAAGCATTTTTTTTAGTAGCGGGTTAGCATTCCCTCTTCGATCCCTTCTCCTTAGCCAGTCTGCCCTGCTGCAGCCTGTTATCCAGGATCACCGCGTGGAGGTGTAGAAGGGTCTTGGCAGCTATGGTTCGCTGGCCCTGACGCTAGCAGTCAGCTATGGGTCACTGACCACTGCAGCTCATGCGCTGCTCAGCATCTTGATCCCCCGAATAGTTTCAAAGAATATAATTTGAATTTTATGCATATAAAACACTGAAAACCACTCACCATGAATGGGGTATGATGTCCAAGAGCCAGCAGCCGAAGTCCCATGCCATGAAGAACATTAATCATTCCTGCCACACCTGCATACTTGCCAAATGCAACGACACGAGCTCCATTTTCATCTACCATCTTTTCATAGTCAATCAAACGAATATTCTAGAGACGGAAGACCACAAGCAACAGTTTTATAATCAAGTCAGACACAAACAGAAACCACAACGGTGTCTCAAGTATTTCAAATCTATTTTTCTGCACCTTACTAGTAACATTAAGCTTTATGTTCACAAATTATATATAACTATTTTTATTTGTTTCGTTTGTTCTAAAAAGAATATTTTGTTATGTTCTGTCATAGTTTACAGCAGAGCTGTGATATCTGTACCTTTTGGCCTGACACATCCGGTTTCAGCATAAATTTGCCTTCCCTCTTTAATCCCTTTTCTGTCAGCCAGGCTGGATCAACGCAGCCTGTTTACAAGGTTGCCAAGCAGTCAGCTATGATGTCATCTCGTTTACTGTCTTTTCCCCTTTCTTTTTTATTTATGGAAAATCCATAACAGCAATTTTGTTTTAGTATTAAACAATTAAAATTAAAAATTAAAGTATTAAACAATTTTAAAGTTCATCTTTTGCGACCAAGCAGTACTTGGGTTGAAAAGAATACGACCACTGTAACCTCCCTTGATCACGGTAATGACGTCTAGAGGGATCACAGGAATTTTGATCGTATATACAACTATCCCATTTTGGGAATGTATGAGCACACTCTATTCCCTCCCTACAAAGGAAGACAGTACTTTCACAACTCATTATTAGCAATAACTCTTTCAACATTTTTCTAGAACGCCTTAGAACTTCAACATCTGTTTCATATCTACCCTCGGACCTTATAACATACTAGTCAACATATTGCAACCACATAATACCAAGACTTTCACGCATATCAAACCCCTGTATGTGGGGCTAAGCCCTTAAGCGCATGGATAAGAACATACAAAATACATAGCCTTGTCATCAAAAGAATCATATAGATAAATGATAGGACACCGAGGTACAGTATCCGCATCTATGGATCCATGTTCGGGGTACAGTATCCGCATCTATGGATCCATGTTCGGGGTACAGCAATATCTTGATAAGAACATTCTAATTTTTTTGCGTGTTTTCTTTTTATATTCCTCCATGAGATGACAGGAGCCGGCAGCAATCCCCACCCAAACCTCTTAAAGCCGTCATTCCTCCTCCGATGTCCACTAAACCCTCCCACACCCTCCTCCAAATATCCAAGAAGAGACTGTCCTCCACCCATTCCACTCCCACTTATCCTCCGAGGACACAATATACAGTCCAGCAATTTCAAGTTTTCCTTCAAATGTCAAAGGATCTCTTCCACCTGGAGCATTTTTCAAAATAGAACTGTGCTGACGTCATCAGAGAGAACGATAGACCCGAAGAAATACACCTAGCAGATCACGAGACGACAAATCGATGATCCTCAAACCAAGCCAAGAATCATTTATTTTACTTATCCGATACTTCATTTTAATTACTTTCCTTTCTATATATTTTTGGCATCTTCATAATCATCCCATTCCATAGATCACCTTTATACATATCATCTCATTGCATCTTCACTTTTTTTGCAAATATATGATGATTTTTAAAAAAAAAATTTTTTAAAAAGAGAAAGAAAAAAAGGTCCCCTATCACTTTAGTTTTTTTTAAAAATTTAAAAAAAAAAAAAAAAAAAAAAAAAAGACATGCGATACTTAAAATAAATATACCCATTCCCTCTTTTTGGGACAACAATCACTGGAAATCGAACGTAAGACAGAACCTCCGAATCTGGACGATAGTACCTCCAACTCATGGAAAAAATTTAAAAAATAAAAGTAAAAAATATATTACGGAAATAGGATTTGCCAACCACCTCTCACCCACAGGAAGGATCAAAGAGAGAACCACCAAATGACACTACAACACTCCTGCAACACGGAAAACACTAGGTTAGGTACATACAGATACACGCACGCATCCAAGCACTGGTTTATGCGTCCTGACATCGCCCAATGGACTATGGTCTGGGGTGGAAAATGGCACGCCTCTGCCAGTAGAAACTAGTGAGGCAAACATCTAAGCAACAACAACTCCCTTGAATATTTTAACAGGTGACTAAAGAGGGTTGTGCATTGGGCCAGTAGCCTCATCATATGAAACCATTGTCATGACATTGCGATTGCAACTGCTGAGGTATAGGTATCCCATAAAGGCATCAGCTGTAGTACTGGCCCTTTGCTTCGCTTGGTGTGAAAAGGCAACCCCACTCTTCTTGGACTGCTCCATGTTAACCACAAATCTTTCTCTATAAAAAAAAGATGGTTTGTCTCAGGCTTCTCACCTTCACAGACAGTGTATCCCTCAATTGAGCTTGAGAGGGTCTCACTGTTCCTCTCATGGAACCAGTAGAATTGGGGAACATTCTCTACTGGTTGCCTGCGCATCCCATTCAGCCACAGGTCAGTTCACTTTGTATTTTGTTCAACAGATAATATTTCAGTCTTCAGCGACTTTTTCAGATTGAATAATTTAACTTTCTCTGGTATTAACCAAGAGTAGCATGTTTCTGCTGTATCCCACTCTTGGGTGTTCTATGTGTTATTTGTCTCTGATGTCAATTCCAACATTATTTACAGCATAGCTACAAATTAACTAAAGAACGGTCCAGATTAGATATTAGGAAATATTTTTTTAGTCAAAAAGTGGTGGATACTTGGAACACATTGCCACAGGAAGTAGTGTAGGCAGGGAAAATTAATGCATTCAAGAATAAATTGGATGTGTACAGCTTTTAGAGCAAGGAAATGTAAATGAAACAAGGTTGTATACAGACTCTGCAGAGTCTTCAAAACCGGTATCTTCTTCTTTGTACACTGGTTACAGCGATATACGTTGCACTGTGTTACTTTGTTAAGCCTGTGACCCAGTACATCCGATTTCAACAGGCGTTTCTGTAGGGATAAAGATGTTAAGTTAAGTTGTATTTCTTCACGGGAGGTAAGACCAGAGCGCCTGTATCCCGAGTTATCTTCAGTCGTCATGACCAATAGTCGTGTCACTGATCCAAGGTAACCCGGGATAAGATAATTCATGTACCAGTGCACGTTCTTCCTCACTATAATCCTCATACAGCGCACATCACATTATTAAGACAAAACCATCTGATGCTGTGGTCATCTTCGCTATGGGAATAACTTTTTTATTTCTTCTTCACATGCTGCACTTTCTTCAGTTTTGGGTTTTGCTTTTTTCGTTAGTCTAATATCTGCCTCCTCACTTTCATTTTCTGTAAATGATCACTTTATTTTCACTCTTGGATTTTAAGCTTGTCTCAATGAGAGCATATCTGTAAGAAACACTATCTTGTTTCTGGTATGGTCTTTGTTTTCTACAATGGTTATCACAGCTGTTTCTTAGTGTCTCTGCATCATGATGCTTACAAATTAAGTACAACCACTTAAGAATCCAAGTAGTAGTACAGGAGACCTGTGCTGCTCAATGACCTGCTCTTTCAACACTTATAAAGTATAACCAGAATCTATACACTCAACAGATGGTACGCTATTTCGACATATTTCCTGTTTCCACGACCTACCACACATTTCTGCCACCATGTGTTGTTTATCTCTCAATTGTATAGGCACAATCTGTGTGCTGTTTAGATTTTTCACTTATTCACAGCTGATATATAGTGTGTTTATCCGTATTTGCAAGTTGAACAAATACATTTGCCTATTACCAGTTTTCGACAGTGTTTTGGTTACTAACCTGTTGGGTAAGCAGAGTGTAGGATAATCTTAGACACGCACGATGTTCTGTCATGAATCCTAGTCTGCTAGCATGATGTCTGATCATCCACCGGACTGGACTTGGCCACTCTTCTTCTACTTCGGAGTGTCTTCTACCATTCTTTTGGCTTATAGTCTCTACAGGATGGGGTAGCTAACCCAATACCCAACCTTCCTTAAATGCTTCTTATTATTAGCTTAGCAGTAAACATTCCTGGTAAAACGCAGGCATTATTCAATGTAACCTATGTTTATTTATCTCCTCTTTCTACCACAAAAACCAAGTAAACATGGTTTCTTTTTGTGACTACATATCACATGTATCCAGACACATTTGTTAACATATATTGTAAGAGCAAACCTTTTCCAAGATTGCATCCAGCAGAAGCATATTGTCTTGCTGTGCCTTGATGGTGTGAGAGAAGAAGGCGTATGTCTTGTCTCTCATTAGGGTGTCTACTGGCACTTGTTTGACTCCAATTATGAGTGATGCCTCTGACATGTTCTCTTGAATAATTGCTCCATTATCAGCATATTCCTGTAACAAAGATAACAATGTCCTAGACGTGCTTGCACAAACAATACATGATAGTGTTCATTACATATCCCTCATCAGTCATAATCAGACAGTCACGGTTTTGTGGGCATAACTCAAGATGACACAGATAAGATTCAGATTGTTTCAAGATTGATCAAGAATAGATTGGATGCGCATAGCTAGCATTTAAAGCAAGGAAATATAAATTAAACTGGTATTATGCAGACTCTGCAGTCTTCTAAGCCAGTATAAAGACGTTAAGTTAAGATGGACAGCATCTGTTGAGACCCTTCTTCTTCTGCGTTCGTTCTCAAACTACCGCTACCAAGCACTGAACAGAACTTTGCAAGTAGTAGGATGTAGTCCGGAGAATGGAATGCGTTGTGTTGCTAGTTTGCAGCTTGATTGCGATATTTGCACCTTTTGGTCCGACACATCCATCTTTGGCAGGCAGTTGCAACATTATTTTCCAAGAAGAACCAGACGGATAAATCAAGAAGATGTTGATCAAGTCTATTGGCACTCAGAAATGATACAAACAACAGATTAGACATAGGGACCATCTATCAATTCAACATAATGAAAATACAGTGTACTTCTGTCCACTGCTAGATACATGGAAATGAGGAAATAGATAAGCTAGTTAAAGAACATAAAGTCACTTTTCAGTCTGGGATCAAGATGCTGAGCAGTGCATGAGCGTCAGCGACCCATAGCTGACTGCTAGTGTCAGGGCCAGTGAACCAGAACTGCCAAAACCCTTCTACATCTCCAAGTAGTGATCTATCCTGGATTACATGCTGCAACAGAACAGACTGGCTAAGTAGAAGGGAGCGAAGAGGGAAGGCAACCCAGTACTCAATAATGCTTGCTGAAGTTGGACGTGTCGGACCGAAAGGTGCAAATATCGTAGTCCAGCTGTAAACTACGCCACAACGCATTCAATTCTCCAGGACAACATCCTGCTAATTGCAAATCCCTTTTCAGGGCTTAGTAGCAGGAGATTGAGAACGAACAAAGAAGAAGACATGTCAGTATGAGGAGGACAACAAACTAGATGTCAACTCCATGGGACGAGTAGTTCTTCTTTAGTATTTGTCCTGAAAAAGAAATTGTATCACAGTTTACAACGAGACTGCAATATATGCGCCTTTTAATCCAACATATCAGATTTCAGCTGGCTTTTTAAAAAATAATACCAGATTTGCCTTCCCACTGTGATCTCAATCCATTGGACAGAGTATAGTTCAATTGGGATCATGTAGGCAGAACTCAAGAAGATGACAAAGAATAGGAAGAGATTGAGAGCATCTGTTGTGGTAATATGTTCCAAGAGGAACCAGGCAGACAAGATATGATGATGACACATTATTAACTGCAAGAAAAAGCATGTTACGCTTTAAAATGTTCAGTCTAGTTTAGTCTATTTGAGATAGTAATCAAATTATGCTTTCTTCTTCTTCATTCTCAAACTCCCACCACCATGCCTTAAATAGGGCTTTGCAAGTAGCAGGATATAGTCCGGAGAATGGAATGCACTGTCGTAGTTTCAGCTTGTCTGCCCCATTTGCACCAATCAGTCCAACACATCCAGCTATCAACATTAACAGTCACAGATAGATAATCCTTATTTGCTAAAGATTAAAGTGAATGTATAACAAACCTTCATACTGTAAGCTCTACGATTCGATGGCTGCACTATAACCTTGATCCTCGATTTAACGAGTTTGCGAATCTGTTGTGGTGAGAATGGAGCACGTCTCTCCCAGACATTGACAGTTTCTCTGCGGATTGCTATAACTGGCTGGTTAGTGGCCCAGCGAACATGAATTGTTGAAAGTGCTGGGAGCATCTGTGTGTATATTTGAGCATTGTAGATGGTTGGCAGCATAGTCTTTCTCATTTTAACATAAATCTGAAAGGCCATTTTCTAGCCTATGTAGACAGTGACTCTCTTAAGGTTGCAACTTCCCAGCAAGTGCAGCTTGATGCTGTAGCTTCACACAAGGTCAAGCCACAGCTGTGTGTTAGTACTGTCAAAACTCTCTGACACACTTCAGACTGTTGGTAATCCAAATTCTGTATAGTATATAGAAACACCTTCTGTGCAGCAATTTAACTAGGATGATATAGCGTAAGAGCTATATGATTCTAACCTTGAAAGACACAAAATTAGGAACAAATTAGCATGGGGGGGTCAAGGATATGTATAAAATATGTTAACATTTTTAAGATATGTTAAACATGTGATAAATATAATATATGTTAGATAAAATTAACAGTTACAATATGATAGATGATATATAACGGACAAATCATTCATCCCTCTGGTTCCGCTTGAGTAATAGAGTTGCAACAAATCATGCCAAATACTCTTTATCTATTCCTATTCTGAGCCGTCTTCTTGTGTACCACATATGAGACTCCACTGTCTGTGTTCCTTGGTCTCTCTCTCCAGTTGCTTTTGTTGCTGTGGGTTCCAATACAGTACATGTTTGGCTATATTCCTGGGCTTGTTTCTGAGGTGAGACTGGCTTTACTGTTTACATTAGTAAAGTGTTGAATAGCCTCATTTTCCATACAAATTACAATAATTACATACATGGGCAAAGAGAGCTGAAAGATAATCTGGCTTTCATTTATCCTGGCATTAACATTATGGTGTGCTCTTCCAACGTTACTTCCCAAATAGTTCAAAGTCAAACTTTGCACTTCTATCTGACCATCAAATTTGATGAGGTCTCTTTGATGAGGTCTTATAGCCTGCAGTTTGGAAAATATGATGATTCCGGTATATGACTTTATGAGTTAAATAACCGTGTGGAGCAAGGGTCCTAGCAACGCCCTTCTCCAGGTCTGATCAAAAACCTCTACACCTCACGGTAGAAGAGGAGCGACTAAGTAAGTAAGTAAGCCTTTGTTGCTTCAAATAAAAGTCTATCTTATCTTTCCTTGTTATCTTTCTTCCTAGTGCGCAACAGAGTAGATTTGTCATCTCAAATCTGCTAAATGATGTCCGATGAATGATACAGCATACAGTTATAAGTCTTCAAGCCTTACAAAACTCTCACACAATAATAACTAATACTGTAATAGACTAATCCAAAGTAGTGACAGACAGACAACGTTCAGAAAGGCAAGTATATTATAAGCACACATACATTATGATTGTATTAAAAGTGGACGAAATAACTCCTTAGTGATATATTGTCTATCAAGTATTTGTCCACGTTGAAGCTGCTATCTATCACTATCAGTATCAATCACCATCAGTGCATGTGTGCCATTGCGTTCTGATTTTAAATCAGTTATAAATAATAATACCATATATGCATATCGCCATATGTATACGATTTTACTGTTTTCTAAAAAAAAAAACGTGCAGGTGCTCACGTTGGCCTTTCTTCTTTCATAAAATTATATTTCACATCTTCACTTAGTTCTTTCTGCAGGCAAGCGTAATCCACTGCACATTTAAAGATACTAATTGGTTGTCGACAACAGGGCACTGACAGTTCCAATGCCACGATGATGTAACAGCTAACACAAACCTTCTGTTCTCCTGCCCGTTTGAAGTGTTTTTGCTCATTCTTCATTTAAACATGTTTGCACTCAAGCGCTTCAAGTTTGTCCTGCTGTGCAATTTATTTACAAAATGCCATTTAGTTTGTACGACACAACGAGCAAAGCCCCAGCAGTTTCTTTGTCAGAATAGATACTTTAGCAACTAGACGTAGGAGATGGATAATGTGAGAGAAAGCCGGAGAAAGATCGGTGAACTCATTTGTTGTTGGTGCGCCAGTTACTGTACCATATGGCCGTAATCGATATCAACGGGGTTTTCTACGATACGTGAAACTTTCCATTGTCGATAATTACATGTAAAAGTATTGCTAAATCGTCAGTAGTGTCCGGTGACCTTAACGTCTTTATACTGGTTTAGAAGACTCTGCAGAGTCTGTATACAACCAGTTCCAGTGAGAAGAGAATAAACGATTGTAACCTTCCATGAATGTCGTAAAAGGCAGCCAAAGAAGGATGTGCACGGAGCTAGCAATTTCAAAGTGTAAAACGGTTGTTACTGGAGCCACTACTGCGAATGCTCAGATTCAGTTTTCCTGTAAAAGGGTCAGTTGAAGTGGCGGGTCTGCGCTTCACTTGGAGCGACAGGACGAGTCAATCAAGTATGTTAGTACAGGGAAGAAAACTATACCTAAAGAGAGCTGTGCGTGTGACTAGTACTTCTTCTTCGTTCTCAATCTCCCACTACCAAACCCTGAAAGGGTAAGTAGCAGAATGTAGTCCAGAGAACGGAATGCGTTGTGTTGTAGTTTACAGCTTGGCTGCGATATTTGCACCTTGCGGTCCAACACATCCGACTTCAGCAAGCATTTTTTAAGTACCGGGTTAGTATTCCCTCTTTGATCCCTTCTCCTTGGCCAGTCTGCCCTGCTGCAGCCTGTTATCCAGGATCACCGCGTGGAGGTGTAGAAGGGTCTTGGCAGCTATGGTTCGCTGGCCCTGACGCTAGCAGTCAGCTATGGGTTGCTGACCACTGCAGCTCATGTGCTGCTCAGCATCTTCATCCCTGACTAGTACAAGTACAACAGTCAATGTGCTAATATATTCTAGTTTTTTTATTCGTGCGAGTGTTTCAATTTACTTGTCTTTGAGTAGTTTATATTAAAGTATACTTGTTTTTAGTTGTCAATGTGTTAAAATGTCTTTGTGATTGCGTCTCTGTGAGTACGTGACAACGTGGTAGCAAAGCTGTTTTATATAATCGGGACACGAGTTGAATTGCATTGCCGCAGGATGTAGTGGAAGCAGAGTCAGTTAATGCACTAAAAAATAGATTGGATGCTCACAGTATTTCTAGTATCGGTGGAATGAAATAAACTGGTTGTATAAAGACTCTGTAGGGCCTTCTAAACCAGTACAATGAAGTTAAATTAAGTTGTTGTTTGCGATAGCTTTCCTCACATCGCGAGCGAGCTGATGAAAGTGGACCGGGGTCCTACAGGCGGTTGTGCTATGCTTGGCTTCATCTGCTTTGCGCTCACTACTACGCGGATCATGTCGATCCATCACCTTATTAGCCAGGCTGCCATAAAAAAGCCCGTTTCCGGGAAGGGCTGGGGGAAGCCAAGGTGAGGGTCTTGTCCAATATATTTTGCCTCAACCTGACTAACATGTCTGATCAGTATATTTTGCCTGACCAGTATTAAGTCTTCCTTCCCTGAGTTAAGTTAAATCCATGAAATGCCTAGACTTTTTTCTAGTTGGGTGAAAGGAAAGTCAAAGAATAGTATGGTTACTTCATGGATACTGCTCAGGCAAACGACCTTTATTCATCAGCCTTCTAAATTCACCTGGCGGACCTCAGCAATGAGAAAACACCCATATTCACAGTGTGTGTGAATGTGTTTCTCGTCTGTCCAGTTATCTATGTGGTCGTAGGGCATCATATTTCAATCAGGAACTGTCAGTCGCCATCAGATACGGCCCGATACAATCTAAACTTAACTTTACATCTTTATACTTGTTTAGAAGACAACAGAGTCTGAATACAACCAGTTTCTTGGAGGGTGGTTTAACCGATGTTCGAGTTCATCTTAACATACTCAAACACTAGAGCAAAATTAACCCGCAGTCAGTTAGGTGCCATCTATAGCTGCTCTTATCAAATCACCTGGGAAAAGGTACAAATAACTTGGGTAGCTTTTTTACTTGAATTTTGTACGGGCAGCGGTAGTTAAGTCTACATTTTCCGGTTTCCAACTACCAAGGAATTTTTAGCGTACTTTACACAAAACACGGGAGTCCGATCTCACTACCCAGAGATCAGGGGAATTTTTACCAGAAATTCAAAGTGAAAAAAAAATTGAGGTCTCCACCGTGATTCGAACCCGGGACTTCCGATAGTATTGCACTTACATTCGTGGTGTGATTTCTGTAAGTTATTGTATGGATCATTCTCAAACACCTCATTCCATGGCCTGGATTGGCCATCCGAATGCTGAATTTAATTTGTGGGTGTAATGTCTTTTATTGCAGTTGCTGCTTGCTTTCAGTAAACACTTCTTATCTTCGATACTGAACAAATGCAAGATGGTAATCGGTGTCGTCCAGTATCATATTTTCTCTCGACCCTGAAGTAGGTCAGGGACATCGGCAGATTTATTACCTCTCGATACACGTGTGCCTGTACTTAATATTAGCCAATCACAGCTGAGTGTTATCGACCAAACAGCCAATCGCTTTCCAAGTAAATGACACACCTCCCGGATACTCGAGGAAAGCAGCAAACAATCTGGCCATTCAGGCGGGTGACCGATTTCCAGTAAATAAGTAGCGTCCTGTTTATGTCATTTTCTTAAAAGCAAAAAAAATAACTCTATAAATGCAAAATCATCACCGCAGTAAAGACTTTACACCTCCTTGTGAATGACAGATCTTCTTCAACTGCTCGTGTCCCGTCTTTCAATTGGCCGTCGACTTGTGGTCGGTGAGAGGCGTGGGGAGCTTTTATGTTGTCTTCTTGGTCTTAGTCGACCTGCACATCTACAAGGGCGTTTTGTACATGTCCCAACCCCTGTGCGAGTTGGTGGAAGCCGGCTGCGTTTCTTTGCTTAGCGGGTTGGGCTCGAGCAGTGCTGTGTTTTTTGGTTTTGTGCTGGTCTCATCTCAGTTTCCAGTCGATTCTGTCTCGGGCACGGGTTGTCCAGTGGATGGCTAACTTGCTTGTTTCAGGTACGCGAGTGTTGTGCAGCCCGAGCGAATCTTGCCATCTAGTGAAGGTCTGCCATGCGGTGTTTGTTTTTGTTTTTTTTTGCCGCGCGGGTGTAAGGGATAGCACCTCACGGTGAGAGGCAGCCACATCCTTGATGGCCAGGATCCTATTTGGTTCCCCCACTTCTGTCTAGCTCACGTATGGCTCCTAGAGTCTGCCTGTGTACGGCAGCGCCACCCCGGCAACGGCTTTGGCTGGCCGGCTAAACTACGTGGGTGAAATGACAAAAAGGGGAGTCCACCCCTGACAAGTACACACAGCTGCTGGTGGAAGAGGCGGAAGATCGACCTGTGCGACAACGACTCTGAAAGCGGGAGCTGGAAACGCCTGGTATCGGGCTAAGGGCGCACCAGAGACCATAGTTGGTAAGCGGCCAGAACAATGTCCAGAAAGCAATGGCAAACTACTGGATGTAAAATGCCAAGAAACCTATGACAGTCGAGAGAAACGAAACTCAAAGATCTGATGGTGAGGCCCTCAGACCAGGCAGATCATCGACGCCAACTGGGGAAGAGGCCAATTTCAGAGTCAGTACAAGTAATAGAGATGACGGCCTAAAGCCTGACTGCATTACAGTGGACAACTCTGAAATGGGACTAAAAACAAAACTAAGAATAGGCACCTGGAATGTCAGGAGCCTATACCAGGGCAAGTTATTCATGATCGGAAGAGAAATGAAGAGAACCAAGATAGAGATTCTTGGAGTCTCTGAGCATAGATGGGCCGGACAAGGGCACTGTACCAGCTCCTCAGGAGAAACATTTATATACTCTGGGACGGACAAGGGTGGAAAAAGCGGGGTCGGCTTTATTCTGTCAAAGAAGACAGCACCTTCACTACTGGGTTACAATCCAGTCAACGACCGCATAATTGTAATCAGACCAAAGAAAAAGACTAGAAATTTAACAATAATTCAAGTGTATGCACCAACATCAGCAGCAGACGATTGTGAAATGGATGATTTTTATAACACCTTGCAAGAAGCGATAGAAAAAGTTGAAAAAAGAGACATCTTGGTCATCATTGGAGATTTCAATGCGAAAGTCGGAGAGGAAAGAGCCGAAGAGGAGAGAAGTGTTCGAGGACCTTTTGGTTTGGGACACAGAAACGAGCGAGGAGAAAGACTGGTTGAATTCTGCACGGAAAACAACCTCTCCATTGCCAACACCTTCTTCAAACAACATCCACGAAGACTGTACACGTGGACCTCCCCGGATGGCAACAGCAGAAACCAAATAGACTACATCCTAGTGCAACAAAGATGGAGATCAAATGTGCTGGCGACAAAAACACTGCCAGGAGCAGACTGCGATACGGACCACGAATTACTGTTTGCAGTTTTCCAAACAAGACTACGCAGGATCTACAAAGGTTGCCAGCCAATACGCTTCGATGTATCAGCAATACCTACTGAATACAACATCAAAGTAGAAAACAAATTTGAGGCGTTGCTTGCTATACAGGAAGAGATGACATCTGAGGAGTTGACATCGTACGCAAGGGAGATTTATATCTCGACAGCAAAAGAAATGATTCCAAAGATATTGCACAAGACACAGAGCTATATAACAGACGAAACACAGAAACTCATTGCAGAAAGGCAACAATTAAAACAAATGGGAAGTAAGGGGACCAACACAGCATATAAAAACTGCGCAAGAAAAGTTAGAAGAGAAATAAGAAAAGATAAAAGAAGATACATAGTAGAAACATGTA
Organism: Ariolimax columbianus; assembly: GCA_036924085.1. Taxonomy (NCBI): domain Eukaryota; kingdom Metazoa; phylum Mollusca; class Gastropoda; order Stylommatophora; family Arionidae; genus Ariolimax; species Ariolimax columbianus. Next base: position 4,856,891 of record JAVGWX010000009.1, read on the forward strand.
AGGATATAGAAAACCTACAACAACAAGGCAAAGAAAGAGATGCATTCAAAGCAATAAGAACACTGACAAGAGAATTCCGTCCGGTTCCACATGTCATAAATGACGAAGAGGATAACACACTAACAGAAACCAAAGACATACTGAATAGATGGAGAGAGTACTGCAGAACCATGTATGGATACAGCACAAAGCGCTCAGTTACAATCCTACCAAAGGATGAGAAAGAACCTGAACCAACATTGGAAGAAGTACGCTCTGCAATTAAAAGCCTGAAAAAGGGAAAGTCCCCAGGATGCGATGATATCCCAGCAGAGCTAATACAAGCAGGAGGAGAGGCATGTGCTCGAGTCTACCACAAGCTGTGTAAACAGATATGGCACAGTGCAGAGTGGCCAGAAGCATGGAAGAAATCAATTTATATTCCCCTCCCCAAAAAAGGCAACCTGAAGCTGTGCACGAACTACCGAACTATCGCACTGATCAGCCATGCTAGCAAGATACTCCTGCGAATCCTATTAAGAAGGATAGAGAAAAGGTTTGAATCTGAAATTCACGTAGTCCAGGCAGGTTTTAGGAAAGACAGAGGGACCCGGGACCACATATTCAATTTAAGGAATATCTATGAAAAATGTAGAGAGTTTAATGTAGACCTGTACACATGTTTCATTGATTACACTAAGGCCTTCGACACGGTAAAACATCAAAATCTGTGGAGAATCATGAAGGAAATGGGGTTTCCTTTGCATATAGTCCATCTCATTGAAACATTATACCAAGATCAACAAGCCGCTGTCCGAGTATCTGGGCAAACATCAGATTGGTTTGCAGTACAAAAGGGAGTCCGACAGGGATGTATACTCTCACCTTATCTGTACAACAAATATGCGGAATGTATAATGAGAAATGTGCGAGAAGATGAGAACATTGAAAGTTTCGACCCATTTACGATTGGGGGGTATGAGATTCCAGAGTTACGATATGCAGATGACACAGTGATACTATCAAGAAGTGCGGAAGGGCTAGAGCAGCTACTTTCAGCCGTTAATGGACATAGTAAAGATCAAAATCTGTTCATAAACATAAACAAAACAAAGATAATGACCACCGATAAAACACAATGTCAGCATACATTTACAGTGGGTGGTGAGGAAATAGATCAGGTTACACATTTTGAATATCTGGGCTCCAGAGTTGACAAAAATGGTGACTGCTCGAAAGAAATCAGAAGAAGACTAGCTATGGCAATGCAGAGACTGAACAGCCTGAAGAAATTATGGCAGGGCACCAACAAAACGATAAAAGTAAAAGTCTTGAGAGCCTGTGTTTTTCCTGTGGCAGCTTATGGCTGTGAAGCATGGACGATTACCAAAACTTCTAGACAAAGAATCGAATCCTTCGAGTCAAAATGTTACAGAAAGATCCTCAGAATACACTGGACAGAGAAAAGAACAAATGTAGACATTCGGCAAGAGTTGAGCATAGAGGAGAACTGGTTTATCAATTGCATTTTGGCTAGAAAATGCAAATACTTTGGTCACATCAAGAGACACAACGGTCTTGAGAGGACGGTGATGGAAGGTATGGTGCCAGGCAAAAGAGGAAGGGGTAGACCAAGAAGACGATGGCACCAAGATATCCAGGAGTGCCTGAGTATGACAGTGGCGGAAGCTGGAGTTTTGGCAAGGGAACGAGTTTCTTTCAGACAGACTGTGATGGGAGCGACGTTCTACAAAGGGCATGCTACATGATGAATTGGGTACCACAGAGTGGTTGCTGTGCTCCAATGTTTGTCTTTCTTTCTGACTACATGGCCAGCCCAGCGGTGCTGGGAGTTGTTGGCATGATGGATGACATCCTTGACGTGTGACAATGCCCGGATGCCACTGTTGTATAAGCCCATCTGACGCTGTTGCCTAAGTGATAGGTCCATGATACGGTGCTCAAGCGAGGCATGTGATGTCCTTAGGTGGTTCTCAGTGGCTTTTGTAAGAGACCAGGTTTCACATCCATAGCATAGCGCTGGTAGGACCACTGAGTCGAATATGTCAGCTCGCAGTCTGGTGTCTCTTGTGGCGTCTGTTGACGCCTTTATCGAGTTGAAGGCGGCACAGCCTGCTCGACGGTGCCTAGAAATCTCGGGCTTCACGTTATTTTACATGTTGAGGAGGCGGCCGAGATAGATGTATTCATCGATATCCTCCAATGGTGTATCGTTAAGGCACACAGGGTTGGGCTCCGCAAAACTGTTGCGAATAGCTTTCGTTTTGTCTATATTTATTATGAAGCAAGCTTTCTTGCCCCCGCTTCCAGCGATGCTACTAGCATCTGTGTCTCCTCGACGGGTGTCTCTCTGTGATAAATGTAATATCGTCAGCAAATCTTGGGTGGTTGAGTAGTCGCCCATTTATGTCGATGCCGTACTCGCTCCAGTCGTAATGTCTCATCGTCGACTCCAGACATGCAGAGAAAAGGTTGGGCGAGATGAGGTCGCCCTGTCGTACACCTTTCTCCGTGATGATTGCTATCGGTCGTGAGAATGAATGAATGGTGGTCGTGCATCCATCATATAAACGTTTTAACACGGTTATGTAGCCAGCTTCGACTCCATGCTCTTCCAAAGCTTTCCACACATATTCGGGTTCGACCGAGTCAAACGTCTTTTTGTAATCGATGAATGTCAACACTAGCGGTGTGCGATGCTCTCTCGATCACGTGATTATGTGGTCCAGCATGCTGTAGATGCGCCTGAACCCAGCCTCCTCTTTTGGTTGGGCTTCCTCGAGGGTGTTGCCCGCAGATCCTCACCAGGAGGCATCTGGTGAATACTTTGCACAGTACTGAGAGGAGGGCGGTAGTTAACCAAGTCTTCTTTGTCTCCTTTTTTGTAAAGTAAGGCAGTCTTCGACTCTCGCCAGTCCGATGTGATTTCCTTCTCTTCTAGAAAGCGTGTGAATCGTTGTGCAAATGCTGCATAGAGTGGGTGGCCACATACTTTTAGTCTCTCTACCTTGATCCCGTTCTTGCCTGCGGACTTACCAGAGGGCATGCTTTCAATAGCACTTGGGATCTCTGAGGTCAGGAATGGTGGGAGTAGTGAGGGAAGTGTAGGTGAGTTGGTTGAAGGGGTGGGGAGAGGAAGCGATGAATAAGTTCACGTAGAAGCCGCAGATAACTCTTTCTATCTGCAGATGGGAGGTCACTCTCGTTTCCGTCTGTTGACTTGAGAGATGGGATCACGTGATGGTGCTCCGCGATGGAGCGAGGGATTTGCTTGATGCTTCCGAGTGATTCTGCGGCTTCAAGGACTCTTCGTTTGGTCAAACTGGTGTGGTCTTCGTCTGGTCTGGTCTACGTCTGATGTGGTCTTCGTCAGGTGTGGTCTTCATCTGGTGTGGTCTACGTCTGGTATGGTCTTCGTCTGGAGTGGTCTACGTCTGATGTGGTCTTCGTCTGGAGTGGTCTACGTCTGGTGTGGTCTTCGTCTGGTGTGGTCTACGTCTGATGTGGTCTACGTCTGATGTGGTCTACGTCTGATGTGGTCTACGTCTGATGTGGTCTTCATCTGGAGTGGTCTACGTCTGGTGTGGTCTTCGTCTGGTGTGGTCTACGTCTGATGTGGTCTTCATCTGGAGTGGTCTACGTCTGGTGTGGTCTTCGTCTGGTGTGGTTTGCTGAGCGTATTGAACACATTGATGTTTTCGGGTGCTCTGTCCATTTTACGGCACTAGTCGAGAATGTTCTTGGTGGTTGGGGAGATGCGTCTTGTTATGTGGTTTGGTGCGGAGTTTGGCTATGTTCATGGTGGTGCTGGGGAGGTTTTCATAGTCCTCGTGTAAGTTTTCTGCTGCCCCAAATGTGTCTTGCGCCGCGAGCGTTCTGGCAGATGTTATATTTAGGGTGGAAGCCAGTGGCCTTCTGTACCGATGCTGGTTCTTTCGTGCTTCGTTTAGGTCGAAGCTGAGACGTGCACGCACAAGGCGATGGTCGTTACCTGTGACAAAGTGTGCGACTACTCCACTCCAACGTCCGTGAATATTCGACGGTTGTAGAGTATGGTCTAGTTTGTGGCGGTGCTGACTGTTCGGGCTGCCATGTGTCAATCGTCCCAGACATGGATTTTCGAAGAAACTATTGTCATGGTAGAAGTGATGTGTCTCGCAGAAGGTTGCCAGTTACTCCCACATCTCGTTCCGCCTTCCTGCGGAATGTGGACCGATGCGTCTTTCACCGTTGTTTCAGGGTCCAATTCGGGCGGTGATGTCTCCCATGACAGCTATATAGGAGGTGTGACATTCTTGGAGAGTATCGATGATTTGGTCGTAGAAATCGTCGTGTTCCTTCTATTTTTATGCAGTTGATGCGTACACTTGGACGGTTGAGATGTTGAATCCAGTGTTGGGATCAAGATGCTGAGCTGTAGTGGTCAGCGACCCATAGCTGACTGCTAGCGTCAGGGCCAGCGAACCAGAGCTGCCAAGACCCTTCTACACCTCCACGCGGTGATCCTGAATAACAGGCTGCAGCAGGAGAGGTGTGTTGTCTGCGTTATTTTTTTCGCTCGATTTCATTGGCGGTCTGGGAATCTTTGATTGGATCGCCTCAACCTCCAATGGGACCAATGATATCGTGCTGGTCGCTGCTTGGCTGTGAGGGACTGGCTATTTCTTCCTGGGTTGTTTGCAGCCATTCGACGTCTTTTTTGCTCTGCAGGTTGAGCTTGATTGGGACAGGACGATACCAGGGCACCTACTGTCGTTGGCTCCGTAGTCAGATCATGGTCTTTTGTTGACCCGGTATCTGGTTTTGCTCTTTTCTGTTTTCGTTTACAGCGGAAAGTTGGCGCGCCTAACAGGCTGCGCTCCCGATTCGCTCCGGTGTTTGTGTTCATTTCGGATGTTCTAAAGTTTCTAATCGAACTAAAATCGCTGAACTGCGCAGGTCAAACTGACCTAGGGATTTCCCTGACCAACAGTTTGCTAGGTCAAGACCATCAATGACCAGCAAACCAGTCGCTCGAGTGTACACGGCAGGCTTACAGTTCAAACACGCCAACCCTCTCACGAACACAAAAGAGGTCAACATGACATGGCAGTCTGACTACCGATATCGCTGTTCTCATATTTAACGACCCATCACACACAGGTGTGCAAACGCTCAAATGTGTTGGCCATTACTCGTCGTATACAACACATTCATTGCACGGCCAATGGAGTCTCCTAAAATGTATTTTGAATAACGCATTGTAGAATGTTTATACTCTTCTACATTAACAAAGTATCAGAAGGATACACATGAAGCAGGCTGGAACTAAGACGATGCAGATCTCAAGACAAAAGAACCCATATTGAGGCTCGGGAACCAGTTTTGCTGAAGGCTGTTCTGTATTTATCTGTTCAAATCTTTGTGGCCTTCAGTTTCTACAAGATGGGATTGCCACATCCCAGCGAAATCCTCCATTTTGTAGTCGTGTCTTGCGACATGCATGTCAGGTTACATGTTTCTTTGTTTGTCCTTTCGCACCTAACACGTGGGTGCTTTAGGCGTCAGTATTTTAAAATCATGATAGTTTGTAACATCCGACATTTATTCAAAGATTCGGTGGCCTCCACCTCCGCCCTGGAACCACACCGTAGCAGCGGGTCATTGATGTGGCCGACCGATGCAAAGGGCCTCAAACGCCTAAGCGAACATTATTATTATTATTATTACTATAATTTGTGTGGCTGTTCTTTGTATCCTTTCAAGCATGTTTATACCCCGTCTACGATGAGGTCTGAACACCTGAACACAGTACTCCAATATAAGTCTAATAAATGTTTTAAACAGTTTGACTATCACTTCCTTGCCCCCATTTTCAATATTTCTTTTTATCATACCTAACATTGCATTTGCCTTTTTCACTGCTACCTGTATGATCCATTATATCCCCTAGTTCTCTTTCCTTTTCTATCTTTCCAATATTCTCTCCCATACTTATACATACACGCGTCCACATACCTGGTATTCATACATGTATAAATATACCTGCACTTCATAGTAGCAAGAATAACCGTATTCATTGCCCAATGTATGGGGGTGGGGTGGGGGGGGGGGTGGGGTGGGGGTGGGGTGGGTGCGTTACAAAATAAAACGGAATTCGTCAAGTTCAAATGCTACAGGGACGTTCCCAGAATGCCATGGACAGTGAAAATGAAAAACACAGACGTCCTAGAGGAGTTCGATACAGAGGCACGTCTACAGAAAGTAGTTCCTATGTCAAGTACTGAAATAGTTGGATACAGAGGCATGTCTAAAGAAAGTAGTTCCTATGTCAAGTACTGAAATAGTTGGATACAGAGGCATGTCTAAAGAAAGTAGTTCCTATGTCAAGTACTGAAATAGTTGGATACAGAGGCAGGTCTACAGAAAGTAGTTCCTATGGCAAGTACTGAAATAGTTGGATACAGAGGCATGTCTAAAAAAAAGTAGTTCCTATGTCAAGTACTGAAATAGTTGGATACAGAGGCATGTCTAAAGAAGGTAGTTCCTATGTCAAGTACTGAAATAGTTGGATACAGAGGCATGTCTAAAGAAAGTAGTTCCTATGTCAAGTACTGAAATAGTTGGATACAGAGGCATGTCTAAAGAAGGTAGTTCCTATGTCAAGTACTAAAATAGTTGGATACAGAGGCACGTCTACAGAAAGTAGTTCATATGGCAAGTACTGAAATATGACACATATTTTCGATAACTTGACCAGAATTTCAGCTCCAAAATATTAGACCAGCTATTTGACTTGGCTTGGCTTCGTTCGTTCTCAATCGCCCGTTGCCAAACCCTGAAAGGGCTTAAGTAGCACAATGTAGTCCAGAAAACGGAATGCGTTGTGTCGTAGTTTACAGCTTGACTGCGATATTTGCACCTTTTGGTCCAACACATCTGACTTCAGCAAGCATTTTTTTGAGTACCGGGTTAGCATTCCCTCTTCGACCCCTTCTCCTTAGCCAGTCTGCTCTGTTGCAGCCTGTTATCCAGGATCACCGTTGGAGGAGTAGAAGGGTATTGGCAGCTCTGGTTCGCTGGCCCTGACGCTAGCAGTCAGCTATGGGTCGCTGACCGCTGCAGCTCATGCGCTCCCTATTACAAATGACCGTTTTAGTTTGTGGAAAATAAATTCATAAAAACATGTGCTGAAGTCGCATGTACTTGATCATTAGAAGCTAAACATAATACACCACTAAGCGCATTAGGCGAAAAGACAAAAGAATAAAGCAAAAGAAACATTTTTAAAAGAATGTTCAAATTCTAAATATTATTAGTGTTTCCTTAACTTCGCTTGGTCAGCAGTTATCTTTCGAACAGTGCCCCAGCTCTGATTAATGATTTCCATGTTGGCTTCTACAGATCTTCGCCATGGTGTACTAGATCTGCAACATATCGTACCTAAACATGTGAGTCCAACAATCCGCCAGGGAAAACATGACAGAAAGAAGTGCCCCTAATCACCCCACCCCACACAAGTCAAAGACAGCGCATTTCAAACACTTCCTCTTCAACGACAGTCTGTTCTGGGACAACAATGACCTTTATACATATCTCTGCCAAAGAGTTCAGAGGCGGAATGATTTGTTTGTGTTATCATATTCGTGCTGATAAAACCAACACGCATTCTGACTTATATGGACTGCCTCTACCGAAAATATTGGCATACCTCGTCGCCCACTTCATCCTTCCGCTATCTACGAAGCATAGAACCATCACTATGGAGATTCCCCTACAGGAAGCCTGTAACAAATCACGTGCTTTTGTAAGGGAAGCGTATGTAGCAATACCGTTCTACGTGTGGAGGCCGCTAGTCTTATGCCTAAATCTCCAACCGTATATTTTGACTTTCATGCAGCTGGAAGTGTAGTGGGCCAATTTTTTCCTTCACGATGACCTATTTCGGAGTCCTCAAAAGATAGCCGAACCTCATAGAATAACCGATACATTTCGACACAGAACTGAACTATTATAAAACTCACCTTCGTGTTCCTTCTTTCACTCGCCTAACACCGGACTTTGACTGCGCAATTCTTATAAAATGCAAATTTGCAGGTCTTCATCAGGAATATTTGAACGCAGTCTATTGAATACACTTCAAAATAGCTCCTAAGGATTAGCCAGTTAGCTCATATCGCAGCGTGAAATGGTCCTCTTTTATTTGAAGTGCGGTTTATAGTTTCTATAGGCAGGGGTAGCCAGCATCATGTCCAACCCTCATTAGTCACCTCTTACGGCATCCCTAGGAGCGGGTTGTGCTGCACTTGGTGTGTGTTCGTGGAACAACACGCCTGTCTACAGCATGATTTTCTTTTTGGGCTGATTCCAAAGCCTGTGGCTGTTCTCAGCCTACCTTCAAAGCAGTTGATGTCTTTCATGAGAAAGCTGTCTTACTCAACTATCGAACCTTTCCTGTACGGGAAGGGGCCTTCTTACGAGCCAGCACAGCCTAGTTTGGCCAGTCGGTTGAGGCTGTTGCTGGGGGATGACCGATATTATCTGAATCACAGGTTGGCGTTGGCTACTTCAAGATGCAACTATGGTATGTCGAGCTACTGCTACAAGTTAAAACAATGGGGCTACACTTTTCTCTAGGTATTTCCTTTCATGGGCAGTTTTCTTTACAAAAATCCAATATTTTATGACTTAACGTTTCTATAGGTTTAGAAGACTCTGCATATAACCAGTTTTTTGGAGGGTGGTTAACCGATGTGCGAGTCCATCTAAATAGACTCAAACACTAGAGCAAAGTAGACCAGCAACCTGTTAGACGCCATCTATGCTGCTCTTAACAAACTACCTTACATTGTCCAGTGTTATGCCATGTCACACAGTTAGTCGCCTCTTACGACATTCTCCCTGTGGGACAATGGTGCTATATCTGTCTCTGCCATTCACAAAGACCCCGGCGGATCACTTGGAACTATGTAGGAATAACGAAGAAGGATCGGGAAAAGAAGAAATACCTCATAATATCATGAAATAAATCAATACAACGCCTATGTTAAATAATATCCTGGTTTTATTATTGTTGTGATTTGTTATCACCATCTTTTCTGACATTGTTATTTGTCACTGACAAAGGCATGCGTTGTGGTTGTAATAAAGTGTAATGTAGATCTCGTTCAGTTATTTTTTCCTGGTGATGACACTGAACCATTACCTAAATATGTTTTCATCGACTCCTCATATCGTGTACCCTGACATGTTTATTTACGAACAAAATAATGTCAACAGAGACGATGCAACACGATAAACGTGTTTCATATTGAAGTTACGTAGTATCAGATTATCGGAACAGGTGTTTAAAAATAGTTCTAGGAAGTCAACAGCGTCACCGGAAGGATGCGTGTTTAGGTGTCTTACGTCATTAGAACACCTGAGAAGGTAACAAGATGGCAACCATTATGGGAACGGCTGTTCTTATTTTTTTGTCTGTGTTTATATCAGGTTGGTAAAGATATCATCTCAAGTTTAACATGATAGAAATATCACCTATTGCCATTGCACATGATTTTAACTTTTGGTGACTGGCTCCTATTGGACTTCCTGCTTGTCTTTGGGACTTCGGGTTGGTCTTTAGACTTTATTTCTTTATCTATAATTTTAGTAATCTCTTCCACGAATTGAAATATATTTGTTAAGCACGATATCCCTATAGTAAACCCATGCTGACTATTTCTGATTAAATTAAACTAGTCTAAAAGTAAATGCATTACAGTGTTTTCTTTGAATTTCTTTGATTATTTATTGACTCTAACTGAGTCTAACAATAGTTTATTTTTATACTTATACTATAATAATATAATATAGACTGTCTATATCAAAATACTCATTAAACTCCCACTCATAGGTCTAACATTTTCTGGATCAAATTTTTTGAATTAGGGGATCACTCCTGCATCTTTCCAACCCCCTGGAACAATCCCTCTTGCAAATGATTGAGAACATAATATAGCGAATTTAAGCGAATGTTTTTGCTAGTTGGTCTCTAATTTCAAACAGCAATTTTGGGTGAATACCATCTAACATCTTGACCTGGGCATTTATATCCACTTTCACCCGTCTAATTTAAAAAAAACCCATTTCCTCTGTAAATACAGATTGATCTTAATCCCACAGTATCCATGTTATCAATGATAACTTGATAAGCTCTCCCTAGACCCCGAAATAGGCAATCGCATTGAGTCACAAAGTTGCTGTCATATTTTCTAGAAAATCCCAAACTTACAGCCAAGACCATGGTCTGGGAAAAAAAACCAAACGTCATCTCTTTCCGAAGAGCACTACGAACCTCCGTATCTTTGACAGTTGTCCAGATAAGTCTTTTTTCTATATGCTGCCCAAGATTCATAAGCCCGACAGCCCAGGTCGCCCTATTGTCTCTGCCTGTTCCTGTTCCACCGAACTGGTATCTGACTTCCTGGATAGTATCTTCCAGCCTGTGGTGGAGAATCTTCCCACATTTCTCAAGGATACTAACCACGCCTTAACCACTTTCTCTACCATTGTCCTCTCCCCCGACCGAACCTATCACCTCTTCCTACTTGATGTCTGTTCACTGTACACCTCCATCCCCCACTCCGATGGCTTATTGGCCCTCTGTTTCTTCCTTGACCGAAGGGTTAACCCATCCATCTCTACGTCTACTATCGTCCGTCTGGCAGAACTCGTCCTTACTCTCAATACCTTTGAGTTCAATGGCCAGTTCTTTGACCAGATCAGTGGCGTAGCTATGGGACCCAGCTACGCTTGTCTGTTCATGGATCACCTGGAATACTTGATCTGGCTTCAGTTCCAGGGCCCTTTGTCTTTGATGTATAATCGATACATTGACGATGGGATTGGCATTACCGACATGTCTGAGAAGGATCTCCTAAACTTTATAGACTTTGTCAATGACTTCCATCCCTCTATCAAGTTCACGTCTGACATTTCCCTCACGTCTGTCCACTTTCTGGACATCACTGTCTCTATCTGCCCTTCAGGCCTCTCCACCACTGTCTACTACAAACCAACTGATGCCCACAACTACCTCCTCTACACTTCCTCCCATCCTCAATCCTGCCGCGATATCTTCCTTTTTCCCAACTCCTCCGCCTCCGTCAGGATGACGACGACTTCCTTCTCAGGGCCCATGAGATGCTTGACTTCTTCCGCAAGCGACTCTATCCTGAGACCACTCTCTCCTCCGCCCTTCAGCGGATTCTTCCTATCTCCCATCAAGACTCCCTCACTCCCACTCACTGTTCTCCCTCTGACCGTGTGAAACTTGTTCTCACTTATCACCCTCATTGCGCCTCTGTCCTGGATATCCTATTCCGCCATCTCCCTATTCTTCATTCTGATCCTGTCACTCATAAAGTTTTTCCTGATCCTCCCCTTGTCGCCTACAAACGGGACAGGAACCTGAGGGACTTGCTGGTCAGTAGTCGCCTACACACCAGCCCTCATAGCCTTCCAGGCACAAGGCCATGCAAAAATACACGTGGCTGTGTTACCTGCTCTCATGTAATCCTTTCTCGCTCCATCACCTTTCCTAAAGCAGAATTCTTCATCAGAGAGGGATTCACATGCAATTCCTGTAACCTCATCTATTCTATCATCTGCCGCCAGTGTGGTATGACATACATTGGGGAAACTGGTATGGAATTACGTGAGTGTTTCCGCCAACACCTCAACGATATTCGTAACCGCACTGGTTTCCCAATTGCCAGCCACTTCAATGTTCCTGAGCACCGGGGTAAGGCTGATGTTAGTGTCACTGGTCTAGTTTCCTGTTTCTCTAAGATGTGGAAAACCGATGCCAAACAAAAGCAACAGCTCAACACCTTTAACCTATGGTGCATGAAATCTATCCTTGGTGACTCATGGAGAGACAGAGTGACAAATGCAGAAGGAAAAGGCAGCGAGGAAGGAAATCATCCCACTTATACAAGCTGCGGCTTAGTATTCTCAAGTCTCCGACACTTCATTCCTGACCAGCGGTTAAGTTTACTGAAAGACAAAAGGAGAGGGAGAAATATGTTGTTGTTTGCGAATGCCCACAATGAGTAGGTTTACTCTTTTTTGTGCCCTGAAAATGACGCTAAGTCACATCCCGAGTGTGCTGATGAAGGTGGACCAGGGTTCTCCAGGTGGTTGTGCTAAGCTTTTTTTCAACTGCATGTCACTCACTACTACTGGGATCTTGTTGATCCCTCACTTTGTTAGTCAGGCTGCCATGAAAACAGCCTGTTTCCAGGAAGGACTGTGGGGAAGTCAAGGTGAGGGCCAGGATATTTTGCCTGACCCCGACTAACATGTCTGATCAGTATATTTTGGCTGAGCAGACGTTAGTCTTCCTCCCCGGGAGAAATATATATATATGGTTAATAGAACTGTCTTATTACACTTGGCTCCCCTCCCATATGTGCTCAGTCCTTTTCATTGCTGAAAGTGCAGATGTCAGAACATGAACTACATAGCTCCAGTGGTGACTAAAAGTTCTTCACCAGGTACCTGTTTACAGTTTGGTCAACTGGGAGAAGCGGTCTACCACAGAAAAAAAAACATCCACATCATTTGTAAACCACGCTCACAGCCCCTAGGCCACACGCTCTCCATGTATATGGTAGCCACGACGCAGGTGGATAGGTGATATTAGAGTGATTGTACAATGACATGGGTTCACAATATAATATGTATTTAAAAAAAAAGCCTCGTAAGTATGGGAAACAACCTCAGATAACACTTATATGAACTTCTTTGTTGATGACCAATCACAAATAGCAACCGCAGACATAAACTGCAGGAACATACCAACAATCATAATGATGTCTAAACAGATTACAGTATGAGAATCAACATAGCGGACATCTAAGTTATGACAATTCCAAGGAAAAAAATTGAAATATTCATACAAACCCAACAAGAAAAACAGGTGAAAAATTTCACGTAACTAGGTAACATAATAATCTCAGCAGGTGGCAAAGGAGATCCAACACAAATATAACAAACCAAGTCAAATCATTGGGCAAATGGTCCTGATATTACAATGTAAACACGTGACAATGGATAAAAAAAAACAACTCAATATTCCTATCCACGTTGTGCTATCAGTGCCAGAATTTGACATTAACAAGCAAAGATATAAGAAACATCGTAACAACAGAGATGAAATGCCTCAGCAGAATGCTTGGAGTAACAAGAATGGATAGAATCAGAACCTAAGATATTAAGAGGCAAAATAAGTACATTACCATTGCTAGGCCTCATCAAGAGACAGGTAGGTACAACACCATTGCTAGGCCTCATCAAGAGACAGGTAGGTACAACACCATTGCTATGCCTCATCAAGAGACAGGTAGGTACAACACCATTGCTAGGCCTCATCAAGAGACAGGTAGGTACAACACCATTGCTAGGCCTCATCAAGAGACAGCAAACCAAATGGTCAAACACCAGATAGTATCCCTCAGATAGAAATGCTATACAGATAAAATGGATACAAAGCCAAGGGACGACCACGCAGAAATGACAAGCAGTAAAGCTGCCTGTATATGAATATATACTAGGGCACGGTCAAGAAACCTTCATGACCTGAAGCTAAAGACACAGGGTAAAAAGTGAAAAGACAGATACATATATATATATATATATATTCACGTACACTAACATGTTTTACATTTTTTTAAACATTTACGTTTGTTGTATTTTTACTGTGTTTGTTTTTTCTGTTGCTGATAGTTGTTTTTTGTGATTTATGACTTTGTTTAGCCTATCATGAGTCATATTTTTTGTGATTTATGACTTTGTTTAGCCTGTCATATTTTTGTGATTTATGACTTTGTTTAGCCTATCATGAGTCATATTTTTTGTGATTTATGACTTTGTTTCGCCTATCAAGAGTCATATTTTTTGTTTTCCTTCAGTTTGCCAAGCAGGAGACTTTTGTTACAATGGCTATAACAGCTACACACAGTACTGTCTTTATGGTTGCTGTGGTTACAGCAACAGGGAATGCTGCTCCGGCCCGTAAGTTGGAATGAAAGGCCACTTAAATGTGGATATCTGATAAGACAGTACATACATTGAGACATCAAATTGAATATCCTAATAAATGGATGCCAGCGTCACTTGTAGAGAGAAAGAAATGTGACGGAAAGTGAAAACAATGCTATGTATAGTTATGTATTGAAACACATAGTAACGAGGCGTGTTTAAATGAAACCGGACCTAACTGCACCAAGTGAATATATGTACGATGCACATGATGACGTCAATTCTGATGTAAACAGCACATATGGACCGTCAAGTTTGCAAAATTTTATTATCCTCCAACTCATAGTTTCCTCAGCAGACTGTTGAACAAATGGCGACTGTCATACGGAATACGTTCAGAGTTGATCAGCGAGCAGTGATTCGATTTCTAACAGCTGAAGGATATTGACCAGTTGACATTCATTGGAGAATGCGGGCAGTGTATGGTGACAAAAGTGTGGCGAACGTAAGCTCTGGCGAAGGTCCACCCGAATTGCTGCATCAATTTTGGCGATTGCTTCTTCTGACGCAACAATATGCGCCTGACCTAGTCTCTGAAGATCTTTTGTTAACTCATGTACTTCATTAACCATCATTGTCCAGTTCTTCACTGTTGTCTTCGACACACGTTTGTCACCACACTAAGCCACAACATTGAATCACTTTGTTGAGATCCTGTCTTGGGTCATACAGTATTCCATTGCATTTAAAAAATGGTTTACATCTTTGGGTTTCTCATTGGATCAAGTAGAACCGATCTGAAATACTAGTCTTGGCTATACACGAAATTGCTAAGGATGTCCTAGACATCATAAAACCTATGTGGAAACCCTGGTTTCCCCCATCAACATCTTCTGTCCTGGAAGAGAATGTGGTAGCCAAGAGCAGAAAATGTAGTAGAACGCAAACGTTCCCAGAACATGTTCCGTGCATCCGTAAAAAAGGATCAGGATCATCACAACACAGTAGCCAATGACACAGAAGAAGGGACGAAACACAACTTACAACCAGCGTATCATGCAATTAAAACACTAAAGGCCGTTTTCTCATCCCATTCCATCTACATCCCCAACATAAATAAATTCTTCTTCTGCATTCGTTCTTAATATCTCGCTACCAAGCCCTGAACAGGGCTTTGCAAGTAGCAGGATGTAGTCCGGAGAACAGAATGCATTGTGTCACTAGTTTACAGCTTGACTGCGATATTTACACCTTTCGGCCCGACACATCCGTCTTCTGCAGGTAAATAAATTAAATGATGCCCCATGTTGCTGAATTCAAGAGACAATTGTTTTGCAGTGCCATGATCTGGATCCCTTGTCAGTTGGAAATGTATGACCCAGTAGTCACCATTAGATAGCTGCGTGTGACCGACCTCGACTACACAGATGACGTATTTATACCAGGCTCCCACTCCTAGGCTCTGATAGAACCACTAGGACATCTAGATTATGTCTCCACATTTCATTTGCAAAAGTCAAGATACTAAACATTGGCTAAAATCCCAGAACTGCCGGAATTATTGTTGATGGCAGCCATGCCAATTCCGCTGAGGATTTCATTTACATGGACAGGAAACAAAACTCAAGACTCACAAAGCGGGATCAAGATGCTGAGCAGTGCACGAGCTGCAGTGGTCAGTGACCCATAGCTGACTGCTAGCGTCAGGTCCAGCGAACCATAGCTGCCAAGACCCTTCTACACCTCCACGCGGTGATCCTGGATAACAGGCTGTCGCAGGGCAGACTGGCCAAGGAGAAGGGATCAAAGAGGGAATACTAACCCAGTACTTAAAAAATGCTTGCTGAAGTCGGATGTGTTGGACCGAAAGGTGCAAATATCGCAGCCAAGCTGTAAACTACGACACAACGCATTTCGTTCTCTGGGCTATATTCTGCTACTTAAGCCCTTTCAGGGTTTAGTAGGGGGAGATTGAGAATGAACGAAGAAGAAGAATGAACGAAGAAGCCCACCCGTACATCATTCAAAGAGTAGCTCTGGATGCTGCCTCTATGAGCGCCTTATATCGAGGATTTCACTGAAAACCATGCTACAAATTTACTAAGCCTGTGTCAGTCTTATCCTGCATTATGGTTCAGAAACTTAAAGACTAATATACAGCACGATTAGAAGCACTTTTAAGCTTTCCACATGCGCAGTCAGGGGCGCACTCTTGGGATCCACTATTATGACCTGATCTCAAAGGACAAAGTCACTCGATGGACAGGCATCGACAGCACATTCACAGTGTTAAAAACCTTCGCTGAGGATGTCCCTTCCCACCATCTAATAAAATTGGACTTAAGTATAGGAAATGGTCCTCTTCACCATGGTACCAACTGTTCATATACCATCTGGTTGAGTCAAATCATCAAGAATGGGAAATGGTCCTCTTCATCATGGTCCCAACTGTTCGTATACCATCTGGTTAGGTCAAATCACAATGACATCCTCGTTGCCTGCGATCTGGGTCACTCATCATGTACTTGAACGACTGGCACGATGGGGCGTTGCGCCTAAGTGGACTACCTACCTATAGTTATGGGACCGACAAGCCAGGTCATCAGCAAAGTTCAGATCATCAGTTTGTTTTGTTAGAGTTAATTGGATTCCATTTGTATTGGCTGATATGTTGTTGATGATTTTGTCCTCATAATCCAGTCAATAGCCAGTAGAAAGAGAAATGGTGACAGGTGACATCTCCATCGTGCACCAGTTCCTATCTCAAAGGTCTCGGAGAGCTGACCTTTGTGTAGAGCTCTACTTTTCTTCTTCGTATTCTGTCAGATATATCGACTTGCATTTGTTCAAAGAAAGCAGTGGTCATCATGAGGCAGTTGACACTGCCATAGAACTTGTCTAGTGTTGGCCCCGTTGCGATGGCCACATGTGTTTTCATTGGTCCTCGTATGTTGGACAATTTTGCAATGGACAATGTTTAGGCGTAATTAATTTACCTAATACCACAGGAGCATTCATCAGTGCCACCTATCTTCAGTTTATTGAATAGATGGTACCTCAGTCTATTGTGGTCTGTGCTGAGCCTGAAGACCACCACCTGCTCTCTTTTGTTCAACTGGTAATAAGCAGTTGTGTAGCCAGTATTCTGTTTCCAATTTGTCCATGTATCTGGCCCTGATAAACCTTTTGTACTCTTCGTAGGTCACACTTGAATCTGATTGTGGTAACCTTCTTTTGCCAGTCTGTCTGCCTCCTCGTTGCCTTGAATGTTACATTGGGATGAGACCCACTGTATTACGAGCTCTATATTTCATACCTTCATATTCTTAATTATGTTAGGGAACATCATGGGTGCTCTAAAGGGCCTGAGCAACTTCTAGAGTGATTCTTTGTCTAAGCTGTCAAATGGCTTTTCATAGTCCACCATTCCGATATAAAGTGCTGAGCTGTATTACATATTTTGTATATTATTATTCATCAAAACTCAGTCTATAGGACAATTATCAAGGTTCCCAGTCTATAAGACAATCATCAACAAACACAGTCTATTTAGAAAATCATCAACAAACACAGTCTATTTAGAAAATCATCAACAAACACTTTAGAAAATCATCAACAAACACAGTCTTTAAGATAATCATCAACGCAGTCTGTAAGACAATCATCAATAAAGTCTATAAGACAATCATCAGGGCTCGCCGTCTATAAGACAATCACCAACAAACACAGCCTATAAGACAATCACCAGCAAACACAGTCTGTAAGAAAATCATCAACAAACACAGTCTGTAAGAAAATCATCAACAAACGCAGTCAATAAGACAATCATCATGGCTCACAGTCTGTCAGATAATCATCAACAAACACAGTCTGTAAGACAATCATCAACAAACACAGTCTGTAAGACAATCATCAACAAACACAGTCTGTAAGAAAATCATCAACAAACGCAGTCAATAAGACAATCATCATGGCTCACAGTCTGTCAGATAATCATCAACAAACACAGTCTGTAAGACAATCATCAACAAACACAGTCTGTAAGACAATCATCAACAAACACAGTCTGTAAGACAATCATCAACAAACAGCCTATGAGACAATCATCAACAAACACAGTCTGTAAGACAATCATCAACAAACAGCCTATGAAACAATCATCAACAAACACAGTCTGTAAGACAATCATCAACAAACAGCCTATGAGACAATCATCAACAAACAGCATATAAGACAATCATCAACAAACAGCCTATAAGACAATCACCAACAAACAGCCTATAAGACAATCATCAACAAACAGTCTGTAAGACAATCATCAACAGACAGCATATAAGACAATCATCAGCAAACAGCCTATAAGACAATCATCAAGAAACAGCCTATAAGAAAATCATCAACAAACATAGTCTGTATGTAAGACAATCATCAACAGACAGCATATAAGACAATCATCAACAAACACAGTCTGTAAGACAATTATCAACAAACAGCCTATAAGACAATCATCAACAAACAGCCTATAAGACAATCATCAACAAACACAGTCTGTAAGACAATCATCAACAGACAGCATATAAGACAATCATCAACAGACAGCATATAAGACAATCATCAACAAACAGCCTATAAGACAATCATCAAAAAACACAGTCTGAAAGATAATAAGGATAACACAGACTGAAGAACTGGGACATAATGGTTGTTCTAGCAGAGTTGAGTCAGCTCTGATATTTTGTTGCCACTAGTTACTCCTGTTTAGTGTAGTGTTTTCATAATGTCACACACTTTTTCAAGGTTTATGCTATATATTGACTTCCTTATTGGTCTGTGTCTCCAGGGTTGGACTGATTGTTGGCTTGTGTGTTGGGGGTGCTGTGCTACTCTTCATTATAATCCTCACAATTTGTCTGTGCCGAAGACGTCGTTATGGAGGTTTTATCTACCGCAGCCAGGCTCAGCCACAAGTAGTTGTACAACAGAGTGAGTGCTAATTTAATTAAAATTGAAAAGTCTTATTTACCTTTAAAATAAATGAAAAAATAATTGAAAGAAAAGTATAACTTATGAAGACGCAAGAGGAACCCTATATGGGAAAGATTAGGCGCTCACCTCTCAAGGAAAATGAGAAACTGGGTGATTTGGATCCGATGCGTTTCAATCATATTATGGTCTCAAGGGAGGTGAGATTGTGTCTAGTCCTATTGAAGATGGACAAAAACTTGGGAGGTCTCATGTGCATGTAAATTAACCCGCAACAGTTAAAAATAAAAAAAGTGCAAGTTGTTAACCGCTGTCATGGCCTACATTCTAAAAGTAGTGCAATTTTTTTCCCAATTATGGCCAGCAGGAAGTCCAAAATAAAGTGACCTTTCCATGATGCAAACACACAACATGACAATCACTTGTTTGTCTGCACTCACGCATGATTACACTTATTACAAAATACTTCTGTACCCCAACAGGGAGAGAAGAGACTTAACGTCTGGTCAGGCAAAACATACTGACCAAGACCCCACCACACTTCCATGCGGTTCTCCAGGCTGTTTCATGACAGTTTCGCTAGTGAGGAGGGGATTGGCGTGATCCCCGTAATGGTGAGTGATGTGCAGATGCAACCAAGCACAGCACATCAGCCTGGAGGACCTTCATCAGCACACTCAGGATGTATGGAAAACTACCACAACCTAATTCCCTTTTCAGGGTTCACAAAAGAGTAAACTCATCATCACGAGCATTCAACAATACCACACCCCCACATGAATAGAAGAGGAATGACTTGACTTGGTGAAGGGACGAAGATACAAGAATGCTTAGAAGGAATATGTGCAATGCAGAGCACATTCAGGCCGCCCAGTGATTCACAATACTAGCTCAATAGACGTGAGCAAATGGCGATCTTTGGATGGATTTTGCACACACAACACACTGAGATACTATTGATTCAACGACGAGCAATTTCAGAGCGGAGGCAGAGGCACTGAGAGCTGCAGCAGAAGCAATGCTGACAGGCAAAAGAAATGAAAGCCAGATAGTCCTGTTCACAGATGCCCTGGCCGTAGTCACAGCACTTAAAAGCCAGAAAAATACTGAACTTAATGATTTAAGAGCAGTACTCTTGTCAACTATGCCAGCAGACCGCACCAAAAAGAGTAGTGGTACAGTGGGTTCTATCCCATTGTAACATCCAAGGCAATGAGGAGGCAGACAGACTGGCAAAAGAAGGTGCAAGACTACCACAACCAGATTCTAGTGTGACCTACGAAGAGTCAAAAAGGCTCATTAGAGCCAGATATATGGCCAAATGGGAAACAGAACATACTGGCTACACAAAAAATGATGCCTCTTACCAATTGAACAGAAGATTGCAGGTCGTGGTCTTCAGACTCCGCACAGACCACAACAGACTGAGGTACCACCTATTCAATAAACTGAAGATAGGTGGCACTGACGAATGCAGTTGTGGTACCGGAAAAATTACCGCTGAACATCTGCTGCAAAATTGTGCGACATACGAGGACTAGAGAAAGCACATGTGGCCATCACCAGTGCCAACACGAGACAAGCTCTATGGCAGTGTCGACAGCCTCAGGATGACCGCTGCTTTTTTCGAAAAAATACAGGTTGACGTTTGACAGCGTACGAAGAAGAAGAAGAGAAGAAGTTTCAACGACGGCACTCATGAACTACTGATAATTGTTATTTGGAATCTTGGTAAACTACCATCGTCAGCCCTGTATCTGAACATGGTTTATAAAGTTATCAATAGTTTGTCTGACCACTATTTCTCTAAACATAGTCAAGGTGACACGTGAACGCTGAAGAACAAGGAAAAATTTGAGCCAATAAAACAAGTTTAATGTAAAATAGTCAAGTATAATAGTGACAAGTTTGAAAATAAACTACAAGAGGTGAAATTAGATCTTTAGTGATATGTTGAGCATGATTTGCTCATATAATTGTTTGTATTATTTAGATGTTTGCTTCAATCTTTGTACAGTTCATTTTCATCATTCATGCAAATACCATATTTACCTGAATATAAGACAAGGGTTTTTCATCTGTGAAAAATTGGGGGTGATTTGATATATGCGCATGAACTAAAATGTCGGAATAAGGTCAACATTGTTTTGTTGCATAATATTGGTATATGTGAATATTTTGTAGTTAAAAATTAGTTGTAAAATGTGTTTTCTGCGCTGTTGTAGGCCTACAAGAGAACCAAGACTTTCATGCGACTATTAACAGCAATGCTGTAATGGCACATTGTCATTGGTTGATTCTTGACAACCATTATCGTTCTTACCACCAAAATCACAGTTGATAGCCTTGATCCATTTGTCAAATATAGATGAAAAATAAACTTACATAGACATTATGATTCTGATTAACAACATGGCTGGATCAATATTAAAGCAGCGGATGGAGTGGGTTAGTGGTTAAGTGACACAGCTCACAATCAGGTGGTGCTGGGTTTGCTTCCCAATCACAGCAGCGGCCATTACCCTGGTGAAGCAAACCCTTAGAAAATACAGGAGGAAGCAGACCCTTACATAAAGTGCACGCTGAAGTCGGATGCACTGGGCTGACAGGCACAAAATAAAAACAAAGTGCAACGCACACCACCTGGGGGAATAGAGAAATAAAGTGAACGTAAAAAAAATTATAATAATAAAAATGTTAATGCTTTTTATAAATATTGAACTGCCCCGAAACCCCCACTGGAAACAGCATGAAGTAGTATTTCTGTTGAATCCATTATAAAATGGTTGAAGAAGTGCTGTGTAAGCAAGAGTTTGGATGGAACAGAAAAGGATTTGACTTGGAGTGAGGATGATGAATAAACAAGTGAATGTGATTATTGACGAAACAAGTGAAGGTGATTATTGACGAAACAAGTGAAGGTGATAATTGGCGAAACAAGTGAAGGTGATAATTGGCGAAACAAGTGAAGGTGATTATTGACGAAACAAGTGAAGGTGATTATTGACAATACAAGTGAAGGTGATTATTGACGAAACAAGTGAAGGTGATTATTGACGAAACAAGTGAAGGTGATTATTGACGAAATAAGTGAAGACGGTGACAAAGTTTTCTGGTGTGCCGTAAACTCTTATTAAATAAAAAAAATAATATTTTATACCATTATAATAATTGATTCGATCATGTGAAACTATATAATAAATTATGTTACTCAGTATAAAATACATATTGCAGAAATAAGACATTTAATTCCTGTACAGTATATAAATAATATTGTGATGTAAGTATATAAATAATATTGTGATGTAAGTATATAAATAATATTGTGATGTAAGTATATAAATAATATCGATGTGTTACTATTGTTTCATTTCTATTGTTGGTGACTTAATATTACTTGTAAAGATTTAAAAAAATGTTTTTTACCACTAATTTTTAAGTTTTGTCTTATATTCGAGTAAATACAATATTCTTTTCTTCTTTTGAGCTTTGATCGTCAGATTCTTCTGTCCTCTTGTCTTCTATCATTGGCATTGTCACTTTTATTTTTTCCTAGGAGATAAAACAGGTTCATATTTTTATTTATTAAAAAAACTTATTTTTTGTTTTGTTATCATTCCTGGGGAATTCAAGGGGTTTTTAAGATTGAGGACTACAGGCTAACATCGCCATGTTGTTTGCTGGCTATGTTTGTTTATTTCACCTCAACAGAAAAACATCATATGCCTTACCAGTGATTCAATCCGCTGTCCTCTTTGTCAGCAGGCAGACATCGAAACAATTCAGCCACACGCTCATTTTATTCATTATAATTTTAAAATATTTTATTTTGTAGAAATAAATGTAAATTAATAGTGACAATTCTATGAACAAAGTAGCAACAAGAATTACAAAGCCATGAACATTTGAAGCATTTAGAAAGCTTTCCCGTTGGCACTATATTGTTTATTTGTTAGTCTCAGAGTTTTTTTTTTTAATGCTGAGAACTCTATTTCTCAGTTATGCTGATTACATTCTAGTGCTTGTGGTATATAGACTTCACTTAACTTAACTACTTTAAACTGGATTAGAAGACTCTGCAGAGTCTGTATACAACCAGTTTCTTTTATATTTTCTTTATCTAAAAGCTATGTGCATCCAATCTATTCTTGAATGCATTAATTGTCCCTGCCTCCACTACTTCCTTTAGCAATGCATTCCAAGCATTCACCACTCTCTGACTACAAAAATATTTCCTAATATCTAATCTGGACCTTTCTTTAGTTAATTTGTAGCTATGCACCCTTGTTCTTGTAGGTGGTTGTATTTTAAAAACTTGTTTTAGTCTAATAAATCCGTTCCTTTGATTATCTTTTAAACCTGTATTATCACCACAAATTCTTCTCTTTTCTAGACACTGTAGGCCGGTTTTTCTAAGTCTTTCCCCATAACTGTAATTCTGGAATCCCACACTCAGCTTTGTTGCTCTTTTTTTGTATTCTTTCCAGCATGTTTATATCCCCTCTATGATAAGGACTCCACACCTGAAGTACTACAATCTACGTCTAATGCTTTATACAGTTTAACAATCACTTCCTTTCTCCTATGTTTAATATTTCTTTTTATCATACCTAACATTGCATTTGCCTTTTTCACTGCTACCTGGACTTACTCACTCACCTTACCTGCATGATCTATTATAACTCCTAGGTCCTTAGATACAATATGTATTTTGTTCTATGCCACTTGGCTTCTCTGAAATTCTTAGCAAGTCTAGCATATTGAGCGTTCAAAGACTTCTCTAAAAAAATCTCAACACACCCCAAACAGGCAAACTTTCATCAAGTAGACAAAAGAAATGCTACAGACACTTCTCGAAAGTTTCCTTCAACATTGATGTCACCTCCTGGCAGTTGGTTGCGCAGTACCATTTCACCTGCCACGCTAGCATCACCAAAGGAACTCATATTGCTTAGCGAAATCCCACCATGGAGACTCAGAGGAAGAGTGCCGCCCAAAAGAGCAGAACACACAATAACTCCACAGCAGACTCCTCACATATGTGCCCCGAATGCGGCAGGATCGGCCTTTATAGCAATGCGAGAACACATCTCGCAGCACGAGTCTTATGCTGTCTCCATTTTCGCTTGCGATGGGCAACTATTATTATTACTTGGCTTTTTATGGAGTGTAGGACTAAAACTGGAGATCTCATGGCGTGTAGGACCAAAAACTGGAGATCTCGTGGAGTGTAGGACTAAAACTGGAGATCTCATGGCGTGTAGGACCAAAAACTGGAGATCTCGTGGAGTGTAGGGCCAAAACTGGAGATCTCTGAGAGTGTAGGACCAAAACTGGAGATCTCTGGGAGTACAGGGCCAAAACTGGAGATTGCACCAAGTCACTGTGACCTCTTACAGTTGTGGTTTCAGTAACAATTGATGGATATGATAGGTTGCCCCATGCACAACCACAATTGATGGATATGATAGGTTGCCCCATGCACAACCACAATTGATGGATATGATAGGTTGCCCCATGCACAACCACAATTGATGGATATGATAGGTTGCCCCATGCACAACCACAATTGATGGATATGATAGGTTGCCCCATGCACAACCACAATTGATGGATATGATAGGTTGCCCCATGCACAACCTGCACTCACCTGTTATAATATTCATGGGTGTGTAGTTGCCTCATTTGTTGCTCCTAGGTATGATGCTCTGGGATACACACATTCAATCAATCAAAGCACGTCGCTCCTCTTGGTGCATATGCCATCAACAACATCCTGTCAAAGCACACGGTCCTGTGCTGCTTTTTCTGCCAGTCTCATTCTCCACGTATCTTTTGGTCTACCTCTTTCTCTTTTTCCCTGAGGATTTCATGTTAGAGCCTGTCTGGCTATGTTAGACTGTACCTTCTGCAGTGTATGTCCTATCCAGCCTCATTGTCTTTGCTTAATCTGTTGTTCCAATGGCTGTTGTTGGCTCCTTTCCCACAAGTCTTCATTCCTCACCACGTCCTGCCACTTTATGCTCATTATCCTTTGTTAACGAAGGACTGGAGTCTTTGTTGTATGACCTTTGTTGTTCTCCATCTCTCTGCTCCATACAGCAACACCAACTCGACACTTACGTTGAATATGATACACACATTGTGCATATTTTATTGTCACTAAGCTAGAAGCTAGTTTCAGTAGGAAGAAACTGTTTGGCATTCATGTTAAATTGTCATGTCTACATATTATTTGTTACAGGTAACATGTCCAGTAATAATGGGGTCGTGGCCACTGCTGGAGTACAGCCTGGTGTCGCATACCCCCAGTACCAGTACCCACCTGCTGCTTACCCAGCTGCTGCCTACCCTGCTGGTTCTTACCCACCTGCTGCTTACCCTGTGGGACCAACCTCACCACCTGGCTACCATCCAGGGGTAGGATACCCACCACAACCGTATGCTGCTGCACCTCCAAACTACGACACCCTGAATTTGGATGGAGGGGTAACCAACCACGGCTATGCTGGGAAGAATTAAGCTGCCTGTTCTGAAATTTTGCATTAAGAAATTCGAAACCTTTATTTTTAACACATGTGTACATGTTATTCTATAGTAATTAGTTCACACCTTACATTTGACTGCAGCTTATTTCTATTTTCTGGAATGCATCTTTTGGTAGTCACATCTTACACAAAAATCAAGCATAATCACAGAGAAAATTATTTTATTTGATATGCTATTGTCACAGGCAGGTGGTATCATGAATGGAAACCATTCTAACCAGTGTACTGTAGATAAACACCATGTATACATGGTACTGGATATATCGTTTTTTGGAGGGGTAATTTTAACAAGTAAATTGACATTTGAACAGTAATAGATGGCAAGAAAAGTGATGTTCTGATGATCCTACAGTCTCCAATTGCTTGCTCACCAATGTCTGGGAGAGATGGATTGAGGAAAGTCTTTTATTTAACATATTTAAGGGCAAAAGACTAGAATAAATTCAAACAGATTACGACTACATATCATCAGACATAATAAGAACTGATACCAGAATTAGAGTTACGTTACAGTCTTAACCATTTATAGTCCAGCCTAATTGATTAGATTTATTTCCAAGGCAAGAGCAGAAAATCCATGTCAAACAGTTGATTTAAAAATTAACTAATATTAAAATAATGGAGCTAATTTACGATTAACCCTTTTTGGTCAAGGCTAATTTTGCAGATTTGTGTCTTTCTGCTTGGGTCAAATGTTAGAATTCCGTGCGTCAAAAAGTTTTTTCAAAAATAAAATAAATTAGTATTGAGCAAGTTGAGCTAAAATTAAATCTAAATGTCGTAAAACATGAAGAATTCATAATAAAGATTAAATTAGTATGTAGTGTTAAATGATGTTGGTGCAGATGTAGAGATTGAATATCCTTATCGCATCTTCTGTTTCGCTGACATATATGCCAGTTCCTTTACACATATCTTTCGTATTATTTGTCAGAGTCTGACTTGGGCATGTGTTGAATTTCCACGAGAAATCTAGATAAGTGATCATTTCTCTGGCTGTAAAGCCCTGCTGTATAGACTTTCAAATATCATAACATGCTTAAATGTCCACCTGCTAAAAATAACCTTGGAGTTGCCCATGCACAGCTGCAACTATCCTGTAGTGTAAAAAAATGGGAAAAAATCCACAAACTAAATTACGAAATGCAAGCGCAAGTTTCAGAGATCTGTTTTGGTTATAGTGGGCCAGAATGTTCGGGTTTTGGCAGCCAATTTCGTGGTCTACGACCTAAAAAGGGTTAATAGATCTAAAGACACTAATAACATTATCTATCGCTTGAATTATTCATAATAAAATGATCTATTAGTGTAATGCAATGTCATTAATGCACAGGATGAATTGCTACTCAATTTTAATTCATTTGTCTCACTAGTGTTCCATTTTTTGTGTTGCGCAAGTATGGCATTACCACTTTCACTTTCGTCTGTTTCAATTTTAAGATTCACATCTAATTCAGAAGTATGATTGTTGACCTGATCAAACAAGCCATTTCTCTGCTATTGAAATCCAGATTTCATTGCATGGAAAGCTGCAAATTACAAATTTCACCAAAAATGCAAATACCTGGGGATTGTTTAGAACATTTCGTGACAACGTGCAGCATCTAGGTTGTCAGGTGTTTCCAGGCCTTTTGGGATTGTGACTAATGTTTTGAAAGCGAGTCATTTCAGACGGTTTGGACTGTAAACGGTTAACATTATTTTAACCGTGTTTATATTTTAGCCATTATTGGGTAATATATTTTGCTGCAGTGCTTCATATATTAGATTTTTTTAGAACATTCTGATTGAGCTATTTTAGTAATATAGTCTTGTGTTCTGAGTGTAACCTCTGTGTAAGATGCAACTCTACTGTAGTCAGATGACAGTATACTGACTTGGTCAATCTTATTCTACTATTGAATGTAGTTTTCATTAAATTTCTTGTGGCCTAAGTTTTTACAGGATGGGAAAGCCGGACCCATGCCCATCTTCCTAATCACCTGTTTTGGTGTTACCATTCATTGTTTTAGATCATGGTAATGCACAGATAATAGATGACTATACTACTGGAAAAAGAGCACATGGACTGTATGGCGATGAGAGAAGCTAGTGGCAGACGTGCAAGTTTATGAGGGAAATAAATGTCATATAAGCTGTAAACTAGCAACACAACGCATTCCGTTCTCCGCACTACATCCTGCTACTTGCAAAGCCATGTTCAGAGCTTGGTAGCGGGAGATTAAGGAGAACACGGTAGAAGAAATGATGCCATATATGAGAGGTAAACGAAAATGAAGATATACGTTATATTAAAACAGCTGAGAAAATGTACTGCAACTGCAATGACTTTAAAATCAGTCATTAGATTTTTTACTATTGTGAGAACAAAAATGTTAGGTTTTCTTAACTTAACGTCTTTATACTGGTTTAGAAGACCCTGCAGAGTCTGTATACAACCAGTTACATTTACATCACCTTGCTCTAAAATCTATGCGCATCCAGTTTATTCTTAAACGCATTAACTGTCCCTGCCTCCACCACCTCCCCTGGCAATGCATTCCAAGCAGACACCACTCTCTGACTAAAAAAATATTTCCTAATATCTAACCTGGACCTCTCTTTAATCAGCTTGTAGCTATGCCCTCGTGTTATTGTAGGTGGCTGTATTTTAAAAAACTTGTTATAGTCTAATTTATCGATTCCTCTGATCATCTTATAAACCTGTATTAAGTCACCACGAATTCTTCTCTCTTCGAGACACTGTAGGCCCGTTTTTCTGAGTCGTTCCTCATAACTGTAATTCTGGAATCCAACTATCATCTTTGTCGCTCTTTTTTGTATTCTTTCTAGCATGTTTATGTCCCCTCTATGATAAGGACTCCACACCTGTACACAGTACTCCAATCTAGGTCTAACTAAAGCTTTATACAGTTTGACGATCATATCTGTCATATGCTAACAGCTTACAGGTTATTGTAATCAGATGACAGTCAATAGTCAGAGATACAATGTGTATCGTATTTTTAAATGTATGCTTTTACGACTATTTACAATTAATATTAGATAGTGTAATAATTGCGATGAAGAATGATTTTTGGTTTCATCCTACGGATTAAGTTGGTTTGTTGTGTACGCTATGGCCAGCTTGTATGGTCAATATTGCAAAATTATAAATATATACCACATATTTTTTTGGTGATTCAGTGATTATAATCGAAACATTTCTTGCTTACTTTAAGCACAAATGTTTTTTTTATAATTATCTGTCTAAAAATGCTGACAAACAATTGGAAGTAAATGACTCATAGCATCAGGACTTCCACATATATGCTCAGTCGTTATTGGAAGTGGCAATGACAGAGTACGGACTCCGTAGCTTCTGCGGCGTCTCAGAAATTGTTCCACCCTCATCAAGTGCCCATGATAAAATCTACGACATGATTTTAACTTGGTTTGTTGGGATTGTAAGCAATGTTCACGGCTCTAGAATATTTCATCAAAAATAAGACTTCATTATACGTAGTCTATTCTGTGCTTAAGGGATGACCTCTTCATCGCTGCCATGTTTGCCATAACTGAAATTGATGTATCCATTTACAGTTGGTAGACTGGAGCGTGATCTGCAAGTGGTAAAATAAGTTTGAGATATTTCAGGAATTATTTGAAAGTTAATCTCGTGGTTTCCATAGAAATATGGACAAAGTAGAGACTTCATTATTATTGCACTTGTCCTGGCTTTAAACCACATTGCTCATTTGTCTCATTGTGAGTGGATGTCTCTAGATCAGTACTTTTTAACCCGTCTCATAAAGGCATGGCTATAAATGGTTAACTGCATTACTAAATTTGTTTGGTGTCAATTATATTTAATGAAATATATTAATAATCAACTTAATATAATCAGAATGTGGTCGTATACCAGCTATGGTTTTTTAAAAATTGTATCCCCCCCCCCCCCCTTTTTTTGTCAGAAAATGTGCATCGGCGATACATACATCATGTGACCAGGACATTATTTCCCCATATTCTTTAAATGTCCGATATAAAATGAAAAGATAGTTTTGTCATTTTTAACATATTTGTTTCCAAAAAATAATTTAATTTGTTAATGTTATTTTGTTTGTTTTCCTCAGTAGAGAAATATACCACATGGTGTCGGTCACAATAATTCCGATGAATTTTACATTTAAAAAAAAATGTAAGTTTCTAAACTATTGGACCACAGCATAATAACAATTGTTGCTGCAGGGTATGTTTTACTGCTGTTCCAAATGTAGTGCCATATCTCATCTTGTCATTCGTACGTTACACTATTTGTTTGTGTATATATATATATATATATATATATATATATATATATATATATATATATATATATATATATATATATATATATATATATATATACACTTACTGTTATATTTTTTAATATAATGATGATGTTGCCCGTTCCATTTACAATCTTCCTTAGTCACATTTTACAAGCGTCCTTGGTAGGTTACAATGGTCCCAATCTATACACCTCAGGTACCACTCACGAAAATTAAATATATAGATATGTGTATTTGTAGTATATTATATACACACACAAACACATATTTTTTTGGTTAACCATTAAAAAGAACTAAATTATTGAATGCACCCAACTGTTAATTTCGCTCATGAATCAGACCATATTTAGTATTGTTTGAAAATAAAATGGCTTTCAACAGATTTAAACTTAATCAATTGACATTTTGAGTTAGTTATCCACCATCACAATGGCAACCTTCCTTATAATAATGACACGCCCATTATACAAGATATTGCAGTTTAACTATTTTCAGTTCTGGATAATTTAGCCGATTTGTTTATATTCAGACAAAAATGCTGGATTCTGCGGGTCTAAATTTTTTTCTCAAAATAAAATAAATTAATGTTGAAAATTGAACTGAAATTACGATCTAAACATCATAAGACATAATGAACTATCTATGACATGAAGTGTTCATAATAAAGATCTATTTTATTATGAAGCATTAAATGACATTAAGGGGCAGATAAAAATTGAAGAGAAACAAATTGTTACCTTCCACGCTGTGCATTTGGCAGATATATCCATTACTTCCGTTACACTTACCTTCCTTATTATGTGTCCCACTAAAAGTCTGAATCTGGTGTGTGTTGAATATCCACAAGTAATCGATGCGTGATCATTGAACTGATAAAATAATGAATCGTTTCTTGGTACTAGAAGCCCAATTATCATTCCGTAAATGTTTTGACTTTCAAAGACCATAAAACGCACTAATGTCGACATACAGGAAATAATCTCACAGTTAAATGTCACTTACACATGCGAGGAGGCAACCAACTTGTAGAGCCACACAAAAATTACATTTTGCAAACTAAATCAGGAAACACATACGTGTGTTTCAGAGGTCTATCTTGGACCCATTTTTAGGTATTCAGATGCCAATTTCGGCTTGTAAAGGGTTAAAGAGTGACATGAACCGTTCAATATCACAAGGGCCAGGGCATCATGAAAGTTCCGAAAAGCTTAAAAATGATAAGCTACTGAAATAGAGGCATGAACACATCTTCAGACTCAAACTTGCTGAATTTTCTAATCTGGAAGTCCTCTATTTACTTATGAGTAGGCAAGTCAGATCAGCACGAAAAAAGGGAAAGATTAGTATATTACTCTTGTAGGTGCACTTTATTTTATATGATAATTTCTCATAAAATTGTCTGAAACATTTGATGATCAGCCTTGGAGTTAGTTGCTGTAGCACACTAAGATATTATACTGGATTTACTGTTATCTCTTATAAGATAATTATTCTCTCATATATAATACATATATTATTCTTATATTGAAAATCACATGTGTAACTATTCTTTATTTTATAGGCATTTCTGAGTATTCCTTTGTATTTTAAAAGTGGTTTTTTCTGTTTTGGTTCTTGATACAGCAATAAGAGATTGAAAGTGAATGTCTTATCACCCGGGCACTCCATGTCAAAAATGATTTTGTTATGAACTTTACATCCAAGTTTGTTTTACACATATGATTATGCAACAAGATGAACTAACTCCTGATTTTACTGTTTTTTTCTTTGCCGATGTTGTTGATTGAAACTGTGATTACTGTTGCTTGCATATGGCTGATTATTGTCTTCTGGAAATAGCTAATATAGACATGATTTTCAATTTTATTACTGATTATAAAACATATTAATGAAGATCACAGCAAGATTGTACATGTTGATTATTCTGTGTGGTTTATTTCTCATACACTATTACAATAACCACAAAATAAAAATTGTAAATGTTGATTTCCATAATTTTGCCAATAAATATTTTAGTGTCTTACTTTATATAATTTATTTCTTCAAAGAGGAGTTAATGAACATTCAGATAATTTTTGTAGGAACTATAAATTCTAATTTTGTTTAGAGTAATTTGTTAATGTTGTGCACAATTTTAGTGGGGGTTTAATTAGTCAGTGAATGGCAGTTATATTTGATTACATTTCATTCAAGGCAGCATGACAGACTATTAGAACTTGCTATCAATGATAGTCATCTTTCTCTGCAGGAGTATCTCTGACAATGTGCACACCTGTATCTGTCTTTAGTGATTATCTCAAAAAGATTACTGCACGATCAGATCACCTGCAGATGTTTTTTCCCTTCAGACTCAGTTTTACAGAAATTATAAATTCTAGTTTCCATAACACCTCACTCATTTATATTACACTTGTTATTTTGTCTTACAGTTCCCCTCGGAGCTTATCTTCTTAGCAAGTTTTTGTGTAAATCTTCCTGTCCAGAGAAAGTTGCTGTAGAGCTCTGCTTCTTTGTCCTAATTCGTTGTTATTTGAAATATTCTTTTTTTTTCGTCATTAATATATGTTGTTCTAAATATATTTTTTGTTACTGTGCTTATCTACGGGGTGGTTTGCATGTTTAAAACCTTTAGCACACCCTTGTAACACCCTAGCGGACCAACTCGGCCTACAAAAATGGTATGCGGAAAAAATTTTGTTGTTGAACGGAGCCACCCCCGACAGCCATTTAAAAAATGCTGAATACGTCACCCTATATACACAATATTTTGATCGTATGCTAGATTACAAATGGCTTTTGAACAGTTTTAATTTTGTATACGCCGTTTGGAGCAAGCCGACTTTTTGCGAAAGGTGGAGAAGGTTGTTGGGAACGATCTTTATTGAGTAGATCTGTTTATTTTGTTTGTTTAGATGAAAGAACTACGTTTGAATTGGAAACTAACAGTTGTGTTGATATTGTAAACACAGTATCGATACATTGTTGTGGTTTCCATGATTTTCTATCGGAGCGACTAGGCCTAACGGTCGTCCAAATATTTTTTCCCGAGATTTTCATAAATTTTCAACTTCATCTTTTTGAATATCATAAACTAACAAACACACAACAAAAACAATAACACCCACATGTTCGTTATTCAATTGTGTCTCTACCCACAAGAAAATCATATTTATTGACAAACAAACAGAAAAGTTACAAATTTTGAAAGTCGACTACCATAGCGAGAAATTAAGTTAATTAATTAGGTCAAATTTTCGCAATTAAAAAAAGGTGGTGTGCTAAAGGTTAACAAACTCTTAACAGGTTTTTATATAGTCTGAAATTCTGTCCAATTGTATTTTGACATTTGAGATATATCATTTGTATAAGACAGATCCTCTGTAGCATTTCCCTTTATTATAAATCTGATGGTCCAGCACTGAGAAACATTTTAAATGACTATAATTACCTGACAAGCTCAGCTATTTTTTCATGTAAGCTGTTGAAATAGAAAACCATTCCATTGTTGTATAATTTGACTCAGAGATAACCATTCCATTGTTGTATAACTTTTTAAAAATAAATAGTTAATCTAACTGCTGATTTACAATTGACTTCATTGTTGAATATATATATTCATATTTTGAAATTTTTAATCCTTTGTGATCATATAATTTTAACATATAACATTTTCTTTTTCTTTTTGTATTCTTTTCTTGACATTGAAACCACATCATGTACAACAGTTTAAATTCCACTTATGGTGCCGTTATATATTCTTACTCTTCTGATCCCTGTGACAATGAGTTATTCACTTTTCTGTTACATATTTCTGGTATTATTTCTAGACCTGTCGTTCAAACACAGATAGCTTTTAGGCCTTTTGAAATTGTACAATTTAAATCTATATGGAGAGATAAACGACTCTCCCTTGGCATTAAGGTCAGACTAATGCACTCACTGGTTCTCTCAATATTCCTCTACGCCTGTGAAACATGGACCATTACAGCAGACCTCCAGGGAAGAATCCAGGCCATGGAGGTGAGATGTTTTAGAAGACTCAACAAAAGGTCAAAACTGACTTGGTAATGGCCACATCTTGAAGTCAAAGGGCCTTGAAAATACGATACAGGACACAGTACAATACAAGTGAAGGGGGGGGGGGGGGGGGGGGTTGAGAAATTGATGGGAAAACGACATACATGAATGGACTATGCTACGACACAGGGAGGCACAAAAAGTAACTACAGACAAAGGGAGAGGGGGGGGGGGGGCGCAAGGTTGTGGAGGTGTCAGCAGCGGTGCCCCAACAGAGACATTGTATGTAGTCTCAGTTTTTATGAACAGTTCTGGTCTGTTCCTTTCCTCCTTCCGTTGGTTTTCCTATCTGTTAGTCCACTGCAGGATACACATCTATCTGCTTAATAGGTGAGCTCTCAAATACTTCCCCAGCAAACACCATGACAATTTCCAGGTCAGAAATAAAAGCCATAAAGTTGTTGTAAAGGATCTCAAACTACCTTGGAGGCACAGTGCCACAGAAGGTAGTCATTTTGCGAAAATCAAGCAGAGATTTAACAATATACGGAGCTCCAGGATAAATAATTTTCATAATATAGCAGCACAACAGGAGCCGTGTTTACAGCGTAGCTAATTTATCAGTTCCTAATTAGCCAGTTCATTATCAATGACTACTGGATTTGGTCTGGTTATCGACCAGTTTGAAATAAGGGAAGTCAATGATATGTTGTATATCTTTTCTCCGTAAGAAAACAATGATCATCTGATGTTGTCTAGTGATTAAGCTAGGCTAACTGCTGTCAACCAGTTCAGTGTTTCTCAAATGCTGTCCTCGCTGCACATTTAGAAATTAAAAACAATTGTAGTGCGGTTATCATACTTCATGTCCGGATAGGACACATGTTCCCAACATTTTCGATCCGTGACCCCATTTTATAGACGCAAAGTGACTCACGAACCCTGATACATTTAAAAAAGGCTTTTTAATAGGGTAAAAGAGAACACATCGAAAATAGATTTTCTAGTATAATGTAATTCAACATAATTTTTACCGAGGACATATTTCTGGATTATACAATTGATTCATCTGATTGGTAGCAGAAACATGATTTATTATTTTTCGCTGAATTCGCTTACATAAAGAAATTTCTGTGCAGAGACTTGATTTTTTGTTTCCCCAAAATTGCTATTGTAAACACTGTAGGGTCCATGTGTATGTGACTGTGGGTCACTTCACTGCATCCACTGGGAACACAAAATATAAAACTACTCATATTTGTATGGGTTATTTTCGATATTTATAAAATATGATATTATTCAAACTTTACAACACCGATTTAAAATGAAAATTGCGGAAATAAAATATTTTTTAGTTTGCTGTTTCAATTAACGACCCCACAGAAACTCCTTCGTGACCCCATTTGGGGTTGGGAAGCCATGATATTGGAAGTTAAAGTATATTTAGTTTCTCCTCCGGTTTAAAAAGAAATGAAATATATTTAATTGAGTGCGGCTTTGAATTTTTAAATGCTGCTCTTAAATAGAATTTACAAAGTTTTATTTGATCATGATAAAAAACGTACTGCACATAGAACATTAATGATAATTTTGCAGCATATTGAGAAACATTGATCTTGTTTGGCACATTTATATTTTGATGCACAATTGTGAAATATTAACTTTTGGTATAAAGAACTTGAAGTTTGTGATCACTATTTAAAATGGAAATTCTTTGTTCATTTTCTTCCTGCCTCCAAAAAAAAACAACTAAATTGGATTAGTTAATGCTATTGATTATTATTTATTTGGTAAAGTTTTCATTTGATTGTGTATCAAGGTAAAACAGCTCATGCTGTATCATTCCTCCTGATTGAATTAACCCTTTTTATCTGGTTTTCAAGTAACCAATAAAACTTTGTACTTATATTTTTACATACATAAACAAATGACATGTAATCTTGATGTTTCTGATTCTGTTATTACAATTAAGAGAATGATTGACTAGATTGACTGCTTTGCCTGAAAAATGCCAACACTCATTTGTTTGCTGTGCGGTTTCAGTAGCAATTGTTTTTACATTGTGAGGTTGCTAGCCCAATGCATAACCTTCCGTAATCACCTTTTACGACATGCCCGGATGGGAATTGTTGTTTCATACAGAAGTACATTCTTTTAAGGAATTATTTTAAAATGTATTGACAACAAAGATGCATGTGGAATAATATTGAAGAGGTTTATTGAGAATACTTGGAGACCTTGTGGTGTTTATTGTTGGCAAAAATGTTGGATTCGGTCTCGAGGTAAGGTGTCTGCCTCTGGAGCCAGAGGTCGCGGGTTCGAATAGAATGGTGGAGACTGGGAATTTTTCACGTGAATCTTCTGGTAAAAATTCCCGTTCTTTGGATAGTGAGGTTAGACTTCTGTGTTCAGTCTCGGGCACATTAAAAAGTCCTTGGCCCTTCAAAATCAAAAAGAGTTGGGTAACGGGGGCTACCTGGACAAACATCCCAACTTCTAGTTAAAAATCTACCCAAATTATTTGTGCCTTACCCAAGGCTTAGTAAGCCACAGGAAGTTTAAAACAATAACTACTACATAAAGCCTCCGGCTACCTGGCGACATGTATGTTTAAATACCAGGATTCCAAGTATTCGAAGGGTTGAGAAATAAGCTTTAGTCTAGCGCAATATCTTTCAGAATCAACAAGTTAGGCTTTATTTGGGCAGAATATCTTTGAGAATGAAGAATTTAGGCTTCATTTGTTAGCAATTACCAATAATATCGTTCCACAAGGGCATTAAAGGAACAGTCAAATCTGATTGGCAGCGCATGAGCTGCAGTGGTCAGTGACCCATAGCTGACTGCTAGCGTCAGGGCCAGCGAACCAGAGCTGCCAAGACCCTTCTACACCTTTATGCGGTGATCCTGGATAACAGGCTGCAACAGAGCAGACTGGCTAAGGAGAAGGGATTGGAGAGGGAATGCTAACCCGGTACTGAAAAAATGCTTGCTGAAGTCGGATGTGTTGGACCGAAAGGTGAAAATATCGCAGTCAAGTTGTAAACTATGACACCACGCATTTCGTTCTCTGGACTACATTCTCCAACTTAAGCCCTTTTAGGGTTTGGTAGTGGGAGATTGAGAACGAAGCCAAGTCAAACCTGATTGTAGAATATCACAACCATTTGGTATTCGATGTAATGTTAAGCAAGACTGCATTCTGGCCCAGACACTGTTTATAATCTTCTTTGCTCTGTTACTGAACCATGCATTTGATACGAAAATGGAGGAATCTGCCTTCACGCTGGATGGCCTACTGTTTAACCTTGCAAGGCCAAAACGAAAATCAGGGCACCATCAGGGATTATTTTTCACAGATGATGCAGCAAAAATGGGACATGACAACGTGGGATTTGAGGAGATCATGGGGAGAGAAGGACTAGGAGTCCTAAACAAAAGCAGAACGGTTTGCAGATTATTGTGCAGGAAACAAATTGGTCATAGAAGAAAGTATGTTTGCACACAGAGCCATTCATAAGGACATGGGTATCCCCAGACCAGAAAACAAAGAATAAAAATTTCGACGATTATTATTAGATGTCAGGGTCTATTAGGGGGGGGGGGGGGGTGGGGGGGGGGGGGGTGGGGTGGGGCAGATGTGGCCTCAGACCACTTTTTAATGATTGCGAAGGTACAGCTGAAGTTAAGGATAAACAGAACGATGCAAGTCAGCAGGCCACGGTACAGCGTACAATACCTGAAAGAAGATGATAAGAAAAACGAGTTCCGTAAAACACTCAGGAATAAATATCAAGCACTGGAGCAGATAGATGAAGGGGCCAGCATTGATGATACATGGGAACAAGTACAAAGTACATGAAAAACGGCATGCGAGGAAGTGCTAGGAAGGAAGAAACGGCAGCATAAAGAATGGATAACAGCAGAAACAATCACTAAGATCGAGAAGAGGAGAAATAAGAAAATGGTCTTACTAAATAGTAAAATGAGAGCCGCAAAAAACACAGCACAGAAAGAGTATGTAGAGAGCAACAAAGAGGTTAAAAAGAGCATCAAGGAGGATAAAAGACGTTACATTGATGGTCTGGCCGAGGAAACGGTGAAAGCGGCAGGAAAGGGAAATATGAAAGGTCCATGTGAGGCTACGAAGAAACTATTGGGAATGTATCAACAACAAGGTAGACCAGTCAAAAATAAACTTGCGGAAAAGATAACTAACCTTGAAGAACAAAAGAAAAGATGGGTAGAATACTTTGAAAAACTTTTGAACAGACCAGCACCAGACATCCCACCAACAGAGGAGGACCTGCCTATCAACTGTGATAATCCAAGTAAAGAAGAGATTAGAAGGGCAATAGAGTTTCTAAGGAACGGAAAAAGCAGTAGGACCTGATGGGATACTTCCGGAAGCCATAAAAGCTGATGTTGAAACATCTACTAACATGCTCCACAACTTGATAGGCTCCATCTGGGTGCAAGGAAGCTTTCCAAAAGCTTGGAGAGAGGGCTACCTGGTGAAATTGCCTAAGAAGGGAGATTTACAGGAATGCAAAAACCATAGAGGAAGAATGTTATTATCAGTGCCGGGAAAGGTGTTAAATAGAGTAATACTAGAAAGGTGTTAAATAGAGTAATACTAGAAAAGTGTTAAATAGAGTAATACTAGAAAGGTGTTAAATAGAGTAATACTAGAACGGTTGAAAAAGGCAGTGGATAACAAGATATGGGATGAGCAGGCGGGCTTCAGACAGAATAGATCATGGATTGACCAGATAGCTACATTACAGATAATTGTGGAGCAATCATTGGAATGAAATTCGAGTTTGTACATAAATTTTGTTGATTATGAAAAGGCTTTCGACAGTTTGGACAGAGATATACTCTGGAAACTACTGAGGCACTATGGAACTCCTCAAAAGCTCACAAATATAATTAGACAGACGTAAGAAAGTATGCAATGTAGATTTAAACACGAAGGACAACTCGCAGAGCCATTCAAAATTAAACCAGAGGTGCTACAGGATTGCCTACTCTTGCCTTTCTTGTTTATCCTGGCAGTGAACTTGATT
The DNA here is from genome assembly GCA_036924085.1 of Ariolimax columbianus. Classification (NCBI taxonomy): domain Eukaryota; kingdom Metazoa; phylum Mollusca; class Gastropoda; order Stylommatophora; family Arionidae; genus Ariolimax; species Ariolimax columbianus. The sequence continues at coordinate 4,895,825 of JAVGWX010000009.1, forward strand.
ATGAAAGTAACAACAAATGAGAGAAATGGAATCCAGTGGACCTTGAATAAACAGCGGAAGGACCTGGATTTTGTGGATGATATAGCCCTTCTGTCCCAAAGCCAAATGCAAAGAAAGCAGGATATACTGTATTATACCTCTAAATACGTCGGTTTGAAGATCCATGAGGAAAAGACAAAAATATTTAGGGTCAATACAGCAAACACAGAACCAGTCAGGCTGAGAGAAAAGCCACTGGAAGAGGTAGATGTATTTACATACCTAGGAAGTATCATCAACAAGGAAGGAGGGAGAGACAAGGATATAAAAACAAGGATACAAAATTCAAGAGTTGCATTCAGAATGTTGAAACCCATATGGAACTCCAAGGAAATTAGAAGGAAAACAAAAATAAGGATTTTCAATTCAATGTGAAGCCAGTCCTGCTGTATGGAACAGAAACCTGGAGGATGACCAAAGGCAATGTCAGGAGACTGCATGGTTTTGTCAACAGATGCCTGAGAAAGATTCTTCAACACACTTTTGTCACCATACACTGCCTTTATTCTGCGATGAATGTCAACTGGTCGACATCCTTCAGCTGTTACAAACCCAATTACCGCTAGCTGATCAACCCTGGGTGGATTCTGCATCATACCCGTCATGTTTTCAACGGCCTGCTGAGGAAACTATGAGTCGGGGGGATAATGACATTTTACGAACTTGACGCTTGGTATGTGCTGTTTACACCAGAAGTGATGTCATCGTACGTACACATACTACAAAACTGCCCCGAATATGATATACAGAGAAAATCTCACTGGCCCATAGAAACAACACTGGAAGAGAAACTTTATGGACCTGTATGTGAACTACAAAAGACAGTGAAGTTTATACAAGAGACAACATTACAGATATAGACAATATTTTAAAGCGAACGAAAGAAGAAGAAGAAGAATCGTACGCATGTTCACTTGTTGCAATTTGGTTCAGTTTCATTTGAGCACGCCTCGTATATCAGCATTTGATGAAAACATATTTTTAGTTACTGTATAGTCGAGAGGATGTCACATTATTTTCAGTCACTTGAATTAATTAGGATACACTTTAACTTATTTGGAGTGCATAAACAAATCTATGTCTTATCTGGATCACATTTTAAGACTGCTACAGTAACCCATTGATATGTTTGGTCACGAGGTAAGACATATGCCTTGGGTGCTGGAAGTCGCGGGTTCAAATAACGGTGGAGACTGGGATTTTTTCACGTATACTTTCTTTGGGTAGTAGAGATCGGACGCCCGTGTTTAGTGTAGCGTCGCGCACCATAAAAATCCCTTAGGTTACTGCATAGTATCATAATTCTTTTCTATTTTTAAATGCGTAATGTAGATTAATAGTGCCTTTGTTATTGAATGACTTGGAAAGCTATATTCTTAACATGGCAATACAGTTGTACCCATATTTCTTATTTGCGGCTAAACGTTAGAGAAACGTATTTCAAACCCAGAGAAAAGAACAATGTATGTCCTGGGTCTTAGCCCCAGATCCCTGCCGAAGACGGATGTGTCAGACCGAAAGGTGCAATTATCGCAGTCAAGCTGTAAACTAGCGACACAACGCATTCCGTTCTCCGGACTACATCCCGCAACTTGCAAAGCCCTGTTCATGGCTTGGTAGAAGGAGATTGGGAACGAACGCAGAAGAAGCCGCCGCATACCACTCTTAAGCTGAACACTAAAACATGACAGTCTTTCTACAAATAACATCGAGAAAGAAAAAAGGAAGTTGATAACTTTGACAAATTAGTTATTAAACGAGAAGTTTATCGAATGTGGGATTCTAAAGAAGCATTGAGCCGAAGGAATGAACAACTGTCAATGAAAAAGAAAAATTACATTTATATCTCAAAAACTACATTTTGGAAAACTGTAAGGCTTTATATTCCGCAAGCATACAGACGGCAGCAATATAATGTGTGATAAACCTCACCTGGTAGCTTTTAGAAGTAAATATTGACGGGAAATGAGAGAAATGCATAATGAAACATGGATATTGTTGTTGTTTAATGACCACAATGAGTAAGTTGTGTGCGCCCTGAAAAGGGCGAGTTGCAGAAGCTTGCTAATGAAGGTGGACCGCGTCATCCAGGCGGTTCTGCTATGCTTTGCTTCATTTGCGTGACGCTCACTACTACTGGGATCACCTCGCTCCACATCTCGTCAGTGAAATCAGTCTTTTTCCAGGGATCGCTACACTGAAGAGAGATTGTGGTCTTGGTCAGTTTACTGTGTCTTCCCCTGACGCGACGTCCTAGTCAGTATGTTGTGCCTGAATGGACTAGCATCTCAGTTGCTCCACGAAACATGGATAAATTCACCCACACTAATGAAAAGATATCAGATGAAACTATCAAAAGAATTGTGCCAAGTAATAAAGGACAAGTCGTCTGCCGGGGTCTTTGTGAATGACAAGGATAAGAATAGCACCACTGCCTCACAAAGAGCATGCAGTAAGAGGCGACTGTGTGACATGGCATAACACCGGCCATGGTTAGGTGGTTTGTTTAGAGTAACATAGATGGCGCCTAACAGGCTGCGGATCTACTTTGCTCTAGTGTTTGAGTCTATTAAGATGAACTTGCACATCGGTTAACCACCCTCCGTAAGCAATTGTCCCAACGCAGCGGAGTATTAATCTGTTCGAGTCTAGCCCTCTACGCAGAAAACCCTTCTCCCGGCTATAACCAACTCTTACCAGAGCTGGGACTTGCACAGGGACATCTGCCCCTGTATAGGTACAGGTAAACTAAGAACTAAGTAAAGGACAGCGACTGATGGCAGCCGGTGTACATAGCAGACATAATGGGCTTTTGAAGAATGGTGAACTCATTCTGGTTTCACAATCTATCAACAATCGGGACTATCGTTTAGAGATGAATGATCACATATTTAGAGAATGCATTGGAAAAAAACAACAACTAATTCCGTCATTGGATAGACCCTCCTGTCTGGTAGTCTGTAATTCCGCCACTAGAAAGAGTCTGGTAGTCTGTAACTCCGTCACTAGAAAGAGTCTGGTAGTCTGTAACTCCGTCACTAGAAAGAGTCTGGTAGTCTGTAACTCCGTCACTAGAAAGAGTCTGGTAGTCTGTAACTCCGTCACTAGAAATAGTCTGGTAGTCTGTAATTCCGTCACTAGAAAGAGCCTCCTGTCTGGTAGTCTGTAACTCCTTCACTAGAAAGAGCCTCCTGCTTGGTAGTTTGTAATTCCGTCACTAGAAAGAGCCTCTTGCCTGGTAGTCTGTAATTCCGTCACTAGAAAGAGCCTCCTGCCTGGTAGTCTGTAATTCCGTCACTAGAAAGAGCCTCCTGCCTGGTAGTCTGTAATTCCGTCACTAGAAAGAGCCTCCTGCCTGGTAGTCTGTAACTCCTTCACTAAAAAGAGCCTCCTGCCTGGTAGTCTGTAATTCCGTCACTAGAAAGAGCCTCCTGCGTGGTAGTCTGTAATTCCGTCACTAGAAAGAGCCTCCTGCCTGGTAGTCTGTAATTCCGTCACTACAAAGAGCCTCCTGCCCGGTAGTCTGTAATTCCGTCACTAGAAAGAGCCTCCTGCCTGGTAGTCTGTAATTCCGTCACTAGAAAGAGCCTCCTGCCTGGTAGTCTGTAATTCCGTCACTAGAAAGAGCCTCCTGCCTGGTAGTCTGTAATTCCGTCACTAGAAAGAGCCTCCTGCCTGGTAGTCTGTAATTCCGTCACTAGAAAGAGCCTCCTGCCTGGTAGTCTGTAATTCCGTCACTAGAAAGAGCCTCCTGCCTGGTAGTCTGTAATTCCGTCACTAGAAAGAGCCTCCTGCCTGGTAGTCTGTAACTCCGTCACTAGAAAGAGCCTCCTGCCTGGTATCATAATGTGACTGACACTAAACGGCAAGGTGTCGACATCAGCAAGTACTAAGAACGAGATCAAACTTTCGTTAATACACAAATGCATCTCAAGTCTGAATTGTTGTTATTTGTAAAGAATACAGACAGGACAAAGATATTTCCTACTGACAAAGTAATACATGGTCATATGTGTTTAAGATTGCCACCGTAACATTCAGACTGGTTGTCTCGAATGCCCCATAATGAATAGGTTTACTCTTTTGTGCGCCCTACAAAGGACGTAAAGTGACGGTTTGCAGTAACTTTTTCACATCCCGAGCGTGCTGATGAAAGTGAACGGGGGTCCTCCAGGCGGTTGTGCTATGTTTGGCTTCATCTGCTTGTCGCTCACTACTACGGGGATCACGTCGATCCCTCACCTCGTTAGCCAGGCTGCCACGAAAAAGGCCCGTTCCAGGGAGGGCTACAAGTAAGACGAATTGAGGGACTTGGCCAGTATATTTTGTCTGACCAGACGTTAGTCTTCTTTCACAAACAACAAAACCTTCAAACTAACTGAGGTAAATAAACAAAACATGCTGCCCTCTTAGACATTGACACACAATTCTAGATTAAATGTGGGGACCATGTCCTGGAAGAGGCAGATTGTTATTGGCAGAAAGATGGTTTGCGATTAATTCAGCCAACAACATTCACAAATCTCTTTGAGTCACCCAATTCTGAATTGAGTGAATACATTCTACGCATATATACCATCATCATGTAGCATGTCCTTTATAGAACGTCGCTCCCATCACAGACTGTCTGAAAGAAACTATTTCTCTTGCCAAAACTCGAGCTTGCGCCGCAGTCATACCAAGGCATTCCTGAATATCTTGGTGCCATCGTCTTCTTGGTCTACCCCTGCCTCTTTTGCATGTCACCATGCTTTCCATCATTGTTCTCTGAAGACCGTTGTGCCTCTTGATGTGGTGAAAGTATTAAGATGTTCTGGCCAAAATGGAATTTATATATATTATAAAGCAAACATTATATAAATTAGTTTATACTAGAACTTATAGTGAAGCTTCGAACATAACATTTAATTAAAAAGAAACTGACGCAAAAGCACACGCATTAGGCATACAACATTCTTTCAAATGCGAGGCTTTTACTATATTTTTAAAGATATATTATAAACTTTAATGAGAAAAAGAAATCGCCCGGAAAAGATGGGGTAACAAACGAAATGCTGATTTGGTTGGGCCAAACAGCAAAGAGAAAGTTAAGATCAGTCCTGAACCAAAGCTGGAAAAGCGGAATTGTACTGCAGGCATGGAAAGATGCTGTACTTATACCAGTACCAAAGAAAGAAAAAGATAGAACAGATCCAAATGGGTACAGTCCCATCAGTCTACTGAGCTGTGTAGGTAAACTGATGGAGCGTATGATAAATACCACACTGATGTGGCACCTGGAAGAAATACACATATTAATCTCACAGCAAGCAGGATTTAGACAACACAGATACACTGAGGACCATATCACTCTCATAGCACAGGAAATAGAGGATGCTTACCAAGAGAAAAAGCATACAGTAGCGGTTTGGGTGGATCTAGAGAAGGCATTTGACAAGGTGTGGAAAGAGGGACTTAGTCAAGCTACGAAGAAGTGAAGTAACTGGAAAAATGCACAGATGGATCAGCCACTACCTCGAAAACAGAACATCCAGAGTTCAAGTACAAGGGTAGATGAGCAAAAAGGTGACACTGGAGCAGGGAGTACCCCAAGGTGGGGGGGGGGGGAAATACTGTCATCCACACTTTTCCTGGTGTATATAAACAACATCACAGAGAATATACCAGGAAGAGTCCACAGCTCCATGTTTGCAGACGATCTGGCCATATGGACCTAAAAAAATCTCACCGTAGCAAACAATCGGATGCAGCAAGCCCTAACATCGTTGGAGGAGTGGGCGAACTCATGGCTGGTAAAAATAAACGAGGAAAAAACAACATGTACGATATTCTCGCTTTCAAATAAAACACAGAACACCAAAATAAGTCTTAACGGCAAATATCTGCGGCCAAACGATAACCCAAACTACTTGGGAGTCACATTTGATCGGCGCATAACATGGAAAAGTCAGATCGAGAGAAACCGAATGAGAGCCAGAAAAAAATGGCAATCATGAGGAAACTTTCTGACACAAGAAACTGCACTGGAAGAGTGAGACCAGTTCTCGAGTATGGCATTGCGGCATGGACAACAGCAGCAAAGGCGAACTTTGATAACATTAGCAAACTTCAAAACCAAGCCATGAGAGTTATAACAGGAGGCATTAAGTCAACGCCAATTGTAGAACTTGAAAAGATTACAAATCTGCAATCCATGACCGACAGAAGAGACTGCAGAGCCCAACAGCAAGCAGAGAAACTCAGAAGACTGACAAACCATCCAATGCATCAGAGACTAAATACATTTGGAAATGGGAATTAGTTTAAACTGAATTAGTTTCCCAGCGGAGAAACTTTGCAAGAAATAGCCAAAGCAAAGATGAGCGAAGACCCTATGAACACCGTAATAATACCAATGCCCATCCCTACTGTACGCAAACCCATCTGGAAGCAGCATATCATTCCGGAGGTGGTAGAAAATATACCAGGTATTGGAAATAAGAACAGCCAGACTGAAAAAGAAAGAAGAGACATAACCCTGAGGTACATAACGGAAAACTACCCAAGCATGGAATGGACCCATGCATACACCGACAGTTCTGTAACAAACACAACACAGAACGGAGGGGCAGGTGTATTCCTGAGCCTACCAAATGGTAAAAAAATAACACTGTCAGTGGCAACTGGAAAATTCTCAAGCAATTTCAGAGCGGAGGCAGAGGCACTGAGGGCTGCAGTAGAAGCAATGCTGACAGGCGAAAGCAATGAAAGCCAGATAGTCCTGTTTACAGATGCCCTGGCCGTAGTTACAGCACTAAAAAGCCAGAAAAATACTGAACAATGATTTAAGAGCAGTACTCTGTCAACTATGCCAGCAGTCCGCACCAAAAAGAGTAGTGGTACAGTGGGTTCCATCCCACTGTAACAGCAAAACCAACGAGGAGGCAGACAGACTGGCAAAAGAAGGTGCAAGACTACCACAACCATATTCTAGTGTGACATACGAAGAGTCCAAAAAGGTTTATTAGGGCCAGATACATTGCCAAATGGGAAACAGAACATACTGGCTACACAAAAAAATGACGCCTACTAGCAGCTGAACAGAAGAGAGCAGGTTGTGGTCTTCAGACTCCGCACAGGCCACAACAGACTGAGGTACCATCTATTCAATAAACTGAAGATAGGTGGCACTGACGAATGCACCTGTGGCACAGGGAAAATGACCGCTGAACATCTGCTGGAAAATTGCCCGACATACGAGGACCAGAGAAAGCACATGTGGCCATCACCAGTGGCAACACTAGACAAGCTCTATGGCAGTGTCGACAGCCTTAGGATGAAAGCTGCTTTCTTCGATCAAATTCAAGTTGACGTCTGACAGCGTACGAAGAAGAAGAAGAAGTATTTGTGTCCTAATGTTGTATTTTTTCCTGATGTTAAATTTGTGTCCTAATGTTGTATTTTTTCCTGATGTTAAATTTGTGTCCTAATGTTGTATTTGTGTCCTACAGTTGTATTTTCTGTCCTGTTGTATTTTTGTTCTCATGTTTTATCGGTATTTGTAATTCTGTTATGGACCTCATAGAAATACAGAAAACCTCTTTTTTGATAAGTCCATTCAGTTTACATAATATTTCTAGATAACACATTAACATGTTAATGAAAATAGGGGTACATTCATACATTAAAGTTGATAAGAATGAATTGTTAACATAATGCATAATTTCCAAACGGCACGTATATATCTCATTAAAACATTATACCAAGATCAACAAGCCGCTATCCGAGTATCTGGAAAACATCAGATTGGTTTGCAGTACAAAAGGGAGTAAGACAGGGATGTATCCTCTCACCTTATCTGTACAACATATATGCAGAATGTATAATGAGAAATGTTCGAGAAGACGATAATATTGAGTTTCGACCCATTTACGATTGGCGGGTACGAGATTCCCAAGTTACGATACGCAGATGACACAGTGATACTATCAAGAGGTGCAAACGGGCTCGAGCAGCTAATTTTAGCCGTAAATGGACACAGTAAAGATCAAAATCTGTTTATAAACATAAATAAAACAAATATAATGACCACCGACAAAACACAATGTCAGTATAAATTTACAGTGGGTGGTGAGGAAATAGATCAGGTTACACATTTTGAATATCTGGGCTCCAGAATTGACAAAAATGGTGACTGCTCGAAAGAAATCAGAAGAAGACTAGCCATGGCAATGCAGAGACTGAACAGCCTGAAGAAAATATGGCAGAGCACCAACAAAATAATAAAAGTTTAAGTCTTGAGAACCTGTGTTTTTCCCGTGGCAGCTTATGGTTTCGAATCATGGACAATTACCAAAACTTTCAGACAAAGAACCGAATCCTTCGAGTCAAAATGTTACAGAAAGATCCTCAGAACACCCTGGACAGAGAAAAAGACAAATGTAGACATTCGGCAAGAGTTGAGCATAGAGGAGAACTGGTTTATCAATTTCATTTTGGCTAGAAAATGCAAATACGTTGGTCACATCAAGAGACACAACTGTCTTGAGAGAACAGTGATGGAAGGTATGGTGCCAGGCAAAAGAGGAAGGGGTAGACCAAGAAGACGATGGCACCAAGATATCCAAAAATGCCTTGGTATGACTGCGCGCAGGCTGGAGTATTGGCAAGAGAAAGAGTTTCTTTCAGACAGACTGTGATGGGAGCGACGTTCTACAAAGGACATGCTAAATGATGATGACGTATTTATGATTGCACCATAACAAAGAATTAGTAATACCGCGTCAGTTTATTAACAATTTTAGTGACCAAATATGCACCATTTTCAAACAGTCTCTGGAACACACAAACAGGTCAGCGGGCCCCATTGTGCCCGCAGGCATATGTTTGGGGATCACCGCTGTAATATAACCAGATGTTTATTGTGTATTAGGACCTCGAATAGATTCTCGTTTCTGAAGTCTGAGTTCCAGACAGCAGGACAGTTGATCCATGTAATCTCCCATTGTGATGTCCTCTTCCAGCTCCTCCATTATGACGTTTTGGTTTGCTGGCAGCAGGAAGTACAATGCTAATTGATCGACTGGCTCAGCAATTGGAGCCAGTTTTTGGAGAAGTACAATTTGTGCTTTGACCTGGAATTATAAATGTGATAGAGGCATCAAATGTTGCTTAGTTTGAGACATAAGACTTATAATATAGGTGATCAACAGTATATTTAGCAATAACTCTGTTTTATGTGTTAGACGAACTCAGACCAAGGCGCTAACATGAAAGTTCACAACTTTTAAAATGTGATACTTGTGAAAAGAGATAATCGTCATTAGAGGAGATAGAATGAGAAATTATGAAATCAGACAGAAAGTTGAAACGATATCATACAAGACATATTGACAGACAAAGAATTAAACAGTTTGGTTATGTGACAAGAATGGCTAAACCTTCATATCGCTCTAGCCTATAACACCATACATCAGAGCTTCAGCGCAGGAGGAAGAACAAGAAATCGATGGATTGATGTGTTAAAGAAACACTACATATGCACAGTAGCGAAGCGTGATGATAATTGTAGGGTAAGCTGAGTCAAGGCGCACACTTGTTGTTGTTGTTGTTTCGAATGCCCACAATGAGTAGGTTACTCTTATGTGCGCCCTGACAATGGCGTCGAGTGAGGGGTTGTAGTAGCTTCCCTCACATCTCGAGTGTGCAGATGAAGGTCGAATAAGGTCCTCCAGGCGGTTGTGCTATGCTTGGCTTCATCTGCGTGTCGCTCACTACTACGGAGATCACGTTGAACCTCACATTGTTAGCCTGACTGTTGTCCTCGACAACAGCCCGTTTCCAGGGAGACCAACGAGGAGGTAAGGCGACGGTCTTGACCAGTATATTTCTCCTGACCCTGGCTAACATTCTCTGATCAGTGTGTTTTGCATGACCAGACGTTAGCCTCATCAACCCGTCAGGCGAGGGTCTTGGCCAGTATATTTCTCCTGACCCTGGCTAACATTCTCTGATCAGTGTGTTTTGTCTGACCAGACGTTAGCCTCATCGTCCCGTCAGGCGAGGGTCTTGACCAGTATATTTCTCCTGACCCTGGCTAACATTCTCTGATCAGTGTGTTTTGCCTGACCAGACGTTAGCCTCATCGTCCCGTCAGGTGATGGTCTTGACCAGTATATTTCTCCTGACCCTGGCTAACATTCTCTGATCAGTGTGTTTTGTCTGACCAGACGTTAGCCTCATCGTCCCGTCAGGCGAGGGTCTTGGCCAGTATATTTCTCCTGAACCTGGCTAACATTCTCTGATCAGTGTGTTTTGCCTGACCAGACGTTAGCCTCATCGTCCCATGGCAGCAGGGCACACTTAAGGATGTCGAGAACATGTTTAAAAGTACTTCCTGTTTGTGCTGAATGAGGTAATTGAAACACACACTGTTGACCTACTTCTGGACAGTTGTCTACGTTTCTTTGTATATCAGTTGCAAGCGTCTTTGATTCAATTCTTAACAAACATATCTTTCACACTCTATTTTAAAATGTGACATTGAGCGCATTTACGTTCCTTTTCTATTGAAATCCTAGCCATATTAGATAATCTATTATTGGTAATATAATCACGCATATATGTTTTAATTCTTTTCAATGTACTCATTGAATGTTCTGCAGTAGCCAAGCTCACTAAAATACCAAGAATTAGTTGCAGCAACTTGCCCGTCTGCTAAAACACTGTTTGGAGGTCCTTTTCTACAATGACATCCAATAATTTATTGCAAGGCTTGGCTTTGTGTTCTGAGCTGAAAGTATTTACCAATTCATATAAAGTTAAGTATCTTAAGGTATGTGTTTTTAAGTTTTTAAATTAACAGCCAGGAAACGATTTTCTTAACTGTGTAAATTTTGCATAGTTATTTTCCTTTCAGATGCATTTTTTTGTTCAAAAGACAACGTCTCTATATAATGTTTTCACAAAAAGTCAACTGAATCGAAAGAGTAATTGTTGATATTTACAAAGTCTTCAATTTTTCAAAGGTATTTTCATAAAATCCTAAAACAATACTGATATTAGAACACGAAAATTGACACAACTTCACACAGCTCAATAAAATAATAATATTCAAATTGTAATCACAAAACTAAACAAAACTGCACTGAAATAACATTTGAAATACACCCACGCACTCTGAGAACTTGGAATAAACTTGTCTTTTACTTTTCAGTAATATTATCAAATTGATTCTATAGCATTATAAATAAAACTGTTGGATAGCCCTATAAAAAATGTAATTCAATGATATATCAGCCATGACTCTACGTGTCGGCCTCCCCCCCCCCCTCCCCCTCCCCCAAATTAAAAAAAAAAAGAAACGAATTTTTTACTGAATTCATTTTGCTAAAAACCGCAAAGGTGTTAAAGAGGAACATATAAATTTGTGCGTTAGAAAATTTATGACCGAAAAGTACATATTGTGGACAATATATTGAATATCTTAGCACTGGTAAAATTGCTTTTTTTTTTTCAAGCCAGTCATCAATTTTACCAAACCTACAGATACATTCATGCAAAATTTGAAAAAATACAACTGCTTATAATATAAATGGCTTTTATAGGTGGTATGGTATAGCTAATCTATTTATGTCCACTGTGGGAAACACTGTTTGGAGGTCGTTATCTACAATGAAATCCAATAATTTATTTATGGCCACTGTGGAGAAGAAACAAATAGCAAGACACGTGACACGGTGATGTCCGTAATGGCATTAGTAATTGCAATTGATTATAATTTTCGATTCCCGCTACCAATTTTCTAACAATGACATCAGTGTTTGGAAAGTTAATCCCAGCTTGCATTTAGCTTATATACTTACTTACTTACTTAGTCGCTCCTCTTCTGCCGTGAGGTGTAGAGGTTTGCCAGAGAGAACGCCACACTGCTCTATCCGCCGTCTTTTTCCTGACCTCTTTCCAATCCAGCCCTCTATCACTTAGGGACTGTCGTATGTTGTCTTCCCAACGTACTTTGGGACGTCCTGGGGGTCTGCGTCCTTGACTTTTGATCTCCCATGACCGCTTTGGTATCCGATCTTCTTCCATTCTACAGACATGGCCAAACCACTGTAGTTGGGACTGCTCCACTCGTGTCTGCAGGGGATGAACTTCAAGATTGCTTCGTATTGTCTGGTTACGGATCTTGTCCCTTTTCGTCACCTGAACCGACTTTCTTAGGTACCTCATTTCTGAAGTTTGTAATTGCCTTTATATTTAGCTTATATATATATATATCTATATCTATGAGATTAGTGATACATTCAGAGGAAATCAGACTGTAGGAAAACTGGACAGATTTGCAAAGTAGGGTATAACGGAAAGTAGGCAGGTAGTGTGTGTGTGTAAGTGTGTGTGTGTGTGTGTGTGTGTGTGTAAGAGAGAGAGAGAGAGAGTGAGAGAGAGAGAGAGAGAAAACAAGACGAAGATGAACATAGTATGCACAAATTATTTGTATATTTTATGTCCCCAGCCCCCCCCCCCCCCCCCACTTTGAGAAAGCAACTGCGTCTTTGTCAACCTCACTATCTGGTCTTGAGCTACTGTTGGTCAGTGGCAAAATTATATCGAGACGATTGGAGATAGCACAGGATGAAGATTTTTACTCAGGGTTTACTCCCGAAAAGAACAGCAAGAGAGAGCTGGAAAAACAAAACTGAAAGTCTCAACCTGGACAAAGACGGGAACAAGCTATGGAAGCTAGTCAGAGCCATGAACGACGAAACCCCTTCAAACAAACAAATTACCATCAAGCAGGGCGAAAACTTGCTCACATGAAAAAAAGCCGCAAACGCTTTTGTAGAACACTATGCCAAAGCAAACCACATCGAGGTCCCTGCAGATAGGCATACATACATTAGTGAAGAGCAAAAGGGGCACGACAACATCAATACGGCACCAGAAGAGCATATGATGGCCAAATTAACAATGAGTGAAATGGAAGAGGCCATGAGAACATTAAAGAAAAGGAAATATCCCGGAAAAGACGGGATAACAAACGAAATGCTGATGGGGCTGGGCCAAACAGCGAAGAGGAAACTGCTATCGGTCCTGAACCAAAGCTGGAAAAGGGGAATTGTACCTCAGGCATGGAAAGACGCAGTACTTGTACCAGTACCAAAGAGAGGAAAGGACAAAGCAGATCCAAATGGATACAGGCCTAACAGCCTACTGAGCTGTGTCGGCAAACTGATGGAACGTATGATAAACACCAGACTGATGTGGCATCTGGAAGAAAAACACATACTAATTCCACAGCAAGCCGGCTTTAGACAGCACAGATCCACTGAGGACCAGGTCATCCTCATAGCCCAGGAAATAGAAGATGCCTACCAGGCACAGAAACACACAGTAGCGGTTTGGGTGGACCTGGAAAAGGCATTTGACAAAGTCTGGAAAGACGGACTTAGAGTCAAGCTAAGGAGAAGTGAAGTTTGTGGGAGAATGTACAAGTGGATCAACCACTACCTCAAACAAAGAACGGCCAGAGTCCAAGTACAAGGGCAGATGAGCAAAAAGGTGACACTCGAGCAGGGAGTACCCCAAGGGGGAGTACTGTCACCCACACTCTTCCTGGTGTATATAAACGACATTACAGAGAATATACCAAGAAGAGTCCATAGCTCAATGTTTGCAGACGATCTGGCTATGTGGACCTCTGAAAAGAATCTCACCATAGCAAGAAATCTGATGCAGACGGCCCTAACATCGCTGGAAGAGTGGGCGAACTCATGGCTGGTCAAAATAAACGAGGAGAAAACCACATGTACAATATTCTCGCTTTCAATCAAACCCCAAAATACCAAATTAAGCTTAAATGGCAAATTCTTGCAGCCAAAACAACCCAAACTATCTGGGAGTCACATTTGATCGGCGCATGACATGGAAAAGTCAGATCGAGAGAAACCGAATGAGAGCCAGAGAAAGAATGGCAATCATGAGGAAACTTGCTGGCACAAGCTGAGGAGCAGACGAAAGCATACTAAAGAAACTGTACACTGGAAGAGTGAGACCAGTTCTCGAGTATGGCATTGCGGCATGGACAACAGCAGCAAAGGCGAACTTCGATAAAGTTCGCAAACTTCAAAACCAAGCCATGAGAGTTATAACAGGAGGCATGAAGTCAACGCCAATTGTAGAACTTGAAAAGATTACAAAACTGCAATCCATGACCGATAGAAGAGACTGCAGAGCCCAGCTGCAGTCAGAGAAACTCCGAAGACTGACTGACCATCCAATGCACCAGAGACTAAACAATTTGGGAAATGGGAAACTAAAGCGGAGAAACTTTGCAGAAATAGCCAAAGCAAAGATGCACGAAGATCCCATAAACGCACTAACAACACCAAAGCCCATTACTACTGTACGAAAAAACCTACCTGGAGGCAGGATATATTTCCAGAGGTGGTAGAAAATATACCAGGTATTGGAAACAAAAACTGCCAGACTGAAAAAGAAAGGAGAGATACTACCCTAAGCTTTATATCAAAAAACTACCCAAGCATGGACTGGACCCATGCATAAACCGGTGGTTCTGTAACAAACACTACACAGAACGGAGGGGCAGGAGCATTCCTGAACCTACCAAATGGCAGAAAAATAACACTGTCATTCGCTACTGGTAAGTACACAAGCAATTTCAGAGCGGAGGCAGAGGCACTGAGGGCGGCAGTGGAAGAAATGGTGACACATAAAGAAAATGAAAGCCATACAGTCCTGCTTACAGATGCTCTCGCCGTAGTCACAGCGCTAAAAAGCCAGAAAAACACTGAGCTTAATGACTTAAGAGCAGCACTCTGTCAATTATGCCAGCAGTCCGCACCAAAAAGGGTAGTGGTACAGTGGGTCCCATCACACTGCAACATCCAAGGCAACGAGGATGCAGACAGACTGGCAAAAGAAGGTGCAAGACTACCACAAACAGATACAAGTATGACGTACGAAGAGTCAAAACGGCTTATCATAGCCAGATACATGACCAAATGGGAAACCGAACATACTGGTTACACCAAAAACGATGCCTATTACCAGTTGAACAGAAGAGAGCAGGTCGTTGTCTTCAGACTTCGCACTGGCCACAATAGACTGAGGTACCACCTATTCAACAAATTGAAGATAGGTGGCACCGACGAATGCCCGTGTGGTACCGGGAAAATGACCGCTGAACATCTGCTGCAGAACTGCCCGACATACGAGGATCAGAGAGAGCAGATGTGGCCATCACCAGTGGAACCATAAGACAAGCTCTATGGCACTGTCGACAGCCTCAGGATGACCGCCGCTTTTTTCGAAAAAATAATGGTTACTGTCTGACTGAAGAAGAAGAAGAACTCCCGAAAAGGGATTACACGATTAATGAATGATCGAAGCAGGGATTAAACTATTCATGAATCGTTAAAGCAGATGTTAAATGATTTATAAATGATGAAAGCAGGGGTTAAATGATTAATGCATTATTGAAGAAGGGATAACATGATTAATGGATGATTGAAGCAAGTGTTAAATGATTTATAAATGATTGAAGCAGGGGTTAAACGTTTAGTGATTAATTGAAGAAAGGGTAACATGATTAATGCAGCATTGAAGCAAGCAAGTGTTAAATGATTAATGAATAATTGAAGCACGTGTTACAGGTTTAACGATTGAATGAGTTGTTTAAGTGACAGACGTGCAGTTATGAATGGCTAATGTTTGGATGTAGGGATAAATGGATTAGTGGAGAGGTACGTGTAATGGTGGATGGGTGAATGCATTAATAGAGAAATAGATCAATGAATGAATGAGTGAATGGATTTACAGAAGTGTAAGTGAATTAATGGTTGGGTAAATCAATGGCTGGTTGTATAAATATATTAATGCTGATGTTAATTAATTAATTTATGTGTAAATAGATTAATGACTGGGTGAGTGGATTAATAGTGGGATCAATGGATCAGTTAAGGGTGAATGGATATATGTAAGAGTAAATGAATTAGTGTAGGTGTGAATGAATTAGTAGAGGGGTGAATTTATGGATAACTTCTACCTCACCACACATACTCTAATCTGAGTTTGCTCCGTCATAAACCCGCCAGCTTACAGTTTTTACAGACGAATCCAAGAAGTCTTTGGTTAAAAGAACAGGGATTCGTCTATCCTTGTACACCAGCTCTATGTGCATGTCTGCTACCTCAGCCTCTTCGCAGAACACTGAAAATAATGGTCATAACAACACTGACTGACTTTATCATGACTTGGGATTTCTGTCAGTAAGTAATATAATATAATAAAACTGATCGATTCTATCACTCGTGTGGTTTTCCAGGATAAACAAACATGGGGTAATTATGTATTAATTTACCCCAAACAAAAGAAATATATATTTATATCAACGAATTTGAGGTGAATAGTCTAATTTGTCTAATTTGTGAAATAATTTGTAAATGTTAGGTGTGTCATTTAATTCTACAAGAATGGACGAGCAAACATGCTTATCTTCTTTCTGCCGTCTAAGCAATGATTTGTTGGGGAATTTGTCAATGTTCGTCCATCATAAGGAGAGTGGCATCCAGTTTCTGGAATCTGTCAACGTTGGTCCATCATAAGGAGAGTGGCATCCAGTTTCTGGGATCTGTCAACGTTGGTCCATCATAAGGAGAGTGGCATCCAGTTTCTGGGATCTGTCAACGTTGGTCCATCATAAGGAGAGTGGCATCCAGTTTCTGGGATCTGTCAACGTTGGTCCATCATAAGGAGAGTGGCATCCAGTTTCTGGAATCTGTCAACGTTGGTCCATGATAAGGAGAGTGGCATCCAGTTTCTGGAATCTGTCAACCTTGGTCCATGTTAAGGAGAGTAGCATCCAGTCTCTGGAATCTGTCAGCCTTGGTCCATGTTAAGGAGAGTAGCATTCAGTTTCTACACCATCATGGCATTATCCATGCTGTCAGACGATGTTATAACAACCGTGTTATCTAACAATAACCATAACCCTATCCCAACCATAACACAAATCCTAACCCTAACTATAACCATAACCCTAACTTATTCACTAGGCTTTCGAAAAATTGAATATAGTCATCTTTTCTATCCATTCTTCTTTATCTTTACCTATTTATTTAAAAACATAATTATATCGACTTGTCCCCCCATTAACCCGAAATGGAATGTCCCGTTACGTACGATAGGAACCAAGGGAACTCTATTTGAGGGGAATTAAAACGCAAGTACCAAACGTGGCGTGAAGTGAAGTGAAGTGAAAATAAATTGGATGCGTACAGCTTTTAGAGCAAGGTGATGTAAATGTAACTGATTGTATACAGACTCTGCAGAGTCTTCTAAACCAGTATAAAGACGTTAAGTTTAAGTTTAAGTGGCCCTACATTATAATTAGCTTAACTTAGCCAGATTTTACACCATTGTGTTCCGGAAGCAAAAATAACTTGACAACTACTTCCTTCTCAGAGGAAGCGACTATAGAGGGGTGTATATGCAGCTCGCAATCTGCAATAATGTAAAAACGATTGTTCCAAAACCACACTGCACATGACTGGAGCTAGGCTTCCATTAAAGCTGGTAAACCTAACGTTCTGTTGGTTCCACATTTTACAGTATATGTTCAACATGCATTGGATTTACCCAAATCATCCTACGACAGGAATAGAGGACTAAAAATAGGAACGTGGAATGTCCGTACACTATATCAGACGGGAAAACCGGACAACTTGATAATAGCGGCAGGGGCTATAGATATAGAATATAGATATATCAAGAGTGGCAGAAACAAGATGGAAAAACACTGAATACACACAGAAAGATAAATACATCTTCATACATTGAGAAGGCGAACAACATATAAGAGGAGTCGGTATACTGTTAATCAAAGAACTAGCAAAACACATATGTGGGTACTGGATACTTAACGATAGAATGATTATTTATGATGCTATTGAAAATCAGCGCAATAACATTTTAAAATGTATATTCTAGAAACTTAAGCACCAATCTGAGATTAAAGCGAAGAACAATTCCATGATTATTATGTAGACATCAAGCAGTAATTTAATACAGTGGCATCAACAGATATATTAATTATTATAAGCGACATGAATGCTAAAGTAGGAAAAGGGAAATATAAAAAACATTGTGGGAATAAATGGAATTAGAACATAGTACAAAAAAGGAAAGAGGAGAAAGACTGATCCAATTCTGAGAGGAAAAATAATTTAGTATTTATAACACTTTTTTTTAAACAGCATATAAGAAAACTATATACATTGAAACGCCCAGGAGATAAGACAAGGAATCAAATTTATTTTGTTATGATCGAAAATAAATTAAGAAATAATGTAAAGAACGCCAAGACATACCCAGGAGCAGACATTAACTCAGACCACAATCCTGTTTGTATAAAACTATATCACTCAAAACTGAAAACCACAGAGAACAAGGACGAATGTTTATATCCTCTCTATGATAAGGACTCCACACTTGTACACAGTACTCCAACCTAGGCCTAACTAATGATTTACACAGTTTGACTATCACTTCCTTGACCACCAACGTTGTGCAGCGCTAAAGTAACAAGTCAATCTCAAATGGAATGATAACTAAAAGACAAAGTTTACGCAACAAACGCAAATATAATTATACATAAACGAGGGGGCTTGAAGTTACAATTATTTAAAAAAATTTTTTATTCCGAAAGAGACAATACTGAATAATTTGTTGACGTAGCCCGCATTGTTTTCGATAGAAGTACCCCAACGGCTATAAAGTGCACGCATTTCTTCAGAAAAAAAATATCTTGATCGCATGCACCACCTTCTGAACCTCTTCGACGGACCTGAAAGTCTTTCCTCCCAATGCCCATTTTAGTCGTCGAAAGACGTGAAAATCACATGGGGCTAGGTTTGGTGAGTACGGTGGATGTGATTGACACTGAA
Source organism: Ariolimax columbianus (assembly GCA_036924085.1). Lineage (NCBI taxonomy): Eukaryota > Metazoa > Mollusca > Gastropoda > Stylommatophora > Arionidae > Ariolimax > Ariolimax columbianus. The sequence goes on from JAVGWX010000009.1 coordinate 4,914,808, forward strand.
AGTGGAGGTCCTGGATGGCTGAAGCCGTTGCATGGGCAGTATTTGGTCGAGCATTATCATATTGCAAAAGGCTACCTTTACTCAGAAGTCCAGGCCATTTGGATTTGATTGCGGGTCAAAGATGATTCCTGAGAAGATCTGTATACGTGGCACTGGTGACAGTCTTCCCTCTGAACATGTGTGCTCTAAAATGACGCCTCGTTCATCCCAAAGAGAGCTAGCTTAACCTTCCTTGCAGATTGCTGAGTGTGAAACTTCTTCGGTTTCGGCGAGGAGGGATGACAGGCATCAAAGCGTCGTTGTTTCAATTCTGGAGCCAGCTGCCGTGGCACCCAACTTGCGGACACTTTGTTGTGGTACTGTAGCACATCATGGATCATGTGGTGTGCTGAACCTTGACTGATGTTCAGATGTGCGGCAACTTCATTCACAGTCAATCGGCGATTTTCTATTACGAGGCGGTCAACTGCTGCAATCGATTCTGGGGTCACTGCTCGGTGTGCCTGTCTTGGTAGTGACCAGTCTGTCACAAAACTCATGTCGTTTTGGAACTTCCTACTCTACTCATACACTTGCTGGAATGAATGGCATGCATCACCGTACTGCTCCTTCATTCGCTAATGAATTTCTATAGGTTTCACCCCTTCGCTGCTAAAAGAAAACGGATAACAGAACACTGCTCCTGTTTGGTGCATGCCAATAGTGGGGTGGCCATCTTTTTAACTACAATTGTGACGTCATGTTGTTTGTCTGCGCGTGATGGTACTTGCAAGACACTACTGACATCTTTAGCAACCATATTAACAAGTCACAATGCAAAGGCATAGTTTTTCTAATTTCTGTTCCACTTTTAAAGTTTTGGTTTGAAGCCCCATCGTATATTAAGATCAGTATATTTTAATGTAAGTGTATTTTAAGATATGTATATTTTAAACAATATTTGTATTTTTAGCGATTTGTGTTGCTGCTTTGTAGAGACATCACTAAACAGATCAAAGTCCTGAACAGTACTGGACTCTGAACAAACAACATCACGTCGGCACTGCGAAGTATGATTGAAGTCAGTGTAGATATTCAAACTATTTTATAATGGTAACATATGGAGACAAATAACATTTGTTTACATATATTTATAAACTTACTTCCTTGATGATACGCGGATAACTTCAAAGCCGTGAAGTATTAGAACAAAAGCGATCACAAAGATATTGTAACCTGTTTATGACCACAATCAAAATTATACGTCTGGTAGTAATGATACAGTTTATCTAACCGTGCACAGTTGTCGAGTGAAATGGGAAAAATACACAAAGGTGTGCTGCATCAACACACACCGCCTGTATCAGGCGTGGCCTAAATCAACTCGCTTCGCATAACAAGCTTTCAAAGAAAATATGTTGGCAATACTATTGATATATTTTAAATGGTTAATATTACAAGACCGATTAACATACGACAGTATTAAATATAATTTTCTAAGAACTGTGTTCTAAAAGTTGTTTAAAGTAACAAATATTTTCTTGAAAAGTGGTGACTGTATAGGGGAGTTTCCCATTAAAGATCTACTCTATTATTAGAACAACACAGGCGTCATGATGTGTAGGTCCATTTATGAACTTAATGCTATTATCCATACATGTAATTCTTTATTCCTTTTCCTAAGTCTCTCTCTTTCGTTGATAAACTTAATGTTATTATCCATACAGGTAATTCTTCCTTCTTTTTGGAAGTCTCTCTCTTTCGTTGAAATGAGACGCTATGTTTCGTTTAGAAGTGTCATAATGTGCTTCCGATTTCAACATGCGTTTGAGGTTTGCCTTCTGAAAATATGAGTGACTGTAGTATAACTCCACATCCAATAATGGCTGAAATACTAGGAATTTTGTACAAAAACAGTAATGGAAACGTATGAACGTTTCAACCAGAGTAAGTCTTTAAGTCTGGACAACTGTCATTTTCGTCATTCACTGTCAAATAGCCACATCTTTTTTTCTTCCCTAAAGTGAAAAAACTCAACGGAATCACCTTATGAACTCGGAATAGGCCAGTTCATGGGAAGTAAATGCTGTCCAGACACACGAGACAATCAGAAATAACGTTAGGTTCATGACACAACCAACGAACCAATGACAGCCACGCTCTATCAGTCCACTCTGGAAAAGAAGACTTTTTCTTAAGCTTATACACAACATTCCCAACTTCAGCGAAAAAGTCACATACAGAAGAGCAAAAAAAAACAAAAAAACGCATAACCACCAAATACATCAACCAGATATTTCCACCAAAATCATGAACCAACGCATAAACGGATGGTTCAGTAATAAATGCCACAGAAAATATAGGATTCGTCGCCATAAAACTACAAAATGAAGTCTACTAAACATGAATTGCCACTAGGAAATACTATAACAGCGTCGATGCATACCAATCCACGAGACAGGCAGTTGCAATCATCATAAACTGTAATGAGAGAGTAGAAAAGTGGCCATATTTACAGATGCTCTTTCATTTTTGTTAACAGCTCCCAAGAAGCAGCACAAAAATGGAATCTGCCCCCTTGGAGACTCATTTGAACTATTGGCCCAATCTTACAGTAGAATCATAATCCAGTGGATACCAGCCCACAACAATATAACAGGCAACGAGGAAGCATACACGCTGCAAAAGAAGGAGGGATTCTGCAATAGGAGGACACAGCGAGCATATGACGAGACAAAATCAATCATCAAGGTCATGTTCAAATCAAAATGGAACAAAGGCCACTCTGGCTATATAGAAAATGACGCCTAACCCAACTTGTTTACTACGCACGGGACGAGAAAAACTCAGATGTCATCTATGTAGTAAGTTCAAGATTGGCACTACTGATCTCTACCTGTGGCACAGTCACCATGGCAGAGAAACACATTCTGCCCATCACACACCAGTGAAAGGAGTAGCAACAAACAATGTCCTTTCACGAGAAACTCTACCAAAGTGTACAGAGCATCGAACTGACTGCTGCCTTTGTTAGATTAATTAAAGTCAAAGTATGAAGATGAACGAAGATGTAACAGAAGAAACAGCGACATCTATTTCCCGCCAAAATGTTTTGTCCTATTTAATAAGGATCTTCTCGTCACCAAACAGTTTATACAACAATTGACCACAGCTATTTCTTGTATAGCCTTGGTGGTCTGATGATTCTCTGGTCACCAAACAGTTTATACAACAATTGACCACACCTATTTCTTGTATAACCTTGGTGGTCTGATGATTCTCTAGCTACCAAACAGTTTATACAGCAGTTGACACACCTATTTCTTGTATAACCTTGGTGGTCTGATAATTCTTTCGTCACCAAACAGTTTATCCTTGAACAGGGTTAGAGAGGGCTACGTTGTCACTCTGTAACGAACGTAAGTCAGTGAGTAGGTCACAAACTGTTATGGAATAGAAAACAATGTTGTTTTAAGATTTTTAAAGTGCCTTTAGGTGGCAGTAACATATATATTTGTGATTACTGTAGGTAGCAGACTATAGGTGTCGTATGCACATGCGCAGCTCTGATACAAAATGGCGACCGTGCTCACATCGCGCTATTTTTTTTTTTGGTGGCAAAAGGACTTTCTGCAAAAATGATATTCATAAGGGACTGCTTCCTGTTTGCAGCTGAACATGTTTGTTGCGTAAATCGGAGAATAACTGGGTCAATAAATGTTGTCTAGGGACGCTCAAAAAGTGCGGATGAAGTCCGACATGACAGACATGATCATATTGCAACAGAAGTATCTGTGCGGAGGAAAAGTGGGTTGGAGGGGGGGGGGGAATTCAAGTTAGCAGACAAGTAACGATGGGCAGTGTAGCAGCTGGAATAGGGCGTTGTCATGGTTTAGCTTACGTTATAATGTTTGATCGATTGCATTTAATGAAAGTGTGCAAACGATGGATACAAAGACAACTGACTGACAGACGAACACAAAATGAACCGAATGGGCCTGTCCTTACAAAATCTCTGTCAGTATTGAGATACAAAAAATAACATGCTGAATAGGATTGTTATTGGAGATGAATCATGGGTTTATCACTACCAACTCGAATCAAAGGGTGCTTCAATACATTCTTCTTCCCAGAAATTCAAGGTTACACCATCAACAAGGAAGGTTAACCTTACAATGTTTTGGCATTCTTATGGAGTGCTGTTGGCCAATTTTCAGAAGAAAGGCGACAATGTGAATGTTGAAGCGTAATGTGAAGTTATTTTGATGATTCAGGATGCAATTATAAGAAAATGTCAAGTTCTGATGACCAGAGGAGTACTGATTCATCATTATGTCGAACCACAGCCATTGAAAGAGTGTATGCTCAAATCACAGCCATTGAAAGAGTGTATGCTCAGACCACAGACATTGAAAGAGTGTATGTTTAGACCACAGCCATTGAAAGAGTATATACAAATGTGACTGAGACAGCAGATCAAAGGTTTATTTAATACAGGTTTTGGTGCACCGATAAAGCTGTAGGAAACGTGTATCAATGTTGGTAGAAATTATGATGAGAAATAGGAGATAATTGATGTGCAATAAATATTTTCAAGTTCGTATCTCATTTAGATTTTTTAAAAAGCAATTTGTGATCTATTTAATGACTTGCCCTAGTACTATCATGGAGTTAGACTGACCTGGTAAACATGTGTCACTGTTGGCTTGTTTTTACCATACGATTTGCCTTCCTTAGCCCTGACACTACACCCACTCAGCAGAGTAACAGATATGTGTCATTCTTAGTCTGGCACTTACTCTTGGACCTGTCTGACCTGTGAGAGCCTGTTGATAGCTGATAGGCCCGGCATAGCTCTTATGGTCATGAGTGTACACCGACACACATACACGCACGTGCACGCACGCACGCTCAGCGCGCACACACACCTCGAAAAGGCAGAATTACACGGTTAATATAACATTTATTACAACTTCTAACAATATTTTACGTAATAAACACCGAAACCAGGAAGTAAATATTATTGGTCTCAGAGCAGACCAAACTAAACACATCACAGAGGAAGCCAATTAACACAAAAAACTGATTCATTTGTAAATTCTGGTTTCCTTTTTTTGTATCTTCTGTCTAATCTGTTCTGAAAGGTTTCCTTAGCAAATGGTTTCTGTGACGACTTTGTGATTGAAAGAGCCATGGATATAACCCATGCCAAACTGAGAGAACGAAATAAGAAAAGAAGATAATTTTTAAGCAGTTTTGGTGAACAACTCGACAACTCGGTGCAAGAATAAATGACATCTCTAGAAGCAATATTCTATTTACGGTACAGGAATAAATGACAACTTTAGAAGCAATATTCCATTTACGGTTCATGAATATATGACAGCTCTAGAAGCAATATTCTATTTACGGTTCACGAATAAATGACAGCTCTAGAAGCAATATTCTATTTACGGTACAGGAATAAATGACAACTTTAGAAGCAATATTCCATTTACGGTTCATGAATATATGACAGCTCTAGAAGCAATATTCTATTTACGGTTCACGAATAAATGACAGCTCTAGAAGCAATATTCTATTTACGGTACAGGAATAAATGACAACTTTAGAAGCAATATTCCATTTACGGTTCATGAATATATGACAGCTCTAGAAGCAAAATTCTATTTATGGTTCATGAATAAATGACAGCTCTAGAAGCAATATTCTATTTAACGGTTCATGAATAAATGACAACCCTAGAAGCAAAATTCTATTTATGGTTCGTGAATAAATGACAACCCTAGAAGCAAAATTCTATTTATGGTTCATGAATAAATGACAGCTCTAGAAGCAATATTCTATTTATGGTTCATGAATAAATGACAGCTCTAGAAGCAATATTCTATTTACGGTTCGTGAATAAATGACAACTCTAGAAGCAATATTCTATTTAACGGTTCATGAATAAATGACAACCCTAGAAGCAAAATTCTATTTATGGTTCGTGAATAAATGACAACCCTAGAAGCAAAATTCTATTTATGGTTCATGAATAAATGACAGCTTTAGAAGCAATATTCCACCAATAAATCAATCAATCAATCAAAATCGTGCAGCTTTATGTACAGCAAATGTTTTCAACAAATACACAGCAAGTCCACGTGACCTGTACCATCCGTTTTAGTTGTGTCCCTGTTCTTCGAGTTTTCTTTATGTTTACTCGAGCTCTCCTCTACGTGTGTGTCTGCCTCTACTTCTCCTGCCTTAGAGATTCCAGAACAGAGACTGTCATGTAATGCTGCCAGCTGATTTCCTTAATGTGAACTCTATCGAACACCTTCGCCTTCTACAAATGTCATCTTCCAGCGATATCTGTCTGGTTATGTCCAACAGTTCCACATAGGTGATCATATCATACCATGTCATCTTCCAGCGATATATGTCTGGTTCTGTCCAACAGTTCCACATAGGTGATCATATCATACCATGTCATCTTCCAGCGATATATGTCTGGTTCTGTCCAACAGTTCCACATAAGTGATCATATCATACCATGTCATCTTCCAGCGATATCTGTCTGGTTCTGTCCAACAGTTCCACATAAGTGATCATATCATACCATGTCATCTTCCAGCGATATCTGTCTGGTTCTGTCCAACAGTTCCACATAAGTGATCATATCATACCATGTCATCTTCCAGCGATATATGTCTGGTTCTGTCCAACAGTTCCACATAAGTGATCATATCATACCATGTCATCTTCCAGCGATATCTGTCTGGTTCTGTCCAACAGTTCCACATAAGTGATCATATCATACCATGTCATCTTCCAGCGATATCTGTCTGGTTCTGTCCAACAGTTCCACATAGGTGATCATATCATACCATGTCATCTTCCAGCGATATCTGTCTGGTTCTGTCCAACAGTTCCACATAAGTGATCATATCATACCATGTCATCTTCCAGCGATATATGTCTGGTTCTGTCCAACAGTTCCACATAAGTGATCATATCATACCATGTCATCTTCCAGCGATATCTGTCTGGTTCTGTCCAACAGTTCCACATAAGTGATCATATCATACCATGTCATCTTCCAGCGATATCTGTCTGGTTCTGTCCAACAGTTCCACATAAGTGATCATATCATACCATGTCATCTTCCAGCGATATCTGTCTGGTTCTGTCCAACAGTTCCACATAGGTGATCATATCATACCATGTCATCTTCCAGCGATATCTGTCTGGTTCTGTCCAACAGTTCCACATAAGTGATCATATCATACCATGTCATCTTCCAGCGATATATGTCTGGTTCTGTCCAACAGTTCCACATAAGTGATCATATCATACCATGTCATCTTCCAGCGATATCTGTCTGGTTCTGTCCAACAGTTCCACATAAGTGATCATATCATACCATGTCATCTTCCAGCGATATCTGTCTGGTTCTGTCCAACAGTTCTACATAGGTGATCATATCATACCATGTCATCTTCCAGCGATATCTGTCTGGTTCTGTCCAACAGTTCCACATAAGTGATCATATCATACCATGTCATCTTCCAGCGATATCTGTCTGGTTCTGTCCAACAGTTCCACATAGGTGATCATATCATACCATGTCATCTTCCAGCGATATATGTCTGGTTCTGTCCAACAGTTCCACATAGGTGATCATATCATACCATGTCATCTTCCAGCGATATATGTCTGGTTCTGTCCAACAGTTCCACATAGGTGATCATATCATACCATGTCATCTTCCAGCGATATCTGTCTGGTTATGTCCAACAGTTCCACATAGGTGATCATATCATACCATGTCATCTTCCAGCGATATCTGTCTGGTTCTGTCCAACAGTTCCACATAGGTGATCATATCATACCATGTCATCTTCCAGCGATATCTGTCTGGTTCTGTCCAACAGTTCCACATAAGTGATCATATCATACCATGTCATCTTCCAGCGATATCTGTCTGGTTCTGTCCAACAGTTCCACATTAGTGATCATATCATACCATTAAATCTCTCTATTCTGTCTGGTTCTGTCCAACAGTTCCACATTAGTGATCTTACCATACCATTACATCTCTCTATTCTGCACGTCAACCGATGTATAATAGTCTATACCCTTTTTGAGCTGTTTATTCTCCATGTTTCAGAGCCATACAATAAAGCTAGCTTTACATTGGCATTGAATTTTTGTATTTTCGTTTTGAATTAATATTGTTATTTATTACCGCATGTTCTCTTATGCAATTGAAGCTCCTCTTGTCTTTTCAAATTACCATTTAATATTCTCATCCGTACCCCTAGCTCTGTATACATAATAATAACGAAGATATATGCATGTTGGGGACGGCGTGGCCTAGTGGTTAAGTGGCACGGCTCACAACCAGAAGGTGCTGGGTTCGATCCCCATCACATCACCGGCCGTTACCCCGGGGAAGCAAACCCTTAGAAAATGCAGGAGGAAGCAGACCCTTACATAAAATGCGTGCTGAAGTCGGATGCACTGGGCCGACAGGCGCAAAATAAAAACCACAGTGCAACGCACACCGCCTTGGGGATTAGAGCAAATAAGGCGAAAGCAAAAAAAAAATAAAAAAAATAAAAAATATGCATGTTTTCACATCTTGTCGGTGTGTGTCTCCCAACACAATCTGATTGTGGAGCCGGGCAGTGCATGTGCTGTAGTGATCAGCGGTCCAGAGCCGAGAAGTGCATGTGTTGTAGTGATCAGCGGTCCAGAGCCGAGCAGTGCATGTGTTGTAGTGATCAGCGATTTCAAGCACAATGCTTTCAAGCTACCAAGACACTTCTCTCCCTCCATGTCGTGATCATGGATAACAGGCTACAGTAGAGCATACTAGCTAAGAAGAAGGGATAGAAGTGGTAAGGCTAACCTAATATCCACAAATGCCATGGTGAAGTCGGATGTGGTGGACCGAAAGGTGCAAATATCGCAGTCAAGCTGTAAACTAGCGACACAGCGCATTACGTTCTCCGGACTACATCTTGGTACTTGCAAAGCCCTTTTCAGGGCTTGTTAGATGGAATTTGAGAAGGAACGACGGAGAAGAAAGACGAGGAAGTCCCAAATTATATGACCTCTCATCACGTATATATATGTGATTGTGTATTTGATTGCGTATTTGATTGTGTATTTGATTGTGTATTTAATTGTGTATTTGATTTTAATTATGGAACATACGAGCCAAGTAATCGGCAAACTTCAGATCATCAAGTTGTTTTGTAAAATTCAACAAAATTCCATTTTTCATGCTGTTGTTTTCATAATCCAGTCAATAACCCACATCAAGGTAAATCGTGACAAGATACAGCTCTGTTTCATACCAGTTGTTATATCAATGGACTCCTGCTGAAGTCGGATGTGTTGGACCGAACGGTGGAAATATCGCAGTCAAGCTGTAAACTACGACACAACGCATTCCGTTCTCTGGACGAAATTCTACTACTTAAGCCCTTTTCACGGTTTGGTAGCGGAAGATTGAGAACGAACGAAGCCAAGCCAAGCCATATCAATGGACCCAGGAGGAAACTAACCCTAATGTCTTAGTCTTAGTCGACCTGTCCTATACAGGAGCAAAAGCCTCTGTGCAGGTCCCATCTCTGGTGTGAGCTGGATGTAGCCCGGGAGATGATTTCCTGCTTAGTGGGCTAGGCTCGAGCAGCTTATTACTCCACTATGGAGGGTGGTTAACTGATGTGCTAGTCCATCTTAATAGACTCAAACACTAGAGCAAAGTAGACCCGCAGTCACATCCACACACACAACCACTCATATACATATGGTTTTATATTACAGGGCTCCTATTGTGACAACGTCCCAGGTGGCGGGGAATGCTAGGCTTGCCATCACTCCAGATGAGCCGAGAAAATAAAGGGAACAAAGAGATACCTCACTCACATGCATATGCTACGTTTCTGGCAGGACGTGACGATCCTGAGACACAGTTACACTGGACTGCCTCTCCTCCGGGATAGTACCAACTAGTACATAGTCCATCATATCATATCATTGCCAAACCCTATAGACACGAGTGGGGAAGACTCGTTAGTCCTGCAAGACAACTTTCCTAAGAGAGACAACTCTGACCAAAAACAACTGCTGCCTTGCAGATAGGCTGGGGACAGCAAAAGGCTAAGGAGGGCATCCCTACAGAAACGCCTGTTGAAATCGGATGCACTGAGCCACAGGCTTAACAAAATAAAACAGTGCAACGTAAATATCGCTGTAAACAGCGTACGATGAAGAAGATATTACAGGGCTCGAAAAGAAGGGCAGAATGATACCATTGTAACCTGCCAAGCATGTCGTAGTGGCTAGACACATAACAGAAGCCTGTCTAATTGCAAAGTAAGAAGTAGAATACAACACAGGAAACAAACGACCACGCCGCCCCCCCCCCCCCCCCCCGTATATGTATTACTCTGAAGACGATCAAATCCTAACAAGCGTAGGTGAAGAAAGACTGCAACCTGACATGAATTTACTTGACGCGACTTGTGAACAATCCAACATGTTGATCAAAACATCAAAGGAGCGTCACTATGTAGATTAGCATAGCACCGGACCCATCTAGCACAAATGTACATCTGACTTGAATCCTGGTTTCCAATCAGGCAAGGTTGTCCGATGTCGGTAGCCAAAAGCTGCTTGGATCTGTGTCAGTCCTTCGCCCAAGGGTACCATGATGCTCCAAGGGTGTGGTGCAGGTCATCTCTCCATCTTGTTGGTGGGCGACCGTGTGGGCAGTTGTATTTATTTGGTCACCAGAAAGATAGCTTCTTCGTCCACCTGTCGTCAATCATGCGGACTATATGGCCGACCCATCTGTACTTTCGTATTAATGCAGACTTGACGACATCTCGGAACTATATCTGATGGCGGATGTCAGTATTTCGAATTTGGTCTCTTATTTAGAACACCTCGCTGCATCGCTGTTTCGGAAGTACGCAGAGACGTTCCGTACATATTAATCGTAAGAACTAAATCAGCCTAACAGTTCAAGTACATAACACGAATTTCCCCAACTAAATCCTCTCCTAATTCTTCAGTTATCCCAAGCTCTGAAGGTTTCCTTGCTGGTGCAGTAAGTTCCAGCATCACGAATCACCAACTTTTGAAGGTCGAACAGGAAACGCGATCAAGATGCTGAGCAGCGCATGCGCTGCAGTGGTCAGCAACCTATAGCTGACTGCTAGCGTCAGGGCCCACATTTCTGAATCTCCCAGGAGATGGGCTGGATCTCACCCTGGGGGCCACTCTCCCCCTTCTCTCTTCTCTCACCTCACTCTGTTTCATTTGACTCTGTCCTACAGTCACACTCTTGCACAACTTCCACACGCGCCTTCATGGTGAGGCTCTTCCATTGCACTTTGGTTGGGCTAGCTTCTGAGGCCGCACAAACCTAGCATAGGTACATACAGACGCACACATTCATCCAAGCACTGGTTTATGCGTCCTGATATCGCCCAATGGACTACGGTCTGGGGTGGAAGATGGCGCGCCTCCGCCAGTAGAAACTAGTGAGGCAAACATCTAAGCAACAACAACATAGTGTCAGGTCCAATGAACCATAGCTGCCAAGACCCTTCTACACCTCCACGCGGTGATCCTGGGTAACAGGCTGCAGCAGGGCAGACTGGCTAAGGAGAAGGGATCGAAGAGGGAATGCTAACCCGGTACTCAAAAAATGCTTGCTGAAGTCGGATGTATTGGACCGAAAGGTGCAAATATCGCAGCCAAGCTGTAAACGACAATACAACGCATTCCGTTCGCTGGACTACATTCTGCTACTTAACCCTTTCAGGATTTGGTAGTGGGAGATTGAGAACGAACGAAGAAGAAGAAGAACAGGAAACATAACTAGTATAACGATACATTACAATATTTTATTGGTTATGTCCCATAAGTTGACAGACGCGCCGCATGCACTATCATCAACAATGGATACATTTCTCCCAGCTGTTTGAGAGAGGAGACTAACGTCTTCTTAGTCTTAGTCGACCTAAACTTCTACAAGGCGGGACGGATACAGGTCCCAGCTCTCGCATGAGCTGGATGTACTCGGGAGAAGGACTTCCTGCTTAGCAAGCTAGGTTTAAGCAGCTTATTTCTCCGCTGCGATGGGACAAGTGCCGGTGAGGGTGATTAACCGATGTACAAGTCTATCTTTATAGACTCAATAACCAGAGCAAAGTAGACCTGCAGACTGTTAGGCGCCATCTATGCTGCTCTTAATAAACCACCTAACCATGGCGAGTGTTATGCCATGTCACACAGTTAGTCGCCACTTACGACAAGCTCTGTAAGTCAGTGGTCCTATTCTTGTCCTTGTCATACACTAAAACTCTGGTGGATCATTAACGTCTGGCCAAGCAAAACATACTGATCAGACAAGTCAATCAGAGCCAGGTAAAACATACTGATCAGACAAGTCAATCAGAGCCAGGTAAAACATACTGATCAGACAAGTCAATCAGAGCCAGGTAAAACATACTGATCAGACAAGTCAATCAGAGCCAGGTAAAACATACTGATCAGACAAGTCAATCAGAGCCAGGTAAAACATACTGATCAGACAAGTCAATCAGAGCCAGGTAAAACATACTGATCAGACAAGTCAATCAGAGCCAGGTAAAACATACTGATCAGACAAGTCAATCAGAGCCAGGTAAAACATACTGATCAGACAAGTCAATCAGTGCCAGGTAAAACATACTGATCAGACAAGTCAATCAGAGCCAGGTAAAACATACTGATCATATATGCCAATCATAGCCAGGTAAAACATACTGATCAGATATGCCAATCAGAGCCAGGTAAAACATACTGATCAGACAAGTCAATCAGAGCCAGGTAAAATATACTGACAAAGACGTCCACCTCGTCTTCCTCGTGGTTCTCACTGGACACGGCCTGTTCTTCTTAGCAGCTTGGCCAACGAGCTGGGGGTCCGACATGATCCCATTAGTAGTGAGCGACACGCAGGAGAAGCCAAGCATAGCACAACCACCTGCAGGACCGCGGTGCACTTTTATCAGCACGCTCGGGATGTGAAGAAAGCTGCTGTAACCCTCCACTCAACGCCTTTTCAGGCCACACAAAATAGTAAACTTACTCATTGTGGGCATTCACAATAACAACAACAACAACAACAACAATAACAACAACAACAACAACAACAATATCCCAGTCGCTGGAGTGCAGCGGAAGCGATACACGGTTCAAGAATGATAGGCTGCTTGGCCGCACAGTCGCCACTCAATGTACAGGCTAAGTCTATCGTACTGGCAGACACAACTTTTAGTTACATATAACAGGCTGAAATAGTTATCCATACATCCAGATTTAAACTATTGAAAAAGCAATGAAAATCACTTATCCATGAAAATTACTAACCCACAAAAGAGATTAGCCACGAAAAGTGCTATTTCTGTGGAGGGACATAGACTAGTTTAGTAGTCAACACAAAACTGAAGAGAATCCAACATACAAAAAATTTTTTTTTTTAAATGATAAAAATAATCTTCATAGACAGATGTCACAGAGAGCCCTCATTATCTGATATAGGTGATATATTCTAGGCCTTGTAAAGGACAGACCTCGTAACGATAATCAACGAAAAGGCCACTGGAGACTCAACTATCAACTGTTCTGTACATTTAATTTGGCAAAGGCGGCCATCATAGACGATGATGGCATAATTTATTTTTCTAGCGCTATTTTTAGTAAGGATTAACTGCACTACTTTTTATCCCCACTCTCTCGTCTCGAGCCGCCCACCCCAGTGGCAAGTCAAGGACAAGACGACTAGGGGGCGACTACGAGATGAAGGGGACTCCGCATTAAGCACCCGTGAAAAAGATGGCGGAGTCCGGAGTCGAACCCACACAACTTGATCATGAGGCCGACGGCTTTATCATTTCGCCACCGAATAGGAGGAAAAAGAGCACCTCTTCTTCTTTCTCTTTCTCATCCTCCTTCTTCCTCCGTTCTCCTTCTTCTTGCCTCTCCTTCTGTCCTCCTTACTCCTTATGTCTTCATTCCTCTTCCTCTTCTTCTTCTTCTTCTTCTTCTTCTTCTTCTTCTTCTTCTTCTTCTTCTTCTTCTTCTTCTGTATCAGAAACACGGACGATGCCACATATATCGATTCTCTGTCAGTCGTAGTGACCCTCATTATCAAGTGGCAAGTCCTATGCAGAACGTCGCTCTAATGACAGGTGATCTATAAGACACTCTATTCCTGGCCAGCTCTACCGCCTCTACCACTGTCAATCCTATAGTCTCTGTAGTACCCCTTGCCCATCTTATCCTCGGTCCGCCTCTTCTTTTTGCCAGGTACCATATCCTCTAGTAACGTTCTTTCTAGGCCATTGTGACGTTTGACGTGATCGATGTATGTTAATTTCCTAGACCTAATGTTGTTTACTAACCAGTTGTGTTCTATATCCAGCTCTTGTGGGATTTTTGAGTTTTTCTTTTTCGCTTTCCATGGTATTTTGAGCACCCTCTTGTAGCATTTTAGCTCGAATGATTACATATTCTTCTGTAGGGTTTGTGTGTTTGACGATGTCTACAATCCGTACGTTGCTATCGGGAATATGCAAGCCATAAGAGCTTCCTGTTTGTCATGTTTGTTGTGTCTTACCTTGTTCATTTTAGTTCAACTCTGTTGGCTCATGGCTATTCTTTTATTTGTTTCTTGTTGATAATCTCCGTTGTTGATTATAGTCGAGCCGAGATATACAAAACTCGTGACGTTCGGAACTTGCTGCTTCTCTAGGATAACTTTACGGCTGGATTTCGTCTGTCGGTGCTGATTGTCTAATCTTGCCGGTGTTTATGAATAAATTTTGTTTATCGTTGTATCATTTAACCGACAATTGTCTGCCCCAGCCCCTCGGCGCTCTTCGAGAGGACGACTGAATGATCCGTATATTTTAGTTCTGGTATTTCATTCCCGCCGACTGGTCGTTTTCTGTTTTATGTTTTATGCATAGATATTGAACAGATAAAGAAAGAGTATACATCCTTGTCTTACTCCCTTGTGCAGCTCGAACCAGTCTGAGATCTCTCCAGCTATTCTTCTTCTTCTTCTTCTTCTTACGCTGTCATACGTCGAGCTTTATTTTTTCGAAAAAAGAAGCGGTCATCCTGAGGCTGTCGACACTGCCATAGAGCTTGTCTAGTGTTGCCACTGGTGATGGCCACATCTGCTCTCTCTGGTCCTCGTATGTCGGGCAGTTTTGCAGCAAATGCTCAGCGGTCATTTTTCCGGTACCGCACGGGCATTCGTCAGTGCCACCTATCTTCAATTTGTTAAATAGGTGGTACCTCAGTCTATTGTGGCCAGTGCGAAGTCTGAAGACCACGACCTGCTCTCTTCTGTTCAATTGGTAATAGGCATCGTTTTTTGTGTAGCCAGTATGTTCTGTTTCCTATTTGGTCATGTATCTAGCTCTAAAAAGCCGTTTTGACTCTTCGAATGTCATACTGGTATCTGGTTGTGGTAGTCTTGCACCTTCTTTTGCCAGTCTGTCTGCATCCTCGTTGCCTTGGATGTTGCAGTGGAATGGAACCCACTGTACCACTACTCTTTTTGGTGCGGACTGCTGGCATAGTTGACAGAGTACTGCTCTTAAATCATTAAGTTCAGTATTTTTCTGGCTTTTTAGTGCTGTGACTACGGCCAGGGCATCTGTAAGCAGGACTATGTGGCTTTCATTCCTTTTACTCCAGCTATTCTGACCGCTGCGTATTTTCCGTTATACAAGAATTCGATCAGTCGAATTATTTGCATCCCAAGCCCCGTGTCTGCCATGATCTTCCATAACTTTTCGTGGCCTTCACAACCGAAAGCCTTGGTATAGTTTATGAAGCAGGCGTGTAGATCGACATTGAACTCTCTGCACTTTTGAATTTCGCATGTCAAGAATGTGATTCATCGTGCCTCTGCTCTGTCGATAACCTACCTGAGCGATACCACACACTCGCTGAATTTGTTTCCTAATCTTTTCATGATGATTTGACTAGGATGACTAAAATGAGCGATGGTACTGTAATTAGTGCATCGCTTCAGATCACTAGCCTTTGGGAATTGCAAATACACATATTTATGTCCATGCGGGGGTCCATGTTGTGATGTGTCAGATCTTCTTACATAAAGCGTGGTAGATCTTGAAGAGCCCACTTCACGTGCTTGTATCAATTCAGTATGTATATCATCACATCCTGGTGACGTTATTTTCGTGTTTCCCCCGTTGTCTTTGTGCATGTCTCAACAATATAGCTTCCATCTCTGGAGTATATCCTGGCTTTTCGCCTGTGTATTGCTTCCATCTCTGGAGTATATCCTGGCTTTTCGCCTGTGTATTGCTTCCATCTCTGGAGTATATCCTGGCTTTTCGCCTGTGTATTGCTTCCATCTCTGGAGTATATCCTGGCTTTTCGCCTGTGTATTGCTTCCATCTCTGGAGTATATCCTGGCTTTTCGCCTGTGTATTGCTTCCATCTCTGGAGTATATCCTGGCTTTTCGCCTGTGTATTGCTTCCATCTCTGGAGTATATCCTGGCTTTTCGCCTGTGTATTGCTTCCATCTCTGGAGTATATCCTGGCTTTTCGCCTGTGTATTGCTTCCATCTCTGGAGTATATCCTGGCTTTTCGCCTGTGTATTGCTTCCATCTCTGGAGTATATCCTGGCTTTTCGCCTGTGTATTGCTTCCATCTCTGGAGTATATCCTGGCTTTTCGCCTGTGTATTGCTTCCATCTCTGGAGTATATCCTGGCTTTTCGCCTGTGTATTGCTTCCATCTCTGGAGTATATCCTGGCTTTTCGCCTATGTATTGCTTCCATCTCTGGAGTATATCCTGGCTTTTCGCCTGTGTATTGCTTCCATCTCTGGAGTATATCCTGGCTTTTCGCCTGTGTATTGCTTCCATCTCTGGAGTATATCCTGGCTTTTCGCCTGTGTATTGCTTCCATCTCTGGAGTATATCCTTGTTCCCCGTCAGTTTATAGTTTCCATCTCTGGATTTTATCCTGACTCTCCATCAGTGTATTACCATCGCCATCTTGTATTTCAGGCAGTGCGGGTATGATCTTACCAGATAAGTGTTTTGACTTCTTTGAACGCGTCACCTTCCTTCTCTTATGTTTGCAACTCTTTTATCCAGTTGCATGTGTCCAAGATATGTTGTCCTCCCTAAATACTCTTCTGATTTCCTTTGTTCAGTTCCTATATTGCAGTATTGCGCTCCATGCCGGCTTGTTTTCGCTTTTATCTGTCATCTATGAGCCGTAAGGTTTACTCTACAATGTAACTCAGATTTTGGTGCCGTTTTCAAGTCATTTTGGAATGTGCCGATTGCACGAAATATCTCTTGGCTCTGTGGAAAGTTCGCTCTGGAGTCATATCGTCCTGTACCGCCATAAGTGCCTAGAATTTGTGTTGTATTTCTATGGAGTTCTCCGGAAAGTTCTGGAGTGACCCTCAGAAACTATAAAAACAACGATTTGAACAACTTGATAGAGTCATTCGCGAATACCAACTGTGATTACAATAGAGCGAGGACTCGAGGGATTTCAACACATTGTAAGACACATGGAAGGAATGAGTTAAGACTCGAGGGATTCCAACACACTAGAAGACACATGGAAGCAAAGAGTGAAGACTCGAGGGATTCCGACCCACTCTAAGACACATTGACATGAAGGTATAGATAAACTAGCCAAAGAAAGAGTAGGCAAAACCTAAACTGAAGACAGATCTACATACAAATAAATAAAGGTAATCATGAAAATGAACCTCAAAAACAAATGTCACAGAGAACACCCATCATCTGATCTAGCAAAAGCATACCACCTCTTGCTAAGAAGAGATGAAGTGACAATATTCAAAACACTATCAGGTTACATCAGCCTGAACAATCATGTATTCAACAGAATCAAAACAGCACACATACATGTGACATATGGAGTTGCAAAACACAGCTAAACATGTTCTCCAGGTGTCCCAGTGTCACGAGAGGAGCAATGTGACAACATGACCCACCCTCAACCCAAGTCGTGAGATATACTGCACGATGACGAGAATAGCCAGAGGCGGGCAGTCAAGTTAATCTCAGAACATATTTCTAATTATTTGAGAGCGAACGTGTGAAGGCTCCTGCTGTAAATTGGTTTATTACTTGCAGATGAAGAAGGCAAGAGATGTTATGGAAATAGGTTGAGATAAAGGTAGTCACATAGAGGACAGTAGGTCTGTGTGAGATAAAGGTAGTCACATAGATGAAACTATCGTCTGTGTGAGATAAAGGTAGTCACATAGATGACAGTAGGTGTGGGTGAGATAAAGGTAGTCACATAGAGGACAATAGGTCTGGGTGAGATAAAGGTAGTCACATAGATGAAACTATCGTCTGTGTGAGATAAAGGTAGTCACATAGATGACAGTAGGTCTGGGTGAGATAAAGGTAGTCACATAGATGACAGTAGGTCTGTGTGAGATAAAGGTAGTCACATAGATGAAACTATCGTCTGTGTGAGATAAAGGTAGTCACATAGAGGACAGTAGGTCTGTGTGAGATAAAGGTAGTCACATAGATGACAGTAGGTCTGGGTGAGATAAAGGTAGTCACATAGAGGACAGTAGGTCTGGGTGAGATAAAAGTAGTCACATAGAGGACAACATGTCTGGGTGAGATAAAAGTAATCACATAGAGGACAGTAGGTCTGGGTGAGATAAATTTAGTCATATATACGAAACTATCGTCTGTGTGAGATAAAGGTAGTCACACAGAGGCCAGTAGGTCTGGGTGAGATAAAGGTAGTCACATAGAGGACAGTAGGTCTGGGTGAGATAAAGGTAGTCACATAGATGAAACTATCGTCTGTGTGAGATAAAGGTAGTCACATAGATGACAGTAGGTCTGGGTGAGATAAAGGTAGTCACATAGAGGACAGTAGGTCTGGATGAGATAAAGGTAGTCACATAGATGAAACTATCGTCTGTGTGAGATAAAGGTAGTCACATAGATGACAGTAGGTCTGGGTGAGATAAAGGTAGTCACATAGATGACAGTAGGTCTGTGTGAGATAAAGGTAGTCACATAGATGAAACTATCGTCTGTGTGAGATAAAGGTAGTCACATAGAGGACAGTAGGTCTGTGTGAGATAAAGGTAGTCACATAGATGACAGTAGGTCTGGGTGAGATAAAGGTAGTCACATAGAGGACAGTAGGTCTGGGTGAGATAAAAGTAGTCACATAGAGGACAACATGTCTGGGTGAGATAAAAGTAATCACATAGAGGACAGTAGGTCTGGGTGAGATAAATTTAGTCATATATACGAAACTATCGTCTGTGTGAGATAAAGGTAGTCACACAGAGGCCAGTAGGTCTGGGTGAGATAAAGGTAGTCACATAGAGGACAGTAGGTCTGGGTGAGATAAAGGTAGTCACATAGAGGACAGTAGGTCTGGGTGAGATAAAGGTAGTCACATAGATGACAGTAAGTAGGTCTGTGTGAGATAAAGGTAGTTACATAGATGGCTTCATGTCTGGGTGAGATAAAGGTAGTCACATAGATGGCTTCATGTCTGGGTGAGATAAAGGTAGTCACATAGATGACAGTAGGTCTGGGTGAGATAAAGGTAGTCACATAGATGGCTTCATGTCTGGGTGAGATAAAGGTAGTCACATAGATAGCTTCATGTCTGAGTGAGATGAAGGTAGTCACATAGATGACAGTAGGTCTGGGTGAGATAAAGGTAGTCACATAGATGGCTTCATGTCTGGGTGAGATAAAGTGTCGGTGTCTGGTTGCCAAATCTTGCAGCTGGTTAGAAACGTTGATGCCTTGTATTTCTCGCGTGATGCGCTAGTGATATTATATAAATAAACATCTAACCGCACGCGACAGCTTGTAAGCGCGTGCAAGTGAGTAACCGGCACTTGAACCTGCATTCCACGTGCAAAACATGCAGATTATTTGTCCTCAACCTCCACCGTCTGTCAATCTCCATATTTCAAGCATATAGTAATTGTTATAACAAATATTATTATTAGAGAAAGTTCGAGTATATTATTCTTGCTGTAAGTTTGCACTTCTGTGTCGACTCAATTATCTTTGCAAATTTTATTATTTGTTAGATGTATCATTTGTCTCTTACGAAGACCTTGTGGCTGGTACGAGGGATTCGTTTTGTTTTTGCCTTGGTGTGGTAACTGTAATAATGGCTTGGCTTCGTTCGTTCTCAATCTCCTGCTACCAAACCCTGACACGGGCCTTAGTAGCAGAATGTAGTTCAGAGAACGCAATGCTCTGTGTAGTAGTATACAGCTTGACTGCGATATTTGCACCTTTCGGTCTAACACATCCGACTTCACCAATCATTTTTTGAGTACCGGGTTAGCATTCCCTTTTCGATCCCTTCTCCTTAGCCAGTCTGCTCTGTTGCAGCCTGTTATCCATGATCACCTCGTGGAGGTGTAGAAGGATCTTGGCAGCTCTGGTTCGCTGGCCATGACGCTAGCAGTCAGCTATGGGTCCCTAACCGCTGCAGCTCATGCGCTGCTCAGCATCTTGATGCCTAATTGTAGTAATGAAGATCGAATAGTTGTTGCCTCTTTGTGGATTTTGTGGGCTTAATTGTGAAGGAAAAAGTAGGTCAAGGCAAATTGGACAGGTAACTAAAGAGGGACATACATCGGGATTAGCAACCTCACCATGTAAACCAGATTGTAGCAGAGGTTACCACTCCAATAACACCCACAGTGCTTTGGGAGATATGTTCTGTATTGAGTCATTTATAGTCAACCAATCAATGCCCGTAGGTCCCTTCAGGGCATAAGTCATCGACAACACTCCTCCTGTAAGTTCAGGTTTGAGTTGTTCTTTCTGCCTCTCTCCAGTTGGGCTCCAGGGACCGGAGTTCATTGTCATAGTCTCTTCTCTCGGTGTTTCTTGGTCTACCTCTCTTCCTCTCCCCCTGTGGATTCCATATCAGGGCCTGTCTGGCCCCATTAATACTTTCCGTAGCGTGTGTTCTATCCAAGTCCATCTCCTACGTTCGATTTGTTGCTTCACTGGTTGTTTTTGGCTCCTTTCCCAAAGGCAGCCGCGTGGCGCAGTGGTTAGCGAGCTGGCTTCGTATCTGAGTGGTCCTGGGTTCATTCCCCAGTTGAGGCGGAAATGTTTTTTCAGATCGCAACGGATCCCGGGTCGACCCAGCCTTAAATGGGTACCGGTTCAGTCCGAGAAGAAAAAGCGGCGAGGGAGAGGAGATGGCTACCCCCCTCATTTAGCCGAGCCTTTGAAATATGAGATCGCTAACACCTCACACCCCTACGGCAGTAATGATATGGGTTACTTTACTTTACTTTACTTCCCAAAGGTCTCAGTACATCGCCATGTCTTGCCAGTTTATATCCTTTTTCCTCTGCAGACACTTATTGACGAACGACAGGAGTTTCCTCTGTATTGCCTCTCGAAGTGTCGGCTCCGTACAGGAGTATTAACGTGACATTTGAATTGAACAATCTTAACTGGGAATTAGTATTTATAACCATTTAAAGTGGTAGCTTTATACTCCGCAAGCATCGACAATAAGTCTGCAATAATACTAAACAGATATAGCTGCTCCATTTTATGTCCGAATTACAAAGTGACAAAAGTGTGCTTCCTACGTTTAGCAGAATAGACATGATTCTTCAATGCTTTAGTACCCCAGCACAGCCAAGACATTACACACACCCCTGAGCGTTTGATGCATATATGTTGACTATTCACTCATGCTATCACAATTACTTTTCCTCCTTCCGAAGGTCGGACTGGTAGTTCACCACACAATCAATCCTGATGACAGCTGTCACAACAGAGACCTCTATTTAAAGATGTAGTGTGAGCGACCCCTATTAAGAGATTTAGTGTAAGCGATCCCTATTAAGAGATTTAGTGTAAGCGATCCCTATTAAGAGATTTACTGTGAGTGACCCCTATTAAGAGATTTAGTGTAAGCGATCCCTATTAAGAGATTTACTGTGAGTGACCCCTATTAAAAGATTTAGTGTAAGCGACCCCTATTAAGAGATTTACTGTGAGTGACCCCTATTAAGAGATTTAGTGTAAGCGATCCCTATTAAGAGATTTACTGTGAGTGACCCCTATTAAAAGATTTAGTGTAAGCAACCCCTATTAAGAGATTTACTGTGAGCGACCCCTATTAAGAGATTTAGTGTAAGCGATCCCTATTAAGAGATTTACTGTGAGTGACCCCTATTAAAAGATTTAGTGTAAGCGACCCCTATTAAGAGATTTACTGTGAGTGACCCCTATTAAAAGATTTAGTGTAAGCGACCCCTATTAAGAGATTTAGTGTAAGCAATCCCTATTAAGAGATTTACTGTAAGCGACCCCTATTAAGAGATTTAGTGTAAGCGACCCCTATTAAGATATTTACTGTGAGTGACCCCTATTGAAAGATTTAGTGTAAGCGACCCCTATTAAGAGATTTACTGTGAGTGACCCCTATTGAAAGATTTAGTGTAAGCGACCCCTATTAGGATACAGTGTGTTCGCAATTTGTTCCATTTATTGTTTGATAGGAATGCCAACCTACCGTACTGCACACTTGCCAAGACACTTATAACAGCCAAATAGGTTGATGGTTGTAAGAAGCGACGCTCTGCCAAAAGAGAAGCAACTTAAATTACATTGTTTGCATTGTATAGCTAAGGGACTGACCAGTCGTGGTAAGAGCGCTTGCTTCACGTGGCAAATATACTAACTTCGTTCCTGTCTACCAGATATCAAATGGTACGTTAACTTACTGTTAAGGAGGTCAAGGCCATGATGAAGAGTACCCACCACCCCACCTCACCTCCCATATGAGCTGAACACTAGAGCACGTTAGCCTGTATCACTTCATCCTCGACCCAGTGTGTGTCCGCTATAGGATTACTTTCGTCTCTTAGTTTTACTGTCCAGGCAAATTCAAACAACATTTCCTGCCCTCAATACTGTAGATTACTTAACCGAGGACAAATGACCAGAAAGTCAGGCTTGGGTAAGACGACAGGCCCCACGAGCGTTGAGTCAATCTGCGTGTTAATCCATCCAGATCAGTGCTCCTCAAACTGGGCTCTAGCACCCACGAGTGGGTGATTTTAGTTTTCAGGTGGGCGGTAAGAAGAATAATTACATTATGTATTAAACACATATTAATATTATTATCATTATGGTAATGGAAAGGCTACTCAACCTGAAGAAACTATGGCAGTATACCAGAAAACCAAATAAAAGTGACAATTTTGAGAACCTGTGTTTTTCCCCCGTGGCAGTATGCGACTGTGAAACATGGGCAATTACCCAAACCCCAAGGACGAGAATCGAGTCCTTCCAGTCGAAATGTTAAAGATATGTCCTCAGAATGCCATGGACCGAAATAAAGAAGAAGGCAAACTTTCGACAAGAGTTGGACGTAGAGGAGAACTGGTTCATAAATGCCATCACGAACAACAAATTGAAATACTTTGGCCACATTAAAAGACACAACGGTTTTGAGAGAACGGTAATGGTAGATATGGTACCAGACAAGAGAGGCAGAGACAGTTGTAGAAGGTGATGGAACCAAGATGTCATGAAATGCTTTGGCATGACTTTGGAGCAGGCTTATTGATGTGGAAACAGATCGAGTTTCTTACAGAGGGCTGTGTTGGGAGCGAAAGTCTGCAGAGGACATGTTACATGATGATGTATTAAAAAAAAAATAAAGTAGACTACCGATAAATTCTCTTTAATTTAGATTTTAGTGGGTGGTGAGGAAAATTTACCCACACGAAAGTTATAGAAATGGATGCCAAGTACAAAAAGGTTGGCGAGCCCTGATCTAGATTGAGACGTGCAACACGTGAGTAACACTTGTACCAGAAATCAGTTCAGCGTAAAGGTCATGTGACGTCCTAGTGGTTTGTCTGTGCGTGTATGACAATTGTTTTTTATTATATTATCCTTAACATGCGTACAGTTAACTCACGTGAACTGAACACCTGACTTTCCTGGTCAAATCTTATGGATAAGTAACTGAGGTTTAGGATAGAAATATTGTTTTGTGCAAACTACCAGCGACAATGAACAAAAGTAAAGGTGAATTTTTAGAAGGACGACATGTTTATGTTGCTCCCAACCACTCGAGCTGTGGTATTCACTCTTAGATATTGTTTCTGGGGGCAGGTTACGGTGGGTTTTTTTTGTATTCAGGGCCGTACTAGAGAAAGTTGGCATGGGTCTTTCAGGGTGTCGTACAATGCTAGGCTTCTTAGTTGGGTAACCACAATGGGGATCACAGTGTCAATCCCCACTTTGTTGGTCTTTATGTAGTAACGGAGTCTTTGGACAGGAGCACCACGATGAGTATGTGTCACCTCAGCCTGACGAGGGGTGGGGGGGGGGGGGGGTTGGTCAGTATGTGTCACCTCATCCTGACGAGGGGTGGGGGGTTTGGTCAGTATGTGTCACCTCATCCTGACGAGGGGTGGGGGGTTTGGTCAGTATGTGTCACCTCAGTCTAACGAGGGGTGGGGGGTTTGGTCAGTATGTGTCACCTCAGCCTGACGAGTGGTGGTGGGGGGGGGGGGGTCAGTATGTGTCACCTCAGTCTGACGAGGTGTCTTGGTCAGAATATGTCACCTCAGTCTGACGAGAGATCTTGGTCAGTATGTGTCACCTCAGCCTGACGAGGGGTCGGGGGTTTGGTCAGTATGTGTCACCTCAGCCTGACGTGAGGTGGGGGTTTTGATAAATATATTTCACCCAAAAATATATTTCACCCAACCCTGACATGAGGTGGGGTCTGAGTAGTTTGTTAACAGGATCAACTAACTCTTTCCTCCCGCTTCTGTGGATTTAACAGGATCAACTAACTCTTTCCTCCCACGTCTGTGGATTTAACCGGATTAACTAACTCTTTCCTCTCGCGTCTGTGGATTTAACCGGATTATCTAACTCTTTCCTCCCGCTTGTGTGGATTTAACTGAATTAACTCTTTCCTCCCGTTTCTGTGGATTTAGCTGAATTAACTCTTTCCTCCCTTTCTGTGGATTTAACTGAATTAACTCTTTCCTCCCGCTTCTGTGAATTTAACTGGATTAACTCTTTTCTCCCGCTTCTGTGGATTAACTGGATTAACTCTTTCCTCCCGCTTCTGTGGATTGAACTGGATTAACTCTTTCCTCACGCATCTGTGGATTGAACTGGATTAACTCTTTCCTCCCGCTTCTGTGGATTTAACTGGATTAACTCTTTCCTCCCGCTTCCGTGGATTGAACTGGATTAACTCTTTCCTCCCGCTTCTGTGGATTGAATCTATGTATTTAATTAATCACAAGTCTGTTTTCGTGTGACCGTCGACCGTCTCCGTGGGTTTCACAACAAAGTGTGACTGATTCAACTTTCAGAACTCTTTACAAGATCATACTTTCTCATTTCCACATCCGCAAAGAGTCTGGGGCGCCAATCAGTGGTTGACATGTCCGTTACGTCCTCTGAGGCGTGCGTGGGGGAGGAGAGACTAAAACCCCTGTATCTTTCTAATTATGTAGCAATATGATACTAAAGAGGTTATTGATTGGGCTAGCACACTAATCGGCTATAGGAAAGTACTACAATACCAAAACTGTAATAGCAAAAACAGTTTGTGGGTGCAGAGTTTGTGTAAGGGAGTCCTATGCTTCGTAGGGAAGGATAATATGACAACAAAGTATTCATGTACCACGTTATTGATTGTTCAGCCTTTTACATTCCTGTATGTTTGACGTTTCTGTATGTTTGACGTTTCTGTATGTTTGATGTTTCTGAATTGTGGATGTGAAGTCTGTTTTAGTATTTTACTGCAGCACAGTTTTGGAGCTGTTTAATTTTCGTGTACTGTTACTACCGGAGTGATATCTTGTGGACGTTTCGTGTACTCTTACACCTCGACTGATATATTGTGGACGTTTCTTGTACTCTTACACCTCGACTGATATCTTGTGGACGTTTCGTATACTCTTACTCCCCGAGTGATATCTTATGGACGTCTCGTATACTCTTACTCCCCGAGTGATATCTTATGGACGTTTCGTATACTCTTACTCCCCGAGTGATATCTTATGGACGTCTTGTATACTCTTACTACTCGAGTGATATCTTATGGACGTTTCGTATACTCTTACTCCCCGAGTGATATCTTATGGACGTTTCGTATACTCTTACTCCCCGAGTGATATCTTATGGACGTCTCGTATACTCTTACTCCCCGAGTGATATCTTATGGACGTTTCGTATACTCTTACTCCGCGAGTGATATCTTATGGACGTCTTGTATACTCTTACTACTCGAGTGATATCTTATGGACGTTTCGTATACTCTTACTCCCCGAGTGATATCTTATGGACGTCTCGTATACTCTTACTCCTCGAGTGATATCTTATGGACGTTTCGTATACTATTACTCCCCGAGTGATATCTTATGGACGTCTCGTTTACTCTTACTCATCGAGTGATATCTTGTGGACGTTTCGTGAACTGTTACTCCTCGAGTGATATCTTATGGACGTTTCGTGTACTGTTACTCCTCGAGTGATATCTTGTGGACGTTTCGTATACTCTTACTCCCCGAGTGATATCTTGTTGATAAGTTGCGTGCTGTCCACACTGGGTGATAACGTGTTGATTTAGTTAGTGTTTGCTGTTAACACTGGATGCTCTCTTGTCGATGGTTCCTGTTCTGTTACCACTATCCGAACTCAAGCCCATCTTTCGTGTGCTGTGTCTATGCTATCTTGTAATTGTTTAGTTGAGGTTGCGTAGCTAGCTAGGAGTGCAGCTGGCATCCCGGTCGTCAGTTAATGGCCACTGTCTTGTCGGACGCGTGCAAGCCCTACACACTTGTGACATCTCTGCTGAGTAAAACAACTAGTCACCCCAATGCGCCCTTCATAACCCCAACATCCGTTCACTGGATTGGATGATTGTCTAGCTTATTCATATGAGTGGATGCACTCATTGTCCACTGAGTTGAGACATGATGACAATACGTTTAGTCATAAAAAAATTGTTCAAACTGACATTGAACTTGCTTGTCTACATGATTCGATGCAAGGTCACACATAAAGAGACACTGTGTGATGAAAGTCAGAGAGTGGGCAATGCTTGGAAGGCATTGCCCCAAGAAATAGTGAAGGCAGGGTCAATTCATGCATTCAAGAAAAGATTGGACGGAAAAAAAAGGTCGCTATCAATTTTATGAAGAAAAAAAAATACAATTGAGATGTGAACATAAAAATAAATATACCCATTCCCACTTTTTGGCAACTCAATCTCTAGAAATCGAAAGTGAGACATTGCCTCCGAATCCAGACAGTGAACCAAAAAAAAAAAAAAAAAAAAAAGAAAAAAAAGAAAGGGCATTGGAATCCACCATTCAATGACAGGAATGATCAACGAGAGAATCAACAAATGACAAGATACACTTTTGCATCACTGAAACACTAGTTTAGGTACATACAGATCCATACATGCATCCAAGCACTGGTTTATGTGTCCTGATATCGCTTAATTGACTACGGTCTGGGGTGGAAAATGGCGCGTCTCCGCCAGTAGAAACTAGTGAGGCAAACATCTAAGCAACAAATAAACAAGGAAGAGAAAACAATGATTGCTAGCAAATCAATCATTTACATTTTCATCTCGGAATCAGAGCCACCATATTTGAGAGGAGGGGCTAAGGCCACCCTACTGCTATCAATGGTATCAAAGGCGATTAGAGATAGTTGGGGATCAGAATAACAACCTCCTTATTAAAAAAAAAAAAACATTGTTAAATGGGTCACAACTACCGAAAGACACAATGTGATTTGGCATGGATTTAGTGCATGACCTAACCTCAGCGAGGAGCCAAACGCTAAAAACTAGAAGTCGATAAGAGAAATCCTTCCGTTATCGAATGAACGATCAGAAACGATTAGCAGAAAAGGATTACGCATGATTTAAAAAAAGGGAAATATGCAACAAGAAAAAAAAACACAGGAAAGTAAAATAATTAGTGAAAGAAATAAGACTAAACAAAAAGGAAAAGTAATAAAGAAAGAGGAAGAAGGAGACAGCGATGAATAATAACACGCCCAAAAAGGAGTATTAAGAAAACAATTATTAAATTAAGAAAAATAAATATAAATATATTTAAGAAGAGTTATGAAAGCAAGAAAGGAGACAAAATACAGAAGAAGAAAGATATGTGCATGAAAACGAAAGAGTGAGTGACATAAGAAAAGGGAAATGCGATAGAAGAAGGAGGAAAGCAGAAGGGAATATGAGGAAATGAAAGAAAATGTAGAATACAGATGGGTAAAAACAAATATGTAGTAGACATGTATCTGTGCCTGGTGATCTTTTTTAAAATGTTGAATAGTTTCTGCACATCAGTGGTCCCAGTGTCCTGTCCAGTCTTATCCTGAGGCTCGCACTTTGAATGACATCACAATGTTGGATACTAGATAAAAAAGGTTTGATAATAAGGATATAATATTATACTAAGTTCAAATGTCTCCATAAAGGGAACAATGATCACAACACATGATCAAACAAAATACTTCACGTGAAACAGGTAGAAAGAAGGATTTAAAAAAACAAATAAACAATTTCAGAAGAGAATGATAAATAAATACATTGGAAGAACAACTTACCACTGACAAAGTTATATGAAACCCCACGCTTCGACCAACCAATCTCAGTCAAGTTCGAGTATACTTGGAACATGACAACTGTTTTCACGAGGTCCTTGGTCGATTGGTCTGAGTACCTGAGGCCCTTGGCCCATTAGCTTGAATCCTGAGGACTTTTGTACATGAAGTTGAATCCTCGAGGTGTTTGGTTGATTGATTTCAGGCCCTGGGGCCCTTGGTCAATTAGCTTGAGTCTCCAAGGCCCTTGGTCTATTAGCTTGAGTCTCCGGGGCCATTTGTCTACTAACTTAAGTTTACGAAGCCCTTGGTCTTTTACCTTGAGTTTCCGAGGCCCTTAGTCCATTAGCTTGAGTCCCCGATGCCCTTGGTCCCTTACCTTGAGTCTTCGAGGCCTTTGGTACATTACATTGAGTCTCCGAGGCCTTTGGTCCCTTACCTTGAGTCTTCGAGGCCCTTGGTCCATTACCTGTAATCTCCGACGCTCCTGATCTATTAGTTTGAGTATCCAAGGCCCCTTGTCCCATTAGATTAAGTCTTCGAGGCCCTTAGTCTTTTAGCCTGAGTCTCCGAGACCCTTGACCCATTATCTTGAATCCCCACGGCCTTTTGTACATCGACTATGTGCGGCCGTCCTTTTGGTTTGAGTTTGATACTCCTGATCACTGTAAACCGTATTCACTGTTTAACTGATTGTTAAGACAATCAACATCTTCTAAGCTTTGACCTTCCAAAGAAAACTAAGTTAACTGTTAAGACAATCAACATCTTCTAAGCTTCGACCTTCCAAAGAAAACTAAGCTAATTGTGAAGACAATTAACATCTTCTAAGCTTCGACCTTCCAAAGAAAACAAAGTTAATTGTTAAGACAATCAACATCTTCTAAGCTTCGACCTTCCAAAGAAAACTAAGTTCTGTTAAGACAATCAACATCTTCTAAGCTTCGACCTTCCAAAGAAAACTAAGCTAATTGTTAAGACAATCAACATCTTCTAAGCTTCGACATTCCAAAGAAAACTAAGAAGAAAGGACGTACGAAATATCAACAAAAAGAAGGGATCTGTAAACTAAAAAGAATGAAAGAAGATACGAGAGAAGCAGGATAAGAATTAGTCCGAAACAAAACCAAAAAAATACTGACCTTGCCTATAAACTGTGTTTCTGATAACTTTATCACCAATATTCCAAGGACACTGTACTTGAACTATGGATTGTTCTTCACACCGATAGAAAGTGTCACACAGAATCGGCAATCATTGATAACTACTCACGGACTGCTGGAGCTTGTAATCTTGTGACCTGTGGACAGGCCATCTGATAACGCCCGGGTGACAAGGGTCGTTTGTTAAATATAAGTACAAAAACCTCGGTATAAGTAAGTTGTTTGTGTGCACCCAATTTATCTTGATGTTATCAGATACTTGGTAATGAGTTATCAGGATCCAGATTATTTTTTGAACAATTTACTTCAGCTCTGAATTCAAGAAGCGTGGTTTGATAGATACTAACACAATATTGCCTTATAGAGGACAATTGATGACGATGATTTGGGAGCCGTTATAATTTGTCTGTCAGTTCTGTAATTTATTTTGCTAGTTGCTTTCTAACATTGTTCATTCCTTATGTTGGCTTTGAATTCATAACATTATTTCTGTCTGATTAGGAAGTTTGGCTTTTTTTCCAAGTTGGAAATTGAAATTGTTGCCCACGATGGCATTATATATTCTAATGCAGGTCAAATATTTCTTGTGTACAACAATGTCAGTATTTGATCGCCCACTACAACAATGTCAGTATTTGATCGTCCACTACAACCAATGTCAGTATTTGATCGTCCACTACAACAATGTCAGTATTTGATCGTCAGCTAAAACAATGTCAGTATTTGATCGCCCACTATAACAATGTCAATATTTGATCGCCCACTACAACAATGTCAGTATTTGATCGTCCACTACAACAATGTCAGTATTTGATCGTCAACTACAAGAATGGAGTTTCAGATATATTTTTTCATTAGAATCATTTACTGTTTAGATTTGTGTTGATCCTTTTGAATTTGATTTTCACATGTTAGCCTATTGTCCTGTTTTATTCCTAGGTAAGCGAGGTTCTTTTCTTCTGGTAATTCGTGCCTGTATAGGAACCCAGTGGTCTAGAGATCAGGTGTTTGCCTCGGGTGGGGGACCCAGTGGTCTCGAGATAAGGTGTTTGCCTCGGGTGCTGGAGGTCACGGGTTCAAACACGGTAGAGACCGAGATTTTTTCACGTGGATCATCCCGTGAAAATGTCCCCTGATCTCTGAATGGTGAGATCAGAGACCCGTGTGCAGTGGCGCGCACGTTAAAAATCCATTGGCAGTTGGAAATCGAAAACAGTAAGCTTAACGGCCGTGAAATTTAAAACTCAAGTTTAAAATCTGCTCAAATTATTCTAGGGATATTCGCCCCATAGAGAATATGTCACAAAAAGGGGAATGTGTGGTTATAACATCACGTCTTGGTTATGTGGTTAGCGGAGCGGTATAGATGTCGCTTGTCAGGCTGCAGGTCTACCTTGCTCTAATTTCCACACCAGCCGTTCCAAAAATAGGCGATCGTATATTCCAGGATTAAACCAACAGATACTGGAATTACCTGGCAAGTCACTAGCGGATTTTCGCCTGCCAAAAAATATGAAACAAAGTAGGTCACACCTCCTCGCGTCGTCTACGACACAAAATGGACTAAATATGGATTGATAATTCGTGTTTTTTTAGTCTGTGTCTGATTTTGCAAACCGTAAGGATCTTTATATTTTAAAATATAATTAAAGAACGAAAGAAAATAAATTATAAAAATAATTAATTTCCACCGTACGTGAGGTTTAGAATGATTTTCACAATTGTTTCCAGATAAAACTCTTGAGTGATGTCCGGTGTGAAATGTAGAGAAAGAGTGGGACTTTATTAGTTTGTGGTAACAGACCACTAAAAAGACGTGTGCATGGCTAGCAACCTCTTCCTATAGCACTGTAGCACCAGAGGCGGCGTTGGAGGGGACGCCGAAGCTAAATGGTTAGCGGCACGGCTCACAATACTACGCTACGTATATTCAACACTATGTTACGATATTACCTCTGTGTGACAGTGGCCCCATTGTCGTCTCTTTGACATAGACTAATGCGCTCTTTGGTGCTATCAATATTTATGTATGACTGCGAGACCTGGACCATTACAGCAGATATCCAGGGCAGAATACATACAATAACAATGAGGTGCTATAGAAAACTCCTAAATGTTACATATAAAGATCGTGTCACGAACGTAGAAATACTTCAGAGAGTTGAAGACGCTATTGGTCCTTTTGAAGATCTGTTCACAGCTATCAA
The DNA here is from genome assembly GCA_036924085.1 of Ariolimax columbianus. Classification (NCBI taxonomy): domain Eukaryota; kingdom Metazoa; phylum Mollusca; class Gastropoda; order Stylommatophora; family Arionidae; genus Ariolimax; species Ariolimax columbianus. Next base: position 4,946,902 of record JAVGWX010000009.1, read on the forward strand.
AAGACGAACGATGGCCTGGTGCGGGCACGTCGCGAGGTCCAACGGAATTACCAACTCGATACTCTTTGGATCCGTACCGGGACAGAGAGGCCGAGGACGTCCAAGGAAGAGATGGGTGGACAACATCACTGAGTGGTCAGGCCTTCGTCCCGTTGAGATACGACAGGCGGCGACAGACAGAGAGAGCTGGCGTGGGATTTTGGGAGTGTCTTCATGTGTGCCCCAACGACCTGATGGGTTACGGGATGAACTGAACTGAACTGAAGACTGTAGCAAGGATTTTCTTCTCAATCGTAACATGCGTTGAATGTCAGAGTTGCGGGGAGTGTGTATCTCTCTCGGCAAAGGGTCACAATTCGATCCCCTATCTGAATACGCTCCAGTGTACCAACTTGTAAACAGGTAACTGAGTGAGAGCTAAGAGTAAGCGACGAAGGGTCACGATTCGATCCTCTATCTGAACACGCTCTAGTGTACCAACTTGTAAACAGGTAACTGAGTGACAGCTAAGAGCAAGCGACGATGATATAATGTAAAACTTTACCTTTTCACAAGCGTTTATTTATCTGGACAGGACCACTGTTTGTTGGCGCGAACTTCTATTTATCATATAATAACCAGCTTCTCATAACATAGATGACTGACCGGGGATTCCGTGGCGAAGTGGTTAAGCAGTCGGCCTCGTGATCAGGTAGTGTGGGTTCGACTCCGGACTCCGCTGTCTTTTTCACGGGTCCCCTGCATCTCGTAAACGCCCGCAAGTCTTGTCCTTGACTTGCCACTGGGGTCGAGTGGCACGAGACGAGAGAGTGAGGATAAAAAGTAGCGCAGTTAATCCTTACTAAAAATAGCGCTAGAAATATATTATGCCATCATCGTCTACAATGGATGACGGCCTTTGCCTTATTTTTAGATGGCTGACATTCCGTACACATTCTGTATACATTCTGTACACATTCCGTACTAGTGAGACCTGTTAAACCAACATTTTGGCTGATCCTGGACACACCATTCAAAATGTTTTTACCGAAAAACGTAGTTTAAAAAAGCATTTTCTTGTTTCACTGAAAGTACAACATGCATCTGAGCTCAGGTCAGGTCTGACAAAACAGACACGGATGTACACTTGACATGCTACAGTGGGCCTTCGCCTGAGGTCTGAGGACCACTATAGGGTAGGTGAACAGTTTTTGTGCGGGTCTGGGAAGTTTTCAATCTGGGTCATTAAATAGCTATGTGCAGGTTCACGAAGTTTTCTGTGAGGGTCATTGAAGCGGCTCTGGTAGTCCGTAAAGAGTTCTGTGGGAGCCAATGAAGAGCTCTGTGGGAGTCCTTGAATAGTACTGCGGCGTCATTGGAGAGGTTCTGGGGGTTCGTGAAGAGTTATTTGGAGGTGGGGTCCATGAAGTGTACTGTGAGATCATTGAATAGACTTGCGCAATACATGTGGGAGTCCGTGAAGAGTCATGTGAGGGCATTGAAGAGGCGTTTATGACCTACAAATAAGTCTGAGTTTTTGTGAAAAGCTCTGTGTGGGTCTCTGTAGTTCTAGGTTGGTCCCTGAAGAATTCTGGGTAGGTCCATGAAGAGGTATGAGTGAGTCCTTGGTGAGTTCTGGTGGGTCCTTGAAGAGTTCTGAGCTGTTCCGTGAAGAGTTTTGGGTGGGTCCGTGAAGTGTTCTGGTGGGTCCGTGGGGAGTTTTGGTGGGTCCTTGAAGAGTTCTAGGTGGGTCCGTGAAGAGTTGTGGGTGGGTCCGTGAAGAATTTTAGGTGGGTCCGTGACGAGTTCTGGGTCCGTCCGTGGAGAGTTCTGGATGGGTCCGTCTGTGAAGAGTTCTGGGTTGGTCCTTGAAGAGTTCTGGGTGGGTCAGTCCGTGAAGAGTTCTGGGTGGATCCGTGAAGAATTCTGGGTCCGTCCGTGAAGAGTTCTGGATGGGTCCGTCCGTGAAGAGTTCTGGATGTGTCCGTCCGTGAAGAGTTCTGGGCGTGTCCGTCCGTAAAGAGTTCTGGGTGAGTACTTCCGTGAAGAGTTCTGGGTAAGTCCGTCCGTGAAGAGTTCTGGGTGGGTCCGTCCGGGAAGAGGTCTGTATGAGTCCCTGAAGTGTCATATGAAGATCTGAGATGAGTCATTGGAGGTCTGTGAAGTGTCGTATGGGCGTCCGTGAGGTGTCTTATTGGGGTATGTAAAGTGTCTTATTGGTATTAGTGAAGTGGCTTCTTCTTCTTCTTCTTCGTACGCTGTCAGACGTCAACCTTTATTTTTTCGAAAAAAGCAGCGGTCATCCTGAGGCTGTCGACACTGCCATAGAGCTTTTCTAGTGTTGCCACTGGTGATGGCCACATCTGCTTTCTCTGATCCTCGTATGTCGGGCAGTTTTACAGCAGATGTTCAGCGGTCATTTTCCCAGTACCGCATGTGCATTCGTCAGTGCCACCTATCTTCAATTTATTGAATAGGTGGTACCTCAGGCTTTTGTGGCCAGTGCGAAGTCTGAAGACCACGACCTGCTCTCTTCTCTTCAACTGGTAATAGGCATCGTTTTTTGTGTAGCCAGTATGTTCTGTTTCCCATTTGGTCATGTATCTAGCTCTAATAAGCCTTTTTAACTCTTCGTAGATCACACTAGAATCTGGTTGTGGTAGTCTTGCACCTTCTTTTGCCAGTCTGTCCGCCTCCTCGTTGCCTTGGATGTTACAGTGGGATGGAACCCACTATACCACTACTATTTTTGGTGCGGACTGCTGGCATAGTTGGCAGAGTACTGCTCTTAAATCATTAAGTTCAGTATTTTTCTGGCTTTTTAGTGCTGTGACTATGGCCAGAGCATCTGTAAGCAGGACTATATGGCTTTCATTTCTTTTGCATGTCACCATTTCTTCTACTGCAGCCCTCAGTGCCTCTGCCTCCGCTCTGAAATTGCTTGTGTATTTTCCAGTTGCCACTGCCAGTGTTATTTTTCTACCATTTGGTAGGCTCAGGAATACCCCTGCCCCTCCGTTCAGTGTTGTTTTTGTTACAGAGCCGTCCGTATATGCGAGGGTCCAGTCCATGCTAGGGTAGTTTTTCGTTATGTACCTCAAGGTTATGTCTCTTCTTTCTTTTTCAGTCTGGCTGTTCTTTTTTCCAATACCTGGTATTTGGTATATTTTCTACCACCTCTGGAAATATATCCTGCCTCCAGGTAGGTTTTCATACAGTAGAGGTGGGCTTTGGTGTTGTTAATGCATTCATAGCGTCTTCGCTCATCTTTGCTTTGGCTATTTCTGCAAAGTTTCTCCGCTTTAGTTTCCCATTTCCCAAATTATTTAGTCTCTTATGCATTGGATGGTCTGTCAGTATTCTGAGTTTTTGTGCTTGCTGCTGGGCTTGCAGTCTCTTCAGTCGGTCATGGATTGCAGATTTGTAATCTTTTCCAGTTCTACAATTGGCGTTGACTTCATGCCTCCTGTTATAACTCTCATGGCATGGTTTTGGAGTTTGCTAATTTTGTCAAAGTTCGCCTTTGCAGCTGTTGTCCATGCCGCAATGCCATACTCGAGAACTGGTCTCACTCTTCCAGTGTATAGTTTCTTTAGTATACTTTCGTCTGCTCCCCAGCTTGTGCCAGCAAGTTTCTTCATGATTGCCATTCTTTCTCTGGCTCTCATTCGGTTTCTCTCGATCTGACTTTTCCATGTATAGCGCCGATCAAATATGACTTCCAGGTATTTTGGGTTGTCGTTTGGTCGCAGATATTTGCCGTTAAGACCTATTTTGGTCTTTTGGGGTTTGTTTGAGAGCGAGAATATCGTACATGTAGTTTCTTTTTCATTTATTTTGACTAGCCATGAGTTCGCCCACTCATCCAGCGATGTTAGGGCCTGCTGCATCCGATTACTTGCTATGGTGAGATTCTTTTCAGAGGTCCACATAGCCAGATCGTCTGCAGACATGGAGCTGTGGACTCTTCTTGGTATATTCTCAGTGATGTTATTTATATACACCAGGAAGAGTGTGGGTGACAGTACTCCTCCTTGTGGTACTCCCTGCTCAAGTGTCACCTTTTTGCTCATCTGCCCTTGTACTTGGACTCTGGCTGTTCTATTTTTGAGGTAGTGGTTGATCCATCTGTACATTTTCCCACAAACTTCACTTCTTCGTAGCTTGACTTTAAGTCCCTCTTTCCAGACCTTGTCAAATGCCTTTTCTAGATCTACCCAAACCGCTACTGTGTGTTTTTGCTCCTGGTAAGCATCCTCTATTTCTTGGACTATGAGGGTGATTTGATCCTCAGTGGATCTGTGCTGTCTAAAGCCTGCTTGCTGTGGAATTAGTATGTGTTTTTCTTCCAGATGCCACATCAGTCTGGTGTTTATCATACGCTCCATCAGTTTTACTATACAGCTCAGTAGGCTGATAGGCCTGTATCCATTTGGATAAGTTTGATCTTTTTCTTTCTTTGGGACTGGTATAATTACAGCATCTTTCCATGCCTGCTGTACAATACCCCTTTTACAGCTTTGTGAAGTGTCTTATATGGTTTATATTAGAGTCATGTGGTATATGTGGTCAATGAAGTTTCTTATGGTGGCCAGTCAACTAAATCTAGTCGTTATAAGTATATGTTTATGCGAAGGTTTTTGATTTTACATTGCGTGATGGGAAACAGAAAGGTAGCCGTGGCAAATAATTTTACATTGCGCGATGGGAAACAGAAAGATAGCCGTGGCAAATTATCACGACCTTCAAGAGGTCTGTGGTCTGACAAAGTTTGGGAACCATTGTACGAATTTATGGGCTTGAACATTCATTGCGCCGTTATCAAATACCGAACCGCATTATCTATTGTTCCCGAATGTAAGTTGCTGTGTGGTATAAGGCAGGAACACTGCCACCTTTCATACATGTTGTAAATGACAATTAAAGAAGGTTGTGCATGGGGTTGGCAGATTCATCATATAAAACTATTGCTATTGAATCCGCCATTGCAGATGCTTGGATACAGACTTCATAAACTTAGCTTAACTTCTTTATACTGGTTAAGAAGACTCTGCAGAGTCTGTATACAACCACATTCTTTTACATTCACTTGATAAAAAAATACAAATGGGCATTTAATATTTTTGAATGCACTAACTGACTCTGCCTCTACTATTTCATGCATTCCAATCATTCATCCCTCTGACTAAAAATATGTTTCCTGGTATCTAATCTGGACATTTATTTAATTAATTTGTGGCTATGCACTCTTATTCTTGTAGGCAGTTGTATTTTGAAAATGTTTAGTAGTATCATTTATTCTTTCCCTCGAATGTCTTATAAACCTGAATTAAATCGCCTCGAATTCTTCTCTTTTATAAACTGTAGGCCCGGTTTTCTGATAAATGTTGACTATAAAACGGCAATGAAGAATGAATCGACAAATCATTGACTATAACTAGGAACGTTTCATTGAATAACATTTATTTAATAATTATTTGAGCAATGTCAAATTTATTTATAAAATATCACATCCACTTTCCAATATTAAAAATAATATTTCGTTTAAAAATAAATCCAATATGCCTTCTATCCAGCAGGTGACCTGGTTTGAACTTGTCAATCATACTATCAGTAACAGTTATCTATCTCAACATATGCTCATCTTGAACGTCAACGTCTGGCAAGCAGTGGTAGATGGTAGAGCCCTTGTTTCTAACGGCATATATACCAGTTTCCCGTTATTGACATTCTGCGGTCGACCAAGCTCTAAATGAATACATAGCTTACTGTTTGGGAAAGGAAAACAGCGACGAAGGAAACCGGTTATCTTCACCTCATCAAAAACTGAGGTGTAGTATAAAATGAGGTCTCTGACACTTCATCCCCTGCAGCAGTGTTTGCTATTGGACAATACCTACCTTTTATCCCAAACGCTCTAAGAAATCACGCCCGTTTATTTCTGCCAGACATATTTAGCAAGTGTCATGTGCCTTTATAATCTCGCGAACATAATTAGCGAGTGCCATTTGATTAATTCGCCATTGTGTCCCAGACAGCCCAACCGGCGGTTGGGGTCACACACCAACATTCCCGCCATGCTGCATATGGCCTGTTTGTGTGTCAACTCAGACGTGGCCATTTTTTGGTTACCTTACTACAAGCTTTTTGAAACCGGGTTCCTGTACATTAAAAAAGAGATGATCTTCTTCCTTCGTTGAACTAGCTCGTCTGACATTGTAAGAAAGAAATTAAGTGAAACAAACATATTTAAAACAGGTATGGTCAGATAGTGCAAAGAGACGAGAACACAAATGAAACCTATGTTACGACAAATAGGTCTTCATCAGGGAAAACGAACAATAACAATAATGAACTAGCGAACCATAGAAGGGGGGACGGCGTGGACTAGTGGTTAAGAGGCACGGCTCACGACCCGAAGGTGCTGGGTTCGATCCCCATCACAGCACCGGCCGTTACCCCGGGGAAGCAAACCCTTAGAAAATGCAGGAGGAAGCAGACCCTTACATAAAATGCGTGCTGAAGTCGGATGCACTGGGCCGACAGGCGCAAAATAAAAACACAGTGCAACGCACACCGCCTTGGGGATTAGAGAAAAATAAGGCGAACGCAAAAAAAAAAACAAAAAAAAAAACCATAGACGAAAGGGAGAATACATCAATGGGGCATGTCAACATATAAGGAGAAACCAGTGTACTTATCTGAGAAACGTCCCATCCCTTCTACCCAGGTCGAATGTCTGACACCATTGTAGTTAAGTGTACTTTTGTTTGCAGCGGCAAATCATGTTTTATTTGTATTATGTAGGGATACATCCTTAGATCATCAACAGAAGCTGCCTAAAATGTCGGATGCCTGATGATTAGTAACAGCTGACTGTTAGCGTCAGGGTCAGCGACTCAGAGCTGACTGCTAGCGTCAGGGTCAGCGACTCAGAGCTGACTGCTAGCGTCAGGGTCAGCCACTCAGATCTGACTGCTAGCGTCAGGGTCAGCGACTCAGAGCTGACTGCTAGCGTCAGGGTCAGCGACTCAGAGCTGCAAAGACTCTTTTCCATCTGCACGTGGTGATCCGGGATAACAGGCTGCAACTGGTCAGACTGAATGAGGAGAAGAGATCGAAGAGGGAAGGCTAACCTGGTACCCAAAAATGCCATGCTAAAGTCGGATGTTTCTGACCGAAAGGTGCTAATACTGCAATTAAGCTGTAACTACGAAACAACGCATTCCGGTCACCGGACTTCATCCTACTACTTGCAAAATCATTTTCAGGGCTTGGTGGTGAAAATTTTTAGAAAGAACGAAGAAAAGAAGATGAAGAAGATGAAGAAGGATGTCGAGTGCCTGACTTCGTCGTCCGATGGGTGTTTAGGACACTCTTCATTAGATGCCATAACCATCTTAACAACATATGTTTAGGACACTCTTCATTAGATGCCATAACCATCTTAACAACATATGTTTAGGACACTCTTCATTAGATGCCATAACCATCTTAACAACATATGTTTGAGACACTCTTCATTAGATGCCCTAACCATCTTAACAACATATGTTTAGGACACTCTTCATTAGATGCCATAACCATCTTAACAACATATGTTTGGGACACTCTTCATTAGATGCCATAACCATCTTAACAACATATGTTTAGGACACTCTTCATTAGATGCCCTAACCTTCTCAACAACATATGTTTGGGACACTCTTCATTAGATGCCATAACCATCTTAACAACATATGTTTAGGAAATTCTTCATTAGATGCCATAACCATCTTAACAACATATGTTTAGGACACTCTTCATTAGATGCCATAACCATCTTAACAACATATGTTTAGGACACTCTTCATTAGATGCCATAACCATCTTAACAACATATGTTTAGGACATTCTTCATTAGATGCCCTAACCATCTTAACAACATATGTTTGGGACACTTTTCATTAGATGCCATAACCATCTTAACAACATATGTTTGGGACACTTTTCATTAGATGCCATAACCATCTTAACAACATATGTTTGGGACACTTTTCATTAGATGCCATAACCATCTTAACAACATATGTTTGGGACACTCTTCATTAGATGCCCTAACCATCTCAAAAACATATAATGTTCGCTTGATACCCCCACCGAATTACCAGCGGGGCCATCTGATTTCTCATTACGGTTAGCAACAGTCCCCATAGGATCTCAACTTTACAATCGATGCGCTGGTCATAGGTTTACTATGTGCTTTGTTGCTTCCATACTCTAATCGAGCCATATCTTGGACTTATCTTGTGCGAGACATGTCGGAAATAATTCCTACACATAATATTCCGTCTTGTGAACTCTAAATCTAAGTTCGGTTTTTTTTTACAATGTTCATTTGACAAAATCTGATAATAATGAAAACACGATTTGAGGCTGTCGATACGAATATCCAACGGTGGTGCGTGGTAATGTCTTTTATGGGTCACCATATAGACATGACCCTATCGTCTGACTAGCAAATCGGTAGAGCGAACATACCGGGCTCGAACCTCGTTATCGACACATTTAAGTGAAGCCAGATGTAAATGGGTACATGGCTCAGAGTTAGAGAAGAGAACTGTACACCTTACCTCACATATAAGCACAGATTGAATACAAAGAAGTCACCAAATACTCCATCCCAGGAGCAGTGTAGAACACGTTAGAGACACATCTTAATGCAATGTCAAATTGTGTTGACTCACTCGTGTCTACAGCTGAATTACGAAGTTCTACACTCGTTGTGAAGTGGATGCGGTCACCATTCGAGTGCTTCAACTTTGTGTAAGAGTAGCCTGCGTGTCACTGCAAGAGCTATGTCGAGGATAGGATAGCTACCAGCAGTTTCACAAAAAAACATGCATAGGGATATGGACCAGACAAAGTGGAGACACAAGCCAATTCCTCTACAGGCAGGCTGGGGAGCTCCCAGAAACGCATGCGCAGGGTCAGATATTGAAACAGTAAGTTGGTTTCGTGACGAATGCTTAGGCAGAAATAGAACAAAACGACGTCTCAGTTTGGTTCGTTTGCTAGTATCTAACTTCTGATGAAACCATAACTTAGATCTCATGTATTAACATGCTGAAGGGCACGAATGAATAATTTGCATAAAGTTCTCACACATTGAAAGACTTGCATGGGGCTAGTGTCTCCGTCAAGCTTGGTTCTGTGGTCCTCGTCATTCTTGGCTCTACGGTCCTCGTCATTCTTGGGTCTACGGTCCTCCTCATTCTTGGGTCTGGAGTCCTCGTCATTTTTGGGTCTGGAGTCCTCGTCGTTTGGGTCTCCAGTCCTCGTCATTCTTGGGTCTAGAGTCCTCGTCATTCTTGGGTCTACGGTCCTCGTCATTCTTGGGTCTGGAGTCCTCGTCGTTTGAGTCTCCAGTCCTCGTCATTCTTGGGTCTGGAGTCCTCGTCATTCTTGGGTCGGGAGTCCTCGTCGTTTGGGTCTCCAGTCCTCGTCATTCTTGGGTCTGGAGTCCTCGTCATTCTTGGGTCGGGAGTCCTCGTCGTTTGGGTCTCCAGTCCTCGTCATTCTTGGGTCTACGGTCCTCGTCATTCTTGGGTCTGGAGTCCTCGTCATTCTTGGATCGGGAGTCCTCGTCGTTTGGGTCTCCAGTCCTCGTCATTCTTGGGTCGGGAGTCCTCGTCGTTTGGATCTCCAGTCCTCGTCATTCTTGGGTCTGGAGTCCTCGTCATTCTTGGGTCTACGGTCCTCGTCATTCTTGGGTCTGGAGTCCTCGTCATTCTTGGGTCTACGGTCCTCGTCATTCTTGGGTCTGGAGTCCTCGCCGTTTGGGTCTCCAGTCCTCGTCATTCTTGGGTCTGGAGTCCTCGTCAGTCTTGGGTCGGGAGTCCTCGTCGTTTGGGTCTCCCGTCCTCGTCATTCTTGGGTCTACGGTCCTCGTCATTCTTGGGTCTGGAGTCCTCGTCGTTTGGGTCTCCAGTCCTCGTCATTCTTGGGTCTGGAGTCCTCGTCATTCTTGAGTCGGGAGTCCTCGTCGTTTGGGTCTCCAGTCCTCGTCATTCTTGGGTCTGGAGTCCTCGTCATTCTTGGGTCGGGAGTCCTCGTCGTTTGGGTCTCCAGTCCTCATCATTCTTGGGTCTACGGTCCTCGTCATTCTTGGGTCTACGTTCATCGTCGCTTGGGTCTACGGTCCTCGTCATTCTTGGGTCTACGTTCATCATCGCTTGGGTCTACGGTCCTCATCATTCTTGGGTCTGCGGTCCTCATCATTCTTTTGTCTGCGGTCCTCATCATTCTTGGGTCTGCGGTCCTCATCAATCTTGGGTTAACATTATTTCTAAGCCTCAACCCTACCCTCCATACATTGGACACTACCTGTAGCCGTCAGGTGGGGAGGAACATCTAGAAATAAATAGAACTACAGCCTACTAGTTGATGCCACTGCAGTAGCCGAGTTGATGATACCCATATTGTAAGAGTCTGATGTAAGGGAAAATCGCCAGAGATAACGGAGCAAAAGTGTACACAGTCAGTTAGCTATGGGAACAAGCCATTCCACGAAAAAGTCTGAACACCTATAGCTCTGCCGGTGTTTAATAATAACGATTGTGTTTAACATAACACTTTTCATTAGATGCCATAACCATCTTAACAACATATGTTTGGGACACTTTTCATTAGATGCCATAACCATCTTAACAACATATGTTTGGGACACTTTTCATTAGATGCCATAACCATCTTAACAACATATGTTTGGGACACTCTTCATTAGATACCCTAACCATCTCAACAACATATGTTTGGGACACTCTTCATTAGATGCCCTAACCATCTCAAAAACATATGTTTGAGACACTCTTCATTAGATGCCCTAACCATCTCAACAACATATAATGTTCGCTTGATACCCCCACCGAATTACCAGCGGGGCCATCTGATTTCTCATTACGGTTAGCAACAGTCCCCATAGGATCTCAACTTTACAATCGATGCGCTGGTCATAGGTTTACTATGTGCTTTGTTGCTTCCATACTCTAATCGAGCCATATCTTGGACTTATCTTGTGCGAGACATGTCGGAAATAATTCCTACACATAATATTCCGTCTTGTGAACTCTAAATCTAAGTTCGGTTTTTTTTTACAATGTTCATTTGACAAAATCTGATAATAATGAAAACACGATTTGAGGCTGTCGATACGAATATCCAACGGTGGTGCGTGGTAATGTCTTTTATGGGTCACCATATAGACATGACCCTATCGTCTGACTAGCAAATCGGTAGAGCGAACATACCGGGCTCGAACCTCGTTATCGACACATTTAAGTGAAGCCAGATGTAAATGGGTACATGGCTCAGAGTTAGAGAAGAGAACTGCACACCTTACCTCACATATAAGCACAGATTGAATACAAAGAAGTCACCAAATACTCCATCCCAGGAGCAGTGTAGAACACGTTAGAGACACATCTTAATGCAATGTCAAATTGTGTTGACTCACTCGTGTCTACAGCTGAATTACGAAGTTCTACACTCGTTGTGAAGTGGATGCGGTCACCATTCGAGTGCTTCAACTTTGTGTAAGAGTAGCCTGCGTGTCACTGCAAGAGCTATGTCGAGGATAGGATAGCTACCAGCAGTTTCACAAAAAAACATGCATAGGGATATGGACCAGACAAAGTGGAGACACAAGCCAATTCCTCTACAGGCAGGCTGGGGAGCTCCCAGAAACGCATGCGCAGGGTCAGATATTGAAACAGTAAGTTGGTTTCGTGACGAATGCTTAGGCAGAAATAGAACAAAACGACGTCTCAGTTTGGTTCGTTTGCTAGTATCTAACTTCTGATGAAACCATAACTTAGATCTCATGTATTAACATGCTGAAGGGCACGAATGAATAATTTGCATAAAGTTCTCACACATTGAAAGACTTGCATGGGGCTAGTGTCTCCGTCAAGCTTGGTTCTGTGGTCCTCGTCATTCTTGGCTCTACGGTCCTCGTCATTCTTGGGTCTACGGTCCTCCTCATTCTTGGGTCTGGAGTCCTCGTCATTTTTGGGTCTGGAGTCCTCGTCGTTTGGGTCTCCAGTCCTCGTCATTCTTGGGTCTAGAGTCCTCGTCATTCTTGGGTCTACGGTCCTCGTCATTCTTGGGTCTGGAGTCCTCGTCGTTTGGGTCTCCAGTCCTCGTCATTCTTGGGTCTGGAGTCCTCGTCATTCTTGGGTCGGGAGTCCTCGTCGTTTGGGTCTCCAGTCCTCGTCATTCTTGGGTCTGGAGTCCTCGTCATTCTTGGATCGGGAGTCCTCGTCGTTTGGGTCTCCAGTCCTCGTCATTCTTGGGTCTACGGTCCTCGTCATTCTTGGGTCTGGAGTCCTCGTCATTCTTGGATCGGGAGTCCTCGTCGTTTGGGTCTCCAGTCCGAGTCATTCTTGGGTCGGGAGTCCTCGTCGTTTGGGTCTCCAGTCCTCGTCATTCTTGGGTCTGGAGTCCTCGTCATTCTTGGGTCTACGGTCCTCGTCATTCTTGGGTCTGGAGTCCTCGTCATTCTTGGGTCTACGGTCCTCGTCATTCTTGGGTCTGGAGTCCTCGCCGTTTGGGTCTCCAGTCCTCGTCATTCTTGGGTCTGGAGTCCTCGTCAGTCTTGGGTCGGGAGTCCTCGTCGTTTGGGTCTCCCGTCCTCGTCATTCTTGGGTCTACGGTCCTCGTCATTCTTGGGTCTACGGTCCTCGTCATTCTTGGGTCTGGAGTCCTCGTCGTTTGGGTCTCCAGTCCTCGTCATTCTTGGGTCTGGAGTCCTCGTCATTCTTGAGTCGGGAGTCCTCGTCGTTTGGGTCTCCAGTCCTCGTCATTCTTGGGTCTGGAGTCCTCGTCATTCTTGGGTCGGGAGACCTCGTCGTTTGGGTCTCCAGTCCTGGTCATTCTTGGGTCTACGGTCCTCGTCATTCTTGGGTCTACGTTCATCGTCGCTTGGGTCTACGGTCTTCGTCATTCTTGGGTGTGCGGTCCTCATCATTCTTGGGTCTACGGTCCTCGTCATTCTTGGGTCTACGTTCATCGTCGCTTGGGTCTACGGTCCTCGTCATTCTTGGGTCTACGTTCATCATCGCTTGGGTCTACGGTCCTCGTCATTCTTGGGTCTGCGGTCCTCATCATTCTTAGGTCTGCGGTCCTCATCATTCTTGGGTCTGCGGTCCTCATCATTCTTTTGTCTGCGGTCCTCATCATTCTTGGGTCTGCGGTCCTCATCAATCTTGGGTTAACATTATTTCTAAGGCTCAACCCTACCCTCCATACATTGGACACTACCTGTAGCCGTCAGGTGGGGAGGAACATCTAGAAATAAATAGAACTACAGCCTACTAGTTGATGCCACTGCAGTAGCCGAGTTGATGATACCCATATTGTAAGAGTCTGATGTAAGGGAAAATCGCCAGAGATAACGGAGCAAAAGTGTACACAGTCAGTTAGCTATGGGAACAAGCCATTCCACGAAAAAGTCTGAACACCTATAGCTCTGCCGGTGTTTAATAATAACGATTGTGTTTAACATAACACTTTTCATTAGATGCCATAACCATCTTAACAACATATGTTTGGGACACTTTTCATTAGATGCCATTACCATCTTAACAACATATGTTTGGGACACTCTTCATTAGATACCCTAACCATCTCAACAACATATGTTTGGGACACTCTTCATTAGATGCCCTAACCATCTCAAAAACATATGTTTGGGACACTCTTCATTAGATACCCTAACCATCTCAACAACATATGTTTTGGACACTCTTCATTAGATGCCCTAACCATCTCAACAACATATAATGTTCGCTTGATACCCCCACCGAATTACCAGCGGGGCCATCTGATTTCTCATTACGGTTAGCAACAGTCCCCATAGGATCTCAACTTTACAATCGATGCGCTGGTCATAGGTTTACTATGTGCTTTGTTGCTTCCATACTCTAATCGAGCCATATCTTGGACTTATCTTGTGCGAGACATGTCGGAAATAATTCCTACACATAATATTCCGTCTTGTGAACTCTAAATCTAAGTTCGGTTTTTTTTTACAATGTTCATTTGACAAAATCTGATAATAATGAAAACACGATTTGAGGCTGTCGATACGAATATCCAACGGTGGTGCGTGGTAATGTCTTTTATGGGTCACCATATAGACATGACCCTATCGTCTGACTAGCAAATCGGTAGAGCGAACATACCGGGCTCGAACCTCGTTATCGACACATTTAAGTGAAGCCAGATGTAAATGGGTACATGGCTCAGAGTTAGAGAAGAGAACTGCACACCTTACCTCACATATAAGCACAGATTGAATACAAAGAAGTCACCAAATACTCCATCCCAGGAGCAGTGTAGAACACGTTAGAGACACATCTTAATGCAATGTCAAATTGTGTTGACTCACTCGTGTCTACAGCTGAATTACGAAGTTCTACACTCGTTGTGAAGTGGATGCGGTCACCATTCGAGTGCTTCAACTTTGTGTAAGAGTAGCCTGCGTGTCACTGCAAGAGCTATGTCGAGGATAGGATAGCTACCAGCAGTTTCACAAAAAAACATGCATAGGGATATGGACCAGACAAAGTGGAGACACAAGCCAATTCCTCTACAGGCAGGCTGGGGAGCTCCCAGAAACGCATGCGCAGGGTCAGATATTGAAACAGTAAGTTGGTTTCGTGACGAATGCTTAGGCAGAAATAGAACAAAACGACGTCTCAGTTTGGTTCGTTTGCTAGTATCTAACTTCTGATGAAACCATAACTTAGATCTCATGTATTAACATGCTGAAGGGCACGAATGAATAATTTGCATAAAGTTCTCACACATTGAAAGACTTGCATGGGGCTAGTGTCTCCGTCAAGCTTGGTTCTGTGGTCCTCGTCATTCTTGGCTCTACGGTCCTCGTCATTCTTGGGTCTACGGTCCTCCTCATTCTTGGGTCTGGAGTCCTCGTCATTTTTGGGTCTGGAGTCCTCGTCGTTTGGGTCTCCAGTCCTCGTCATTCTTGGGTCTGGAGTCCTCGTCATTCTTGGGTCGAGAGTCCTCGTCGTTTGGGTCTCCAGTCCTCGTCATTCTTGGGCCTGGAGTCCTCGTCATTCTTGGGTCGGGAGTCCTCGTCGTTTGGGTCTCCAGTCCTCGTCATTCTTGGGTCTACGGTCCTCGTCATTCTTGGGTCTGGAGTCCTCGTCATTCTTGGGTCTGCGGTCCTCATCATTCTTGGGTCTGCGGTCCTCATCATTCTTGGGTCTCCTGTCCTCATCATTCTTGGGTCTGCGGTCCTCATCATTCTTGGGTCTGCGGTTCTCATCATTCTTAGGTCTGCGGTCCTCATCAATCTTGGGTCTGCGGTCCTCATCATTCTTGGTTCTCCTGTCCTCATTCTTGGGTCTGCGGTCCTCATCAATCTTGGGTCTGCGGTCCTCATCATTCTTGGGTCTCCTGTCCTCATCATTCTTGGGTCTGCGGTCCTCATCATTCTTGGGTCTGCGGTCCTCATCATCCTTGGGTCTGCGGTCCTCTTCAATCTTAGGTCTGCGGTCCTCATCAATCTTGGGTCGCCTGTCCTCATCATTCTTGGGTCTGCGGTCCTCATCATTCTTGGGTCTGCGGTCCTCATCAATCTTGGGTCTGCGGTCCTCATCATTCTTGGGTCTGCGGTCCTCATCAATCTTGGGTCTGTGGTCCTCATCAATCTTGGGTCTCCTGTCCTCATCATTCTTGGGTCTGCGGTCCTCATCATTCTTGGGTCTGCGGTCCTCATCAATCTTGGGTCTGCGGTCCTCATCATTCTTGGGTCTGCGGTCCTCATCAATCTTGGGTCTGCGGTCCTCATCAATTTTGGGTCTCCTGTCCTCATCATTCTTGGGTCTGCGGTCCTCATCATTCTTGGGTCTACGTTCATCGTCGCTTGGGTCTACGGTCCTCGTCATTCTTGGGTCTACGATCATCATCGCTTGGGTCTACGGTCCTCGTCGTTCTTGGGTCTGCGGTCCTCATCATTCTTAGGTCTTCGGTCCTCATCATTCTTGGGTCTGCGGTCCTCATCATTCTTTTGTCTGCGGTCCTCATCATTCTTGGGTATGCGGTCCTCATCAATCTTGGGTTAACATTATTTCTAAGCCTCAACCCTACCCTCCATACATTGGACACTACCTGTAGCCGTCAGGTGGGGAGGAACATCTAGAAATAAATAGAACTACAGCCTACTAGTTGATGCCACTGCAGTAGCCGAGTTGATGATACCCATATTGTAAGAGTCTGATGTAAGGGAAAATCGCCAGAGATAACGGAGCAAAAGTGTACACAGTCAGTTAGCTATGGGAACAAGCCATTCCACGAAAAAGTCTGAACACCTATAGCTCTGCCGGTGTTTAATAATAACGATTGTGTTTAACATAACACTTTTCATTAGATGCCATAACCATCTTAACAACATATGTTTGGGACACTTTTCATTAGATGCCATTACCATCTTAACAACATATGTTTGGGACACTCTTCATTAGATACCCTAACCATCTCAACAACATATGTTTGGGACACTCTTCATTAGATGCCCTAACCATCTCAAAAACATATGTTTGGGACACTCTTCATTAGATACCCTAACCATCTCAACAACATATGTTTTGGACACTCTTCATTAGATGCCCTAACCATCTCAACAACATATAATGTTCGCTTGATACCCCCACCGAATTACCAGCGGGGCCATCTGATTTCTCATTACGGTTAGCAACAGTCCCCATAGGATCTCAACTTTACAATCGATGCGCTGGTCATAGGTTTACTATGTGCTTTGTTGCTTCCATACTCTAATCGAGCCATATCTTGGACTTATCTTGTGCGAGACATGTCGGAAATAATTCCTACACATAATATTCCGTCTTGTGAACTCTAAATCTAAGTTCGGTTTTTTTTTACAATGTTCATTTGACAAAATCTGATAATAATGAAAACACGATTTGAGGCTGTCGATACGAATATCCAACGGTGGTGCGTGGTAATGTCTTTTATGGGTCACCATATAGACATGACCCTATCGTCTGACTAGCAAATCGGTAGAGCGAACATACCGGGCTCGAACCTCGTTATCGACACATTTAAGTGAAGCCAGATGTAAATGGGTACATGGCTCAGAGTTAGAGAAGAGAACTGCACACCTTACCTCACATATAAGCACAGATTGAATACAAAGAAGTCACCAAATACTCCATCCCAGGAGCAGTGTAGAACACGTTAGAGACACATCTTAATGCAATGTCAAATTGTGTTGACTCACTCGTGTCTACAGCTGAATTACGAAGTTCTACACTCGTTGTGAAGTGGATGCGGTCACCATTCGAGTGCTTCAACTTTGTGTAAGAGTAGCCTGCGTGTCACTGCAAGAGCTATGTCGAGGATAGGATAGCTACCAGCAGTTTCACAAAAAAACATGCATAGGGATATGGACCAGACAAAGTGGAGACACAAGCCAATTCCTCTACAGGCAGGCTGGGGAGCTCCCAGAAACGCATGCGCAGGGTCAGATATTGAAACAGTAAGTTGGTTTCGTGACGAATGCTTAGGCAGAAATAGAACAAAACGACGTCTCAGTTTGGTTCGTTTGCTAGTATCTAACTTCTGATGAAACCATAACTTAGATCTCATGTATTAACATGCTGAAGGGCACGAATGAATAATTTGCATAAAGTTCTCACACATTGAAAGACTTGCATGGGGCTAGTGTCTCCGTCAAGCTTGGTTCTGTGGTCCTCGTCATTCTTGGCTCTACGGTCCTCGTCATTCTTGGGTCTACGGTCCTCCTCATTCTTGGGTCTGGAGTCCTCGTCATTTTTGGGTCTGGAGTCCTCGTCGTTTGGGTCTCCAGTCCTCGTCATTCTTGGGTCTAGAGTCCTCGTCATTCTTGGGTCTACGGTCCTCGTCATTCTTGGGTCTGGAGTCCTCGTCGTTTGGGTCTCCAGTCCTCGTCATTCTTGGGTCTGGAGTCCTCGTCATTCTTGGGTCGGGAGTCCTCGTCGTTTGGGTCTCCAGTCCTCGTCATTCTTGGGTCGGGAGTCCTCGTCGTTTGGGTCTCCAGTCCTCGTCATTCTTGGGTCTAGAGTCCTCGTCATTCTTGGGTCTACGGTCCTCGTCATTCTTGGGTCTGGAGTCCTCGTCGTTTGGGTCTCCAGTCCTCGTCATTCTTGGGTCTGGAGTCCTCGTCATTCTTGGATCGGGAGTCCTCGTCGTTTGGGTCTCCAGTCCTCGTCATTCTTGGGTCGGGAGTCCTCGTCGTTTGGGTCTCCAGTCCTCGTCATTCTTGGGTCTGGAGTCCTCGTCATTCTTGGGTCTACGGTCCTCGTCATTCTTGGGTCTGGAGTCCTCGTCATTCTTGGGTCTACGGTCCTCGTCATTCTTGGGTCTGGAGTCCTCGTCGTTTGGGTCTCCAGTCCTCGTCATTCTTGGGTCTGGAGTCCTCGTCAGTCTTGGGTCGGGAGTCCTCGTCGTTTGGGTCTCCCGTTCTCGTCATTCTTGGGTCTACGGTCCTCGTCATTTTTGGGTCTACGGTCCTCGTCATTCTTGGGTGTCCTCGTCGTTTGGGTCTCCAGTCCTCGTCATTCTTGGGTCTACGGTCCTCGTCATTCTTAGGTCTGGAGTCCTCGTCATTCTTGGGTCTACGGTCTTCGTCATTCTTGGGTGTGGAGTCCTCGTCATTCTTGGGTCTACGGTCCTCGTCATTCTTGGGTCTACGGTCCTCGTCATTCTTGGGTCTGGAGTCCTCGTCATTCTTGGGTCTACGGTCTCATCATTCTTGGGTCTACGGTCCTCGTCATTCTTGGGTCTGGAGTCCTCGTCATTCTTGGGTCTGGAGTCCTCGTCATTCTTGGGTCTACGGTCCTCGTCATTCTTGGGTCGACGTTCATCGTCGCTTGGGTCTACGGTCCTCGTCATTCTTGGGTCTACGTTCATCGTCGCTTGGGTCTACGGTCCTCGTCATTCTTGGGTCTACGGTCCTCGTCATTCTTGGGTCTACGGTCCTCGTCATTCTTGGGTCTACGGTCATCGTCGCTTGGGTCTACGGTCCTCGTCATTCTTGGGTCTTCGGTCATCGTCCTTCTTGGGTCTACGGTCCTCGTCATTCTTGGGTCTACGGTCCTCCTCATTCTTGGGTCTACGGTCCTCGTCATTCTTGGGTCAACGGTCCTCCTCATTCTTGGGTCTACGGTCCTCCTCATTCTTGGGTCTACGGTCCTCCTCATTCTTGGGTCTACGGTCCTCCTCATTCTTGGGTCTACGGTCCTCGTCATTCTTGAGTCTACAGTCCTCCTCATTCTTGGGCCTGCGGTCCTCATCATTCTTGGGTCTCCTGTCCTCATCATTCTTGGGTCTGCGGTCCTCATCATTCTTGGGTCTGCGGTCCTCATCATTCTTGGGTCTCCTGTCCTCATCATTCTTGGGTCTGCGGTCCTCATCATTCTTGGGTCTGCGGTTCTCATCATTCTTAGGTCTGCGGTCCTCATCAATCTTGGGTCTGCGGTCCTCATCATTCTTGGTTCTCCTGTCCTCATTCTTGGGTCTGCGGTCCTCATCAATCTTGGGTCTGCGGTCCTCATCATTCTTGGGTCTCCTGTCCTCATCATTCTTGGGTCTGCGGTCCTCATCATTCTTGGGTCTGCGGTCCTCATCATCCTTGGGTCTGCGGTCCTCATCAATCTTAGGTCTGCGGTCCTCATCAATCTTGGGTCGCCTGTCCTCATCATTCTTGGGTCTGCGGTCCTCATCATTCTTGGGTCTGCGGTCCTCATCAATCTTGGGTCTGCGGTCCTCATCGTTCTTGGGTCTGCGGTCCTCATCAATCTTGGGTCTGTGGTCCTCATCAATCTTGGGTCTCCTGTCCTCATCATTCTTGGGTCTGCGGTCCTCATCATTCTTGGGTCTGCGGTCCTCATCAATCTTGGGTCTGCGGTCCTCATCATTCTTGGGTCTGCGGTCCTCATCAATCTTGGGTCTGCGGTCCTCATCAATTTTGGGTCTCCTGTCCTCATCATTCTTGGGTCTGCGGTCCTCATCATTCTTGGGTCTACGTTCATCGTCGCTTGGGTCTACGGTCCTCGTCATTCTTGGGTCTACGATCATCATGGCTTGGGTCTACGGTCCTCGTCGTTCTTGGGTCTGCGGTCCTCATCATTCTTAGGTCTTCGGTCCTCATCATTCTTGGGTCTGCGGTCCTCATCATTCTTTTGTCTGCGGTCCTCATCATTCTTGGGTATGCGGTCCTCATCAATCTTGGGTTAACATTATTTCTAAGCCTCAACCCTACCCTCCATACATTGGACACTACCTGTAGCCGTCAGGTGGGGAGGAACATCTAGAAATAAATAGAACTACAGCCTACTAGTTGATGCCACTGCAGTAGCCGAGTTGATGATACCCATATTGTAAGAGTCTGATGTAAGGGAAAATCGCCAGAGATAACGGAGCAAAAGTGTACACAGTCAGTTAGCTATGGGAACAAGCCATTCCACGAAAAAGTCTGAACACCTATAGCTCTGCCGGTGTTTAATAATAACGATTGTGTTTAACATAACATACCACTGAAGATAAATTCAACGTGTCAAATCCATGTTCGCGGATGGGCTATAAATCTGAGTTCATTGCGCATGTCGTGTTGTCAGTTAACGTTTCCGGCTGTATTGGAGAATTTAGATCTTGAGTCTTACCAGCCAATGACATCTAGACTAAAAGCTTCAACGCCCATTGCACATTCATTACCTAGAATTTGGCATTTATTTTTTTATTGTTCGTGCATCGGATACGCCAACTTCAATATATTTTAGAGTAAGACATGTTAAGCTTAAATTTATTTGTATCTGAACTGATTCACTCTGAATATTTAGCCCCCTGGAGAAATGTTTTCTTGTTATGTAAAAAAGGTTTATAGGAAGCAATTGGGCATTTATAAATTTAGGAAAATTTCGTACAGAGAAAGTGTTATGTATATAT
This sequence comes from Ariolimax columbianus, assembly GCA_036924085.1. Lineage (NCBI taxonomy): Eukaryota > Metazoa > Mollusca > Gastropoda > Stylommatophora > Arionidae > Ariolimax > Ariolimax columbianus. The sequence continues at coordinate 4,967,890 of JAVGWX010000009.1, forward strand.
TATAACAGCTGTTAAAACCGGTATATTAGCATTATTGTATTGTGATACGGTTAGTGAGCCAATATATTGACTCTAAGAAGTCAATAGGTTAATAGATACACGCCTTGTATTCTGCGTGTGATGGTTATATGTATTTTCTTTGTTCCTCGCATGTTTTGCATTTTCCAGCAGTTTTATAGTTAATATATTTACACTCATTGGTAGCTTTAATATTGCGTGTGCTTATGTAATGTTATACTGTGTTAAATTACGATATGGTATGTATGTACTGTTACGCAGATAGGATATCACTGCATACGGGACATATGTATATCTGCTTCAGCACTTGTCGAATTCTCTTGATCTTGAAACATGGTAATATGAACATCCATGCACTGAATTGGAAAGCACTGGGACAGAGAAGAATGAGGTGATCAATTGCACCTGATGAAGACCGGTGGGAGAGGTGGCTATAGCTGGAATCTCTTGTGCGGAAGTGAAGAGGACGGCCTAAAATAGGAATCGGGTGAGAACATTTGTTGAAGTCCTATATTCTACGGGAAACCAGAAGGATTGCTTGCATGGATCACTTGGTTTCTTTCTTGGGCGGGAAGAATAGATCCACTGTGCCTTCTTGCATGTAGTAAAAGGCGACTGAGTGGTCTCGAGGTAAGAGGTCGACCTCGGGTGCTGAAGGTAGCTGGTTCAAATCAAGGTAGAGATTGGGATTTTTATTAGGTATATTGTCTGGTATTTTCCCGAATCTCTGGATAGTAGAGATCGGACGCCCGCGTGGAGTGTCACGCATGTTAAAAATCCACCGGCAGCTGGAAATCGATAAGAGTAGTCCGCCGCTGAGGAACATTTCAAAATTAAGTTCAAAATCTATCCAATCTATTACAGGATCCTCGCTGGTGCTACGGAGTCCGTCCATTTTGCTGAGGTTCTCCAAAAATATGGAGAAGAACAGAGCACTTATGGGTTAAACCGTGTGCAATGATGTTGATTCTTTGAATAAAACTAAAACACCAAACTCAAAAGGTGACAAGAAAGTTGTGCATAGGGCTAGCAACAACAATGCGTAAAACAAACTTCAACAGAAACCACCTTTACAAACGGCACGCGTAGTGATTTGGCGCATATTTTCTAAAGGAGGGCGCTGTAGTGATGGCTTTATACTCTGACTGGATTGCGAACGGAACAGTAAGATGATGTAACCGCTGGATTAAATCAAAGATCAATGATTGATGAGGATACACGTTACTGAAGGTTTGAGAGCTGAATGTATGTTCCATACTCAAACTGTAACCATCTCTTCTGTGCCTACCCAAACAAATAATATAATCGGATATGATCACCGTTTAGTCTTAGAAAAATATGCTATTTAATTCTGCTGTGGGCAAGTACCTGTTCTGAAGATTACTAATTGTTCACTTCTACTTAGCTATAGTTATATAATACTAGCAATACCTGTTGAATATAACTGTAGAATATGAAAGAAAGAACGGCTTAGAAATTTAAAGATCCCCCCTTCCCGCACTCATAGCCTGCGTCCAACCCCCACCCCTCTCTTCCCTGTCCATCAACTCAAGTCTTCGCAAAAAAAAATCTAATATTTTCTTGAACATACAGTAACGCACATTGACGATTCTGCAAGATAAGTACATGTTATTTTCAATATTCCACAGCTAGCTGTCCAAAAAGGTTCCAAGTAGGCTGGGTTTGCTAATTATTAAAGGTCCAACAGAATCAATTCAGCCTACTGCAAGTGGCGTCTCAAATATCGCATTGAAACTTCGCCTTAGTGGCGTCAGTGCTGCGCAATGTTGACAATTTGCGAGATATAGTTTTGAGAGTAATCCACAATAACTAATACCATATTTGGAACTTCTCTGTCAATAAAGACATGTAAGGAATCAAATCTATAGAATTATGTATTGAGCATTTGGGGATGTGCGTGTTCTCTCTGTATGGTACTTGATGGTTAAATTGTGCCTTTTTACTGCCATCTTTTGCAAGAGCGTCAGCACTCTCATTTTCTGTCATCCCGCAGTGGCAGGGTGGCCACTGGAGAGCTATTGTTAAAGATCTCTTGAGGTTTCCTAGTTCTCCTCTGATTTCTGATAACAGCGGTTCGTTGTTATATCTCTATAAGAGAATACATCTGAAATACCGACATCTGTGACCACACAAGAGTTCCAGGATACCGTCCGCTCTGAGGTAATATGAAAATACAGATTGGTCGGCCAAGTGGACCGCATGGCTGACGATTGATGGGCGAGGATGGTGTCTTTCTGGTGACCCTACAGCTACAGCCGCCTGTCAACGAGAAAGAGACATGACCTGCACCACGCCTTTGCACCATTATGGTACTCCAGGGCGCATGACAGACACGGATTCCGGCAGCTTCTAGCTATCTGACATAAGACAGCCTTGCCTGATTTTATACCATGATTCAAGTATTCAAAGTAAGTTCAGTCTCAATTAATTTAAGGACATCATTGTTCAAACATTTAAGCGAAATTACAATTTGTTCAACATTTAAGCTAAATGACAGTTTGTCCAACATTTAAGCTAAATGACAATTTGTTCAACATTTAAGCTTCAACAATTTGTTCAACATTTAAGCTTCAACAATTTGAGGCACATAATGTTAAATAGCTCGGATGAAAGTGTTCGGGCACAGACTTCCTGTAAGAAGGCCATCTACTGTGGTGTTCTGATGATTCTCATGGACGACGTGACGAGAGAAGAAGAAAAACATGTTTTGGAGCTAAGAAACAAAAGTTCTATTTTCCTTAGTGGGCAACACGTGTTGTTTACAGCTGAATTTGTTAGATCACGGGACGGTCGTATTCAGTCGTATTTTATTGATTTGTATAATGTACTTTCCTTTTTACAGGTGGAGGTGAAGCCAGGTTGGTGAGGGTGTTCGTAATTAGCTCATCGTATGTAGCGTTTGATTAGCGTTGTAGTAGAGCATTTGCTTTTAATAAAGATACGGAATTCAACTTCCATTACCGATACGCTCTAGTCGACCCAGCTGTTAATATAGTACGAGGCTTAATGTTAGGGAAGGTAAGGTAGCGAGAAAGGGTACTGGCCACCTAACCTCACGAACAAGCTGTGGACTGGTAAATGCAACATCTAACACCACATCCCTGACAGCAGCGTCTGCTATTGGAGTACCTGTATCTGTGTTTAACCTAGGGAGCACTCTAGCCCTCTGACGTCATTGCCTGCATGCAAACATCGCTTTCAGAAGATAGTCGCACAGACAGATGGTTCAAGATGGGATGTGGGTTCTGATATCATGAGAAGCTGGGAGAATCAGACGCCAACAGACGAAATAATCCAATAACAAAAACAAGCATAACTCAAAACACTTAGAAAACATTCACATACATATAGAAATGAAAACATTTACCCCAATTCAGAAATGAAAACATTCACCCCAATTCAGAAATGAAAACATTTACCCCAATTCAGAAATGAAAACATTTACCAAAATTCAGAAATGAAAACATTCACCCCAATTCAGAAATGAAAACATTCACCCCAATTCAGAAATGAAAAACATTCACCCCAATTCAGAAATGAAAACATTCACCCCAATTCAGAAATGAAAACATTCACCCCAATACAGAAATGAAAATGTAGGAATCTGGAACCATTTTGTTAGGCAGTTGATGACTGGATCAGGTTTCCAGCCTGGGGCCATAAAGCTGCAACAGAGGGTCTGGAAAATGCATATGTGCAGAGGAGGATAGATTTGGGAGTGACTAGGGTGAGAGGGTAGAAAGTGTGTCCTTTCTAGAAAGATACGAAGAACACGAAATCAACACCTGACTTAGTCTCGCGTATATGTAAGCTTTGCTGGCTGATTGGACCGATGACGGAGCACCTGATTGGACCGATGACGGAGCACCTGATTGGACCGATGACGGAGCACCTGATTGGACCGATGACGGAGCACCTGATTGGACCGATGACGGAGCACTTATGTCAATGTCCCCTGTATGATTATGTTGGCTCCTGGTATCAAGAATCAAGACGGTCTCACCTAGTACTGTCGTGAGCCGTTTTCTCAAGTTTCATCCTCGGCACTCCAGCTATGCTTGTGTCCTCTTCCATCACTCTTCATCTTTTATACTTTTATATTGTGGCTTCCTCATTCGGGTATATATTCGAATGGATCCCAATTCATTTCTTCTTCTTCTTCTTCTTCTTCTTCTTCTTCTTCTTCTTCTTCTTCGTTCGTTCTCATTCTCCCACTAACAAACCCTGAAAGGGTTAAGTAGCAGAATGTAGTCCAGAGAACGGAATGCGTTGTGTTGTAGTTTACAGCTTGGCTGCGATATTTGCACCTTTCGGTCCAACACATCCGACTTCAGCAAGCATTTTTTGAGTACCGGGTTAGCATTCCCTCTTCAATCCCTTCTTCTTAGCCAATTGTTTGTCCTGCTGCAGTCTGTTATCCAGGATAACCGCGTGGAGGTGTAGAAGGGTCTTGGCTAGCTCAGCATCTTGATCCTCCAATTCATTCAATATCTGGTTGTAATTAGAGGGTGAGAGGGGAAAGGAGGAGGGGGTATGGTGGTGGTTCTTTCGGAGGTGTATTCTAGCCATCTTCTCTCACTGTTCTAGGACTGTAGATTGTTGTCGTGTTCTTTGTTCTAGATCTGAGAAAGAGAAAGTTGAGGAAGAGAAAGACAGACAGACAGAGAGAGAGAGAGAGAGAGAGAGAGAGAGAGAGAGAGAGAGAAAGAGAGACAGTGTATTGAGAGAAAAAAAAGAAAGAAAGAGATATAGTTACAAGTTAGAGAGAGAGAGGGAGAGAGAGAGAGAGAGAGAGAGAGAGAGAGAGAATTGATAGAAAAAAGAGGAGGTGAAAGGGTATTAAAAATAGAGAGTGAGAGATTTAGTTAGGAAAAGAGAAAGAGAAGGAGAAAGATAGTTCAGCAAAATACAAACAAAGAGAGAAGTGAGGTTAGTCACATAGAGTTAGGGGGAGAGAGAGATATAGAAAGATAGAGAGAGAGAGAGCGAGAGAGAGAAAGTGAAAAGGAGCGTTGAGAAAAAAGGAGTCACATACAAATTCAGAAAGAGAAAGAACAAAGAGAGAGAAAGAAATTTAATAAGAAAAGAAAAAGAATGTTGAGAGAAAAGAGAGACACACAGAGAGAGAGAGAGAGAGAGAGAGAAAGAAAGAAAATATGTTGAAAAAATAGAGAGTAAGACATTTAGTAACGATAAGTAAGATACAGAAAGAGAATGAGAGAGGGAGAGAGAGAGAGTTGATAGAAGAGAGAACGAGAGAGAAAGAAAGAGAAAGAGGTTAAAAAATAGAGAGAAAGTTTCAGATAGAAAAAGATAGAAGTCATAGGGAGAAGGAGGAAAGAGCACTGAGAAAATGGAGAGACAGCGGGTTAAGGAAGAGAAGAGAGAGAGAGAGAGAGAGAGAGCAAGATCATTTGAGAAAGAAATAGAGCTAGAAAAGAGAAGAAATGTAATTGAGGGAAAGATAGAGGGGAGGATGTGTCACTAGATCTTTATTGAAACAATAAATGATTTGTGATGCATATTTCCCTTCTTCGTTGCCATTCGATACACCATCCTTAGTCAGGTGTCCATTTGCAGCTCGATCAACTGAGGCGCGTCCATAATGGATCAAACGCTCTGTTTACTCATCAGAACCTCTAGTCTTCGAATCTACATTGTTGGGACAGAGAGGGTGAGAGAGAAGGAGAGAGAGGGAGGGAGAGAGAGGGAGAGGGAGAGGGTGAGAGAGAGAGAGAGTAAACGAGAGAGAGTGTGCGTGTATGTGTGCGTGTGCGTGTGCGTGTAGTGGGGGAGGGAAATTCCCCCTCTCCCCCAAAATCCTGTACTGTAGATACGCCGCCGAATTCATAAATGAAGGGGCACATAACTCCACTAAGAAACCGAAACAGTGCTGGGATTTCAATGCCCAATCACTGCTAAGGTATTCGAGTTAAGTAAGCCGGTACGATTGGGTGACCTAGAAATCCTGACAGCCCCACCATGTGACACTGAGTGTGCTAGGCGTGTGTATAAAACTGGGTTACATTAAGTTGTCAGCCCAGGCCGTTGTGGATAAAACAGCTGATCCACGAAGATACAGGTCACCCCACGAATTAAGTACCGTACTTGGGGAATGAGGAATTGTTTAGATGCATATCTCTTGCAGCAAAGGTCTGGTTTCCACACAGAGTAGCCCTGGTCCTACGAAGGTGTGTGTCAACACTTGTGTGTGGTTATAGCGTGTTGTCTCAAAAAGGGGGCGTTGTCTGTCCCGTGTAGCACGCCATTGACGACTTCAATATGTTCCGGTAAGTAATATAGAGATGTACCGATTTGATTCATCTTGATATTTATGTCAATGCAAGGCTTTTCTTTCCTCTTTATTTGTTGTAGCCTAGCCTCTTGTGTTTATAATGTATGTCTTTGCTTAACTCTTTTTACACTAAAAATATAAAACGTATATGTTATGTGCGTGTCTGGACCGGAGAGTGCTAGATCACTCGCTTCTCGTGGCAAAGGTGTCGGTTACTTATTCCTGCTGTTCTTCGGCGTTATCCATGAACTACATGTTGTGATGCAGTTTACGGCGAGGCTGCGGTATCTGCATCTTTCGGCTTGACGCATCCGATTTCATCTGACTCTTTGGGACATCCCATTCTAGCTGACTCTTTAGGGTACCGGCTTTGTCTTCCTACTGCGATGAATATTTTCTACACTGGTGCAGTCTGTTTCCAGGGCTGCCAGTTGTAGGATGAATAGGATCTTGGTCATATCTGGTTCGCTGACTGATGTAAACAGTCAGCTATGAGTCTCTGGTTGCTGTCAACTCATTCACTGTGTTAATGTCAACTCATTCACTGTGCTAATGTCAACTCATTCACTGTGCTAATGTCAATTCATTTACTGTGTAATGTCAACACATTCATTGTGCTAATGTCAACCCATTCACTGTGCTAATTTCAACTCATTCACTGTGCTAATGTCAACTTATTCACTGTGCTAATGTCAACTCATTCACTGTGTTAATGTCAACTCATTCACTGTGCTAATATCAACTCATTCACTGTGCTAATGTCAACTCATTCACTGTGCTAATGTCAACTCATTCACTGTGTTAATGTCAACTCATTCACTGGGCTAATGTCAATTCATTCACTGTGCTAATGTCAGCGTGTTCTATGTGACTACCTTGACCTTTTTTAAGACACAACATGCCTGCAGTATCCGCTACTTGAAATGCCTTGTTACACCATACCTGTGTTGTTTCACTTTTAGTTATTATTCTGGAACATACAGAGGCAAATTTATAAAAGAAGTCTCGTAGAAGTCGTTAGAAAAGTACCAGAGATGGAGACTTGTAGAAGTCATTAGAAAAGTACCAGAGATGGAGACTTGTAGAAGTCATTAGAAAAGTACCAGAGATGGAGACTTATAGAAGTCATTAGAAAAGTCCCAGAGATGGAGACTTGTAGAAGTTATTAGAAAAGTACCAGAGATGAGAATGAGACTTGTAGATCATTAGAAAAATACCATAGCTGGAGACTTGTAAAAGTCATTAGAAAAGTACCAGAGCTGGAGACTTGTAGAAGTCATTAGAAAAGTACCAGAGATGGAGACTTGTAGAAGTCATTAGAAAAGTACCAGAGATGGAGACTTGTAGAAGTCATTAGAAAAGTATCAGAGATGGAGACTTGTAGAAGTCATTAGAAAAGTATCAGAGATGGAGACTTATAGAAGGCATTAGAAAAGTACCAGAGATGGAGACTTGTAGAAGTCATTATAAAAGTATCCCTTAATAAATGACTTGTACAAGATCCAAAGAAATTAAGAAAGACCCAGCAATGCTAATGAGGGAAACAACGTCTTTATTTTACTGGTTTAGAAGACTCAACAGAGTTTGTATACAACCAGTTTCTTGGAGGGTAGTTTAATCGATGTAAAAGTCCATTTTAATAGTCAAACGCTAGAGCTAAGTAGACCCACAGCCAGTTAGGCGCCATCTATAGTCTGCTCTTAACAAACCACCCGGGGAAAGGCACACATAACTTGGGTAGAGTTTTAATTTGAATGTTGTCCGGGTAGCGACCGTTAAGCCTACTCTTTTCGAATTCCAATTTGCCAAGGAATTTTTAACGTGCTTGACCTGAACACGGGAGTCCGATCTCACTACCCAGAGATCAGGGGAATTTTTACCAGAAGATCCACTTGAAAAAAATCTCAGTCTCTACCGTGACCTCCGGCATCTGAGGCACGACAACCTTACCTCGAGACCACTGAGTCCCCCACCCGAGGCACTACAACCTTACCTCGAGACCACTGAGTCCCCCACTCGAGGCACGACAACCTTACCTCGAGACCACTGAGTCCCCCACCGGAGGCACGACAACCTTACCTCGAGACCACTGAGTCCCCCACCCGAGGCACTACAACCTTACCTCGAGACCATTGAGTCCCCCACCCGAGGCACGACAACCTTACCTCGAGACCACTGAGTCCCCCACCCGAGGCACGACAACCTTACCTCGAGACCACTGAGTCCCCCACCCGAGGCACGACAACCTTACCTCGAGACCACTGAGTCCCCCACCCGAGGCACTACAACCTTACCTCGAGACCATTGAGTCCCCCACCCGAGGCACGACAACCTTACCTCGAGACCATTGAGTCCCCCACCCGAGGCACGACAACCTTACCTCGAGACCATTGAGTCCCCCACCCGAGGCACGACAACCTTACCTCGAGACCACTGAGTCCCCCACCCGAGGCACGACAACCTTACCTCGAGACCACTGAGTCCCCCACCCGAGGCACGACAACCTTACCTCGAGACCACTGAGTCCCCCACCCGAGGCACGACAACCTTACCTCGAGACCACTGAGTCTCCCACCCGAGGCACGACAACCTTACCTCGAGACCACTGAGTGAAACAGGAAGACTCGCAAGAAATGCAGAAGTGGATGGAACATAATCAACAAATAAAAACGATTTCGTCTGAAATAATGCACAAGAAAATGGCACATTGCAACTGGCGCCCCCCTTTTTTGCCATGTCCCTTTCATTGCTGAAAGTGCCGACAACGAAATACGAGCTCTGCTGCTCCAACGGTGGCTCTGAAATTTCTCCATGACTTCGTTAACTAGCCTTTTACAGCTGGGTCGACTTGGCGTTAAGTAGCCATTTACTGGTGTTAAGTAGCCATTTACAGCTGGGTCGACTGGTGTTAAGTAGCCATTTACAGCTGGGTCGACTGGTGTTAAGTAGCCATTTACAGCTGGACCGACTGGTGTTAAGTAGCCATTTACATCTGGGTCGACTGGTGTTAAGTAGCCATTTACAGCTGGACCGACTGGTGTTAAGTAGCCATTTACATCTGGGTCCACTCGTACTAAGTAGCCATTTACAGCTTTGTCGACTGGCTTTAAGTACCCATTTACAGCTGGGGTGACTGGAAGAAGTTGGCAAACCATGAGAAAACCGACGACAGGCCGAGTTTGTCAAACTGAGCGGGATTCGAATCTGGCACGTTAGAATTGTAAACCAAGCTTACAGTCACTAGGCCACATAATCTCCGAATGCATAACAGATAGAAGATAATACTCATGCAACAAAATAACTTGGATAAGTAAACAAAAATGTACAGCAAAAATAGAGAATAGCGCACATACTAATAAAGAAAACAAAGATGAAACCGCCCAGCCGAGCAATCGGGGCTCGGTCCCAGTTGGTGCGGGATTTTTCTGGGTCGCAAAACAGTTTGGGGTCGAACCAGCCTCAATAATTGGGTATCAAAGTAATCTGAGTAAGTAACGCCGGCCAGCGTGCTGTTGACCAAATCACCTCTAGTGTGCCGTTGGTCAAGAAAAATATGGACTTAATGCCATATTCCCAATATGGCACACTTGCGTGTTAATGGGATACTTGACCCTTTATCCAGCTATGGTTCGCTGACTCTTACGCAAACAGCCGCTGGCGGCTGTCCGCCGACCACTGTGTCTTCGGTCACAGCTGTTTCAACACCTTTTATTGCTCGTGGCCTTAACCTTAGCGTCTCCTAAGCTGATCTCCCTCATACAACCACATCGGTGTCCATCATAACTTGGCAGTCTGTGGCAGGCGTCTCTGGTCTACAGTATTAACCCTCCTTAGGTGTGTGGATAAACAGGCTTTCTCTCTGATCTTCTCTTGGAGAACAAGTCTTTCCTACACTGACATATGGATTTGCTTTGTGATGTATACATGCGCGTTAGAATGGAGTGCAGATAAGGACCACTGCAAACTTCCAAGCATGTCGTAAAAAATAAACAAACAGTGGTGTACATAGGGCTTACACCATCTTTATGTAAAAATACGGGCTACAGGAACCGCCACAAGGACTTCATAACAATCTTCTTGTAATGGGACCAGCTATTGTTGCGTCACTGTCCTCGTGTTGAGGTAAGATGTGAATTAAAAGAAAATAAATAAGTGGTAGCTGGACAGAAGAAGAAAGCCGCGGTTACATTCAATACATGTCATAAAGGACTACCAAAGAGAGTAGTGGATGGGGCTTGTAACCTCATCTTATAAATAGATTGCCACTGAAACCACCTCTGCAAGATCACATGAAGTAATTTCAAACAAGCTCCCTGTAATGATCTAACTGTAGTTGTGGCCCTATGCTTCATTGGTAGCGACAGCGAGACACGCGAGAGATGAAGATTTGGTCTGGTCTGGCTATTGTTATTGATTGTTATTATCTATCGAGCAGGACGGAAGACAGACAAGATGCGATGACGACAAACGCAGAACAAATGCACTCTCTGGTTGTGATGGAGAAAGTTCTGGACGATGAGCTTGACAGACTGGGTAAGTACACTACATTACACCACACTGCACTACATTACAATACACTGCATTACAATACACTACGCTACACTACATTACACCACATTGCACTACATTACAATACACTGCATTACACTACACTACTCTACGCTACACTACATTACACCACATTGCACTACATTACAATACATTACAATACACTACACTACGCTACACTACATTGCACTACATTACAATACACTACACTACACTACGCTACACTACATTACACTAAGATAAAGGTTAGTTGCCCACCGCAAGCGATGATGTCGACACCATCAGACGGTTTTGTCTTGATGATGTAACTTCCGCTGTATTTGGATTATAGTGAGCAAGAAGCTGAGCTGGTCATCAACCTTACTCTCTGGTCCTGAACTACCTTGGACCAGTGGCACGATAAGTCAAGACGACTGGAAGTAATTTAGAATGCAGGCACTCTGGTCCCACCTCCTTTGAGACCAGGGGCGGCTTCAAACCTGCTCGGCTCCAACCCACGCCTTTCCCGTTCATCGCTTTGAGAGTCGAGTGCCTTACCTCTTGACCACTACTACATTTTACTACATTATACTACACTACACTATACTACACTATACTACACTACACTACACTACACGACGCTACACACGACGCTACACACTATGCTACACACTATGCTACACAATACACTACACACTACGCTACACACTACACTACACTACACTATTCATCAATAGATTGCTTACTGTACTAGCTGGTTAATGAGTAATGGGTTACTCCTTCGGCCCAGAGGATACACAAAGTGCTGCATACAAAGTACTGCACACAGAGTGAACAATTATATGCGACTAGGTTGCAGTGTGTCTAGTGATGCCAGGAAGAGGTCAACTCAGGCGAACCCTCGTCGTGGGGGATGGGTTGGAGAAAGAAAAAGTACAAAAACTCGCTGAAAGTATCTTTGAACAGTAGTTTCGCTGATGTTGCCTCCTGTGAGTTTCAAACTCCGAACTGCTCAGCCTGGCCCACTGCCGTTACATACGATTCTCGCATCGTCAAGCAGAGAGAGGATCATCGCTGCGGCGCAAAGAAAGCGAGTTTGCACGAAAGGACACTGCGGCGCAAAGAAAGCGAGTTTGCACGAAAGGACACTGCGGCGCAAAGAAAGCGAGTTTGCACGAAAGGACACTGCAGCGCAAAGAAAGCGAGTTTGCACGAAAGGACATTGCGGCGCAAAGAAAGCGAGTTTGAACGAAAGGACACTATGCAAGATAACTCAATTATCGACGACGTACACGTGTGCCCTACATACGGTAACGTTTATGGGGCTGATACTAGACTGCATGGGGCCACATACCTGATTGGGGCCACATACATGACTACAAATATCTGACGCTCTCTCCCTCTTTGCCTGCGATGGACAACTATTATGGTACCCATGATGAAAAAATATGGCTACTATAACTTTTCAGATATTTTATAAGAGATTACTAAAGAGGCGAATACAATGGTCTAACAGCGTCATCGTGTAAAATCAATATGGTTGAAACTGTCAATTCTTGGAGAGAGGTCAACTGTAGTGGTGGTCAAATACTTCAGCTGGAACGAAAAGGCAAATCATGATCATTATCGTCAACATCGTAATCGCCACTATCATCCTCTTGACTGGTTTAAATATAATATTATCATTAATACTTGTATTCCCAGTGATGGCGGATAGCTGAGCTTATTGTGCCTCACAGTAACACACACCCTGACGATGTAGGATACATTTGCCTTAAACATTCATTGCTAATACCTAGGTGATGGGGGAAGGGGGATGGGGTGTGGCTCACTGTCCAACACTATTTGAGAATCACTGTCCCTGATCTATTACTAGAAAGATGCGTTCAGTGTTAACAATACACGGCAGTCCCGCTAGGTGAATTAAACTTCCTCTTCGACGCAGGTAACTCCAGTCAAGTTAAACTTCCTGCATGTCACTTATCTGACAAGGTCACGTGTCAGGTAACACTGTCTGTGTTTGTTCGAATCAAGAACACAATCTGACACCCTTTCGCTAGACACATCGGCATTATGAATTGTTGTGTTTAAAAAAGGTGGAATATGATTTAATTAAATAAGACAATACAATGTTTGGGTACAATTAAACAAGCAAAACATATTCAATCAGAACTTTGAATATTTATGTCGCTTTTTCCCTTCAGTTATTAGTCAGTTAACAGCCAGAAAGCCAGATTTCATGGTCGCTTATTTATTTCCCTTCAATTTATAAAGCCAGATTTCATGGTCGCTTATCTATTTCCCTTCAATTTTTAAGGCCAGTTATCACGACCCCTTATATACTTTCCTTCAATTTATAAAGCCAGTTTTCATGGCCCCTTATATATTTTCCTTCAAATTATAAAGCCAGTTAGGGAAAAAGTTAGGATAAAGTATTTAGGGCAAGGAAGATTGGACTGGAGACTCTGGGAACAAAGGTTGCCTGCATGCCGGCCAAGGTCAATCACCGTATCGACATTAGGTCGACAAAGGAAACGATGGGTTTAAGTGAAAGAATCTGTTTGGTGAGGAAGGGGGGTTCGGAGCTGAGGTGGGCGTTCGTAGCTGACCACTCTGGAGTTCCGAATTAGCGTAGGGGGGGGGGGGGAATAACAACAACTAGTGCTTAAAAACCTCCTATGTAGTTCAATATATATATATTGAACAAATGTAGTTCAATATATATATTGAACAACACACACCCACACACATATATATATATATATATATATATATATATATATATATATATATATATATATATATATATAGGATCAAGATGCTGAGCAGCGCATGAGCTGCAGTGGTTAGCGACCCATGGCTGAATGCTAGCGTCAGGGCCAGCGAACCAAAGCTGCCAAGACCCTTCTACACCACCACGCCGTGATCCTGGATAACAGACTGCAGCAGGGCAGACTGACTAAGGAGACGGGATCGAAGAGGGAATGCTAACCCAGTGCTCAAAAAATGAATTGCTGAAGTCGGATGTGTTGGACCGAAAGGTGCAAATATCGCAGTCGGGCTATAGACTACGACACACCGCATTCCGTTCTCTGGACTGCATTCTGCTACTTAAGCCCTTTCAGGGTTTGGTAGTGGGAGATTGAGAATGAACGAAGCCAAGCCATATATATATATATATATAATGATTATTTAGTTTAGATGTATTTTGTTCTTTTTGTTAATATTGTTTTGTTGATATGCAAATGATAATGTTATGTTTCCATTCTGGATATCGTTAACTACGTGCAGTCGTGTCGTAGTGTGGATACATGTTGTAACTCTTCAGATAAGTAAACTACTGAGATAAACCTAGACTCTACCACATATATTACTTTGGTCCGAGTAACCAGGGTATCTTTGATAGGATAAGTACAACGTAACAGCTAAACGCTTTATGCTGCCACAAGGTGCTATTGGACACGACGTTGCAGTGGATCTCAGTGTTTTATGAGATGGGTGACCAGTTCCAATAATTTTTGAAACAGTAAACGCGGTACCAATTTACAAAGAGGTAAACTGGGGCTCGTCGATGACAAGCATCGAACATTAATTGCTCTGCCGTCAGTAGCGAACGCTATGCCACTCTGCTACCCAGACGCTCCTCTTATTTATAGATTAGCGTTTCATGAAATCATCACGTGTCGTGCTCAGTGTCTTCTTCTTCTTCTTCGTACGCTGTCAGACGTCAGCTTGAATTTGTTGGAAGAAAGGAGCAGTCATCCTGAGGCTGTCAACACTGCCATAGAGCTTGTCTAGTGTTGGCACTGGTGATGGCCACATGTGCTTTCTCTGGTCCTCGCCCTTGACTCCACAGCACATGGGTGGGGGACCATCAGTAGCATCAGGTGGGCCCCTTCGAGACGTGGGGCCCGGGACTCTCTCTGCCTGGTGGGACTCCACAGGATGAGCACCATACTGTCTTCTTTTAAATTGTGACGTCATCATACAGCGATTTACGTTGCACTGTTTCATTAGGCCTGTGGCCCAGTGCATCCGATTTCAACAGGCGTTTCTGTACGGTTGCTCTCCATAGCCCTTGGCTGTCCCCAGCCCACCTGCAAGTCAGCAGTTGTTTGAGGTCAGAGTTGTCTCTCTTAGGAAAGTTGTCTTGCAGGACTATCGAGTCTTCCCCACCCGGGGTGCTCAGTGTCTGACTGAATCAGATGTCATATTGCAAGCGATAATGGCAGAATGAAATCGACGTACAGGAAATGGTAAACATGGTAGTTCAGCAAAATGAAAAGAAAGGCCTCAGTTTCAATAAGAAGAAATCGGAAATAATGGTAGTGACGTGGCAACCAGACTCTCCAAAAATGGCTGCATCAAAGCGAAGGGAACCGGATTGAGACGAGTTAACACGCTTAAATATCTGGGCACATACATAACATTAGATGGGAGATGGATACCTGGGCACATACATAACATCAGATGGGAGATGGATACCTGGGCACATACATAACATCAGATGGGAGATGGATACCTGGGCACATACATAACATCAGATGGGAGATGGATACCTGGTCACATACATAACATCAGATGGGAGATGGATACCTGGTCACATACATAACATCAGATGGGAGATGGATACCTGGGCACATACATAACATCAGATGTGAGATGGATACCTGGGCACATACATAACATCAGATGGGGGATGGATACCTGGGCACATACATAACATCAGATAGGAGATGGATACCTGGGCACATACATAACATCAGATGGGAGATGGATACCTGGGCACATACATAACATCAGATGGGAGATGGATACCTGTGCACATACATAACATTAGATGGATACCTGGGCACATACATAACATCAGATTGGAGGTGGATATCTGGGCACATACATAATATCAGATTGGAGGTGGATACCTGGGCACATACATAACATCAGATTGGAGGTGGATACCTGGGCACATACATAACATCAGATTGGAGATGCAAATACGAAATAAAATGTAGAATAGCCCCAGAAAAATCGGTCTTCCAGACCATGAAAGGACAATTGCAACAAAACCTTGTCGCTGGAGCTGAGAAAGAGTCATTTGATGCTACGTGGAACCAGTACTGACATATGCCAGTGAATCATGGACACTTATCAAGCAAGCGATTATATCTTTGGAAGCAACTGAGATGTGGTTTTAAAGAAGAATGTTCCTGATTCCATCGACTGCAAGGAAGACTAATGAAACAGTACTTGAGGAGGCACAAAGACAACTTATTACAAGGATCAGAACAAGAGAGTCAATTCTTTTTTGGCATGTTATGAGAAGACGTCGTTGCAACGGGAAAGATATAAGGAAAGAGAGACAGAGGAGGGACGAGAGAGAACAAACTGAACAGTCTGTGAGAATGACATGGGCGACCATCAACAACAGAGTTGGTAAACGACACGTGATGGATAGAAGTCCATGATCGCCAACCCGCAGGACGCCTGATGATGATGAAGTACTGTAAACTCGTAACATCAACTTTGTTTGTAGTCTGCATGATAATTATTTGTTGCTTCTCGCTTATTGCTCTAAATTTAAAATTCAGTGACACTCTTCTTTAGTTTCTTTTTAAAAGAAAACTAGACTCCGAGGTTACTTTTCGACAAGATCACTCACTTGCAGGCGTATCATGTGTCATTTGTTTGTGCTAGTAACAGATCACATAATCTGCTATCAACTAACCTTCACCTTCTAAAACACCACCATTTTTGGCCTCGTTTTGACCCTGCGTTATTAATATAAGACGCACGTGACTATTTCCACCTGCAGTGTCCGGTATAGTTCCAGGAATCTGCCGACTTTTAAGAGAGGAAAAATATTATGATCCGCATCAGGAAATACAATTCTCGAAAGGACACTAAAATCACAATATGACCATGTGGTTATTTTTCTGTTTGTCAATTTCACGTGAGAACGTGGTTGTTATCGGAACTCTCCACCAATTTCTTCTCTTTGTCATTTTATAAGCATGGCTCATATGATTAGCGGGGATCAACATGCTGAGCAGCGCATGAGCTGCAGCGGTCAGCGACCCATAGCTGACTGCTAGCGTCAGGGCCAGCGAACCATAGCTGCTAAGACCCTTCTACACCTCCACGCGGTGATCCTGGATAACAGACTGCAACAGGGCAGACTGGCTAAGGAGAAGGGATCGAAGAGGGAATGCTAACCCGTTACTCAAAAAATGCTTGCTGAAGTCGGAGTGTTGGACCGAAAGATGCAAATATCGCAGCCAAGCTGTAAACTACGACACAACGCATTCCGTTCTCTGGACTACATTCTGCTACTTACCCTTTCAGGGTTTGGTAGTGGGAGATTTGAGAACGAACGAAGAAGCAGAAGAAGAAGATATGATTAGCGTTGAATTGGCTTTCTCTCTTAGTGCGGTTCGTCAAGTTTTCATGGGTCTTCATACTATTTCTTTGTGGTTTCCAATTCAATACTACTGAGTTTACACAGGCTGCGCTCAACAGTTGTCATCCTGTCTTACAGGAAGACACGAGTAACGAAGCGTTAGAATAGACAGGATAGACTGAGCTATCTCAAAAGCTTTGTGAATAATTAGAGAAGACATCCCGTTGCATAAAAAAGATGTGAAGTACATTATAAATTTAAATTGTAATGGTCATTTTTGTTTAAGCGTAGTGACATATTAGCAAACGCGCGAAGCGGCAAAGCTGATTGCGTCCAGCCTAGCATAGCTTAGGAATCAGGTCAATCGGTAGCTAGGAGTCGGTCACTAGCGCGCTATTTTTGTCTCTCTCACAGTCAAATAGCCACAAATTAGACCGGTCTTCCCTGATTGGATCTCTATTTTTAGAACAGGTGAACGATTATGACCCTTTATGTTCATGCCTCAGCTCATGGCCATCTTTGCTTACTTAGTCTCAAGTTTCTGGTTCTTCCTCTTCATTCAAGTCTGTTATTTTGTGATTCCGACATTCGCGACACAAAAAGGGATGCCAATGTGTCCCCAGCCATGTCAGTATTCCACCTTACCTTTACTCACAGTCCTTACCCTCGATAGCTTACAAAGCGTAAGTCGCTCTTGATCTTGAGTCATCCATTATTCCTGAAGTTTCTTGAAGTTTGAAATCGTTGTTCTTATCATCTGTGCATACAGAGACGGAGCACCAGTGGAATTGTAAAAAGTACGTCTACCTGGAAGCTCTTGAGTGCGACCAATCCCAGCTTCATCACCTGGCCGTGAGCATGCAGAGGTCACGTGGTCTAACAGGTGTTTTGAGATCGCTTCTGGAGAACACATTTGAGGAAAAAATTGTGAGTATAAGCTGACAACGACACGATACCACACACAAAGAGACATGCAACACGCAACAGCACTAACAAACACTGGCAGTAATACACACCTTCTCAAACACAAATAAACACATACACACACATACACATCTCAAACTTAGCATGCGTATCACTCTTGTACACAACCACAAACACACACATACTTAACGCACGCATCACTCTCGTACACACCCACACACCACAATATGCACACTCAAACACCCAGAAACCTACGCTAACATACACCACATACACACCTGTTCCCAAGAAACACAACAGAACGTGATAAAGCTAGACACTATCTCGGACTTTATTAGACACCGTGTTTCCCTTCAAAACATACAATTAACCGATATATATATATATATATATATATATATATATATATATATATATATATATATATATATATATATATATATAATGTGTGTGTGTGTGTATATATATATTTATATGGATGGATGGACGGACGGAGGGCCACAAAGATAAAGTGACAGAGAAGGAAGGGTAGTGAGAGAGACAGACAGACAGAGAGAGGCAGAGAGAGAGACAGAGAGAGAGAGAGAGAGAGACAGACAGAGATAGAGTCTACAGTTCGGCCGGATACAGTTGTCCCACTAACATATTCTCATATTTGATTTGTTTTGAAAGTATACAAAGATATTGATCTCTGTACCACGTCAATTCTTGCCTGCTCATCTTTGCCCAATCGCTTCTACTTGTTACACAGATTTCATGGAAAGCTTTGTCCAATCGCTTCTACTTGTTACTCCGATTTCCTGGAAAGCTTTGTCCAATCACTGTTACTTGTTAATCCGATCTCTTGGAAAGCTTTGTCCAATCGCTTCTACTTGTTACACCAATTTCCTGGAAAGCTTTGTCCAATCGCTTCTACTTGTTACTCCGATTTCCTGGAAAGCTTTGTCCAATCGCTTCTACTTGTTACACCGATTTCCTGGAAAGCTTTGTCCAATCGCTTCTACTTGTTACACCGATTTCCTGGAAAGCTTTGTCCAATCGCTTCTACTTGTTACACCGATTTCCTGGAAAGCTTTGTACAATCGCTTCTACTTGTTACACCGATTTCCTGGAAAGCTTTGTCCAATCGCTTCTACTTGTTACACCGATTTCCGGGAAAGCTTTGTCCAATCGCTTCTACTTGTTACACCGATTTCATGAAAAGCTTTGTCCAATCGCTTCTACTTGTTACACCGATTTCCTGGAAAGCTTTGTCCAATCGCTTCTACTTGTTACACCGATTTCCCGGAAAGCTTTGTCCAATCGCTTCTACTTGTTACACCGATCTCATTGAAAGCAACGGTCTCCTATGTTATCCCTGTATCATAAATGTGGTACCACTTCTATTGTAATCTTCGAGAGACAGAAAACAATATCATGAATAACGATAGAGACATATTATCGAATAGGTTATAATAATGAGGCCCTTGCGTCGATCAGCCACATCTATGAATCACTGCTGTGGCATGGCTCCAAGCCTCGTCCAGAGCGGAGGGGAAGGGTGCTACCTGCTGAAGCCATACTGTGCGAGTACGGCCTCTTCTGTGTCTCCAGCCGGCTGGGTGAAGTCTTTTGGCGCGAGGAATGATCGGTGCAGTATCTTGTGTGCCGGGGTTTCCTGGTCCAACCATACGACATGACCGAAAAAAGAAACTCGGCGACGGTCGCGTGTTTCCGAGGCCTGTCTAACAGAGACCTCCACGTTGTGGATGTAGTCATGCCATCGGATGTCCGAGACTGCATCACTACCACAACCAGATTCTAATGGGACCTATGAAGAATCCAAAAGGTTTATTAGGGCCAGATACATGGCCAAATGGGAAACAGAACATACTGGCTACACAAAAAATGATGCCAATTACCAGTTGAACAGAAGAGAGCAGGTCGTGGTCTTCATACTCCACACAGGCCACAACAGACTGAGGTACCACCTATTCAATAAACTGAAGATAGGTGGCACTGACGAATGCACCTGTGGTACAGGGAAAATGACCGCTGAACATCTGTTGCAAAATTGCCCGACATACGAGGCCCAGAGAAAGCACATGTGGCCATCATCAGTGCCAACACTAGACTATGGCAGTGTCGACAGCCTCAGGATGACAGCTGCTTTCTTCGAACAAATTCAAGTTGACGTCTGACAACGTACGACGACGAAGAAGAAGAAGAAGAAGGAGGAGGAGGAGGGGGAGGAGAAGACGACAGAGGAGGGGGAGGAGGAGGAGGATGTCCGAGACACGTCGATGGTTTGGCGCGTGGAAGGCTTCCAGTCTGGGCATGTCATGTTTGAGTAAAGTCTAAGTTTCAAAATTATAAAGTAGTACTTGGACCAGACTAGACTGGTAGAAGCGGTTTTTTTTGTTTCAATGAAGATATTGCCATTACTCCATACACGACGGAAGTCGTGCATAACATATGTATCTAGTCCTTTCGGCCTTGACATGTCGGGACCTGCGCCCATCATATGATGTCATGCTGTCGACTAACAATGTCCGATCAGTATATTTCTCCTAACTCAGATTAACATTGTCCGATCAGTATATTTCTCCTAACTCAGATTAACATTGTCCGATCAGTATGTTTTGTCTGACCCTGACTAACATTGTCTGATCAGTATGTTTTGTCTGACCCTGACTAACATTGTATGATCAGTATGTTTTGTCTGACCCTGACTAACATTGTATGATCAATATGTTTTGTCTGACCCTGACTAACATTGTCTGATCAGTATGTTTTGTCTGACCCTGACTAACATTGTATGATCAATATGTTTTGTCTGACCCTGAATAACGTTGTCTGATCAGTATGTTTTGTATGACCCTGAATAACGTTGTCTGATCAGTATGTTTTGTATGACCCTGAATAACGTTGTCTGATCAGTATGTTTTGTCTGACCCTGAATAACGTTGTCTGATCAGTATGTTTTGCCTAACCCTGAATAACGTTGTCTGATCAGTATGTTTTGTCTGACCCTAACATTGTTTAATCAGTATGTTTTGTCTGACCCTGACTAACATTCTCCAATCAGCATGTTTTGCCTGACCAGACGTTAGTCTCCTCTCTCCATTATTGAGCCGTAAAGTCGGATTTTCCAACAGACTAGCTAGGCTGCAGCTAGGAGTTTCATTTTAGGGGTCTGCAATGTTTTTCAGAAAAATAAAAAGTCAACAAAATTAACAAAAAATAGCCACAGCTTTTCCAGTCTAAGACCATGTGAAAGTCAAGTCGAGGTACAGACTGCATAGTACAACATTATTTGTATCGTAGAACATTGATTGTATCGTAGCGTACATCATTGATTGTACCGTACAACATTGACTGTATTGTAGAACATTGACTGTATTGTAGAACATTGACTGTATCTTACAACATTGACTGTATCGTACAACATTAACTGTATCGTACAAAATTGACTGTATCGTACAACATTAACTGTATCGTACAACATTAACTGTATCGTACAACATTGACTGTATCGTACAACATTAACTGTATCGTACAGCATTGACTGTATTGTACAACATTATCTGTATCGTACAACATTGACTGTATCGTACAACATTAACTGTATCGTACAACATTAACTGTTTCGTACAGCATTGACTGTATCGTACAGCATTGACTGTATCGTACAACATTGACTGTATCGTACAACATTGACTGTATCGTACAACATTGACTGTATCGTACAACATTGACTGTATCGTACAGCATTGAATGTATCGTACAACATTGACTGTATCGTACAGCATTGACTGTATCGTACAACATTAACTGTATCGTACAACATTGACTGTATCGTACAACATTGACTGTATCGTACAACATTGACTGTATCGTACAACACTGACTGTATCGTACAACACTGACTGTATCGTACAACATTGACTGTATCGTACAACATTGACTGTATCGTACAACATTGACTGTATCGTACAACATTGACTATATCGTACAACATTGACTGTATCATAGAACATTGACTGTATCGTACTGCTATGTAAATTGCCTTGTCGTCCATAGATACTTAAATACTATTCCATTGAATTTTAATTTATGCATTTTTCGGATTATGTTTAGTTAACCTGAATTATCCTCTTTGTGTGATTCTACAGATCTTAATGAATAAAGTGAAGAATCAGCAGCAACAATGGAGAATTGAGGACGAACGTCTGCACCATCATAACTTGCAGCAACCCCAGCACGAAGAGGAACATACTGCCCATCCTCCTTCCGCGTGGAGATGTGTTGAATTACAAAAATTGCATCACGATCAACTTGATGTAAAACAAAACAAACATTGTATTCTATCACGAGCGAAGGTGAAAAGTCAAAGGTCAAGGTCTAAATTGTTTCCACTGACCCAGAAGTATACATACCTTCACAGGAAGCGGAAACGATGTTTTAAGTTATGTAACAAGGTCATGTCAGAGGTCAGAAAAACAGGACGTTTGCCGGAAAGAAGACTTCACTTCATCCAGACAAAAAGACAATTACAGAATCGACATGTGAATATTTCAAATGTCCAAAGATATTTAATAGAACCACAGCAGACTTCAGAAGATCCCCAGTTGCTGTATATTCTTCCACACAAAACTGATTCAGCCAATGAAACGCTTGACCACAGACAATTAACCAATCAGTCATCAGTATGGTACGACACCCCTGTGTGGCACCAATCAACAGAGAGATACACCTTTAGACAAGATGATAGAAATAAATGGAGAGGGGAGCAGATGGGACAGTTGAATCTGTTGTGCCTTAGCCATGACTGTGAGCAAGAAGACGTGTTCATTGGACGAGATGAATAATGCTCACACACACACACGTCCGTTGACATGCATTTGTATACCTAAGTGTGAGAATGAGAGATAGAGAGAGAGAGGGAGACAGACAGACAGACAGACATAGAGGAGAGAGAGATGCCTTGTTATGCGATACCAAGGAAATTAAGTTATTCATTCTTGTCATCCTGTATCACATATAGTATACACCAGTATAAGGTTCTAAGGATGTCATTTAAGGCGGCTAAAGTGGGTTTGTTCATGGGGCTAGCAACCTCACTATGTAAAGTAATTGCTACAGAAACTACCACTACTAGTGCTTCAATACAAATTTCATGCAAGGGTTGGGGTGTGCAGCCGGAGTAGAGACAAAATCAATATTTTGTATGGTTTCTAAATCTTTTTTACACACCTACATAATATCTCTCATTCAGCAGTCTACCCCTCACTCAGCAGTCTACCCCTCACTCAGCAGTCTACCCCTCACTCAGCAGACTATCCCTCACTCAGCATACTATTAGTATGTGTGAATGGTAGCAGGTGCAAAGTCGTGAAGTTGAAATACTTCTACCATATGTAGGTTAGATCGCACTGTTAGCCACCCCTTCTGACATGTTCTCAGCGTGTTAGTGGTCCTATTCTTTCGTCCCTGTCACTCTCGCAGAAACTGTTTGGACAGAGGGAGAAGTAGATAGAGATTCAATGAAAGAATTACACACATGTACGGAAAACTAGATAGAGAGTGTGTGTGTCAGAGAGACAGAAGGACATAAGAGAGATAAGGAGAGAGAGAGAGGCAGGGAGAAGTAGATAGAGATTGAATGAGCAAATTACAGAGACATGTGGATAGTTAAAGAGAAAGGGAGAGAGAGAAGGGGCGAGAGGAGAGAGCAGGAACGAAAGCACGAAAGAGAGAAAGGGAGAGAATTACTGGGATATGGAGGGGAATTAGAGAGAGAGAGGTGAGAGATGAAGAGAGGGAAAGGTGAGAGATGAAGAGAGAGAGGTGAGAGATGAAGAGAGGGAGAGGTGAGAGATGAAGAGAGGGAGAGGTGAGAGATGAAGAGAGAGAGGTGAGAGATGAAGAGAGAGAGATGAAGAGAGAGAGAGGGAGAGGTGAGAGATGAAGAGAGAGAGGAGAGAGATGAAGAGAGGGAGAGGTGAGAGATGAAAAGAGGGAGAGGTGAGAGATGAAGAGAGAGAGGTGAGAGATGAAGAGAGAGAGATGAAGAGAGAGAGGTGAGATATGAAGAGAGGGAGAGGTGAGAGATGAAGAGAGAGAGGTGAGAGATGAAGAGAGAGAGATGAAGAGAGAGAGGAGAGAGATGAAGAGAGAGAGGTGAGAGATGAAGAGTGAGAGATGAAGAGAGAGAGAGGGAGATAGATACTGAGGTGATATAGAGGAGAATTAGAGAGAGAGAGGTGAGAGATGAAGAGAGAGAGGTGAGAGATGAAGAGAGGGAGAGTGAGAGATGAAGAGAGAGAGAGGGAGATAGATACTGAGGTGATATAGAGGAGAATTAGAGAGAGAGAGGGGTGAGAGATGAAGAGAGAGACGTGAGAGATGAAGAGAGGGAGATAGATACTTAGGTGATATAGAGGGGAATTAGAGAGAGAGAGAGGTGAGAGAGGTGAGAGATGAAGAGAGAGACGTGAGAGATGAAGAGAGGGAGATAGATACTTAGGTGATATAGAGGGGAATTAGAGAGACAGAGAGGTGAGAGAGGTGAGAGATGAAGAGAGAGAGGTGAGAGATGAAGAGAGAGAGGGAGATAGATACTGAGGTGATATAGAGGGGAATTAGAGAGAGAGAGGTGAGAGATGAAGAGAGAGGTGAGAGAGGAAGAGTGAGGTGAGAGATGAAGAGTGAGGGGAGAGATGAAGAGATGAAGAGTGAGAGATGAAGAGAGAGAGAGGTGAGAGAGGAAGAGTGAGGTGAGAGATGAAGAGTGAGGGGAGAGATGAAGAGATGAAGAGAGAGAGAGGTGAGAGATAAAGAGTGAGGTGAGAGATGGAGAGATGAAGAGTGAGAGATGAAGAGAGAGAGGGAGATAGATACTGAGATGGTATAAAGGGGAATTAGAGAGAGAGGGCGGATGAGTATGTGTGTGTGTGTGTGTGAGAGAGATAGATAGATACATTTTTTGGATTGATTGGATTATTGGATTGATTTGATTTGTTGATTGGATTGATTTGATTGATTTATTGATTAGATTGATTGATTTGATTGATTGGATGGATTTGATTGATTGGATTGATTGATTGATTGGATTGATTGATTGGACTAATTGATTGGATTGGATTGATTTAATTTGATTGACTGATTTGATTGTTTGATTGATTGGATTGATTGATTGGATTGATTGATTGATTAGATTAGATTAGATTAGATAGAGATATAGTGTACAGCTAATACATTTATATTTATGGTGTGATGTTCAATGCTGCTCAAGTGTTTAGATGAGAATTCTGACTATTTTATGACAGCCTACTCGTCCAGGTATATCTAAAATGACTGTTTCTGATTGAATGTACATACTTTCCTATCAAGGAAAGAACTTTTTCATCATCATCCTAAATACACTTTTAAAGTAAACAATCCCTTCATACAAATGTTTTTAACATGTTTTGTTTGTAGAACTTTCTTTCATATTTTGTTTGTAGAGCTTTCTTTCATATTTTGTTTGTAGAGCTTTCTTTCATATTTTGTTTGTAGAGCTTTGGCTCGTATATTGTTTGTAGAGCTTCTTTTCATATTTTGTTTGTAGAACTTTCTTTTATATTTTGTTTGAAGAGCTTTTTTTCATATTTTGTTTGTAGAGCTTTCTCTCTTATATTGTTTGTAGAGCTTCTTTTCATATTTTGTTTGTAGAACTTTCTTTTATATTTTGTTTGAAGAGCTTTTTTTCATATTTTGTTTGTAGAGCTTTCTCTCTTATATTGTTTGTAGAGCTTCTTTTCAGATTTTGTTTGTAGAACTTTCTTTCATATTTCGTTGATAGAACTTTCTTTCATATTTTGTTTGTAGAACTTTCTTTCATATTTTGTTTGTAGAACTTTCTTTCATATTTCGTTGATAGAACTTTCTTTCATATTTTGTTTGAAGAACATTATTTCATATTTTGTTCCAAGAGCTTCCTTTCAATCTCAGAAGGCTGCATGCCATTAACATGTGTTATTTATGGGTGGTACAGAACCATGAGTTGGAGAATTTTCCACATTGCAGAGTTAAAGTTCACTGAAATGCTCCTTTCTTCTCAGATTCCTCTCGTTAGTTCACTGACATGCTCCGTTCTTCTCAGATTCCTCTCGTTAGTTCACTGACATGCTCCGTTCTTCTCAGATTCCTCTCGTTAGTTCACTGACATGCTCCTTTCTTCTCATGTTCCTCTCGTTAGTTCACTGACATGCTCCTTTCTTCTCATGTTCCTCTCGTTAGTTCACTGAAATGCTCCTTTCTTCTCAGATTCCTCTCGTTAGTTCACTGACATGCTCCGTTCTTCTCAGATTCCTCTCGTTAGTTCACTGACATGCTCCGTTCTTCTCAGATTCCTCTCGTTAGTTCACTGACATGCTCCTTTCTTCTCATGTTCCTTTCGTTAGTTCACTGACATGCTCCGTTCTTCTCAGATTCCTCTCGTTAGTTAACTGACATGCTCCTTTCTTCTCATGTTCCTCTCGTTAGTTCACTGACATGCTCCGTTCTTCTCAGATTCCTCTCGTTAGTTCACTGACATGCTCCGTTCTTCTCAGATTCCTCTCGTTAGTTCACTGACATGCTCCTTTCTTCTCATGTTCCTCTCGTTAGTTCACTGACATGCTCCTTTCTTCTCATGTTCCTCTCTTTAGTTCACTGACATGCTCCGTTCTTCTCATGTTCCTCTCGTTAGTTCACTGACATGCTCCGTTCTTCTCAGATTCCTCTCGTTAGTTCACTGACATGCTCCTTTCTTCTCATGTTCCTCTCGTTAGTTCACTGACATGCTCCGTTCTTCTCAGATTCCTCTCGTTAGTTCACTGACATGCTCCGTTCTTCTCAGATTCCTCTCGTGAGTTCACTGACATGCTCCTTTCTTCTGAGGTTTCTCTCGTTTCGAACTGTTCTTTGATGGGTGCTGGTCTGACAGAAAAAAGGAAAGGAACCCACAGAACAGATTGTTTATACCTCAAGATTTCTAGTTTTTGTGATCTAGTGTGACCACTTCCCTTCCTCACTGCTTGGTATGCATTAAGTGTAGTGCAGGTACCTATAAACAAATAGCTACACTGGGGCGTGCTTTGACTTGGGGTGTGGACCTGACAAATTTACAGAGGTAAGCACCACAACTGATGTGCCACTTAGGATCTGATATCTTTTATGAATGGTACCCTCTCTCCATCTTGTCCAGATCATGTTAAACTTAGTCCTTGAGTAAAAGTCAAGGTAGTCGCATAGCAGACACTGCTCTCGAGGATGAAGTGTTACAGCCTTCTTTGTACCATGCCACAGATTTGTGAGTTGGGATGTGACCAGTTCCCTTCCTGGCTGTCTTTTCCCTTCCCTATTCATCAGCCAGGTACCTATTTATAGCTGGGTCAACTGGAACTGCCGGTAGCGAGAGCTGAACTATTACCTATGCCATGAAAAGTGAATACGCTGCCATTGCGCTAACCAGCCATTTGAACGTCAGCCCTAACCATGCCAAGGAGGCAAACCCCAACATTGTTAAGAAAACCAAACTTCCATCATTCAAAGGAACAAACAAACAACGTGATTTATTAGGTCTCCCATCTGAGAACTTGGCTTATCGTGAATCCCAGCCGAGAAAGTGGCCTATTGTGTCTCCCAGCTGAGAAAGTGGCTTATTGTGTCTCCCAGCTGAGAAAGTGGCCTATTGTTTCTCCCAGTTGAGGAAGTGGTCTAAATGGCCTCCCATTTGAGAAAGTGGCGTATCGTGTCTCCCAGCTGAGAAAGTGGCGTATCGTATCTCCCAGTTGAGAAAGTGGCTTATCGTGTCTCCCATCTGAGGAAGTAGCATATCGTTCGTATCTCCCAGTTGAGAAAGTGGCCTATCGTGTCTCCCATCTGAGGAAGTGGCATATCGTTCGTATCTCACAGTTGAGAAAGTGGCCTAACGTATCTCCCATCTGAGGAAGTGGCATATCGTATCTCTCAGTTGAGAAAGTAGCCTATCGTGTCTCCCATCTGAGGAAGTGGCATATCGTATCTCCCAGTTGAGAAAGTGGCCTATCGTGTCTCCGATATGAGGAAGTGGCCTATCGTGTCTCACATATGAGGAAGTGGCATATCGTATCTCCCATCTCAGAATGTAGCCTATCGTATTTCTCAGCTCAGCATGTGGTCCTCGCATCTCCTATCTAACAAAGTGGCCCTCGTATCTCCTATCTGAAACAGTGGCCTATCTATCGTATATCCCAGATGAGGAATTGGCCTATCATGTCAGCGTGCTATCACCATACACAACCTTTATCAGTGGCTTCTTACGACATGCAATGCTAAAACAGTGATGCTGTTATGTCCATCAGTGGAACCACTCAGGAGATATAGATTTGTATTCTTCGCTGTACGTACTATGCTTGGGGAGTATGTGGTCTAGAGGTTGTGAGCTTGGTCTACGATCCCAACGTACTAGATTCAAATCTTGGTGTGCCAAGTTTGACAGACCGATCATGTCGTGGCTTTCTCATGCATGTTCCAGTCGACCCAGCCGTAAATGGGTACTTGACGAAGGTATAGACACATTTCAGAGCCACCGAGGAAGCTACTGAGTTCGCACTCTTTCGTCAACACTTTCAACAATGCAAGGGCTTGAGCACAGATGAAGGCGTCCGGGTTGCAATAAAGTCGGTTCTTGGAACCATTTTTCATGTTTTTCTTAAACTATACACCCGAGCGGAATCCAAGAAGTACCTTTTAACCTTCCCGTCATTCGGTTAAAGGTGACTAATGAAGGTTGTTTGTGGGATTAGAAACCATTTCATAAAAAAAAGTACTACACAAAAAGATAATGTTTACGCACTTTAATGTGCTTTGATATTCTTTTCCTGAAATGCGATACAATGGTCTCTATATACTAGCAATAGTGGGAGCTGGATACATACTAGCAATAGTGGGAGCTGGATACATACTAGCAACAGTCGGAGCTGGATACATACTAGCAACAGTCGGAGCTGGATACAGACTAGCAATAGAGGGAGCTGGATACATACTAGCAATAGTGGGAGCTGGCTACATACTAGCAATAGTGGGAGCTGGATACATACTAGCAATAGTAGGAGCTGGATACATACTAGCAATAGTCGGAGCTGGCTACATACTAGCAATAGTGGGATCTGGATACATACTAGCAATAGTGGGAGCTGGATATATATACTAGCAATAGTGGGAGCTGGATATATACTAGCAATAGTAGGAGCTGGATACATACTAGCAATAGTGGGAGGAGCTGGATACATACTAGCAATAGTGGGAGCTGGATACATACTAGCAATAGTGGGAGCTGGATACATACTAGCAATAGAGGGAGCTGGATACATACTAGCAATAGAGGGAGCTGGATACATACTAGCAATAGTGGGAGCTGGATACATACTAGCAATAGTGGGAGCTGGATACATACTAGCAATAGTGGGAGCTGGATACATACTAGCAATAGTCGGAGCTGGCTACATACTAGCAATAGTAGGAGTTGGCTACATACTAGCAATAGTCGGAGCTGGCTACATACTAGCAATAGTGGGAGCTGGATATATATACTAGCAATAGTGGGAGCTGGATATATACTAGCAATAGTGGGAGCTGGATACATACTAGCAAAAGTCGGAGCTGGATACATACTAGCAATAGTGGGATCTGGATACATACTAGCAGTAGTGGGAGCTGGATACATACTAGCAATAGTGGGAGCTGGATACATACTAGCAATAGTGGGAGCTGGATACATACTAGCAATAGTGGGAGCTGGATACATACTAGCAATAGTGGGAGCTGGATAAAAGAGCAGCCATAGAGGCCACACGATCTTATTGGCTGATAGCCAGGACGCCCAAGGACAGATAGAGGATAGTCTAGTCTTCTTGGTGCTTTATCACTCCAGCTCGAGTATAAGGTATTCGCTACAAGAAAACACCTGCAGGAAGATATACACAATTGTAATGAGGTCTGCCCGGAATGCAGTATGATAATCAACAGAGAAAACCAAAGTTATGAGAATTGTAAGAAAAGAAATAGAAACAACAATATTAAAACAAAACCAACAAGTAAAACGGGTGAAAAGTTTCACGTAACTGGGAAACATAATCTCATCAGACGGCAAAGGCGACATCGAAATTCAAAAACAGACCTAATAAAGCAAGTCAGATGATTGGGCAAATGTCTTCGATATTGCAATGTAAACACGTGGGATACCCAAAAAAAACCAAAACAACAACAACAAAACAAACAAAATATTCCTACCCACTTTGTGCTATCAGTGCCCCAAATGGACATCAACTAACAAAGACACACTGTAACAACAGAGATGAAATGTCTGCGCAGAATGTTTGAAGAAACAAGAATTATAGAATCAGAAACAAAGAAATTAGGAACCAAGTAGGTACAACACCAGTGCTAGACTTCATCAAGAGACAACAAACCAAATGGTTCGGACACGTGACACGGCAAACACCAGAAAGTACCCCTCAGAAAGCAATGCTATATAATAGAAACAAGACCAGGGGCCGAACACGTAAAATATGGATAGCTGAAATA
The DNA here is from genome assembly GCA_036924085.1 of Ariolimax columbianus. Lineage (NCBI taxonomy): Eukaryota > Metazoa > Mollusca > Gastropoda > Stylommatophora > Arionidae > Ariolimax > Ariolimax columbianus. The sequence continues at coordinate 4,998,645 of JAVGWX010000009.1, forward strand.
AGAGGCAGTGAAACTATTCGTGTACGAATCACATACTAGGGCCCGGTCAAGAAACCTCTTCATAACCTGACGCTGAAAGGTTCAAGCACATACTAGAGCCCGGTCAAGAAACCTCTTCATAACCTGACGCTGAAAGGTTCAAGCACATACTAGAGCCCGGTCAAGAAACCTCTTTATAACCTGACGCTGAAAGGTTCAAGCACATACTACTGCCCGGTCAAGAAACCTCTTTATAACCTGACGCTGAAAGGTTCAAGCACATACTACTGCCCGGTCAAGAAACCTCTTTATAACCTGACACTGAAAGGCACAAGCACATACTAGGGCCCGGTTAAGAAACCTCTGTAACCTGACGCTGAAAGGTTCAAGCACATACTAGGGCCCGGTCAAGAAACCTCTTCGCAAGCTGACGCTGAAAGGCACAAGCACATACTAGTGCCCGGTCAAGAAACCTCTTTATAACCTGACACTGAAAGGCACAAGCACATACTAGGGCCCGGTCAAGAAACCTCCGTAACCTGACGCTGAAAGGCTCAAGAAGGACACACAAGCGAAAAGCCTCCTTTATGAATCCTTTTTTGCAGCACATTGTGTGGTTTTGCAGTCGTTACTTCTGTAGTAGTTTGGTTTATACATTGCGGCTGCTAGCCACATGCACAACTCTCTTTACTTGCCTATTACAACATGTGGTTCCATTCTTTCCTCCCCAGTAAGTGACCGTTGTGTCTACTTGGGTAGGAAAGTTTAATAAAGGGAGTTAATTTGGAGGCGAGATTGTGTTAACACATTTGCAGGAGTTACCTGGTTTGGGAACACTTTAAGGTACCCCGGATGATAAGAACAGAGTTGCTATCCCTTCCTAGCAATATGCTAAAAGCTCGTATAGACTTCTTGCAAAGGTGACTAAATTCATCACGAGGCCTGCTTGGTGTTGGGGTGTGAATCGGCTGAAGCTTGGTTTGCAATCCCAACACACTGGGATCGAAATCACTCGAGTTGTCCACGAAGAGTCCAATTGGCGCTCACGAACCAAACCTAGATTAAAAAATAATTATGTGCACTATTTGAAATGTGTGCAAACCCCAATCCCCGTCAATTATTGTACAACACATGTTTTATTAGCGTAATGACCTAGGCAACGTGTTGGTTTTACATTCTAAATATCGCCAGTAAAATAAAAACCTTGCATGTACACTAGGCGGAAACTGAAGGTGCACGCGGCCTTGTTCGTCGCCCCTAGCAATATTTCATGCGGGCTCTATCAGTGAGAACAAACACAGGGGTGGGCGAAAGGAAAGGTCTTATCATCAACATACGGGATGGCCTGTGGCTTGGAGGAAGGTTGGTATCGACGGAGCTTGGCTGCACTGTTAGTCGTCTATTTGATCTGCACTCAGTGTAACAGTAGACTTATCCTCACCTATGATCTACACTCAGTGTAACAGTAGACTTATCCTCACCTATGATCTGCACTCAGTGTAACAGTAGACTTATCCTCACCTATGATCTGCACTCAGTGTAACAGTAGACATCCTCACCTATGATCTACACTCAGTGTAACAGTAGACTTATCCTCACCTATGATCTGCACTCAGTGTAACAGTAGACATCCTCACCTATGATCTACACTCAGTGTAACAGTAGACTTATCCTCGTCTATATGATCTACACTCAGTGTAACAGTAGACTTATCCTCACCTATGATCTACACTCAGTGTAACGGTAGACTTATCCTCGTCTATATGATCTACACTCAGTGTAACAGTAGACTTATCCTCACCTATGATCTACACTCAGTGTAACGGTAGACTTATCCTCGTCTATAACATACTGAGCCCAACTGGAATAAAGAGCAAAGGCTTGAAAAGCGAAGCTAATTGCAGAGATTTTGTTGTAACACCTTAGCTCTCGTGGCTCAGTGACTGAAAGGTCACACGCTTGATTAGTTTTCTTTTTGTCTTACTGCTTGACACGTCTTTAGTTCTGCCTGGTAATACCATTACAACATCATTTCACCGAACATTCGCTGTTTATGCAATCAATATTGTTGTTGTTCGAGACTAAGAACTATACAACCCAATATCATTCGTAGACTATTTTGTTTGTTTGAATTAAGATTTGCCTTCCTGGATTCTACTAGCGAAAGCACGCTGCTTTCCATACAAGAAGATAGTCCTCTGGGCGAAATGAGGATATGTTGGCCAGTAAATAGATGCGCCTGTGTATCTGTTTGTAATGCTGGAAAGAATACAAAAAAGAGCGACAAAGCTGATAGTGAGATTCCAGAATTACAGTTATGAGGAAAGACTCAGAAAAACCGGCCAACTGTGTCTAGAAGAGAAAATAATTCGAGGTGACTTAATACAGGTTTCTAAGATGATCAGAGGAACGGACAAATTAGATTATAACAAGTTTTTCAAAACACAACCACCCACAAGAACAAGAGGGCATAGCTACAAGTTGACTAAAGAGAGGTCCAGATTAGATATTTGGAAATATGTTTTTAGTCAGAGGGTGGTGAATGCTTGTAATGCATTGCCACAGGAGGTAGTGGAGGCAGGGACAATCAATGCATTTAAGAATACATTGGATGCGCATAGCTTTTAGAGCAAGGTGATGTAAATGAAACTGGTTGTATACAGACTCTGCAGTCTTCTAAACAAGTATAAAGACGTTAAGTTAAGTAATATGGAAGTATAAGTCAGTGAATGGATGCGTGTGTGTATGGATGCGTGTGTATGGATGCGTGTGTATGGATGCGTGTGTATGGATGCGTGTGTATTGATGCGTGTGTGTATCTGTTTGTAATGTGTTCCACTGTGTCAGTTTTGTAGTACAGTAGTTTTGGCAATCGGTTATGTACGTGGAGAAGTGGTTGTACCGAGAAAAATCCCCGACAAACTGTTTGGATTGCAATTAGCTTATCCGAGGACAATGAAAGGGACGTAACTAAAGAATTGCAGTGAAGCACGCTTTGAAAAGTAGTCGCAAATTGTGCTCGAGGATTGACTTGGCCAGTGGTAACATTTTTTAGACGGCTTCATTGGGACGATGAGGCTAACGTATGGTCAAGCAAAACACACTGATCAAACAATGTTAGCCAGGGTCAGGAGAAATATACTGACCAAGACCCTCACCTGACGGGACGATGAGGCTAACGAATGGTCAAGCAAAACACACTGATCAGACAATGTTAGCTAGGGTCAGAGAAATATACTGGCCAAGACCCTCACCTGACCTCCTCGTTGGTCGTCCTGGAAACGGGCTGTTGTCGAGGACAACAGTCTGATTAACAAGGTGAGATTTGACGTGATCCCCGTAGTAGTGAGTGACACGCACATGAAGTCAAGCATTGCACATCCACCTGGAGGACCCTGGTCCACTTCATCAGCGCACTCGGGATGTCAGGAAAGCTACTGCAAGCTGCACAAGTTCCGTCCTTTTCAGGATGCACAAAAGGGTTACCAACCCATTGTTGGCATTAGAAACCAACCAACCAACCAACCAGACGGCTTTAGTTGGTGGAGTTCAGTTCAGTTCAATTCAGTTCAAGTGTCTTCTCCGTATCGAAGGTCGGCTACAATCTGAAATGCTTTTTCTAGGTCATATCCTTATGTTATCCACACACATAAAACATTGTCTGCCTCTTGAACGACTGCCTTCCACCCTACCATCCAGTATGGTCTTCAACAAGGAGGTATGTCTTGTTATATGACCAAAATAACGTAACTGTCTAACCCTTTCGGTCATTAATTCTCTTTTCACCCCCAACTTTTCTAATACCTCCAAATTTGTTTTCTTCTCTTTCAAAGAAATGCGACCCAATCTTCTATATACCCACATTGAGTACTTCCACTTAATGAATCACCCTATTGTGGCCAGGCATTTTGGTCTTCTGGAAGCACAGGGTTCAAATCTAGGGTGTCTATTATTTCACTTTCCTTCCTGTCGATCGTTGTAATAGTTTTCCGAGTGTTAAAATACTTGTCTTGTGATCGTAGTTTCTGCAAGAAAAGATAAAGGTGGTCCCATAGCAGGCACTGCAGTCAGGGAGGAAGTGTTAGAGACTTCATCGTACGAGACCACTGCTTGTTTATGAGGTGGGGTAGCCAATTCTCTTTCTTGCTTCTTTTCCTTGATCAACCGCAAGTGAGGTACCCATTTAAATCTGGGTTGACGGGATTTTAACCCTATACCTCGACAGTGAAGAGTGTTCGACCACTACGCTTGTTTTTCTAGCATCTTTACCGCTCGGTAAGAGCAGCAAAGCTGGCGCTTAATAGGCCTCGGGTCTTATGTTGCTCTAGTGTTTTAGTCCATTATGGTTGCCGTCAGACCACGGATTGGACTGGAATTCACATAATTTGACGGCTTACGCTTGTGTCAACGGAGATGTGTTGCTGTTTCCATTTGGATTAATTAGTTTGTTAATTTCGTGGTGTGTTTTTTATCCACCGATTATTCTGGAATAGTCATCGGCTATATGTAATAGTATTTCGGTTACCCTGTGTCGTGTTTCCGCGGTCTAGTGCACGCGCTGAACTCACGAGATTGACGACCTTCCCCCTATTTGCAGACATTGTTTTTTCTTGGTGTTTGTGTTGCTGTGACATGCACACACGGGACAACAGTGGCCCAAGACACATCCACAGGAAGAGATTGAGGCCTGTCCGGTTAGAAAGATGCCCAAGACACGTGATTTGCACACTGAGTGGTACCCACGCGACCTCTTGTGGTTACGGGAAAGACAATACAGACACTAATGGTGTAAGACTACGCAGTCTTCTAAACCAGTATAAGGATGTTAAGTTAAATTAAGTTAAGACTACCAACGCCAATTGTAGAACTTGAAAAGATTACAAAACTGCAATCCATAGAAGAGACTGCAGAGCCCAGCTGCAGTCAGAAAAACTCCAAAGACTGACTGACCATCCAATGCACCAGAGATTAAACAATTTGGGAAATGGGAAACTAAAGCGGAGAAACTTTGCAGAAATAGCCAAAGCAAAGATGCACGAAGATCCCATAAACGCACTAACAACACCAAAACCCATCACTACTGTACGAAAACCTATCTGGAGGCAGGATATATTTCCAGAGGTGGTAGAAAATATACCAGGTATTGGAAACAAAAACTGCCAGACTGAAAAAGAAAGGAGAGATACTACCCTAAGCTTTATATCGAAAAGCTACCCAAGCATGGACTGGACCCATGCATACACCGACGGTTCTGTAACAAACACTACACAGAACGGAAGGGCAGGAGCATTCCTGAACCTACCAAATGGCAGAAAAATAACACTGTCATTCGCTACTGGTAAGTACACAAGCAATTACAGAGCGGAGGCAGAGGCACTGAGGGCGGCAGTGGAAGAAATGGTGACACACAAAGAAAATGAAAGCCATATAGTCCTGCTTACAGATGCTCTCGCCGTAGTCTCAGCGCTAAAAAGCCAGAAAAACGATGAGCTTAATGACTTAAGAGCAGCACTCTGCCAATTGTGCCAGCAGTCCGCACCAAAAATGGTAGTGGTACAGTGGGTCCCATCACACTGCAACATCCAAAGCAACGAGGAGGCAGACAGACTGGCAAAAGAAGGTGCAAGACTACCACAAACAGATACTAGTATGACGTACGAAGAGTCAAAACGGCTTATCAAAGCCAGATACATGACCAAATGGGAAACCGAACATACTGGTTACACCAAAAACGATGCCTATTACCAGTTGAACAGAAGAGAGCAGGTCGTTGTCTTCCGACTTCGCACTGGCCACAATAGACTCAGGTACCACCTATTCAACAAATTAAAGATAGGTGGTACCGACGAATGCCCGTGCGGTACCGGTAAAATGACCGCTGAACATCTGCTGCAGAACTGCCCGACATACGAGGATCAGAGAGAGCAGATGTGGCCATCACCAGTGGAACTGCAAGACAAGCTTTATGGCAGTGGCGACAGCCTCAGGATGACCGCCGCTTTTTTCGAAAAAATAATGGTTACTGTCTGACTGCGTACGAAGAAGAAGAAGAAGAAGTTAAGACTATGCAGTCTTCTAAACCAGTATACGGATGTTAAGTTAAATTAAGTTAAGACTATGCAGTCTTCTAAACCAGTATAAAGACGTAAAGTTAAGTTGACATTGTTGTGTTTTATATGGCATTAAATACAATCATTATTAAAACAGTTCAATTTTCTGTAGATCAGTGTTTTACGTCAAGTCATCCTGACCTCAGCAATCCGTTCCAGCTGTGTCCACCCTTCCCTATTTCCTTTATGTTTGTCTCTAGCTTTCATCTCCACGTGTGTTATGGTCTGCTTTACTTCTCTTACCTTGAGGATACCAGAACAGAGACTTTCTTGTAATGCTATCAGCTGGTTTCCTTAAATGTGTGTTCTATCCAACACGGGGGAATTTTCTTCACATCATCTTTCACTGGTATGTAATTAGTTCCTTCATTTTCACATTAGTGATCTTATCATAACATTTCAATATCTCTATTCTGTCTGGTGCTGGTTCTGCTCATAACATTTCAATATCTCTATTCTGTCTGGTGCTGGTTCTGCTCATACCATTTCAATATCTCTATTCTGTCTGGTGCTGGTTCTGCTCATACCATTTCAATATCTCTATTCTGTCTGGTGCTGGTTCTGCTCATACCATTTCAATATCTCTATTCTGTCTGGTGCTGGTTCTGCTCATACCATTTCAATATCTCTATTCTGTCTGGTGCTGGTTCTGCTCATACCATTTCAATATCTCTATTCTGTCTGGTGCTGGTTCTGCTCATAACATTTCAATATCTCTATTCTGTCTGGTGCTGGTTCTGCTCATACCATTTCAATATCTCTATTCTGTCTGGTGCTGGTTCTGCTCATACCATTTCAATATCTCTATTCTGTCTGGTGCTGGTTCTGCTCATACCATTTCAATATCTCTATTCTGTCTGGTGCTGGTTCTGCTCATACCATTTCAATATCTCTATTCTGTCTGGTGCTGGTTCTGCTCATACCATTTCAATATCTCTATTCTGTCTGGTGCTGGTTCTGCTCATACCATTTCAATATCTCTATTCTGTCTGGTGCTGGTTCTGCTCATACCATTTCAATATCTCTATTCTGTCTGGTGCTGGTTCTGCTCATACCATTTCAATATCTCTATTCTGTCTGGTGCTGGTTCTGCTCATACCATTTCAATATCTCTATTCTGTCTGGTGCTGGTTCTGCTCATACCATTTCAATATCTCTATTCTGTCTGGTGCTGGTTCTGCTCATACCATTTCAATATCTCTATTCTGTCTGGTGCTGGTTCTGCTCATACCATTTCAATCTCCATGCGCATTCGTCCATTGATTTGGTTATTATTTTTGTTGTTATCCGTGTTTCAGAGCCACACAAACAAGAACCACATTGGAGTTAATGATTTGTATTTTTGTGCTGGACAATTTTTATTCGTATCCATAAGTTCCCCAACGGCAAACGAAAGTTTAAATATAATGAATTGGCAAGTATTATTTAAGTATTTTTTTCTCTCAAAAATTGGTTATATTTTCTTTTGTTTTGGTCGTATTCCTTAAGATAATTTGGGCTTAAGATATCATAATATATATATATCCAGGGGTTTCCTGAAACTTGTAGACTTTGTCATGTGTCCAGGTAGGGTAATTTGGTTAATAAAGACTAAACTACTCTGAGCTACACACTTTGACCTCCAACACAGTTTGTTGCGCTGTACAAAAGTACACTCATCAACCGCCACCACAGTTTGTTGGATTGTACAGAAGTACACACATCAACCGCCACCACAGTTTGTTGGATTGTACAGAAGTACACACATCAACCGCCACCACAGTTTGTTGGATTGTACAGAAGTACACACATCAACCGCCACCACAGTTTGTTGGACTGTAAAGAAGTACACACATCAACTATTAGCACAATTTGTTGGACTGTAAAGAAGTACACACATCAACTATTAGCACAATTTGTTGGACTGTACAGAAGTACACACTTCAACCGCCACCACAGTTTGTTGGACTGTACAGAAGTTCACACATCAACTATTAGCACAATTTGTTGGACTGTATAGAAGTTCACACATCAACTATTAGCACAGTTTGTTGGACTGTACAGAAGTTCACACATCAACCGCCACCACAGTTTGTTGGACTGTACAGAAGTTCACACATCAACTATTAGCACAATTTGTTGGATTGTACAGAAGTACACACATCAACCGCCACCACAGTTTGTTGGATTGTACAGAAGTACACACATCAACCGCCACCACAGTTTGTTGGACTGTACAGAAGTTCACACATCAACTATTAGCACAATTTGTTGGACTGTACAGAAGTTCACACATCAACCGCTACCACAATTTGTTGGACTGTACAGAAGTTCACACATCAACTATTAGCACAATTTGTTGGACTGTACAGAAGTTCACACATCAACCGCCACCACAGTTTGTTGGACTGTACAGAAGTTCACACATCAACTATTAGCACAATTTGTTGGACTGTACAGAAGTTCACACATCAACCGCCACCACAGTTTGTTGGACTGTACAGAAGTTCACACATCAACTATTAGCACAATTTGTTGGACTGTACAGAAGTTCACACATCAACTATTAGCACAGTTTGTTGGACTGTACAGAAGTTTACACATCAACCGCCACCACAGTTTGTTGTACTGTACAGAAGTTCACACATCAACTATTAGCACAATTTGTTGGATTGTACAGAAGTACACACATCAACCGCCACCACAGTTTGTTGGATTGTACAGAAGCTCACACATCAACTACTAGCACAATTTGTTGGACTGTACAGAAGTTCACACATCAACTATTAGCACAATTTGTTGGACTGTACAGAAGTTCACACATCAACTATTAGCACAATTTGTTGGACTGTACAGAAGTACACACATCAACCGCAACCATAGTTTGATGGACTGTGCAGATGTACACACATCAACCGCAGGAGAGCTGGCTGGACTCCAACCCAGTCACATACCACTACTAACTTTCAGCTGCAGACCTGGGTTCCAATAAAGCTCAGTGACAGATACATGATGGTAGTAGTTCAAGAAGGCATCGTGGTGTGACTCATGTCAGATAAAATGGAAGGTTCGACTGACCTTTAGGGTCTGGTGAAACATACTGACCAAGACCCCCACATCACGTTCTCGTCGCTTTCATGTAAACATGATGTGGGGCAGCAGCCTGATCAACGAGGTAGTGATCGACACTCTGATCCTAATAGTAGAGAACCAGAAAGGCTTAGGTTCACCTTATTCAATTCGCTATGGATATACCAAGAGCCACTGTAACCTGCAAATAAAGAAACAACGCCAACAGTATAGAATTCAGCATCAAAAACAAACATTCATTTTCCAAACCGCAGTAATGTATGGTATACATTTATTGGCTATTCAAAAACAGGACAAGATTTCATTTCACAAAGGTCTTGAATATAATTGTATCTCCCTTTATTTCCGGTATGTTTAACTATATCTGCGAGTGAAAATCCGATGTGTGGATTAATACATAAATATACGCGTTTATTGGTGTGCATACAAGCGAAGTTATTCATCTTGCAGAAACAGCCTGTACGAGGTCTTAACGTGTTTCTGGTTTTCTATTTCCCTTCCTTGTTTCTCCTCCTTCGCTAACTAGTAGAACATGCGTCAAACAACAAACAGGACAATACACCACAAAAAGAACAGGAAATTATACGAGGCGTGTCCAAATGAAACCGGACCTAATGCATCAAGTGAACATACGTACTGTCTGCCATGTTGCAGTCTGTTATCCAGGATCAGCACGTAGATGTGGAGAAAGGTCTTGACAGCTCTGGGTTGCAGGCCCTGACGCTAGCAGTCAGCTTTCAGTCGCTGACCCTGACGCTAGCAGTCAGCTTTCGGTCGCAGGCCCTGACGCTAGCAGTCAACTTTCGGTTGCTGGCCCTGACGCTAGCAGTCAGCTTTCGGTCGCAGGCCCTGACGCTAGCAGTCAACTTTCGGTTGCTGATCCTGACTCTAGCAGTCAGCTTTCGGTCGCAGGTCCTGCCGCTAGCAGTCAGCTTTCGGTCGCAGGCCCTGACGCTAGCAGTCAGCTTTCGGTCTCTGACCCTGACGCTAGCAGTCAGCTTTCGATGGCTGGCCCTGACGCTAGCAGTCAGCTTTCGGTCGCAGGCCCTGACGCTAGCAGTCAGCTTTCGGTCGCAGGCCCTGACGCTAGCAGTCAACTTTCGGTTGCTGATCCTGACTCTAGCAGTCAGCTTTCGGTCGCAGGCCCTGACGCTAGCACTCAGCTCTGGACGGCAAGCCCTGACGCTAGCAGCCAGCTTCCGGTAGCTGACCGCTACAAGTCATACACTGCACACCATGTAGATCCCAAAAAATATATAGGAAATAAAATCTGTTCACGTGATTAACCTACATATATAATAAGACATTATGAGGAGGTGAAGTCTTCCTTCTTCTGTTATTTGTCTGACCGATGGCATTTTCGATCCATGTCCATGTAGAGTTTCTTGAACCCAGGTGGTGTCTTTTTGTTCACTAGTGTCTTTGTGCATGACAAAGATAAGAATAGTACCATTGTCCCACAGAGAGCATGTTGTAAGAGGCGACTAACTGTATGCCTTGGCATAACATCGGTCATGATCAGTTTGTTAGTTAAGCGCAGCATAGAAAGCGCTTACAGGCTGGGGGTAAACTTTGCTCAGGTGTTTGAGTCTAGTAAGATGGACTTGTACAATGGTTAACCACTAAGAAACTGGTTGTATACAGACTCTGCAGAGTCTTTTAAACCAGTATAACGATGTTAAGTTAAGTTAAGGTCAACCATAACAACATCAGGTACAAATCTTCTTCCAAATCTCACCGCCTGTAAACGAGTTATCTCTCTTCTATTTTTTATACATAATACAAATGAGGTCGTGTTTCTAGACATTTCTTTCAAAAGCAGATAGCTACTCCACACGCTGTGACAATGTGGGAAAGAGGTGTGGATTACTCTGAGTTAAAGCATTGTCTAAACTAGAGGCGCAAACAACCCAAACAGATATACGATCGTTGGATATCTCTGGAACTGGTTTAGCTGACAGAACTGTTTGAGTGGGCTATTATTAACCTCACGAAAACTTCGTGTTTTTTTCTGATGTCAAGAAACGAAAATGTGTTATAAATAATATATATACTCGTGACCTGGTTATTAGGAAATACTCGATTAAACATACAATGTGCTCAATTTCAGGATATCCGGTCTCGATTCCTGACAACTCTAATTCAGTGCTAAAAGAAACTGGCATAGGAGACCTGAACTAGGCCTGGATACATACGGCTTTGTTGCTCTATTGTTTACAAACGACTGTCGTTGCCTGGTTGTGTTGCGTGTTTTGTCTGGAAATCCACTTGGCATGCCGATTCTATGCACCATTAACAGTTATGTTAAAAAACTTTGACCAAGCTTCTTGTACGTTTGAGCTTTCTTGGAGAAACTTTGCAATGTGTATGGATATACTTATTCGCCTTCCGCTGTTGTCTTGATACGATATTGTCGTTAAGCCGTGTGTGCATTGTTTGGCAAATTCTGACAAGAGGAGTACTTGTATTTCTCAGCTGAGTCTGTTTTTTTAATCAGCGGTAAGTTGAAGTGTCCGACTAATTGAAGTCTATTGTAAGATGTAACATATAATATAGCTGGCTGGTCGTCTGAGTAGCAACACGCTGGGGACCTCGCTTCTCGCGTTCGGTCTCCGTTACCTTCTTCTTCTTCTTCTTCATCGTACGCAGTCAGACAGTAACCATTATTTTTTCGAAAAAAGCGGCGGTCATCCTGAGGCTGTCGACACTGCCATAGAGCTTGTCTTGCAGTTCCACTGGTGATGGCCACATCTGCTCTCTCTGATCCTCGTATGTCGGGCAGTTCTGCAGCAGATGCTCAGCGGTCATTTTCCCGGTACCACACGGGCATTCGTCGGTACCACCTATCTTCAATTTGTTGAATAGGTGGTACCTCAGTCTATTGTGGCCAGTGCGAAGTCTGAAGACAACGACCTGCTCTCTTCTGTTCAACTGGTAATAGGCATCGTTTTTGGTGTAGCCGGTATGTTCAGTTTCCATATTTGGTCATGTATCTGGCTTTGATAAGCCGTTTTGACTCTTCGTACGTCATACTAGTATCTGTTTGTGGTAGTCTTGCACCTTCTTTTGCCAGTCTGTCTGCCTCCTCGTTGCCTTGGATGTTGCAGTGTGATGGGACCCACTGTACCACTACCCTTTTTGGTGCGGACTGCTGGCATAGTTGACAGAGTACTGCTCTTAAGTCATTAAGCTCAGTGTTTTTCTGGCTTTTTAGCGCTGTGACTACGGCCAGAGCATCTGTAAGCAGGACTGTATGGCTTTCATTTTCTTTATGTGTCAGGTCTCCGTTACCAACACGCTCCAGTCGACCAAGCTGTAAGGGGTACCTGATTTAGGGAAGGGATGGCCAGGAGAAATCGAACTGGCTACCTCACATCACATCATTACAAACGCAGACCTAGTACAATGCAGTACACTTCATCCGCGAAAGCAGTGTCTACTATGAGACTACCTTAACTTTGATTTAACTAAATGAGCAGCAAAGTGGTTAAATGTATGTCCCTTGCAGCAAAGTGGTTAAACGTATGTCTCTAGTTGGGAAGTGGTTAAACGTATGTCTCTAGCAGGGAAGTGGTTAAACGTATGTCTCTAGTTGGGAAGTGGTTAAACGTATGTCTCTAGTTGGGAAGTGGTTAAACGTATGTCTCTAGCAGGGAAGTGGTTAAACGTATGTCTCTAGTTGGGAAGTGGTTAAACGTATGTCTCTAGTTGGGAAGTGGTTAAACGTATGTCTCTAGTTGGGAAGTGGTTAAACATATGTCTCTAGCAGGGAAGTGGTTAAACGAATGTCACTAGCAGGGAAGTGGTTAAACGTATGTCTCTAGCAGGGAAGTGGTTAAAGTCACTAGCAGAGAAGTGGTTAAACGAATGTCACTAGCAGGGAAGTGGTTAAACGTATGTCTCTAGCAGGGAAGTGGTTAAAGTCACTAGCAGGGAAGTGGTTAAACAAATGTCACTAGCAGGGAAGTGGTTAAACAAATGTCACTAGCAGGGAAGTGGTTAAACAGATGTCACTAGCAGGGAAGTGGTTAAACGAATGTCACTGGCAGGGAAGTGGTTAAACGAATGTCACTGGCAGGGAAGTGGTTAAACTAATGTCACTAGCAGTAAGAGTGTCAACGTGTATTATGTCTTGTCCTCCAACAAGCGCCAAGTTGATTGCCATTGGTCTCCACGAGTCTCCACAAAATATCACGAATTCTTCGTGTTTTTGTTCTTGTTCTTTTTGTTGTTCTTCTTCTTCTTCTCATTCTTCTTCTTCTTCTTCTTCTCCTTCTTCTTCTTCTTCTTCTTCTTCTTCTTCTTCGTTTGTTCTCAATCTCCCGCTACCAAGCCATGAAAAAAGCTTTACAAGTTGCAGGATGAAGTCAGGAGAACGGAATGCGATGTGTCATAGTTTACAGCTTGACTGCGATATTTCCACCCGGCTTAGGCAGGCATTTTTGAGTACCGGGTTAACCTTCGCTCTTCAATCCTTTCTCCTTAGCCAGTCTGCACTGTTGTAGACTGTTATAGAGGACCACCACGAGGAGGTATATAGGATCTTGGCAGATGTGGTTTGCTGGTCCCGAAGCTTGATCTGGTTGCTCAAATTCTGACAGGACTGAGATCAGCTGCACTGAGTCAAATCCCACGAAGAAGAAATAAGTAAGCGGTTGTGTAAGCTTCTACCTATATATTGTCTCTACAGCTAAGATTTGTTATTCTGTGACACTATTTTCAGCAGTAGAAATTGCCGAATGTATGAAAGGGAAAGAACCAACCAGAGTACCAAATACATGTGGTATGCCATCCCCTTTAGCAGCCTAGGTTTTCATGTAATGTTTGACTCAACCAAACAAAACTCTAAATCTCCGTGACTCAACCAAACGAAGCTGTATCTCTCCTTGCATCCTTGGCTCAACCAAACAAAACTCCATATCTCCTTGACTCAACCAAACACAATTCTATTTCTGCTTGCATTCTTGACACACCTGAACTAAACTATATGTGTCCTTACCTCCTTGACTCAATCAAACAATATGACTCCTTGACTCAACCAAACGAAACTCTCTGTCTCCTTAACTCCTTGTCTCAACCAAACAAAGCTCTATATCTCCTTTCTTCAGCCGTACAAAACTCTATTGCTCCTTTCCTCATTGACTCAGCCAACCAACACTCTATATCTCCTTGCTTCTCTGACTCAATCAAACAAAACTCTATATCTCCTTACCTCATTGAATCAACCAAACAAAACTCTATATCTCCTTACCTCATTGAATCAACCAAACAAAACTCTATATCTCCTTGCCTCATAGAATCAACCAAACAAAACTCTATATCTCCTTGCCTCATAGAATCAACCAAACAAAACTCTATATCTCCTTGCCTCATAGAATCAACCAAACAAAACTCTATATCTCCTTGCCTCATAGAATCAACCAAACAAAACTCTATATCTCCTTGCCTCATAGAATCAACCAAACAAAACTCTATATCTCCTTGCCTCATAGAATCAACCAAACAAAACTCTATATCTCCTTGCCTCATAGAATCAACCAAACAAAACTCTATATCTCCTTGCCTCATAGAATCAACCAAACAAAACTCTATATCTCCTTGCCTCATAGAATCAACCAAACAAAACTCTATATCTCCTTGCCTCATAGAATCAACCAAACAAAACTCTATATCTCCTTGCCTCATAGAATCAACCAAACAAAACTCTATATCTCCTTGCCTCATAGAATCAACCAAACAAAACTCTATATCTCCTTGCCTCATAGAATCAACCAAACAAAACTCTATTTCTCCTTGCCTCATAGAATCAACCAAACAAAACTCTATATCTCCTTGCCTCATAGAATCAACCAAACAAAACTCTATTTCTCCTTGCCTCATAGAATCAACCAAACAAAACTCTATATCTCCTTGCCTCATAGAATCAACCAAACAAAACTCTATATCTCCTTGCCTCATAGAATCAACCAAACAAAACTCTATATCTCCTTGCCTCATAGAATCAACCAAACAAAACTCTATATCTCCTTGCCTCATAGAATCAACCAAACAAAACTCTATATCTCCTTGCCTCATAGAATCAACCAAACAAAACTCTATATCTCCTTGCCTCATAGAATCAACCAAACAAAACTCTATATCTCCTTGCCTCATAGAATCAACCAAACAAAACTCTATATCTCCTTGCCTCATAGAATCAACCAAACAAAACTCTATATCTCCTTGCCTCATAGAATCAACCAAACAAAACTCTATTTCTCCTTGCCTCATAGAATCAACCAAACAAAACTCTATTTCTCCTTGCCTCCTTGACTCAGGCAAAATTCTAAATGTCCTTACCTCTTTCATCACTGGACGCATTGGACAAGTCCTGTAAATAGACCACTTGCAGGAAGCCTGTATCCAAGCATCGCGTAGTCATTATATTGCTGGTCACCACAATAATTAAATTAAAATTATTCGTTTGCTAGCACCACACAGAGACCTCTTTAGCCGACATCTGTGGCATGTTTGGTCTTATCCTGGCTCCTTTCATGATATCCACCGACACGTGTAGCCAGAGGCAAGGTCTTCACCAGGACATATTATGTCGTGAAAGGAAGTGTTTTTTTTCGATCGTCTCCTTTCCTTATGCAGATTTCGCTGTACTTCACAACACAGTGTCTCCGACTTCAGCATGAATTTGTGTGTGGGTTTACTTCCAAAATGGGCGTCTGAACAACGCAGTGGTAGATCACTAGCGTATCCCGTAGATGTATGGAGAGGGGGGGGGGGTTAAACAATCTTTACCAACACGCCACAGTCGACCCAGCTGTACGTGGGCACATGACTTACTGTTAAGGAAGGGAGAGAAACTGGTCATCCCATTAAATAAACACGCTGGGACCTTGTGCAAGGGACGAAGATACAAGGGACGAAGATACTAGGGCCATAGATACAAGGGACGAAGATAAAAGGTACGAAGATACAAGGGACGAAGATACAAGGGACGAAGATACAAGGGACGAAGATACAATGGACGAAGATACAAGGGACGAAGATACAAGGGACGAAGATACTAGGGCCGAAGATTCTAGGGCCGAAGATATAGCATGGAATGAGCTGACAACAGCGAGCGACGAAGAGCTGTCTGCTAACATCAGGCCCACTGGCCCATTAGCGGGCTAGTTACATCCAGGTCAGTGGTGCATAGCGGACTGGTTGCATCCAGGTCAGTGGACCATTAGCGGGCTGGTTACATCCAGGTCAGTGGCCCATAGCGGGCTGGCTACATCTAGGTCAGTGGATCATAGCGGGCTGGTTACATCTAGGTCAGTGGTGCATAGCGGACTGGTTGCATCTAGGTCAGTGGTGCATAGCGGACTGGTTGCATCTAGGTCAGTGGATCATAGCGGGCTGGTTACATCCAGGTTAGTGGATCATAGCGGGCTGGTTACATCCAGGTCAGTGGATCATAGCTGGCCAAGACCATACTCCACCTTTATGTGGCGGCCCTGATAACATACTGCAACCGTGCAGTCTGGACAGGAGATTAAGGATAACAAAAGGAAGGCAAATCCAATCTCCAGCATGCATTACTAAATCGGATTTGTTGGGCCGAAAGGGGCTGATATCGCAGTCTCGCTGTAAACTGCAACACAACCTCACAAATTTCGTTTTCAATACAAACCCGCAAAAAAGAAGAAGGAGGAGGAGGGGGAGAAGCAGAAGGGGTGAAAGGAGAAGAAGGAGAAGGAGAAGGGGGGAAAGGAGAAGAAGGAGAAGAAGGCGAAGAAGAAGGGGGGAAAGGAGAAGAAGGAGAAGGAGAAGGGGTGAAAGGAGAAGAAGGAGAAGGAGAAGGGGGGAAAGGAGAAGAATGAGAAGAAGGAGAAGAAGGGGGAGAAGGAGAAGAAGGAGAAGGAGAAGGAGAAAGGGGGAAAGGAGTAGAAGGAGAAGGAGAAGAAGGAGAAGAAGGGGTGAAATGAG
Organism: Ariolimax columbianus; assembly: GCA_036924085.1. Lineage (NCBI taxonomy): Eukaryota > Metazoa > Mollusca > Gastropoda > Stylommatophora > Arionidae > Ariolimax > Ariolimax columbianus. The sequence continues at coordinate 5,015,768 of JAVGWX010000009.1, forward strand.
AAGAAGTAGAAGGAGAAGGGGGGAAAGGAGAAGAAGGAGAAGAAGGCGAAGAAGAAGGGGGGAAAGTAGAAGAAGGAGAAAAAGGAGAAGAAGAAGGGGGGAAAGGAGAAGAAGGAGAAGAAGGAGAAGAAGGAGAAGAAGGGGAAGGAGAAGAAGAAGGGGGAGAAGGGGGGGGAAGGAGAAAAAGGAGAAGGGGGAGAAGGAGAAGAAGGAGAAGGAGAAGGGGAGAAAGGAGAAGAAGAAGAAGGAGAAGGGGGGAAAGGAGAAGAAGGAGAAGGGGAGAAAAGAGAAGAAGAAGAAGGAGAAGGGGGTAAGGAGAAGAAGGAGAAGAAGAAGGGGGGAAAGGAGAAGAAGGAGAAAATAGGGGGAGAAGGGGGGAAAGGAGAAGAAGAAGAAGAAGAAGAAGGGGGAGAAGGAGAAGGAAAAGGGGGGAAAGGAGAAGAAGGAGAAGGAGAATAAGAAGAAGAAGAAGGAGAAGAAGGAGAAGGGAGGAAAGGAGAAGAAGGAGAAGGAGAAGGAGAAGAAGAAGGAGAAGGAGAAGAAGGAGAAGAAGGAGAAGGGAGGAAAGGAGAAGAAGGAGAAGGAGAAGGAGAAGAAGAAGGAGAAGGAGAAGAAGGAGAATAAGGAGAAGGAGAATAAGAAGAATAAGAAGAAGGGGGAGAAGGAGAAGAAGGAGAAGGAGAAGAAGAAGAAGAAGAAGGGGGAGAAGGAGAAGGAGAAGAAGAAGGGGGTAAGGAGAAGAAGAAGGGGGTAAGGAGAAGAAGGGGGGAAAGGAGAAGGAGAAGAAGGAGAAGAAGAAGGGGGTAAGGAGAAGAAGAAGGGGGAAAGGAGAAGAAGAAGAAGAAGGGGGAGAAGGAGAAGGAAAACGGGGGAAAGGAGAAGAAGGAGAAGAAGAAGGAGAAGGAGGAGAAGGAGAAGGAGAAGAAGAAGGGGGGAAAGGAGAAGAAGGAGAAGGAGAAGAAGAAGAAGAAGGAGAAGAAGAAGAAGGAGAAGGAGAAGGGGGGAAAGGAGAAGAAGGAGAAGGAGAAGGGGGGAAAGGAGAAGAAGGAGAAGGGGGGAAAGGAGAAGGAGAAGAAGGAGAAGGGGGGAAAGGAGAAGAAGGAGAAGGAGGAGGGGGGAAAGGAGAAGGGGGGAAAGGAGAAGGAGAAGAAGGAGAAGGGGGGAAAGGAGAAGAAGGAGAAGGAGAAGGGGGGAAAGGAGAAGAAGGAGAAGGAGAAGGGGGGAAAGGAGAAGAAGAAGAAGAAGAAGGGGGAGAAGGAGAAGAAGGAAAAGGAGAAGAAGAAGAAGAATGAAGTCTCTTACGCTTCATCCATCACAGCAACGTCTGCCATGAGAGTACTTTCAGCTTACTTTCCATAGAGGGAAAAGGGAGGGGGAGGCGGGGGCTGCACCGCCTTGCTGTATCCGAACACGCTCATGTTTAAACTGGGAGCCGTGTTACTAACCACTTCGCTACGTAATCCCCTCCAAACAGGATACAACACACTTTCCCACAATATCTTCACATAGAGACAGCATTCATTCCAAGCTGTTCCTACCACAATAGAGCCATTATTTGCTTGTTCGACTGGTTGTCGATCTGCATACTTCACTTAAGAACATCATTACAGAAGGTTCCACGTTGTTATGCACTGTAAGTTCCGCTTTTTTTTCTATATTTCTTATTGTTGATATTTTGAATCATATATTGTTCTTGTTTGAAGCTACTAGCGCTGAGTTGAGAGAACTCTTGACACCGTTTCTTTTAGTAGCTGGTTACAGCTCTTTCTACATCCCAAGACATTTTTGAGACGGTGGACCGTGGTCTTACTGGCTGTAGTGCAATGCGAGTCGTATTGGTAAGCTCACCACGGTGGGGGAAAACAGTGTCGATCCCCCATGATGATGGTCAGACTTTATAGGAGCAAGAGCGAGGATGTAAGATGAATTTGTTACATGCACAACCCTCGTTAGTCGACATTTCTGACAAAGCATGGTGATGTAGTGAACCTCTTCTTTATTCCACAATCCTTTCTAGTGGAATTTTACTTTTTAATTACACCAAAGCTTTTTAAAAAAATAAAGAAAAGTCGCAAAGAGTTTCATTACAGACACTGCCGTGGGGGATCAAGTGTTAGTGACTTCATTAAACTAGGTCTTTGTGAGGGTTTGAACCGTTGTCCAATTGGTCACCGAGATCCGTGCACAAAACCACTCGGCTACAAGCTTCTCGAACACGCAGTTATAGTGTTTAAAATGTGTACTTTATTAATCCGTTATCCATTTACAGCTGGTTAGACTGACACTTTTCAGGACTAGGAATCCATTTTCTCTCTTTTGCTCCGATATACAGAGTTCTAATCTCTTTAGAGTTTATTTTTGCAAGAGTTGATAATTGCAATAGGTAACATCAGTTTACGATAAAAGCTCACATTTCTGCGACTTTAAACCAATCTTTCATGAACTAGTTGTTAACTCAATACATGGATAACTGAGACGCTAGTCCAGTCGTGCCCAACAGACCAGGACGTCGCGTCAGGGCCAGGCACAATACACTGACCAAGACCACAATATGTTAATAACATGTAGCGTTCTTTGTCTTACTTTCAAGACAGCCTGTTTGACGAGTTGTGGGTCGATGTGATTCCCACAGTAGTGAGCGCCACACAGATGAAGCCAAGCATATCACAGCCGGAGTCAGTGAAACCCACACAGATTAAGCTAAGCATAGCACAGTCGGAGTCAGTGAACCCCACACAGATGAAGCCAAGCATAGCACAGCCGGAGTCAGTGAACCCCACACAGATGAAGCCAAGCATAGCACAGCCGGAGTCAGTGAACCCCACACAGATGAAGCCAAGCATAGCACAGCCGGAGTCAGTGAACCCCTCACAGATGAAGCCAAGCATAGCACAGCCGGAGTCAGTGAACCCCACACAGATGAAGCCAAGCATAGCACAGCCGGAGTCAGTGAACCCCACACAGATGAAGCCAAGCATAGCATAGCCGGAGTCAGTGAACCCACACAGATAAAGCCAAGCATAGCACAGCCGGAGTCAGTGAACCCACACAGATGAAGCCAAGCATAGCACAGCCGGAGAGCCGCGGTCCATCTTCATCAGCATGCTCCGGATGCGTGGACAGCTACTACAACCCATTACTTAACTCCCTTTGCAGGGCGCACAAAAGAGTAAACTTATTCATTGTAAGCATTCAACAACAACAACTCAACACATGTGACTCACCCGATAGTTACAGAGTGCCTAAAACCTACTCTCAATGAAGAAAAAAATACCACATAATCGCGTAGCACCACCAGAGACACGAAGAATTGTCGAAATTAAAAGAAAGAAAGAGTCAAATTACCCAAGACAGCCTTTGTTTGCTCACCAGACTAAAATCTAACCGACGTCTCTTATAGCCAATACAGCCCCTGCGAACTAGTCCCGGAAAAATAGAATGAACAGACGCAAGTTGCATGGATCGACTTTTGTAGGATATCACTTGACTTACGTTACATGAAAGTTATAAAACAGACTCAGAATAGCTGCATCACGATTCAGGAAGAACTTAAAAGAGATGGGGATACACGGATCAGGAGGCATGCGACTGTGGAGTAATACAAGATCCAGACCACCTGATCATCTGTCCAAACCTTCGGAAAAGATGTCATAGGGATTGCATGTTGGGGGAGGGGGGGGGGGGACGACAAAGCAATCCACATGGATGAGCATTGAAAAGGTCTCGCCTGATGTGGTGCTCAGGACACGGAAAGTAAGCAGGTAAGAAGGTGCCTCGTAGATTTGGTGGAAAGCCTACTGGCAGGGTATTATGAAACACACTGACCAAAACACCACCTCACGTGGAGACGGACTCTGGTACAGCAACCTAGTCCACTAGGTGTGAATCGATACTGGGATCCCAGTAGTGATCAACCTGCTGAGAAGACTTATATTACACTGCAGCAAGTAGGATCTAGATCCCCATTCTCCAGAACCCCCACCACAGTATGCAGGATAAGACGCCACTGAAAAACTGAACGGAGATACAATTCGCCAAGATAAAAAACTCGATGAGAATTACTTCAGCGACGGCAAAATAGATAAAACTGCCAGGCAGAAGAACGCTGAACGTGTTTAAAAATAAACGCTGAACCTGTTTAAAAATAGAGTTGATTTCACGAAGATCTTTGACCTCAGCTGTCAAACTCATCTCACCTACTATAGCTCAAGTGTTTTCAAACTTTTGTTGTATAGTACACCCTTTTCGTTTTGTCAGAACGCCACCTCCCCACCCCTCCTTCCTCCAACCCCATCCTCCCATTTCCGCTTTCCAAGATTGTCAACTCAAAAGAGGGATTCCAAATAATATCAATGTACGTAAAATAGAAACATTGTGTAATTTCTATACATTAATAAATACCCATTTACTTGGAGTATTTACAAAAGTAATGTTTTACAAATTTAATAGCACTAATTAAAATGATGATAGATGTTAAAACGTGAAACAATACATGAAACTTAAAACATAAAACTTGAAAAATTAAAACTTGAAACTTCGGTAAATAAAACCTACATTAGTAAGTGCTTAACGGATTAAACTGAAGCACAATTTCTCTCTGGAAAGCCTAAAATGAACCTCTACAGGAGATGGGGTGGTGGGTGGGGAAATTCCCCACTAGTTTGAAGACTCCAGCTGTAGACACAATTTTATCCATGCGCGAAACAGATAGATTGAGAGACCTTGCTTTAGACACACCATTCTATCCTTGAAACGAGCCAGATAGATTGAGGGAGTCCTGCTTTAGACACACAATTCTATCCTTGAAACGACCCAGATAGATTGGCGGACCTTGCTTTAGACACACCATTTTATCCTTGAAACGGGCCAGATAGATTGAGGGACCCTGCTTTAGACACACCATTCTATCCTTGAAACGGGCCAGATAGGTTGAGGGACCCTGCTTTAGACACACCATTCTATCCTTGAAACGGGCCAGATAGATTGAGGGACCCTGCTTTAGACACACCATTCTATCCTTGAAACGGGCCAGATAAATTGAGGGACCCTGCTTTAGACACACCATTCTATCCTTGAAACGGGCCAGATAGATTGAGGTACCCTGCTTTAGACACACCATTCTATCCTTGAAACGGGCCAGATAGATTGAGGGACCCTGCTTTAGACACACCATTCTATCCTTGAAACGGGCCAGATAGATTGAGGGAGTCCTGCTTTAGACACACAATTCTATCCTTGAAACGACTCAGATAGATTGGCGGACCCTGCTTTAGACACACCATTCTATCCTTGAAACGATACTGATAGATTGCGACTCCCTGCTCTAGATGCACCATTGTATCAATGCAATCATGAGTCTGAGGGGTGTGGTGTAGGCGCACTATCGTATCCATGTGACGATCCTGATAGATTTGTCTATTTTGAAGGTTTAATTTTACCAATGGTATTCTTTCGAATACAGTGTCTTTGGTTACATTAGGACGAATGAAGAAATTATTTTATACTTTTATTAGATAGACATAACTCTTATACACATCTTTCGATGAAGTCGTTAAAGCTATTAATAACCACTTTCTGATTGGTCGCTCTTACTAGCTATAGATGACCGGTTCACATTTTGAATACCATCACACAGTCACCTCAACTGTGCTAGGAGTAGTTGTCCTTGTTCTTCTTCTTCTTCTTCTTCTTCTTCTTCTACTTCTTCTTCTTCGTTAGTCCAAAATAGGACGTCTTGTTGTTGTGCCACAGTTTACAGCAAAGCTGTGATATATGCGCCTTTCGGTCCAACACATCCCATTTCACCACGACAGTTTGGAGACCGAATTTGCCCTGCCTGTTCAATCTCAATTATTTTAACCAGACTGCATGTGTGCAGCCTGTTTCCATACCAACGCTTTGAGGCAGAATTAGGTCCTGGTCAACTGTGGTTCACTAACCCAGTTAGCTACGAGTCTCCGGCTGTTTTAGCTCATTCACTGCACTGACCCTGACGCAAACAGTCAGCTATTTTTCTGGTCTAGTGGTTTGGATATTGACATCTGACCACGATAACATGAGTTCAAATCTGGTTTAGACATTTAAAAAAAACATTTGGAGGTAAAATAAAATCCCAACTTGTACATTGAGTGGCGACTAAAAGAGCAAGCGGCCTTTATTTTTCAGCCTTATAAATCCGGCCGAAATGCCTCAGTAAGGCGAATAAACGCGGCAGTAACAGTTTAGTATAGATGAACAGTAGAGAAACAGGTGGCCGAATGGATAGCATGCTGGTCTTCTGATAAACGAGCCAAGCGTTCAAAATCTCGTTACGGCAAATGCATTCTTCTTTTGCAGGCTAAATAAAAACTATTCTGCACACTGCGAGGCGACTGAAGTGACAAGCAGGTTTTATTTCCACGCCCTATACATCCTCTATGTGAAACTCAACAGTTGTAGTAAGCGACACAATGATATCAGATGTACATTTGGTTAACATGCACCCCACACAATGCAATAAAGACTATCCCACCATTACCGATCTAATTCATAATTCAGAACCCGCTGTTGGCTTGAGGCCAATGACGTGTGGCTAGTGTCCGCGAGTTTGATACCGGACTAGATAACTAGTTCTAACTCGATCCATTTCAGCGATGTTCCAGATAAACTAGTTTGTTTGTTTAAACAATCCTTGCGTGCTGGCTGTATTATCAGCGCATTGTTTATCGTCTTGACCAAGGACGTATTTAAATTTCGGAGACAGATCACAGTTGTAGCAGGAAAACCAGGTGATGTTCTTTGTTTAGCATACCGATAGCTTAGAAAGTTCTGATCGCCCGAGTGGTGAAATATATTAACACATGTTAATATATTTCACCACTCGGGCGTTCAACATACACATTTACAAACAACGATACGTGTGTACATTTAATAGTGTGACAGTTGTGTTAATACACGCTTCAGATATTTGTTTACTTTATTATAATAATAAATGTTGTCCCCAGTGTACCAAAATAGACGACGTATGTTAGACTTTATATAAACCTATATACCAAGTTATATACTTACGAGATTTATATAAACCTACTTATCAAGTTATATACTTACGAGATTTATATAAACCTACTTATCAAGTTATATACTTACGAGATTTATATAAACCTGCTTATCAAGTTATATACTTACGAGATTTATATAAACCTACTTATCAAGTTATATACTTACGAGATTTATATAAACCTACTTATCAAGTTATATACTTATCAGCATGGGGACGGCGTGGCCTAGTGGATAAGTGGCACGGCTCACAATCGGAAGGTTCTGGGTTCGATACCCATCACAGCACCGGCCGTTACCCCGGGGACGCAAACCCTTAAAAAATACAGGAGGAAGCAGACCCTTACATGAAATGCATGCTGAAGTTGGATGCACTGGGCCAACAGGCGCAAAATAAAAACCACAATGCAACGCACACCCTCTTGGGGATTAGAGTAATAAGGCGAACGCAAAAAAAAAAAAAAATATACCTATCAGCTTTATACAAACTTATTTATTAAGTTATATACTTATCAACTTTATACAAACCTACTTATCAAAGTATATATACTTATCAGCTTTACAAGTTATATACTTATCAGATTTATATAAATCAACTAATCAAGTTATGCACTTATCAGATTTATATAAACTTACCAAGTTATTTACTTAGCAATATATCAGTCTCGAGGGTAAACGATATTGCCAAGAGCGTAACGTATACCATACCGTTTCTTCACATTCAGTGTCATTATTTGGTTTTTATCCGAGACACAGGAGAGGAATGCTAAAACATGTGATCTGACGTTATCAATTTCAATAGGAGAGATAGAATGAGACATAATGAGATAGGATGAGACATAATGACATGTTTGAAGAACTTCCCACAGTACCTAATACACAGCAAGACATAATATATTGGAATGAGGTTATCTCACGAGAATGTAACGGGATCAGCTACCATCGAGCGTTTACCACAAGGATGTCTGGTTACAAGGCCGCAGGAAGACCACGTGGTAAACCGATAGATACTATCATGTACGTCCTTCACGCCTTACACAACGATTGATACACAACTTTTGACGCACTTTAGTGGTCTCCAGGTAAAGCCTCCATCTCGGATGTAGGAGGTCGCGTGTTTGAATCACGGTGGAGATATTTTTCACGTGGATCTTCTGGTAAAAATTCCCATGATATCTGGGTAGTGAGATCAAACTCCCGTGTCCAGTGTTGAGCATGTTAGAAAATCCTGGGCAGTTGGAAATCGAAAAAAGTAGGCTTAATAGCCGCTGTCCGGACACAATTCAAATTAAAAATCTACCCCAGTTATTTGTACTTTTCCCAGGTGGTTTGTTAAGAGCATCTATAGATGACGCCTAACTGACTGCGGGTCTACTTAGCTCTAGTGTTTGAGTCCATTATGATGGACTCGCACATCGGTTGTTGTTGTTTTGGATGCCCAATATGAGTAGGTTACTCTTATGTTCTCCCTGAAGAGGGCGTTAAGTGACGGGTTGCAGTAGTTTTCCTCACATCTCGAGCGTGCTGATGAAGGTTGACCGGGGTCCTCCGGTGGTTATGCTATGCTTGGCTTCATCTGCTCGTCGCTCACTACTACAGAGATCACGTCGAACCTCACCTTGTTAGCCAGACTGTTGTCCTCGACAACAGCCCGTTTCCACGATGACTAACGAGGAGGTCAGGTGAGGGTCTTGGCCAGTATATTTCTCCTCACCGTGGCTAATATTGTCTGATCATTGTGTTTTGCCTGACCAGACGTTAACCTCATCGTCCCTACGCATATCGGTAAAACCCACCATCAAAGAAACTGTTTGTATACAGATTCTGTAGAGTCGTCTAAGCCAGTATTAAAACGTTAAGTTATGTTAAGAATAAACGTCACCTCTATACGCCGCCTAGCGGCACAAATAGTTTGGGTAAAGTAATTAAGTAATATTGAGGTATACAGACTACAATGGAGTCTGACTGCCTGTCACCTAATGTTGATCCAGCTATACGGTATTGCAAATACAGTTTTGAGTTCTAAGCGAATGCAAACATGTTTCACTTGAGCGTTTATATTCTGTCTCTAAGCAATTTGTTTTACAACAGGCTAGGACATTTGGTTTCGCCCACTTCCTCTTTATGTTCTTTCAGGCTTCAACTTGAATGGGTCTAAAAACAGCAGTTCATTGTTATCATCAATGGGCGTGCCTTTCTTCTTCCAGTAAGCTTCACACATCAACTTGGAGTAAGCTTCAAACATCAACTTCGAGTACGATTCATACATCAACTTAGAGTAGACTTCAAACATCAGCCTAGAGTAAGTTTCATACATCAACTTAGAGTAGACTTCAAACATCAACTTGGAGTAAGCTTCATACATCAACTTCGAGTAGACTTCATACATCAACCTAGAGTAAGTTTCATACATTGAGTAGACTTCAAACATCAACTTGGAGTAAGCTTCATGCATCAACTTCAAAACACTGAGCTTAATGACTTAAGAGCAGCACTCTGCAAACTGTGCCAGCAGATCAAAAAGGGTAATGGTACAGTGGGTCCCATCACACTGCAACATCCAAGGCAACGAGGAGGCAGACAGACTGGCAAAAGAAGGCGCAAGACTACCACAAACAGATACTAGTATGACGTACGAAGAGTCAAAACGGCTTATCAAAGTCAGATACATGACCAAATGGGAAACCGAACATATTGGTTACACCAAAAACGATGCCTATTACCAGTTGAACCGAAGAGAGCAGGTCGTTGTCTTCAGACTTCGCACTGGCCACAATAGACTGAGGTACCACCTATTCAACAAATTGAAGATAGGTGGTACCGACGAATGCCCGTGCGGTACCGGTAAAATGACCGCTGAACATCTGCTGCAGAACTGCCCGACATACGAGGATAAGAGAGAGCAGATGTGGCCATCACCAGTGGAACTGCAAGACAAGCTCTATGGCAGTGGCGACAGCCTCAGGATGACCGCCGCTTTTTTCGAAAAAAATAATGGTTACTGTCTGACTGCGTACGAAGAAGAAAAAGAAGATACATCAACTTCTAGTAAGCTTCATACATCAACTTAGAGTAGACTTTAAACATCAGCCTAGAGTAAGTTTCATACATCAACTTAGAGTAGACTTCCTACATCAACCTAGAGTAAGTTTCATACATCAACTTAGAGTAGACTTCAAACATTAACCTAGAGTAAGTTTCATACATCGAGTAGACTTCATGCATAAACTTCGAGTAAGCTTCATACATCTACTTGAACATATCTACGGATAGCAGTAATCGGTGTGAGGTTAGTTGTATATTTCAGACATGAACTTGATCATGTCTCATGAAAGCGGTAGTCAGCATGGTTACTTGTAACCCCATAGAACATGTCCTGCCTTTTCTTCAATCTCTACCTGATGTTAACATAAACGTATTTATAGTCGCTGTGGTCGCCTCTCAAAGTGATTAACGGAAACGGTCGGTGATCATGTCCCGCAGGTTTAAAACGACCCCTGTTCCCAAGGAAAGTGGAATCAGGGTGTCTGTACCACGAGTTACATCCAGTCGTAGCGACGTATGTCTTGCCACTGATCCAAAGTAGCTCGGGACCAGCGAGTGAGGTTGAGGACCAGCGAAGTTTCTTATTCACTAAAATATATCATCAATACATCGCTTTTGATGGACAACAAACATTTAGAGTAATCTTCTTCTTCTTCTTCTTCTTCTTCTTCTTCTTCTTCTTCTTCTTCTTCTTCGTACGCAGTCAGACATCAACCTTTATTTTTTCGAAAAAAAGCAGCCGTCATCCTGAGGCTGTCGACACTGCCATAGAGCTTGTCTAGTGTTGCCACTGGTGATGGCCACATCTGCTCTCTCTGATCCTCCTATGTCGGGCAGTTTTGCAGCAAATGTTCAGCGGTCATTTTCCCGGTACCACACGGGCATTCGTCAGTGCCACCTATCTTCAATTTGTTGAATAGGTGGTACCTCAGTCTATTGTGGCCAGTGCGAAGTCTGAAGACCACGACCTGCTCTCTTCTGTTCAACTGGTAATAGACATCGTTTTTTGTGTAGCCAGTATGTTCGGTTTCCCATTTGGTCATGTATCTAGCTCTAATAAGCCGTTTTGACTCTTCGTATGTCATACTAGTATCTGGTTGTGGTAGTCTTGCATCTTCTTTTGCCAGTCTGTCTGCCTCCTCGTTGCCTTGGATGTTGCAGTAAGATGGAACCCACTGTACCACTACCCTTTTTGGTGCTGACTGCTGGCATAGTTGACAGAGTACTGCTATTAAATCATTAAGTATTCTTCTGGCTTTTTAGTGCTGTGACTACGGCCAGAGCATCTGTAAGCAGGACTATATGGCTTTCATTCCTTTTACCTGTCACCATTTCTTCCACTGCCGCCCTCAGTGCCTCTGCCTCCGCTCTGAAATAGCTTGTGTATTTTCCAGTAGCGAATGACAGTGTTATTTTTCTGCCATTTGGTAGGTTCAGAAATGCTCCTGCCCCTCCGTTCTGTGTTGTGTTTGGTACAGAACCGTCGGTGTATGCATGGGTCCAGTCCATGCTTGTGTAGTTTTTCGTTATGAAACTCAGGGTAGTATCTCTTCTTTCTTTTTCAGTCTGGCAGTTTTTGTTTCCAATACCTGGTATATTTTCTACCACCTCTGGAAATATATGCTGCCTCCAGGTAGGTTTTTGTACAGTAGGGATGGGCTTTGGTGTTGTTAGTGCGTTCATGGGGTCTTCGTGCATCTTTGCTTTGGCTATTTCTGCAAAGTTTCTCCGCTTTAGTTTCCCATTTCCGAGATTGTTTAGTCTCTGGTTCATTAGATGGTCAGTCAGTCTTCTGAGTTTCTCTGATTGCAGCTGGGCTCTGCAGTCTCTTCTGTCGGTCATGGATTGCAGTTTTGTAATCTTTTCAAGTTCTACAATTGGCGTTGACTTCATGCCTCTTGTTATAACTCTCATGGCTTGGTTTTGGAGTTTTCTAATTTTATCGAAGTCGCTTTTGCCATGTAACATAATCTGAGCACATGGCAAAAGCGACTCCGAAACCCAAAAACAGATGTAATAAAGCAAGTAAAATCATTTGGCAAATTTCCCCGATAATACTATGTAAGAATGTGACAATGGATACAAAAGAACACTTCACAACACGATATTTCTACTCACATTCCCCCGTCAGTGCCAGAAGTGGATGAAAGATACAAGAAACATCGTAACAACAGAGATGAAATGCATGCGATAAACACTACATACTAACCCCCAGAAAACCAATGCTATACAGATACAATGGATACAGAGTCAATGGCGGCCCACGCAAAAGATGGACAGAAGAAATAACAGAAGCAGCGAAGCACTCTAAGTACGAAGCACATACTAGGGCTCTGTTAAGAAACCTCTTCATAACCTGACGCTGAAAGGCACAAGCACATACTAGGGCCCGGTCAAGAAACCTCTTCATAACTTGACGCTGAAAGGCACAAGCACATACTAGGGCCCGGTCTAGAAACCTCTTCATGACCTGACGCTGAAAGGCACAATCATATACTAGGGCCGGGTCAAGAAACCTCTTCATAACCTGACGCTGAAAGGCACAAGCACACACTAGGGCCCGGTGAAGAAACCTCTTCATAACTTGATGCTGAAAGGTACAAGCAGGGCGAAAGCGAAAAATCGAATAAAGCGACTAAAAAGAATCGTGCTTTAAGGCTGGCAACGTAATAATTTAAAAAAAAAATCCATTGCAATTATAACCGTCCGTTGCAAACACTTGGTTACAGACTTCCTGTGAGGGGCTAGCTGCAGCGGGGACATACACTTTACGTTAGAGCAACAAGGTGAATTCTTGGTGTAAGTATGGTGAGGACGTGGTGTAGTTGTGTTGTAGGTGAGTTGTAGTACTAACAGTAAAGTTTCAGCCTTTCAGGACATATCAATTGAAAGCCAACCTGACCTTTGCGAATGTAAAAACGGAACACCTGTTGTCGTTATGGATTGATGTCATAGTAACACGACAACGGCAGACACTGATGATACGCTATACCTACTTTCAGCTGGCCATTGATTCTTGTCCCTGTATTGGATCGTTTTGATTGCTATGCCTTTTAACTGCTATTCTGTAGATTGTTGACTAAACGCTGCATTGCCTAGACCTTCATTCTCTTCGATTTTCAAAATGAATGCAAGGCGTTTTTAGGCCTTGCTACCTGTATGTACGAGTATTACCGTCAAGTTAGGCCTTTTTAATTAGCCTTCTTGAAATTGTGTTGGCAATATTTATGTGTGTACCGTTATTGTAATTACTCAGAGTAATCGCTATGAGTTCAAGCCTGTTTTAAAGCTAAGTGAGGTTTTTTTTTGTTTGCGGTGTTCAAGAACTCATACCTGAATTCGCCCACTTCGTTTGTTACAGCCGTAAGGCCTGATAACACCAAGGCATCTGCTGTTTAAAAAAGTGGGGTGGGGAGGAAGACTAACGTCTGGTCAGGTAAAATATAATGATCAGATATGTTAGTTAGGGCCAGGTAAAATATAATGATCAGATATGTTAGTCAGGGTCAGGTAAAATATAGTGATCAGATATGTTAGTCAGGGTCTGGTAAAATATAGTGATCATATATGTTAGTCAGGATCAGGTAAAATATGGTGATCAGATATGTTAGACAGGGTCTGGTAAAATATAGTGATCAGATATGTTAGTCAGGATCAGGTAAAATATAGTGATCAGATATGTTAGTCAGGGTCAGGTAAAATATAGTGATCAGATATGTTAGTCAGGATCAGGTAAAATATAGTGATCAGATATGTTAGACAGGGTCTGGTAAAATATAGTGATCAGATATGTTAGTCAGGATCAGGTAAAATATAGTGATCAGATATGTTAGTCAGGGTCTGGTAAAATATAGTGATCAGATATGTTAGTCAGGGTCTGGTAAAATATATTGATCATATATTTTAGTCAGGGTCAGGTAAAATATACTGAACAAGACCCTCGCTTCGGCTTCCACGTAACCCTTCATAGAAACGGGCTGTGTTCGGGGCAGCCTGGCTAACGAGGTGAGGGATCGACGTGATCCCCATAGTAGTGAGCTACATGCAGATGAAGCCAAGCATAGCACAACCACCTGGAGGATCCCGGTCCATCTTCATCAGCATGCTCGGGATGTAAGGAAAGCTACGACAAACCACCACTTAACGCCTCTTTCAGGGCGCACAAAATAGTAACCTACTAATTGTGGGCATGCAACAATCAACAACAATAAAAAGTCGTGCGTATCTCAAATAAAAGAGCAAACCTTGAACACCATCAAGTGAGTTTCAATGTAAACACATACTGTTATAAACTCAGACGATGTTTAAGCTATTCCCATGCTTTGTTGTAACTCTAGTTCTCGTGTTTTGTTGTAACTCTAGTTCTCATGTTTTGTTGTAACTCTAGTTCTCATGCTTTGTTGTAACTCTTATTCCCATGCTTTGTTGTAACTCTAATTCTCATGTTTTGTTGTAACTCAAATTCCCATGCTTTGTTGTAACTCTAATTCCCATGCTTTGGTGTAACTGTAATTCCCATGCTTTGTTGTAACTCTAATCCTCATACATTGTCACTGTTTCATCGTTAAGTTAGAGGTGAAACTAAACTTTGACCTGTCCTAGAATATTTGGAGCCGCGTAGCGCAGTGGTTAGCGCTCTGGTTTCGCATCTGAGTGGTCCTGGGTTCATTCCCCAGTTGAGGCGGTAATGTTTTTTTCAGACCGCAATGGCTCCCGGGTCGACCCAGCCTTAAATCGGTACTGGTTCAGTCCGGGAAGTAAAAGCGGCGAGGGAGAGGAGATGGCTACCGCCCTCATATAGCCGAGCTTTTGAAATGTGAGATCGCTAACACCTCACACCCCTACGGCAGTAATGCTATGGGATACTTTACTTTACTTTTTTTTAGAATATGGCATTACAGCTGCAGCAAAATAAAACTTTGACAAAATAAATAGAGTTCAAAACTATGCAACGCGAACCAATCGTAACAGCGTATATGAAGACCACGCCTTTTGGCGAACTGGGAACAATTTCGAATCTGCGACCAATAAATAACAGAAGAGATAGCAGGGCCCAATAACAATGAGAGATCAGAAGGATGATAGCCCACCCAATGTATTAGAAAATAAATACACTTTGAAAGGGGAGGACTCAAGCGGGACAACTGTGGTATCAGTGAAAGAAAGTAAAGAACAGATCCTATAAATGGCACATCACAAATTTAACCTGTAAACCATACACAGACGCTTCTGACATAGAGAAAACAGCGATTTCAAGAGCTGATAGAAAACAGCGCTTTCCAGAGCTGATAGAAAACAGCACTTTCCAATGCTGATAGAAAACAGCGTTTTCCAGAGCTAATAGAAAACAGCGTTTTCCAGAGCTGATAGAAAATAGCACTTTCTAATGCTGATAGAAAACAGCGTTTTCCAGAGCTAATAGAAAACAGCGTTTTCCAGAGCTGATAGAAAACAGCACTTTCCAATGCTGATAAAAAACAGCGTTTTCCAGAGCTGATAGAAAACAGCGTTTTCCAGAGCTGATAGAAAACAGCGCTTTCCAGAGCTCATAGAAAACAGCGCTTTCCAGAGCTGATAGAAAACAGCGTTTTCCAGAGCTGATAGAAAACAGCGTTTTCCAGAGCTCATAGAAAACAGCGTTTCCAGAGCTAAAATAAAACAACGTTTTCCAGAGCTGATAGAAAACAGCGCTTTCCAAAGCTGATAGAAAACAGCGTTTTCCAGAGCTGATAGAAAACAGCGCTTTCCAGAGCTGATAGAAAACAGCGTTTTCCAGAGCTGATAGAAAGCACTTTCCAGAGCTGATAGAAAACAGCACTTTCCAATGCTGATAGAAAACATTCCCGGCATTAGTAACAAAAAAGCAGCCAAACAGAACAGAAAGGAGGGCCCTAATTATACAAATCATATAGAATCACACACAAGCAAGAGCTGGACCAATGTATATACTCATACATACACATGGACCTACAAAAAATGCAAATGAGAAGGGAGGCGGGGCGATCTTTCTCCGCCTAAAAATAACAGTACACAAAGACAACTAAAAGTGGCAACTGGAACATTTTCAAGTAACTTCAGACAGAGACAGCGGTCTTGATAACTGCAGCTGAAATTCTAATCACAGATGAATACACAGAGAGACAAGTGCTACACTTCACAGTGGCTGCGTCGATGGGAAGCCAGACCAACACAGACCTAAAGGAGCAAAGAATGATATTCTTTAAAACTATATGACCGGGCCAAGAGAGTTGCGATACAGTGGATTACATCTTATTGCAATATTGTTGGCAATGAAGAGGCTAACATACTGTCAAGAAAAGGTGGAAAGCTATCTCAACCTGATGAAGGTATAACTTATGGTTCCGAGCCAGCGCCGTGATGGCTGTCATCTGATTCGCTCCTGAATCATGTGTTTTTTCCGTGATCTTTAGGTCTGTGATTACAGTGTTACAAATTCCTCTTGGCTGTTACTGTGCAGAGACGTGTTTTGTGTGCGTTTTTCATTTGGACTGTGCCCGACAAATCGCCATGATGTATTTCAGTCAATATGGAAGTTAGAGACAGAACAATCCAATTATCGACTGTCCTCTGGACATTACATACAAATCACATTTCTGGGCTAGGCTAGGTCAGGTCAAAGGTCAAGCTCGCGGTATCGCCACTCTACGCTGTAGTGTTCACTATCATGGTCAGAGAGATAGGTTTATCGACGGCAAACCGACAACAATAATCCAATATCTAAGAACGACCTCTTAACATTGCAAACCCACCCACCACTCAACTCCAGAAATCTCATAAATGCTTTTCAGATACTAAACAGTTTTAGGATAAAGGCGAACACAGAATATACAATAGCGAACACAGAATACACAAGAGCGAACACAGAATACACAATAGCGAGCACAGAATACACAATAGCGAGCACAGCATACACAATAGCGAGCACAGAATACTCAAGAGCGAGCACAGAATACACAATAGCGAGCACACAATACACAATAGCGAGCACAGAATACACAATAGCGAGCACAGAATACACAAGAACGAGCACAGAATACACAATAGCGAGCACAGAATACACAAAAGCGAGCACACAATACACAATAGCGAGCACAGAATACACAAGAGCGAGCGGAGAATACACAATAGCGAGCACAGAATACACAACAGCGAGCACAGAATACACAATAGCGAACACAGAATACACAAGAGCAAATAAAAGCAAACGACCAAGAGGAAAACGAGGCGGGAAAAAGAATAAGGAAAAGCATAACCATCAGAATGAACCTATGACGACATGCTTTATTAGACAGGAAGATCATAGACACATTCAAAATGAGGTGGAACTATGCCACAGCCAATTACAGAACTGTGTCAATAAAACCCACAATAAAGACATCCGCACAGTACAAGGCGACTGAAATGCTAAAGTTGACCTGATGCATATCTTGGCAAGATATACGTGGACCCTACAGCAACAGAACCTCAAACGAGAGAGGGTACGGATTGCTAGAATGTTCTGAATACAATCACCTTGTGCTTGCAAACACGATGGGAAATCACACGTCTTCGAAAAAGACCACATGGCACTCTCCCAATGGGAACCACAAGACTTTGAGAAGGACCACATAGTACTCTCACAAAGGGAAACACTATAACCAAAAGGACTACATACCGATACAGACTAGATTCCTTTCCAGCATTAATACAACCAAAACGAAAAACTTTCGGGGGGCGGACATAAGTAGTTACCATGACCTACTCATGCTAACATTTCTTCTAACACTAAAGAAAATGACAAAACCACAAAACGTCAGGACCAGAAATGACCTAGGCAGGTTACACGACCCTCATGTTGCAGAAGCGTTCCAGGCCACCTTGTGGAGAAATCTGGTTCCACTACATAGCAAAGATTCAAACAAGGAGATGACGGAGGCCCAAACAATGACAGAATCCGTCAACACCATTCTCAGAGACACCGTTGAGACAATGCCGGGAAGAAAAGAAACGGAGGTCCAAGCCTTTGGTTACAGAAGATATATATAATATTGTCACTGGGCGACACCAGGAGGAATCTCAAAAATGAGAAAAACAACTCTTCTAGAGCTGACAAGTACAGGGCAACTAATAAGACTGTTCGGAACGAACTGGCAGAAGCAATGGAGGAGGGAATATAATAAAGGTGAGAACAGAAATACAGGACTGCATTACCAAGAACAACAGTAAGAAACAGTACCAGCTGGTTAACGAACTGACAAGATAGAACGTGACAATAGTGGGAACAATACAGGACAAAATAGGGAACACACTGACGACAGAAGAAGATGTTATTCTGAGATGGACGGAATACTGCTCCCAATATGTAACCGACAGACCACTGGGGATCCTAGAGTGACATTACTGGAAGACCCACAAGAAGAATACGATAACTTCACTATCCTACGTGAAGAAGTAGAGGTGGCGGTCAAGTCTTTAGCACTCCGAAGACCGATTGCCACAGCCAAACTGACTAAGTTCGGAGACCCTATTAGTAGCCATTTTTTTACTGCTGAATACGTCACGTCCATCTACACAGGCTCTTTGCCGGTAAAAGTATCGTATGTTAGATTACAAATGGATTTTGAACGATTTATTTTCTTATTTCGCCGATTGGAGCAGGCCGACTTTTTGGGGAAGGGTGAAGTAGGTTGTTGGGAAGGATCGTTATCGGGTAGATCTATTTATTTTGTTTGTTTAGATATAATAACTACGCTTAAATTGTAAACTAACATTTGTGCCGATATTGTAAACACATTATCGATACTTTGTTGTGGTTTCCATGGATTTCTATCGGAGCGACTAGGCCTCGCCGGGAAAGCCCAAATATTTTTATTTCTTCAAAAAATGTCACTTTCATCGTCTTGTATCTCAGAAACTTACAAACACACAACAACAACAATAACATCAATATCTTCTTTATTCAATTATGTCTCTCTCTACACACAAGAAAATCATATTTATTGATCAACAAACAGAAGTTACAATTTTTGAAAGCAGAACAATTTTAAGTTGCGAAAAATTTTCAAAAAATTATGGCAGCGTGCTAAAGGTTTTTTTTTAACGAGACAACTCTGGAATGGTTCCGCACGTCAACCGGTGTACGATAAGAATGTGTTCTTCTTTCGCCGAACCTATTCAACATTTTTTTTTAAACTTACCTTGTCCCAAGTCCTGGAGAATCACGGGGGTACTGTCAACATATGGGGTCGTTCACTCACTAATCTCAGGTTTGCTGGTAACATTACCAGGCTGGCTGCAACGGCCCTAGGACTTGCGAGTCTAATCTCAAACTTTGACAATGCCCCTCAAAAGTTTGGAATGGAAATAAGTCCAGATAAGTCAAATCATTGCCAACATCTCATAGGGCCTAACAAGTCCGATTGCAATCAAAGGTGAACCATTGAAAATTGTTAAACAGTTTAAATACCAGAGAGCACTGATGGATGCAGACGGTACCAGAACTGAGATTCAGGCACGAACTGCGATGACCATGGCTGCTCTGATCAAATGAGATCGATTTGGAAGGACAAAAGCGTCGACCTGGAATCCAAGTTGAGTTTAACGTATACACTTGTCACTTTCGTATACCTTAACACGTGCGACACATGGGACTCTGACAGTAGTTCTAGAGCGAAGAATTTGTGCAATGGAGATAAGATGTCTGCGTCGAATTACCCACATTTCTTATCTAGACCACGTCACGAATAAGGCAGTTTGAGACATCGTTAAGAGAGAGGTCAGCCAAAATATAGGACCTGTTGGCTATGGTGAAAGCACGGAAGCTCACATGGTATAGGCATGTTCCACGATCGTCTAGGTTGACCGAGACAATTCTGCAAGGTACTGTGCCTGGGAAGCGTTACAGAGGAAGGCAGAAAAAGAGATTGGAAGACAACATCAGAAAATGGATGAGAAGGTCCATAGCTAGAACAAATATCCTGGCACAAAACCGAGTGGACTGGCTGGAACTGGTTCAATTATCTGCAGAATTGGTGTCCCAATGACCTTTCAGGTTACGGGACTGATGGTGATGAAGAGGCTTACCAGGTGTGGAACAAGTGGGAAGCAGAGCACACAGGTCATCAACCAAATGACCCAAATTACCAGCTCAACAGAGGTGAGCAGGTAGTAACCATTAGACTCAGCACGACCACAAAAAATTCTCGAATTTTCATCTCGTGTCTTTGAAACTACAGCATATCCGTGACCTCTACAATGATGGTCGGCTGTAATCGTTCACCAACGTTTCTATCTCTAGCCTTGATGAGGCAATATGACATTCCTTTTCCCTGCCCAGCTTTTCTCACCATTATCCTACATACAGAGTTATTGCCCTTGTACCACGTGTCCCATCTACTTTCCACCGCAGCACGGCTTCCAGCATGGTGTCATGACTTTTGATTTGACCAAAATACCATGTGACTGATTTCATTCATTAATTGTCAATTTATTATAAAGTTCTCCAAGTCTTCCTTTTCCCTTTTCTTTTATTTGTTGAGATGGACACCGATCATCAATATACCCACAATTCAGTGCATTTTGTGCAATGTCCATTTTTGTAGGCCGTACAGTAATGTCGTGTATGCATAACACTTTATTAGTCTCATTTTAAATGTTAGGTGTATTTGTTTGGAAATAATTATTTGTCTCGTGTTGCTGTAAACAGCTTTGGCCATTCCCATTCAGATGTCAGTTCCACGTCTTCGATTTTCCATTTATATTTACAAAACAGGAGAAGGAATTTACCTGTTCCAGTATACAAATAAAATGTAATCCACTCACCTATTGGTTTAGCGCGGGGACTGTGGCTGGGAATGTTCATGATTTTCCCTCACACCTCCCATTAAAATTATTGTAATGTTTGCACATGCTGGGCAGCACTCAATTGGTGAGTACTTGCTGGGATGGCTCGCGTTCAGCACGAGATTACATCAGACGATCTATTATTAGCGTGCAGTGACTGACTCACTGCAGAAAATAAACAGAAGCCAATGGCTTTCGTGTAGATAAGATATGGACTTTAGAAGATATCGTTTATGTGAGTGAGGTGTGAGTGTGATGAGAGATTGAGGGGTGGGTGTAAGGAGAGAGGGAGAGAGAGAGGGGGAGGAGTGGGTGTAAGAAGAGAGAGAGAAGCAGGTGTAAAAGGAGAGAGAGAGGAGCGGGTGTAAAAGGAGAGAGAGAGGAGCGGGTGTAAGAAGAGAGAGAGAAGCAGGTGTAAGAGGAGAGAGAGAGGAGCGGGTGTAAGAAGAGAGAGAGAAGCAGGTGTAAGAGGAGAGAGAGAGGAGCGGGTGTAAGAAGAGAGAGAGAAGCAGGTGTAAGAGGAGAGAGAGAGGAGCGGGTGTAAGAAGAGAGAGAGAAGCAGGTGTAAGAGTAGAGAGAGGGGAGCGGGTGTAAGAAGAGAGAGAGAAGCAGGTGTAAGAGTAGAGAGAGGGGAGCGGGTGTAAGAAGAGCGAGAGGAGCGGATGTAAGGAGGCAGAGAGGAGCGGATGTAAGGAGGCAGAGAGGAGCGGATATAAGGAGACAGAGAGGAGCGGATGTAAGGAGGCAGAGAGGAGCGGATGTAAGGAGACAGAGAGGAGCGGATGTAAGGAGACAGAGAGGAGCGGATGCAAGGAGGCAGAGAGGAGCGGATGTAAGGAGGCAGAGAGGAGCGGATGTAAGGAGACAGAGAGGAGCGGATGTAAGGAGGCAGAGAGGAGCGGATGTAAGGAGACAGAGAGGAGCGGATGTAAGGAGGCAGAGAGGAGCGGATGTAAGGAGGCAGAGAGGAGGGGATGTAAGGAGACAGAGAGGAGCGGATGTAAGGAGGCAGAGATGAGCGGATGTAAGGAGGCAGAGAGGAGCGGATGTAAGGAGACAGAGAGGAGCGGATGTAAGGAGGCAGAGAGGAGCGGATGTAAGGAGACAGAGAGGAGCGGATGTAAGGAGGCAGAGAGGAGCGGATGTAAGGAGGCAGAGAGGAGCGGATGTAAGGAGACAGAGAGGAGCGGATGTAAGGAGGCAGAGAGGAGCGGATGTAAGGAGGCAGAGAGGAGGGGATGTAAGGAGACAGAGAGGAGCGGATGTAAGGAGGCAGAGATGAGCGGATGTAAGGAGACAGAGAGGAGCGGATGTAAGGAGGCAGAGAGGAGCGGATGTAAGGAGGCAGAGAGGAGCGGATGTAAGGAGACAGAGAGGAGCGGATGTAAGGAGGCAGAGATGAGCGGATGTAAGGAGGCAGAGATGAGCGGATGTAAGGAGGCAGAGAGGAGCGGATGTAAGGAGGCAGAGAGGAGCTGATGTAAGGAGGCAGAGATGAGCGGATGTAAGGAGGCAGAGAGGAGCGGATGTAAGGAGGCAGAGAGGAGCTGATGTAAGGAGGCAGAGATGAGCGGATGTAAGGAGGCAGAGATGAGCGGATGTAAGGAGGCAGAGAGGAGCGGATGTAAGGAGGCAGAGAGGAGCGGATGTAAGGAGGCAGAGAGGAGCGGATGTAAGGAGGCAGAGAGGAGCGGATGTAAGGAGGCAGAGAGGAGCGGATGTAAGCACTAGCAGAAGATGGACAAGGCAAGTGCTGACATATTGTTTCCTCAACTGAAAGGACATAATTGTGAAGAACCGTTGCAGCCAATATTGTAATTGAAGTGCCGTCTCCGCCTCGACGTTTGGCTGCAGTGACCTCCAATATCCGGTCTCGTCTTGATGGTACACTCTGCCTGACGGACGTTATTCCATCTTCCGGTGTGGCTCTCACACTTATCGTCACGCCCCTCTCACATCTACCTTCGTCACTCCCCTCTATCATCTACCTTCGTCACTCCCCTCTCACATCTACCTTCGTCACTCCCCCGTATCATCTACCTTCGTCACTCCCCTCTCACATCTACCTTCGTCACTCCCCTCTATCATCTACCTTCGTCACTCCCCTCTATCATCTACCTTCGTCACTCCCCCGTATCATCTACCTTCGTCACTCCCCTCTATCATCTACCTTCGTCACTCCCCCGTATCATCTACCTTCGTCACTCCCCTCTATCATCTACCTTCGTCACTCCCCTCTATCATCTACCTTCGTCACTTCCCTCTCACATCTACCTTCGTCACGCCCCTCTCACATCTACCTTCGTCACTTCCCTCATACATCTACCTTCGTCACTTCCCTCATACATCTACCTTCGTCACTTCCCTCATACATCTACCTTCGTCACTTCCCTCATACATCTACCTTCGTAACTTCCCTCTCACTTCTACCTTCGTCAATTCCCTCTCACATCTACCTTCGTCACTTCCCTCTCACATCTACCTTCGTCACTCCCCTCTCACATCTACCTTCGTCACTTCCCTCTCACTTCTACCTTCGTCACTTCCCTCTCACATCTACCTTAGTCACTTCCCTCTCACATCTACCTTCGTCACTTCCCTCTCACATCTACCTTCGTCACTTCCCTCTCACATATACCTTCGTCACTTCCCTCTCACATCTACCTGCGCCACTTCCCTCTCACATCTACCTTCGTCACTTCCCTCTCACACCTACCACCACCTGTAGTGATCTGTCCCAGGAACCAGTAGCTGTCTACCTGTTCTAGTATCACGCCGTTCACTCTGATATTAGTTTTGGGCTGCACATTTGTTTTGGTAAATAAGATAACTTTTGTTTCAATAATGCTAATGTTAAAAATTACAAAGGAAATCGAACAAACATAGATGCAATAAGGCAAATCAGAACACGAGACAATTAACGCCAATACTTAATTGCAAGCAGGTGACAATAACTACCAAAAGAGCTTTATACAACACGGTTATCGTCCCGACTCTATGTTCCAGTGTCAAAACTTGACATCAAATGAAAAACGCCACATCGTAACAACAGAAATGAAATGCCTACGAAAAATATTGGGTGTAACAAGGAGAGACATGATCAGAACCGATGACATCATGAGACTAATGGGAACAACACCAGTATTAGACTATATTAAACAACAGAAACTAAAATGGTTTGCCCACGTAACAAGCCTACCACCACACATCACCCCCCAACTAGAAATGCTGTTTAGATAGAACGGATTCAAAAGTCATAGGCAGGCCATTAAAAAGGTGGCTTACAGAAATATCCGAGGCAGTAAATGCTACCGCGCATGAGGCACACAGACTGGCTCGATCTATAGATTTGTTCATAACCTGACGCTGAAAGGCATAACAGGATAAGCAATAAAGAAAGACAGAATGTTAATGTCTACAGCATATTCAATATTTAACATAGACGATCTTGACTGCGAACGGAGATGGCACTTGAACTGAAATGTGTGCCGTAGCTATGGTGTATACTATATTTTCTCTTTACTGATAAAATCGTATATTTATTTACAGCTTATGAATATTCCCAAGTTTCAAGTCAATGAAAGTTATGATGACCATGTAACATAAAATAGTCCATGACGTCACAGAAAGTGCTGTACACGTTCTGCGCCATGGCTTCCACGATTCAATGGAAGAGAAAATGGGTGTTGCTGGCAGGCATATCGTTGGGATATCTTCTGATACACGCGGTATATCAGCTGTCCAGTACTGGCAAGTACAGAAAACATGCGTCGCAGAGGTCAAGGTATTCCTCGTGGCCAGAGTTTGAGTGGAAGTCGCCGATAGACAATGTGAGTAAAACTATAGAATTGCATGGTTACATCAGAATCTCAAAGTTTTTGTTTCTGAATGGCTCTGTCTGAATCTGTTTGTGAATGGCTCTGTCTGAATCTATGTTTGTGAATGGCTCAATCAGAATCTGTGTTTGTGAATGACTGTCTGAATCTACGTTTGTAAATGGCTCCGTCTGAATCTATGTTTGTGAATGGCTCAATCAGAATCTGTGTTTGTGAATGGCGCTGTCTGAATCTATGTTTGTGAATGGCTCTGTCAGAATCTGTTTGTGAATGTTTGTATAAAAATCTATATTTGTGAATGGTTGTACCAGAGTATACGTGCGTGAATAATTGTACTAGAATCAGTAGAACCTGAACTGGCACTTGCTTGGAGTTATCAACCATAATGTATTTGGTTAGTATCTTGTGACTCTGCCACGTCAACCGTGACTGTGAGGAAGGTGGGGGAGGGGTGGGCAGGGGGGCGGAGGGGGAGGAGAGTTCAAAAAGGAGGAGAAGAGGAAGGATGGCAGCATCGCTTGTTAGTTCTTAGGGCACAGGGTGCAATTATTCCAAACCTGAACGCACACTTGACACACCCACATCTGAACGCAACCTGACACACCCACACCTTAACGGACACTTGACACACCCACATCTAAACGCAACCTGACACACCCACACCTTAACGGACACTTGACACACCCACACCTAAACGAACATTTGGCACAACACCACATGTACGCACACTTGACACACCCGCAGTTGAACGCACACTTGACACACCCACATCTAAACGCACACTCGACACCCCCACACCTGGACGCACATTTGACACAACCACACCTGAACGCATACTTGACACATCTACACCATCACCTGAACGCATACTGGACACTCCCACACCAGAACGCACACTTGACACTCCCACACCAGAACGCATGCCTGAAACACCGACACCTGAACGCACACTTTACACACCCACACCTGAACGCATACTTGACACATCTACACCAACATCTAAACGCACACTTAACACATCTACACCAACACCTAAACGCACACTTGACTTACCCACATCTGAACGCATACTTGACACATCCACACCTGAACGCACCTTGAAACACCCACACTTGAACGCACTCTTGACAAACCCACACCGGAACGCAGATTTGGTACATCTACACACACATCTGAACGCAAACTTGATACATGACCACCTGAACGCACCTTGACACACCCACACCTGAACGCAAATTTGACACATCTACACTCACACCTGAACGCATACTTGACACATCAACACCTGAATACATACTTGACAGATCTACACCTTAACGCAAATTTGACACATCTACACCCACACCCGAATGCATACTTGACACACCCACACCTGAACGCGTACTTGACACATCAACACCTGAACACATACTTGACAGATCTACACCTTAACGCAAATTTGACACATCTACACCCACACCCGAATGCATACTTGACACACCCACACCTGGACGTGTACTTGACACATCTACACCACACCTGAACGCACATTTGACACACCCAAACCTGAACGCATACTTGACACATCTACACCCAAGCCTGAACGCATACTTGACACACCCACACCTGAACGCCTACTTGACACATCTACACCACACCTGAACACATACTTGACACACCCACACCTGAACGCCTACTTGACACATCTACACCCATATCTGAACGCATACTTGATACATCTACACCCACACCTGAACGCATACATTACACACCTACACCGGAGAGCATACTTGACACATCTACACCCAACCTGAATGCACCTTAATAATCCCACACCTGAACGCACCTAGATACACATACATCTGAACGCACATTGATACACCCACACCTGAACGCACACTTGACACACCCACACCTAAATCCTGGTAAGACGCAAGCACAGAGTTACAGATGTTGAAGAAAGCTCCAGAAACAATGCTACATGGATAATACACGAATACACGAATGATCATCCAGTTTTCTACTGGATGAGGAAGAATATTATTCGTTATAAAAATAAGGTATAATTTAGATTGGAGAATTATCATATTTTCCACATTTCACAGCACGTTTCTTTTTCTTGCTGATGTTTCCCGGTCGGCCACTTGGTTGCGGAATAGAGCCTTGGTCAGCTATGATTCGCTGCTCATGAAGCAAGCAGTAAACAATGAGTCGCTGGCTGCTGTCGTCTGCTTCACTGTCATGTCCTCGCCAACTAAGACGTTTCTAATATTTAGATTAGAACAACCACTTACTACAAAATGTGTTCTCTTGGCACATTCCCAAGTTTTGTAACACCATTGATGTATAATTTCCGCCAATTCACGCGTGTTGGCGAGAGTGAACGTGTTCACTGATAGGACATGCCAAAACGCGCCTTGCTTCAGTGGTTTTGTGTGTTCATGTTATGTTATAGTTGTGGGGAATCGTTTCTCATGATTGTAAGAGATTGTTTTCTGTGTTGAATGTGGTAATTCACACCCTGGGTTAAGAAATAAAGTCTGTCTGCATACAGTCTGCATTCATATTGAATTAAACATAATCTATCTGCATTCATATTGAATTAAACATAATCTATCTGCATTCAAATTGAATTAAACATAATCTATCTGCATTCATATTGAATTAAACATAATCTATCTGCATTCGAATTGAATTAAACATAACCTATCTGCATTCATATTGAATTAAACATAATCTATCTGCATTCGAATTGAATTAAACATAATCTATCTACATTCATATTGAATTAAACATAATCTATCTGCATTCTTATTGAATTTAACATAATCTATCAATTATAAGCGTGAGTTACATTCAGGCTAAGAAAGTACTGGCCATTTGCCAGTAGATTAAGAACCTTCAAGATGGCGCCTCTGCTTGACGTTATTTACAAGCAGTTTTTTTCATGAAGTGTTATTCGTCACAGATAGTGAAGCGAACTATGCGATAGTGGGACACGCATCTTTAACCAGTGGTCAGTGGAACTGAGGTGTATCCAGTGGATCTGAGGTGTATCCAGCGGACAATGTTGTCAGTGTGTGAGGTGCGTCATGAGTAAACGACCCAAAAGGAGTGGACACATTCTGATTGGCCATGAAGAAAAAGAACGAGAGAGAAAGAGAGAGAGAGAGAGAGAGAGAGAGAGATAGTGCACATCTAGTAGTGGACACGTCTTGCTTCCACATGAAAGAGCTTGCTCACTCGCAGACTTCACCTGCCATCTGTATTTCACATTCTTCCATATTTTTATTAGGCTTATCTGTAAGCCGCCATAAACAAAATAATATGGTTTATCTACTCTGTCATGTAAATACTTCTCAGCAGAATACAAGGATGAAGTCTCTGGCTAACTAAGTTGGTAAAATAGCGATTCAGAGCAGGGCTCGGCGATACACCCAATTTAAACCTGGTCATAAACTGAAGATAGGTGGCACTGAAGAATGCACCTGTGGTACTGGGAAAATGACCCTTGAACATCTGCTGCAAAATTACCCTACATACGAGGACCAGAAAAATCACATGTGGCCAACACCAGTGGCAACACTAGACAAGCTCTATGGCAGTGTCGACAGCCTCATGATGACAGCTGCTTTCTTCGAACAAATTCAAGTTGACGTCTGACAGCGTACGAAGAAGAAGAAACCTGGCCATCCCTACATTTCCAACCTGCAGCAGGTCTCACCCGCTCTGCTTTGCGGGTTACCTGTTCACGGGAAAGCCTTCAGGAGGAAACCCTGTGGAAAAATCCGGATCCTGTGCCATCTCTAGTCGTATCTGTGTCTTGCCACTGAAGTAAGGTAGCACAGGACTAGAAAGTGAGGTCGACGAATTGTGCAAAACTTTGTCACTTTAAACCAAATCAGGCGCAAGTCATTATGTCACCCATTCTTAAAAAGAAAAAGATATATAAAGGAAAGATTGTTTTCCTCTAAACTTAGTACATGGAATGTTCTGCAGTCTAATTGGCAAAGACTCCAACATCAATATAGACCGGAGATGCGAATTGTCTTAATTTATTATCTATGGACAGCTGGCGTGTGGTTAAAGAACAGTTAGTTGACCACAGGGCGACTACTCCACATCCGATGTCAAGATCGTGTCACTGACATCGAGGTTCTCTCGAGGGCTGACATACCCAGTATCCACGCACTGCTAGAGAAAGCACAATTTGGATGGGCCGGACACCACGTTCGTATACCAGACGAACGGCTCCCAAAGAGGCTCCTCTACGGCGAGAGAGAGAGAGAGAGAGAGAGAGAGAGAGCGCGCCCAAAGAAATGTTTTAAAGATACATGGGAATGTCATGCGCAGCGCAGATCTGACTGAAGAAGCGCAGTCAAAGCGGCCGTGGCTGCAAGCGAAGAATATCATGTTGTAGAAGTCCAGAGCAGACGCGAGACCCGGAAATCACGAAGAGCGGGAACACTAACATCTTCTACAGACCTCGTGTGCCCGTCATGCAACAGATGTTTTCGGACCTGCACAGACCTGTTGAGCCACATGCGCACCCACACCCAACGGGATAATCTGTGACAAGGATGGCGTCGGCGGCGGTCCTCATCGACAACGATGGACAGCTAATCGTTGACCACAGCTGAGGTCTAAAGATTCGTGAAAGCAGGATGTGAAGGCACTGGGTATAGACCTGACATCTTGAGAAGACATAACTGCAGACTTATCCAAATGGAGATGCAATCTATAAGCCACTTCAGACTGGGCGGAAATACGCTTCTGCATCACAGAGTAGTGAAAAGATATCGCCGCAAAGAAAAGGAAAACAAAAAGTCAGTAAAGAGTAGCTATTCCAATGTCACCAAAACAAATAATCAGACATGACTGAAAGGGGGTACCACTCTAAGGTCGTATCATCCTATAGTCAGTCAGTCATTACTGAAATAGGCTCCCCGTCTTAACATCATATAGTGCTATAGCCAGTCAGTCATGACTGAAAGGGGCAGCACTCCAAGGTCGTATAATCTTATAGTCAGTCATGCCTGAAAGGGGTCCCACTCTAAGGTCGTATCATCCTATAGTCAGTCATGACTGAAAAAGCTACCACTCCAAGGGCTTACCATCATATAGTCAGTCAGTCATGGCTGAAAGGGGGTACCACTCTAAGGTCGTATCATCCTATAGTCAGTCATGACTGAAAGGGCTACCACTCCAAGGTCTTACCATCCTATGTTCAGCTGAAAGGAGCAGCACTCCAAGCTCGTATCATCCTATAGTCAGTCATGCCTGAAAGGGACTACCACTCCAAAGTTGTATCATCCTATAGTCAGTCATGACTTAGATTGACTTATTGATACACCATAGACATAGCAGCCTTGAGTTACACTTGAATTTCGGACGAAGGCCACCTCTGCAAATTATAGATGCAGCTCACACATTATGCTGGAGCGGAGGAATAACTGAAGGAAGACCTTAAGCCGTAGTTGGTTTTGCTGTCAGAACATAAATTTTTCGCAAGGGAAGAAATAACCTACTCATGTCGGTGACAGTGGTTCTGATCTATGGAAGTAAACGTGCCGCCATCATTAGTGCACACTCACCAACTATGACAAACTAGGATGGCGTCAAGGGAAACATTCTACGAAGTCATTGCGTCAGTTCTGGATGCAGGTAAGTCATTGCGTCAGTTCTGAATGCAGGTAAGTCATTGCGTCAGTTCTGAATGCAGGTAAGTCATTGCGTCAGTTCTGAATGCAGGTAAGTCATTGCGTCAGTTCTGAATGCAGGTAAGTCATTAGGTCAGTTCTGAATGCAGGTAATTCATTTCGTCAGTTCTGAATGCAGGTAAGTCATTGCGTCAGTTCTGAATGCAGGTAAATCCTTGCGTCAGTTCTGAATGCAGGTAAGCTCAACATTATTGATGACATTAATGCAAGAGTAGGCTGAGACTACACCTCCAGTAATAACAAGAGTAGGCTGAGACTACACCTCCAGTAATTGCAAGAGTAGGATGAGACAACACCTTCTGGAATGACTAGAGTAGGCTCAGATAACACCTTCTGGAATGACTAGAGTAGGCTCAGATAACACCTTCTGGAATGACTAGAGTAGGCTCAGATAACACCTTCTGGAATGACTAGAGTAGGCTCAGATAACACCTTCTGGAATGACTAGAGTAGGCTCAGATAACACCTTCTGGAATGACTAGAGTAGGCTCAGATAACACCTTCTGGAATGACTAGAGTAGGCTCAGATAACACCTTCTGGAATGACTAGAGTAGGCTCAGATAACACCTTCTGGAATGACTAGAGTAGGCACACATAACACCTTCTGGAATGACTAGAGTAGGCTCAGATAACACCTTCTGGAATGACTAGAGTAGGCTCAGATAACACCTTCTGGAATGACTAGAGTAGGCTCAGATAACACCTTCTGGAATGACTAGAGTAGGCTCAGATAACACCTTCTGGAATGACTAGAGTAGGCACACATAACACCTTCTGGAATGACTAGAGTAGGCTCAGATAACACCTTCTGGAATGACTAGAGTAGGCACACATAACACCTTCTGGAATGACTAGAGTAGGCTCAGATAACACTTTCTGGAATGACTAGAGTAGGTTCAGATAACACCTTCTCGAATGACTAGAGTAGGTTCAGGTAACACCTTCTGGAATGACTAGAGTAGGTTCAGATAACACCTTCTGGAATGACTAGAGTAAGCACACATAACACCTCATGGAATGGCATCATTGGAGAATATGGCGTAGGTAGTTGTAACAGCGATGGGGGTCTTCTCCTCCAGACTTGCGCAGAACATGACCTCCTTGTCACAAGCACACTTTTTCAACTTCCTACCCAAAACTGGACCATCGATCCCCAAAGAAGCACGGGGCGTCACAGCAACTATCCCTCCCACAGGACTGACGTACGTACTTCCGGCGTCGTCTTCTGTGGCCATTAGCTTACACGATGACGATTCTCGCCCCAGCCCAGCTAACTTTAATTGTCTTTTCCAACACGGTAAGAAGGAGCCGTGATTCTATTCGTTCTTCCATGAGTTCGACTCTGAGGTTATATTAATGACAGCATATTAACCCGTTTTCAGGTGTACTTCTCCACACAGTGCGTCAAAGGCGGAAACTACAGTATAACAGGTCTTGTAGGGATCACGGAGAGGTGGGCCACGTCAGAAACTCCTTTGTGCCAGTAAGACTGAGATATATCTCCATGCTTGTCTTCTGTTTTTTATTACTTTTTTTGAGAAATATAATAATGTTTTTGGTGTCCTAAATGGAAGATATAAACACTCACACTAAACTCGACGTTCACAAAATTTCATTTTCAGTTCAGATCAAATCTAGATGGAACATGTGGCTAGACTAACTCGCTCCTCGTCTACAGCGAAGCGTAGATGTCTTTTCTAGTTTTTGAGGCTTTAGTATGACGGTCGCAAACTCAAACAATCTTGAGAAACTGCCATTGTAATGAAATGGGGGCGCGTGGAGGCAATTATGATAACATAATAGTCAAACAACAATGAAACGTGTTTTAGATATGGGGAACACCAACATGCTTTGATAAAACGCGCCTTACATACCGGGAAGTGGAGCCGCGTAGCGCAGTGGTTAGCGCGCTGGCTTCGCATCTGAGTGGTCCTGGGTTCATTCCCCAGTTGATGCGGTAATGTCTTTTTTCAAACCGCAATGGCTCCCGGGTCGACCCAGCTTTAAATGGGTACCGGTTCAGTCCGGGAAGTAAAAGCGGCGAGGGAGAGGAGATTGCTACCGTCCTCATATAGCCGAGCTTTTGAAATGTGAGATCGCTAACACCTCACACCCCTACGGCAGTAATGCTATGGGATACTTTACTTTACATACCGGCAACACCAACACGCAACGATAACACGTGTTTTAGAAACGGGGAACACCAACACGCTTTGATAAAAAGTGATTTAGACACGGGGAACACCAACACGCTTTGATAAAACGTGTTTTAGAAACGGGGAACACCAACACGCTTTGATAAAACGTGATTTAGACACGGGGAACACCAACACGCTTTGATAAAACGTGATTTAGACACGGAGAACACTAAATTGCCGATCTTCCTTGTTTCTGTGATTTATTTGACTGTATTCTATCAATGGCAATCTATGGCAAAGATTCTATCTTTGGGTGCAGCATCTAGCATCTACCTAGCATCTAGAGTAGGATGTGGTGTAGCCATGCTCTACGTAGCATCTAGAGTAGGATGTGGTGTAGCCATGCTCTACATAGCATCTAGAATAGGCTGTGGTGTAGCCATGTCCTACCTAGCATCTAGAGTAGGCTGTGGTGTAGCCATGTCCTACCTAGCATCTAGAGTAGGCTTTGGTGTAGCCATGTCCTACCTAGTATCTAGAGTAGGATGTGATGTAGCCATCCCCTACCTAGTATCTAGAGTAGGCTGTGGTGTAGCCATGCCCTACCTATCATCTAGAGTAGGCTGTGGTGTAGCCATGTTCTACCTAGCATCTAGAGTAGGCTGTGGTGTAGCCATGTCCTACCTAGCATCTAGAGTAGGCTTTGGTGTAGCCATGTCCTACCTAGTATCTAGAGTAGGATGTGATGTAGCCATCCCCTACCTAGTATCTAGAGTAAGCTGTGGTCTAGCCATGCTCTACGTAGTATCTAGAATAGACTGTGGTGTAGCCATGCCCTACCTAGTATCTAGAGTAAGCTGTGGTGTAGCGATGCCCTACCTAGCCTCTAGATTAGGCTGTGGTGTAGCCATGCCCTACCTAGCATCTAGTGTAGCTGTGTTGTAGCCGTCTTTGTGTTGTTTTTGTGACGTATAGTTTCTATATAAATAGGGTAGCTACCCCTATGTCAAAATCCCCCTTAGGTACCTCTAGTAAAACGCCTGATAGGTTACAGTGTTACTATTCTTTGTTCCCTTTCATGCCTTGGTAGCACATATCTACAAAGGGACACAACAAAACTAGAGAGAATATAGAACACCAGAACATACATTCTGCTCCAAATCTAGTTAAGAAACCCAACATCAAATTGGACATAATTCATTTATCTTGGAAGGATGTATGGTCACATATGGTAGGAGAACAGAGGCGATAGAAACAAGGTATAATAAAGGAAAACACAAAAACTATCCACTTTACAAAAAACATTCAGACATAGAGACACAGTAAAATATAACCTACGGTAGATTTACACAATCTCTCTGGTAACAGTATCAGACACGAACCTTGATCAAGGCACAGGAATGAAAACTCACAGCTTGTGAAGTGAGATGCTTAAAAATACAAGAAAATCATATTTTAAAATCCAGTACTTACTCAACACTTTGTGTCTACAAAGGCAACCGGCCAGCAAATGATCCCATCTAAAATGTTAAATTGTACATCTATCTGAATACAGATGTTGAGGTGGATAAATGGCATGTAGGAGGCCACACCATGGTACACCAAGACAAAAGAGCGAAATGATTTTAATCAACATTTGGCTACCTGGCATCAGATACACGTGTTTGATTGAATACATGGATTTATAGATTTGAAGTACATCTATCTGCGCCAAGAGTATTCGAAATCCCGCAAAATAAATCATGAGATTTCACGATGGATAGCAACAGATTGTTCTACTTCGATCGAATCAAACCCACACTTCAGCAGATGCGATACGACAAAGCAAGCCCTCTCGCCTTCAACATCGTGGTTATTCCAGCAGTGATATATGGCAGAGAGATATGGGGTTTACGATAAGCAGACGAAGATACTCTTCGAGTTGATCAAATAGCAATGGAGCGAAAAACTTTGACAATCTCTCTACATAACCATATTTACAACACATATATCATACGTCAAACTTCCTTCAATAGCCTCGTCGACACTGAGTTGATAAGAAAATAACTTAACAACGTCTTTATACTTGTTTAAAAGACTCTGTAGAGTATGTATAGAACCAGTTTAATTTATATTTCCTTGCTTTAAAGGTTATGCGCATCCAATCTATTCGTGTAAGCATTAATTGTTACTGCCTCCACTACTTCCTGTGGCAATGCATTCCAAGCATTAACCACTCTATGACTAAAACAAATATTTCCTAATATCTAATCCAGACATTTCAAATGGATCGGTCACACGGTGTGTATGTCTAACAACAGATGGACACGAAAAGTGTCGTTCTGGTGAGCCTACGACTTAAAGCATCCACTCGGACATCCAGCAATGAAGATGGAGAGACGGCCTAAGTAAAGCTCTTGGTCAAATTTGGTAGCTCAAGGCAAAAGATGGAAATTAGTTTTGGTATCTGATACATATTATGCTTGATTGAATACCAGGATTATAGATACCGATTAAAAGATCATTGCTAACTAAATTTACAAATAAAACAGGGAAGACTCATTGGAGGACCTGAGAATCATTGAGACAACAGGAAACCTCTAGGGCACTTTCTGGTAAATGCTGCCAGCTCAAACTGTTTTGTATTGCTGTCATGCAAAGCGTCCTGTTTGTAGTTATTTGTTAATTGTTTTCATTTGACTGTCCCTAACGATGGCCTTGCAGCCGTAACGTGGGATCTATTCCAGGTCTCTGGACCACACCCTCACTCTTCGTATTCTCTAACGTTATCCGTACCTCTGTCCCTACCTTTATTTCGTACTTCCTAACCTTATCCCTACCTCAGCCCCTCTACTGCTCGCTAACCTTATCCATACCTCTGTCCCTCCCCTCCCTCCGTACTTCCTAACCTTATCCATACCTCTGTCCCTCCCCTACCTCCGTACTTCATAACCTTATCCATACCTCTGTCTCTCCCCTCCCTCCGTACTTCCTAACTTTATCCGTACCTTTGTCCCCCACCCCAGATGCTTTATAACCTTATCCAGACCTCTGCACCCCTCCCCCCTCCTTACACTGTACTTTCAAACCTTATCCAGACTTCTACCCGTTCACCCCCCCCCCCCCCGAGTACTTTCTAATTTTATCCAAATATACACACAGTTACCCACAGTGCTGACTAACCTTATTCAAATATCTGCCCTCCAAAAACAAACTTCCTCGCCAGACGAGTTTAAAACAAACACCTCCGCACATTTCTAAACTGCTAGGCGACCTATTACATTTTAACACTGAATCAACAGAGGTCTGTATGACGACCTGCTCACAACGATCAACAGGCGAAAGCTGACTTGGTATGACCAAGTCTCAAGGTACAAGGGCCTTGCAAATACGATACTACAGGACACAGTGCACGGCAAGAGAAGGCGGATATGTCCGAGGGAACGATGGGAAGACAGCATCCATGAATGGACTAACCGATGACCCGAGGAGACACAACAATCAACCGCAGACAGAGAATGATGGTGCAGAATTGTGGGGGTCTCAGCAGGGGTGCCCCAGCGATCTCAAAGGGTCATGAGATGAACTGAACAATAATGAGAGACCAAGATGCTGCAGTGCATGAGCTGACAGCAGCCAGCGACTCATAGCTGGCTGAATGAATCAGGATCAGCGAACCAGAACTGGCAGCAGCGACTCATAGCTGGCTGAATGAATCAGGATCAGCGAACCAGAACTGGCAGCAGCGACTCATAGCTGGCTGAATGAATCAGGATCAGCGAACCAGAACTGACAGCAGCGACTCATAGTTGGCGGCTTGCATCAGGGTCAGCGAACAAGAACTGACCAAGACTCTATTATCCCTCCACATAGCGGCCCTGGAAACAGGCTGCACTTGTCCACTAGTGTTGTCTGACCAAGGGATAGGGTTTGCAGTGGGAAAGCAAACCTGGTTTTTAAAAAGCCAATTCAAATACGATGTGTCGGACATAAACCCACAGAAATATCAGCCTTGCTGTAAACTATGAAACAACATCAAACATTCTTTTAAGGACGAATGCAAAGAAGAATAATAATAATAATAAAAAAAAAACAACAACAAGAAAAACAAGAAGAAATAGAAAAATAAAGAAAGTCTTACTACCAAGAAATTTGAACAAAATGGCGATAGCTAATCAATTTTATTATAAGAGAGAAGACATAAAGAAACGTAATTTGTAATCTAGATTTGCTTCGTGAATCCCCAAGTACTTGTAGAGCACCTCCAGTGAATCGAAACCAAGGTTGGACAACTGTTCAGATACGTCATGTAAGGGAGACAAACATGTGTCCAGCCCCGATTCTTCTACTGAAGCCCAAAGAAGAAAAGCGGCGAATAAAATTAGGCTTTCAGATATGAATTAACTCAAGAATTGTGAAATTTGTAATCTACTAGTTTTTCTGGTAACCAATTTTGTTTTCCTAAATAGGACATATTACAACAAATTTGTGCTAATCTTCACTGTTGTGGCAAGGAAGGCAACTCTTAAAATGCCAGAGCCTTTCCAGGAAAAAGTCCGAGCTTGGTTAGCGAACAATGAGGATATGTACAAACAGGTGTATAACCAGGTAGGCCGACTTCTTGTGGAGACAAGTGAGAAGGTGTGAGATCACGTGTGGGCCCTACACATTGTTGTCATAGAAACATTCTTGTGAATTCAGGACATGATAAACTTGAACTGAGATTTGTTCTTCTTCTTACGATTCTGTCAAATTGAGCTTGCCTTGACGAAAAGCAGCAGTAGTTGATTAGTCTGAGCTGCTGAAGACGGATGTGTCGGACCGAAAGGTGCAAATATCGCAGTCTAGCTGTAAACTAGCGACACAGCGCATTTCGTTCTCCGGACTACATTCTGCTACTTCCAAAGCCGTGTTCGGAGCTTGGTAGTGGAAGATTGAGAACGAACGCAGAAGAAGAAGAAAAAGAAGAAGAAGAAGAAGATTAGTCTGATGCTGTTCCTATCTCCGTGTTGTGTGTCCAGGAATGGTGCTAGTAACAGCGTAATGTGCTAGATCTGTTCCCAGAATGTTGGGCGTGTCGACAGTTATATTTGTCTTCAGTGTGTTGCATGAATAAGAAGCCTGCTGTAGTCCCTACTGTACGTAGCCTGTATGGGACTGGCCCATTTTTTAGCCCCTACAGTAGCTGCCTGCTATAGCCCCTCCTGTAGCCATCCTTGCTGTAGCCCCTTCTGTAGCCACCCCTTCTGAAACCGCCCTGATGTAACCTGACGATTACCACGTTTTTATTTCTGTGAAACTGGTTTTGAAATAAAGCCTTTAGCTGTCAGCTGGTAGCCCTCGACAATCCAATGCCTCCCGGATAAAAGCACACGCCTTCCTTAGTTGTTGTGGTGATGTGTAGTGTGTTGTGTACAGTAGCGGCAGCTGGTTTCTCTGGTCGGTTAGCCTTGGGCGCAGGGTCAGGACGTTCTCGACTGATTCCACGACCTCCTTGTGGTTGTTGTTGTTTCGAATGCGCATAATGAGTAGGTTACTCGTTTGTGCGCCCTGAAAAGGACTTTAAGTGACGAGTTGCAGTAGCATTCCTCACATCCCTTGAGTGCTGATGAAGGTGGATCGGGGTCCTCCAGGCAGTTGAGCTATGCTTGGCTTCATCTGCGCGTCGCTCACTACTACGGGGATCACGTACGTCAATCCCTCACATGAAAACAGCCCGTTTCTTGTCCAGTATGTTTTGCCTGAACCCGACAAGTATGTCTGATCAATATATTTTGCCCGACCAGTCCTTAGACTTCCTTCATTCCCTTCTCGTTGTGGTAACACCATCTAAAGTTAATTGCCCAACGTAAGCAATAATGGCGACACCATCTGGTGGTTGTTGTCTGGATGATGTAACTTGCGCTTTATTTGGATTAACTTAAAACTGAACAACGTCTTTATACTGGTTTAGAAGACTATTTAGAGTCTGTAAACAACTAGTTTCATTTGCATTACCTTGCTCTAAAAACTATGCGCATTCAATGTATTCTTATATGCATTAATTAATTGTCCCTGCCTCCACTACCTCCTATGGCAAGGGTATTTCCTTTAGTTAATGTATAGCTATGCTATTAGAGTGAGGAAGAAACTGCGCTGGTCATCAATCTCACTTTCTGGTCACAAACTACCTTGGGTCAGTAGCAAGACTAAGTCAAGACCATTGGAAGTAATTATGGCACTCTGATCCCACCTTGTTTGAGACCAAGGGTCGCTTGAAACCTGCGGGGCTCGAACCCTCGCTGTTTCCGTTCATCGCTTTGAACAATTTTGTTAGCGTAGTGGGTCTATTCTATTCAGATATTTCTCGAGAGGGGCATGTCTTATTCTGAGTCTGAAGTTTCAACTTTGATGAACTGGTAACATGCATCACAGTTATGGTGGTCAGGTTGCTCTTTATTCCTTTAGTTCTTGTATTGATTCCTCTCGTAAGTCGCATGCCTCCTCATAAGTTATATTTATATCAACTTGATGTCACATCCATCTTCCCTCGACAATATGCACTCCACTTCAATGTCAGAGATATAACAATGAGATGAGATTCTCTGTATCACACCTTTTTAGAACCAATGTATTTTGCTAACTAGATCTACATTGCTAACTAGATCTACATTGCTAACTAGATCCACATTGCTAACTAGATCTACATTGCTAACTAGATCTACATTGCTAACTAGATCTACATTGCTAACTAGATCCACATTGCTAACTAGATCTACATTGCTAACTAGATCCACATTGCTAACTAGATCTACATTGCTAACTAGATCTACATTGCTAACTAGATCTACATTGCTAACTAGATCTACATTGCTAACTAGATCTACATTGCTAACTAGATCCACATTGCTAACTAGATCTGCATTGCTAACTAGATCTACATTGTTAACTAGATCTACATTGCTAACTAGATCTACATTGCTAACTAGATCCACATTGCTAACTAGATCTACATTGCTAACTAGATCTACATTGCTAACTAGATCCACATTGCTAACTAGATCCACATTGCTAACTAGATCTACATTGCTAACTAGATCCACATTGCTAACTAGATCCACATTGCTAACTAGATCCACATTGCTAACTAGATCCACATTGCTAACTAGATCTACATTGCTAACTAGATCCACATTGCTAACTAGATCCACATTGCTAACTAGATCTACATTGCTAACTAGATCCACATTGCTAACTAGATCTACATTGCTAACTAGATCCACATTGCTAACTAGATCTACATTGCTAACTAGATCTACATTGCTAACTAGATCTACATTGCTAACTAGATCCACATTGCTAACTAGATCTACATTGCTAACTAGATCTACATTGCTAACTAGATCTACATTGCTAACTAGATCTACATTGCTAACTAGATCTACATTGCTGCAACAACTACCATTATCATCCTTGTAACAACAATAATCGTTAAATTATAACCAGCATCATCATCATGACCATTGTTATCAACATTATCACCCTCAACATCACGCTTGTACACCAATTCGTACATAAGGCCAACACTGCTTTCAGTTTTTGTTTTACACAACGAAGTTGCTAGATTTTATTGTATGGAGTAGCAACGTGGACCCTGTTCCAGTAAATGGATAAGAGTATTGCTGTGTTTGAAATGTGGGTATTCAGAAGACTTGGGCGAGTTTCTTGGAAAGATGTTGTTGTTTGTGAATGCTCACAATGAGTAGGTTACTCTTTTGTGCGCCCTGAAAAGGACGGCAAGTGGCGGGTTGCAGTAGCTTTCCTCACATCCAGAGCGTGCTGATGAAGGTGGACCGGGATCCTACAGGCGGTTGTGCTATGCTTGGCTCCATCTGCGTTTCGCTCACTACTACGGGAATCACGTCGATCCATCACCTCGTTAGCCACGCTGCCATGAGAACAGCCCGTTTCTAGGGATGGCTACTAGGAAGCCGAGGTGAGGGTATTGGCCAATATATTTTGCCTGACCAGACGTTAGTCTTCCTCCTCCTTGGAAAAATAGGAAAACAAATAGTGAGGTTCTGAAACAACTCAAGTCCGAGAAGATACTTCTGTCGGATGCTGCGAGGCTGCGTGACCTTTTGGTGAAACTCGCTTGGTTTTCACAATCCCAAAACGGACGGGTTCGATTCTCACTGTGTCCAGTTTGACAGCCATGGCGTTTTTTATCGTGTGATTGCTCATCCACGTACGGAAAATAATGGCAACCTACTGCCCTGTACACTTACCAAGAAAATTAATAACAAGCAAATAGATTTTTCGGCTCGAAGAAGCGACGTTCTGTAAAGGGGAGGGTACTTACTTTATCCATGATATGTTAGTTGTCTACGATATACCATGATTTGTCAGTGGTCCACCATGTGCCATTATCTGTCAATGGGCCACCATGTGCCATTATGTGTCAGTGTGCCACCATGTGCCATTATGTGTCAGTAGTCCACCATATGCCAGACTTGCGTAAGTGGTTCACCGAATACCATTATGTGTTAGTGGTCCACCAAATACCATTATGTGTCAGCAGTCCACCTTGTGCCATTATGTGTCAATGATCCATTTTGTGCCATTATGTGTTAGTAGTCCACCATATGCCAGATTTGCGTAAGGTTTCACCGAATACCATTATGTGTTAGTGGCCCACCATTTGCCATTATGTGTTAGTGGCCCACCATTTGCCATTATGTGTTAGTGGCGCACCATATGAATGTTACAGCATACCATGTTGCCCTTGCTGAGATTGTTTTGCTGTCTGTTTCGTACTTCAGGATGTTATTCATGTGACGAGTGAGTACACCAGAGAGCACACGGTCTTCAATCCCCTGAGAGAGAAGAGACCAGTGCTGCCACCTGCCCAGCCAGAGAAGAACTAGTGGGTACAGTGTTCTTCTTCCACTCTTCCTTTTGCTTCTGACAGTACACCTTACCTTCGATGCCATTGGCTTCTTCTTTGTGTACTCTTGTAGTGCTTGCTTCTGTAGCAATTTGTTTTACATGATGATGTTGCTAGCTTCATGTGTATAT
The DNA here is from genome assembly GCA_036924085.1 of Ariolimax columbianus. Lineage (NCBI taxonomy): Eukaryota > Metazoa > Mollusca > Gastropoda > Stylommatophora > Arionidae > Ariolimax > Ariolimax columbianus. The sequence goes on from JAVGWX010000009.1 coordinate 5,057,400, forward strand.
ATCTATATATATATGTATATAGTTCTTCTTAGTTCTTAGTCGACCTGTACTTCTACAGGGGCAGATGCCCCTGTCCAGGTGCCAGCTCTGGTATGAGCTGGATGTAGCCGGGAGAAGGGTTTCCTGCTTAGCGGGCTAGGCTTGAGCAGCTTAATACTCCGCTGTGTTGGGACAATCGCTTACGAAGGGTGGTTAACTGATGTGCAAGCTCATCTCAATAGACTCAAACACTAGAGCAAAGTAGAACCGCAGCCTGTTAGGTGCCATCTATGCTGCTCTAAACAAACCACCTTACCGTAACCGGTGCTATGCCATGTCACACTGTTAGTCGTCTCTTACGACATGCTCTCTGTGGGGCAGGGGTGCTATTTTTGTCTTTGTCATACACATAAACCCCGGCAAACCACTCAGATATATTTTCTAATTAATGTTATTGGTGAAGATTACTGCACAAACTGTACAACAATTTGAAACACGCAGGAGAAAAAGGTAAGAACAAATTGATTGTATCACAGAACCTTAAACAGATAACTTAATTAGACTTTACGAGACTCTATTGTTTGCATGAATGACAAGAAGAAGACGGCAAGAGGCCATAATGATTGCAGTTTGTTCTCATGGTAATAACTGAACTTAACCTGTTTATACTGCTTTAAAAGACTCTGCAGAGTCTGTATACTACCAGTTTAATTTCATTTGCATTACCTTGCTCTAAAAGCTATGCGCTTACAATTTATTCTGAAGTGCATTAATTGGCCCTGCCTCCACTAATGTTCATAAAAAAATGCAAAAGTCTGCATTCTAAAGTCTGTAATCAATTTTGTCTCTGAAGTAAACATTGCCAAATCTGACACAGCTGTATTAAAGGTGTTTCCAGTTATTAGTATGTGTTCAATTTTCAGAACATAAATTGCAATATTTAGAGGATGGCGGGAGCTAGTGGTTAAGTGACACTGCTCACAATACGAAGGTGCTGGGTTCGCTCCCCATCAATGCACTGGCTGTTACCTCGGGGAAGCAAACCCTTAGAAAATGGAGGAGGAAGCAGACCCTTACATAAAATGCATGATGAAGTCGGATGCACTGTGCCGACAGGAGCAAAATAAAAACATAGTGCATCGCACACCGCCTCGGGGAAAAGAGAAATAAGGTGAACGTAAAAAAAACATTAACAAATATTGCAATATTTAAAATAATGATTTCCTTGATCTCCTGTCTTTTCCAGTTTTGACGAGCTTATGAGAAACACTGCTGAGAACTGTGATTTTTGCAAGTTTAGAGAGTAAGTATTGTCATTTTGATTTCTATTCCATAGTCTTCTGATTTTGTTCATTTTAATCGAATTGATTTTTCCATAATATTCTAAGTTCTAACATAATCTAAGATCTTGTGTGACTAGAAGTACATTTGTTTTGAAAGCTAGTTGACATTTTATTTAACTTGGGTAATTTAACTCTATGCTTTTCCTTTTCCATTGGGTAAATGATTTGATCATATTTTCTGGTCGAATAGCGTTCCTACATTATTGAGAACAAGAACTGCTGATCCAGAACAGCCAGAGAGGTTACTGATTGTTTTGCAAGTCATTGGAGAAAGACCTGATAAGAAGAATCTTTGATAAAAAGCTTCTTTGGTGAAAACGTCAGTCCTCATTTGTTTTTCCTATTAGTAATACTACATTTTAAATTTTTGTTGTTGTTGTCAAGGTTCACTGCTGAAGATACATTTGGACGTGTGGAATCTAAGCATGCCTTCTCAGCATCCAATGTCTTTAAAATTGATTCTCTTCATGCTCTGTTGGCGTTAAAGAGGCATGATCCCCTTGACTGGAATCTGGATGAGTTTCTAGATCTGTTTCAGCTTACACAAACTTGGTAAAGACTTTGACCTTTTCTTGTTCTGATTTCTACATTTAACAAATATAATTCAGTTATAATTTATCTGAAATACATTTCTAAAATATGATAAAGTTTTAATGCATTCTTTTTTATTTTTTTTGGTTACAAACAAGGCATGTAACTTTGAGTGTCACATTTGAGCTGCAAATCTTCACAAACAGATACATACACTGCATGCTTCATATTTGATATCTATAAAGTTTTGGCAAACAAGCATGCTGTGGATATTTTCATAGTATGATCACTTCTTCAAGTTGACCCGACAGTAAATGGATACCTGGTGAAGTCATGGAAAAATTGGGAAACAGTCATGGAAGCTACATAGTTTGTGCTTTTTCATTGGCACTTTGAGAAGTGAAAGTGATTGGGCGCGTATGGGGACACCCAGAGGCAATGAAGTCGATTCTGCCAACCATTTTCCATTTTCCAATAGCAAGCACAGATCTGTTGGCAGGGATATGGACAACAGCCACTGCTATTTAAGATTAAGGGGAGAAAGTAAAATGGATAGAATACTATTCAAGGAGAAATCATTTGGTAAAACATTAACTTAATTAGAACCTGCAAGAAAAGAGATGAGTGAGACAAGCAACACATATCTTATGTGGAATAGTATAGTAGTTGGAACAGTATAATATATGGAATAGTATAGTATATGGAATAGTATAGCAAATGGAACAGTATAGTAGTTGGAACAGTATGGAATATGGAATAGTATAGTATATGGAGCAGTGTGGTATATGGAACAGTATAATATGGGAAACAGTATAGTATGTGTAACAGTATAGTATATGGAACAGTGTAATATGTGAAACAGTATAGTATGTGTAACAGTATAGTGTGTGTAGCAGTATAGTTTGAGAAACAGTATGTAGAACAGTATAGTATAAAGTCAAGGGAAAAGTGAAGCCTCATAGATGGAGTTGAGGATGTGGTTCAAATCTAGAAATTAGGGGCGAGAAGCTGTGACCAGCAAATGTTCATGGTTCTAAAAGGAGAATTAAATTTATAGAAATTACAAAACAAAGAGGAGCGCATGGTCGAATGGTTTTGAGGCCTGCCAGCTGACAAGGAGGGTGGTGGTTTGAATCCCAGTATGTCATATGTTGTTTTTCTGTTGTGGGTAAAATAAACAAACATAGCCACCACATGACGTGGCGACAGCAGTAGTGAAGTGGCCTGTAGTTCTCAGCCTAAAAAACCCCTCGACTACCCCAGCAAGGAGAAAAGTTGTATTGACATTTTTTTTTTTTTACTATAACAAACAAATGACATAATCATTTGGTTTATTTTTGCTAACTATTCATTGAATGAAAATCTTTAGAAAAAACATTTAATAATACATACAGTTATAGTGTCAAACAAGTTCAATGAATTAATCCAACTTTCTTAACTCCCTATAGAGTCTTCAACATATACATTCATATTTGTTGAAAGTTTATGTGACTTAAAATATCTACAGGATGGGGTAGTGAGAGAGCTCTCCCCCCCCCCCCCCCCCCACCCCCATCCCCCATGCCCAACAATCATCCTTAGTAAACTCTTATGATATGCTTGGCAGATTACAGGATGTGTTCTTTGTTCCCCTTTTAGGCTTTATGTAACACTCAATTTATGTGGTTACACTACATATGGGGGCGTACATAGAGTATCTAGCACTGTGGTGAATGTGTCGTATGGAAACCCTCTGACTCAATAAATGTCAAGGATAAACACAAAGAGAAACTGTCAGTGTACTATTTTTTCAGCTGCTGAGGTGCCCTGTGGAAATGTATAGGGCTGAGGGATAAATGCTGCTTGCCCTAGTGGTCAAAATGCAGTGTGCATGTTAATTTTTATTTCATTCCACCTCAAACTCACGGGTAAGAAGCCTAACATCTGGTCAGGCATAACATACTGATCAGACATGTTAGTCAAGGTCAGGTAAAATATACTGGTCAAGAGTCTCACCTCAGATTCCTCGTACCCTCCTGGGAAACAGACTTTTTACATGGCAGCCTGGCTAACGAAGTGAGCGATTGACGTATTCCCCATAGTAGTGAGCGACACGCAGATGAAGCCAAGCATAGCACAACTGTCTGGAGGAACCGGGTCCACCTTCATCAGCATGCTTTGGATATGGCTTGGCTTCATTCCTTATCAATCTCCCACTACCAAACACTGAAAGGGCTTAAGTAGCAGAATGTAGTCCATAGAATGAAGTCCATAGTTTATAGCTTGACTGCGATATTTGCACCTTTCGGTCCAACACATCTGACTTCAGCAAACATATTTTGAGTACTGGGTTAGCATTCCGTCTTCGATCCCTTCTCTTTAGCCATTCTGCCCTGCTGCAGCCTGTTATCCAGGATCACTGCGTGGAGGTGTAGAAGGGTCTTGGCATCTTTAGTTCGCTGGCCCTGACGCTAGCAGTCAGCTATGACTCGCTGACCACTGCAGTTCATGTGCTCGCTTTGGGTATGAGGAAAGATACTGCAACCTGTCACTTAACGTTCTTTTCAGCGAGCACAAAATAATTAAACCTACTCATTGTGGGCATTCAAAACAAACAAACAACACCTCAAACTCACACACACACACACACTCATGTATACAATGATAGAAAAAGTCTAGGTACCTGCTTGGAACCGGTCCCTCCCTGACTAGGACACTAATTTACTAATCAAATGATCACTTGTTTTAGGAAGATTAATATACTAGCTTTTAGATTCAAACCCCCTCCCTCCAAACCTACTTACTGGCAAATGGAGTGAATTGCAACCTGCTACCCCCTTTCATGTAGTATGCCACTGCTGACATGTTATGATAATACATAAAATATAATTTTCTTATCCAATGATTTATCAATCCAGGCTAAACAAGGCACACTCTCACTACCCAGATGGTCGTTATCCGGCCTTGATCTGGGACATCCTGCCTAAATGTGGAGCAAGTCAAGTTCATCCTCACTTGCAGGTTGTACTGGACTTTGACAAGCACCCTGGTACAATAAACAACTCTTTTCATACATACACAAGACTCACTATGTCATTCTATACAAGCAAACTCACTATGTCATTCCATACAACCAAATGTATACAAGTACTTACTTCAATCCTGGTATTCAATCAGCCAAGGATGTCTAATGCCAGGTTCAATCAGCCAAGGATGTCTAATGCCAGGTTCAATTAGCTAAGGATGTCTAATGCCAGGTTCAATCAGCCAAGGATGCCTTATGCCAGGTTCAATCAGCCAAGGATACCTTATGCCAGGTTCAATCAGCCAAGGATGTCTAATGCCAGGTTCAATCAGCCAAGGATACCTTATGCCAGATTCAATCAGCCAAGGATGCCTTATGCCAGGTAGCCAAAAGCTGCTTGAATCTATGTCTGTCCTTTAACCTGGAGTACCATGACGGTCCAAATGCATGGTGCAGACATCTTGCAATGTCATTTGCAGGTAGCTGCACAATCAGATATAGTTGTATGACCACCAGAAAGATGCTCCCCTTGTCCATCTATCGTCGGTCGTGTGAACCATATGGCTTGTCCATCTGTACTTTCTCATTGACACAGATCTGAGGACATCGTTGAATTCTATTTGGTCATGGATATCAGAATTTCAGATGTGATCTCTTAGTGAGATATTTAAGGCTCTTCGCTCTATTGCTCTCTTGTTAATGCTTATTTTCTCTGCATCTGATTTGTATAGACTCCAAACCTTCTGGACTTGACGTCTACCATCTGGTGGGGTATCAGTTTATTACGATTGAAGCAGAGCCAATCTGACACTCTCCTATGTGAGATCTCCTTATCGATGTTGTGGTTGTTGATTTCCTAGCCTAGGTAGACGTAACCGATGGGCTCATTTTCCAATCGCAGTTCCTAGTAAGACAGAAAGAGTTCAATATATATTGAGTCTTCTTTCTATTTATTCTTTCTGCTTCATTCAGTTGATTTAGGCTTTGTTTGGCTTCTGCAATGCCGTGCCTGAAAATCACAATGTTGTCCGCAAAACGTAGGCGTGAGAGCATCTCGCTATCTATGTTCACACCTCGATTCTGTCACTTTAGGGACCTAAAATATTATTTAAGGGCAGCTGTGAACACTTTCAGGTATCTCTTTGTTAAACTCTGCAGTGTATCGGTATGGAGATTGGCTTGTGGAAAAGAGTAATCTCAGTTGAGCAGCCCTCGTGTATCTTCTCTATAAGCTGGCATACTGTTCATCGACACCATGGTTACTCAATGCATTTACCATTGCATTTACTTCCACGTCAAATGACTTTTTGAATATATATATATATTTATGCTAGTCAATATGCATGGGTTGAAAAGTTGTTCCCTATAGATGCATAGTTTTCTTGTTCTGTAGTTTACCTTTTTATGACGAAGGAGCACTTTTCAACCACAGTTATATTAGGACACATAAGCCAGGATGTAAGTGCAGATGTGCATGTAATTGTGATCTGTATGTATGTATGTAAATGTATAAGAATGATGTAGAATTTGAAGTAGGTGAGCAAGGTCCTGGCGAGAATCATAAAATGAACGCCCGGCTTGGTTTGTTGTATACATCCATCAGTAAATACAGAAATTGTAGGAGACCAATGGATGGTATTTCTGTATGCTAACAAAACTATTTTCATTGTAATGTGACAGATTTAGTCTTGCCAGACAAATTGTGTCTCAAGTATAGACAGTTCTTAGTTTTACGCAAACATAATTATATATTTTCTTTAAAATAGCAAATATAATTAGAGGCTGACTATCCACAGAACCTGACCACTCACGTCAGAAAATATCGCAGCAGTGCGCAGAACAATCTGTAGGCGCACCCCAAAGCGGAAGACAGGAAACAATGCCATTTTAAAAATTCGGACCGGCAGGAAAAATAGTCCAGGTGTTATAAAAACCGAGGCAAACCGGGATCCAGGACAGTGAGAGAGAGAGAAACGCTGGGAGAGTGAACGTTAGTTGTAGCCAAGGACAGACAGATTCTTACAAGAGTTAGACCTACAGCAGTTGACAATAGAATTGCATCCTCAGTTACAGAAGTAAAGTATTACCGATTTTATTTGTGTGTCAAAGCAATTAGAATTTCGTCAGTCACCATTTTTACCCATGGCCGACCTGCACCATTTTAACACGTGGCCAACCTGCACCAGTTTAACATGTGGTCGACCTGCACCAGTTTAACACGTGGCCAACCTGCACCAGTTTAACATGTGGTCGACCTGAAGCAGTTTAACATGTGGTCAACCTGCAGCAGTTTAACACGTGGTCAACCTGCACCAGTTTAACATGTGGTCGACCTGCACCATTTTAACACGCGGCCAACCTGCACCAGTTTAACACGTGGCCAACCTGCACCTGTTTAACACGTGGTCGACCTGCACCATTTTAACACGTGGCCAACCTGCACCAGTTTAACATGTGGTCGACCTGCACCAGTTTAACATGTGGTCGACCTGCACCAGTTTAACACGTGGCCACCTTCACCAATTTTGTAGTCATTGCAGAACCATCCTAGATTTCAAAGCAGCAACCTCGTCTTTCAACATCCACCACCCAGATCAACAGTCGTTGTTAAGGAACAGAGCCAAGGACATTTACCTGGGTTTAAACCACGAATTTACCATCGGTGTCAATACACCATAATTCGGATCAACGTTACAGCAGGCCAAGTGCGGAGAGTAGACTGATGACAAAAGTTATAGGTTTAGCGGTAGTTAGTCTTAAGCCATTGGATAGGAGCGTGTAGGAAGTTGTGAATGATAGAAGAGTGGAAAAGAAGTTGTAACGTGTAGAAATAAAGAATTGGTTTTTATTGTTTTGAAATAGTGTTCTTAGTTTATTAAAGTGAGTGTTAGTTGAAGTGATAGATTTAAAACTGCAAAAGTGGAGAGTCAAGGTGAGGCCTCAGTGCACCAGGAGAGCAGAATCCCATTCCATCTGCTGCAGTAAGATTCTTGACTGGAATTTTGAGATGAAACTTTGGAAAAAAGTACAAATTCTGGACAGAAACAATGTTGTGCTGTACAAAATGGGAAATGGCTGAAAACTACAAATTACTGGGCAGCTATACTAATTGACAGGCTTTGTACTATCTTAGAAAATGCTGACATATAGTACAATATTGTCTGTAAGATTTGATTCTCGTTGCCAGTTTGTGCATGTTTTACCTTGTACCTTTTCTATGCTTGAACTATTTTGATTTTGATTTCTGAGCAGCATCTGTCATCTGATGTTATTGAGACCACGAACAAAACCTTACACCTGTTTAGTATTATTGTTTTCCCACCACATTAAATTTGCCATATATACATGTAATAACTCATATTAAAGTGAGAAAGTTAAAATCACATGGAATAGGTGGGGAAGTTGCCAAATGGATTGAAAATTGGTTAACGGGAAGAAGGCAGAGGGTGGGCATAAATAAGGAGTACTCTGAGTGGAGTGGAGTGAAAAGTGGTGTGCCACAGGGCTCGGTTTTGGGACCAATTTTGTTCTTGATATATATAAATGATTTGGACATTGATATGAGATCCATGATTGCAAAATTTGCTGATGACACAAAACTATGCAGTAGTGTCTCATCTAAAGCGGAAGTGGATATATTGATGTCGGATTTAGATAAAATTCGAGAATGGTCTGTAAGCTGGCAAATGGAGTTTAATGTAGATAAATGTACAGTCATCCACATGGGTAGATCCAATATGGAACATAATTACAGAATGGGAGAAAACAATATTAGAAAGATAGATAAGGAAAGGGACCTAGGGGTTATAATAGATCATACAGGAAAGGTGAGTGAGCAAGTTAAGGTAGCAGTGAAAAATGCAATGTTAGGTATGATAAAAAGAAATATTAAACATAGGAGCAAGGAAGTGATCGTCAAACTGTATAAAGCTTTAGTTAGACCTAGATTGGAGTACTGTGTACAGGTGTGGAGTCCTTATCATAGAGGGGACATAAACATGCTAGAAAGAATACAAAATGAGCAACAAAGATGATAGTGGGATTCCAGAATTACAGTTATGAGGAACGACTCAGAAAAACCAGCCTACAGTGTCTCGAAGAGAGAAGAATTCGTGGTGAATTAATACAGGTTTATAAGATGATCAGAGGAATCGATAAATTAGACTATAACAAGTTTTTTAAAATACAGCCACCTACAATAACACGAGGGCATAGCTACAAGCTGACTAAAGAGAGGTCCAGGTTAGATATTAGGAAATATTTTTTTAGTCAGAGAGTGGTGTCTGATTGGAATGCATTGCCAGGGGAGGTAGTGGAGGCAGGGACAGTTAATGCATTTAAGAATAAACTGGATGCGCATAGCTTTTAGAGCAAGGTGATGTAAATGTAACTGGTTGTATACAGACTCTGCAGGGTCTTCTAAACCAGTATAAAGACGTTAAGTTAAGTTAACAACAGAAAATAAACCAAATGCAAACATATTTCGGAAATAAAATATGCAAATATATTAGCTCTTTTTTTTTCATGTAACCACATTAAATATGACAGTTATGAACTAGAATAAAACAATTTGATGTCAACAAAAAAATTCTAATCACATGGTCAATTTTTGTTTTCTGGTCCTGCAGGGGAGATAGAAGCATGGAGGAAAGGTGGCCAGGAATATTTCTCTGCCCATAATTCAAACTACTTTTCTGACCTCGTTGCTATTTATTCAGCATTAAATCTGACTGTCAGTTATGGCAGTGCTGTGGCATTTGCTAGTTTAGTGAGTATATATTTGTTTGTCTACTTCTTTGTTTCTTCTATGAACTTTTGATCACCACCTGTTGGCCACTAAAAAAGATGAATCAGGTATCCATAAACTACAGGAAAGAAACAGTCATGTGTAATTTTATTTTCCCACCACAATAAATCTAGTTAGATCTAGATTGGAGTACTGTTTACAGGTGTGGAATCCTTATCGTAGAGGGGATATAAATATGCTGGAAAGGATACAAAGAAGAGCGATAAAACTGATAATGGGATTCCAGAATTACAGTTATGAGGAAAGACTAAGAAAAACCGACCAACAGTGTCTAGAAAAGAGATTAACTCCAGATGACTTAGTACTGGTTTATAGGATAATGAAGGAAAAGTTAAATTATACTTTAACAAGTTTTTCAAAATACAACGGCATACCAGATTAAGAGAGCACAGCCACAAATTAATTAAAGAAACGTCTAGATTGGATATTAGGAAATATATTTTTTTAGTCAGGGAGTGGAGAATGCTTGCAATGCATTGCCACTGGAAATAGTATGTGCTGGCTGAATTAATGCATTCAAAAATAGATTGCATTCGCATAGATATTTTTAGTTCAATGTGAATATGAAAGAAACTGATTGTATACAGACTCTGCAGTATAATCAGTATAAAGACGTTAAGTTAAGTTATGTGTAATGTAGAGTAGAGCATCATACAGGACTGAGCAGTAGTTTTTCAATTTTAATTAAACGATTAATTCTGTATGGTCAAGCTGATGTATTTTTGGTGTTTAATCTGCAAATACATTTAAACACAGAACTTGAACAGATAAGAGATTTCAAATACTTTGGCAGCATGCTCATACAAGATGTAAGGATGGACAGGGTGGTGGATTCAGATTACAGAAAGCAAATGTGGTTTCCTGTCAGCTCTCACTATTTCCTGGCCTAGGCAGACGTAAGCATTGACATATTCGATTGGCTCTCACCATTATTAAGATGCAAACACATCCCATTCAAGACAAAGAGACAACTGATAAATAGTATATTTGTACCAACTCTCTGCTACCAGTGTCAGACATGGACCATCACAAAGCACAAAAAATAAAATCATAGTATGTGAAATAGGGTGTTTGATAAAGGCTATCTTGAGTAACAAGACTGGACAGAGTATGATACGACAAAAATCTGGTAGAAGGTGGATGCAATACAGTGCGTGGAATACATGGAAAGGCAGAGAATAAAATGGTTTAGACACCTAACAAGAATATGCAAATCTACATCACCAGACAACAGGGTTGCAGAGGAAGAGGGAGACCAAGAAAAAGATGGTTGGAAGATGTAAATGAGAAACTGAAAAAACATAGAATGACAACATCGGCGACACATCTGAAATAAGAAAGAAAACAGCACCTCCCCACGTCTGTCAAGACAGGTAGATAGAAGATGATGATGATGAATCTGCATGTACTTATTTGAATGAACTGATGATTTTTAATGTTGTTTGTCCATCGTAATCGTTGAGGACCACTTTGTCTACATTCACTGTTTGCATGAGTTAGAAGATGGCTAAATAAGCCAATCTGAGCCTTGAATTGTCTGTTGCACTTTGTACGGGGAAATAAGACACCTCCTTTCACTGGGGTTGAAGTAAGGTTAATGTGAGCAGACTTGTAGAGCGATCGTCTCTGGATAGCTTTATCTATTCTTTATGCCTCATGTCTCTGAACATCCTCAGCAACAGTGCTGCGCCAGTCTGTGCGATTGGTGGCGATTCTTTCCCAGTGATTATGGTTAATATCGCACTGGATCAGTGATCTCTTAAGTGTGTCCTTAAGGCTTTTTCACTGTCAACCGCTTGCTATTTTGGAGTTCAGCATAGAGCAGCTCTTTTGGTAGTCGTTGATCTGACATGGGTACCACATGGCCAGCCCATCTCTTAATGACTTAATGATTCTTAATGACTGTAAAGATGAGAATTTTTACATTATTGTTCACAAACTGTATAGTCTGAGCACCCCCTCAGTAGCAGCATTAGTCAATTACAATTTCTGCAACATCTTTGCTGACATTTGGGCTTCATTTATAAACCACTACTGTAGAGAATTGGTGGGATTCCATGGCGAAGTGGTTAAGCCGTCGGCCTCGTGATCAGGTGGTGTGGGTTTGACTCCGGACTCCGCCATCTTTTTTTCACGGGTGCTTGATGCGGAGTCCCCTGCATCTCGCAGTCGTCTCCTAGTCATCTTATCCTTAACTTACCACTGGGGACGGGCGGCACGAGACGACAGAGTGAGGATAAAAAGTAGCGCAGTTAATCCTTACTCAAAATAGCGTTATCAAAATTAATTATGCCAGCATTGTCTACAATGGACGGCAGCCTTTGCCTTTGCCTTTGAGAGAATTGGTGGGATTTTTAAGTGTAATCACTGATCGAAATATGTGAGTATGTATTTGTGTACGGATAGTGTGTATATTTTAGATTTAGTATTAGTCGACTCGTACTTCTACAAGGGCAGATGCCCCTGTGCAGGTCCCATCTCTGGTATGAGCTGGATGTAGCCAGGAAGATGATTTCCTGCTTAACGATCTAGGTTTGAGCACTTTAGTACTCCGTTGCATTGGGACAAGTGCCATGGAGGGTGATTAATCGATGTGCGAGTCCATCCGACTGAAACACTAGTGCAAAGTAGACACACAACCTGCTTGGCGCCCTCTATGCTGCTATTAACAAACTACCTAACCATGACCGGTGTTATGCCATGTCACACAATTAGTCACCTCTTACGACATGCTCTCTGTGGGTCAGTGGTGCTATTCTTATCTTTGTCATAGACAAAGACCCATGCAGACCACTCGGTATGTATGCTTTCATGCATAATGTAAAATATGAAGTAAATTGTTTATAATTATCCGGCTGTGCTTTTGTAGAGCAAAGTAAGATAGTAGTGAGTTTTCAATAGCTCAAGAGCAAATAAGAAAACTCCCAGCATGCTATGCTGGCAATTGTATTTGTTTTTGTTATACGTACAGCTTTGACTGATTAGGGCTTCAAACTGTCAGTTCAGCTATACTTCAATGAAACGTTTCCATTATATTTTGTTCATCTTCACATTATTGATGTTGTTTCCCAGTGTTGTCTAATGTGCTGTTTCCATGTGTTGTTTCCCTATGTTGTGTCTCTGTGTTGTGTCTATGTTCTGTGTTTCTGTGATGTGTCTCTGTTTTTGGTATCTGTGTTGTTTCCCTGTGTTGTTTACATGTGCTGTAAACCTGTGCTGTATCTCTGTGCTGTGTCCCTGTTTTGTGTCTCTGTGCTGTGTCCCTGTTTTGTGTCTCTGTGTTGTGTACCTGTGTTGGGTATCTGTATTGTGTTCCTATATTGTGTCTATGTTTTGTGTCCCTGAGTCATGTCTATGTTTTGTGTTTCTGTTTTGTGTCTATGTTTTGTGTCTTTGTGTTGGGTATCTGTGGTGTTACTTGTGTTGAGCCTCTCTGCTGTGTATTGTTTTACTATTTTTGATTGTGTCTGTAATCAAGTTGAGCCATGAGACTGGCTACTTGTAGCCCTGTATGTAATCTAGTTGAGCCATGAGACTGGCTACTTGTAGCCCTGTATGTAATCTAGTTGAGCCATGAGACTGGCTACTTGTAGCCCTGTATGTAATCTAGTTGAGCCATGAGACTGGCTACTTGTAGCCCTGTATGTAATCAAGTTGAGCCATGAGACTGGCTACTTGTAGCCCTGTATGTAATCTAGTTGAGCCATGAGACTGGCTACTTGTAGCCCTGTATGTAATCTAGTTGAGCCATGAGACTGGCTACTTGTAGCCCTGTAGGTAATCTAGTTGAGCCATGAGACTGGCTACTTGTAGCCCTGTATGTAATCAAGTTGAGCCATGAGACTGGCTACTTGTAGCACTGTATGTAATCTAGTTGAGCCATGAGACTGGCTACTTGTAGCCCTGTATGTAATCTAGTTGAGCCATGAGACTGGCTACTTGTAGCCCTGTATGTAATCTAGTTGAGCCATGAGACTAGCTACTTGTAGCCCTGTATGTAATCTAGTTGAGCCATGAGACTGGCTACTTGTAGCCCTGTATGTAATCTAGTTGAGCCATGAGACTGGCTACTTGTAGCCCTGTATGTAATCTAGTTGAGCCATGAGACTGGCTACTTGTAGCCCTGTATGTAATCTAGTTGAGCCATGAGACTGGCTACTTGTAGCCCTGTATGTAATCTAGTTGAGCCATGAGACTGGCTACTTGTAGCCCTGTATGTAATCTAGTTGAGCCATGAGACTGGCTACTTGTAGCCCTGTATGTAATCTAGTTGAGCCATGAGACTGGCTACCTGTAGCCCTGTATGTAATCTAGTTGAGCCATGAGACTGGCTACTTGTAGCCCTAAACAATGTCAAGTGGTTATTGGGTATGTACTCTTGGTTATTTCAGTATGTTATCTTGTTATGTTATAAACATACAGCATCACTGCACTGAAGACAGAACCATAGGAGCTAGAACTCTTTCTCAGAAAATGTAAACAGGTGTGGATACTGATAGTTCTTGTACATTGCCAGTTGCGTACACCCCTGCTGTGACGTTTCAGGTATTCTCTCCTCGCTTGACCTTCATTTGATGTCAAATCCTGAAAACTATTTATCAGTAATTTATACATAGCAAATACGTCATCCAACATGCTGTCATTACACGAATTTAAAGTGTCCTCTCCTATCCAAATTCACCATTCCACAGGCTGCCCTCGAATGAATTTAAAGTGTCCTCTCCTATCCAAATTCACCATTCCACAGGCTGTCCTTGAATGAATTTGAAGTGTCCTCTCCTATCCAAATTCACCATTCCACAGGCTGCCCTTGAATGAATTTGAAGTGTCCTCTCCTATCCAAATTCACCATCCCACAGGCCGTCATTGAATGAATTTAAAGTGTCCTCTCCTATCCAAATTCACCATCCCACAGGCTGTAATTACACAAATTTAAAGTGTCCTCTCCTATCCAAATTCACCATTCCACAGGCTGTCATTGAATGAATTTAAAGTGTCCTCTCCTATCCAAATTCACCATCCAACAGGCTGTCATTGAATGAATTTTTTAAATGTTAAAGTGTCCTCTCCTGTCCATATGTAATGTCCCCACTATGCTTGCTATTAAAGCCACGAAGCCAGCTTTTTCATTCTTATAAACCTCATCGTGGCCAGGACACATTAAGCTATGAAGATTTATATGTCTCTATATTGTTGTTGTTTGTCCATCATTTCCGTAGAGGACCACATTGTCATCTGTCAATCCTAAAGTGAGTTCATAGGTGGCTGATCAAATCAATCCGAGCCCGAATGCGTCTGTCACACTGAGGACAGAGAAACACTGTCCAATTGTCAGACAACTCATCTCTTGCCTTTCGTGTCACCCGTCTTCATGCAGCTTCCTTGATTCTTGTCTGCTCTACTGCTCTATATGCATTGTGCGAGCAAAGATATTACTACACCAGGCAGAGCGATCAAGAGCAACGTTCTTTCAATTTTCAAAGTCAATGCCACAGTTCTTCATTGAAGCTTTCAGGGTGTCTTTTTGAAACGTTTTGTTTGGCCATAGCAAGTTCACTTGCCTGACTCAAGCTAACCATAAAATATTTTCTATGCAACTGCTCATCAGACTTGCGGACAACATGGCCAGTCCATCTAAGCTGCAATTTGCACAGAGTTGTGTGGATGCTTGTCATGCCAACACGCAAAAGAACTTCTACATCTGTGATTCTATCTTGCCACTTTATGTTCAGCACTTTCCTTAGGCAGCTAAGATGGAAGTGGTCAAGCTTCTTTGTGTGTCGACTGTACACAGTCCAGGTTTCACAGGCGTACAGAAGAGTTGGTAGGTCGACTGTACACAGTCCAGGTTTCACAGGCGTACAGAAGAGTTGGTAGGACGACTGTACACAGTCCAGGTTTCACAGGCGTACAGAAGAGTTGGTAGGACGACTGTACACAGTCCAGGTTTCACAGGCGTACAGAAGAGTTGGTAGGATGACTGTACACAGTCCAGGTTTCACAGGCGTACAGAAGAATTGGTAGGACGACTGTACACAGTCCAGGTTTCACAGGCGTACAGAAGAGTTGGTAGGTCGACTGTACACAGTCCAGGTTTCACAGGCGTACAGAAGAGTTGGTAGGACGACTGTACACAGTCCAGGTTTCACAGGCGTACAGAAGAGTTGGTAGGACGACTGTACACAGTCCAGGTTTCACAGGCGTACAGAAGAGTTGGTAGGTCGACTGTACACAGTCCAGGTTTCACAGGCGTACAGAAGAGTTGGTAGGTCGACTGTACACAGTCCAGGTTTCACAGGCGTACAGAAGAGTTGGTAGGTCGACTGTACACAGTCCAGGTTTCACAGGCGTACAGAAGAGTTGGTAGGATGACTGTCGCACAAACCTTCAATTTGGTAATAAACTTGATTCTTCTCTTGCCCCAAACTAAGGATATTAGTTTTTCCAAATGCTACATATGGTTTAGATAATTCTCAAGTTTACTTTATCATCACTCTAGAGAGTGTGCTGCCAAGGTATACAAAGCATTCCACTGACTTTTGACTTCTGACCATTTATATGCCTCTTTGACTGCTATTCACTCATGTTTTAGCTATGTTTTCTGTACCTTTTTGAGCATAAACTATGAGTTGGACACAATGTTAACTGTATGTCTGTTAATTATATACTGACTAATTATTTGTAGCTCATTTGTATATTTATGACAAATAATCATATGTTTCTCATTGTTTAGGTACCAAGAAAAGATCATGAGGTTGTTGTCATGGCCAAGGAGCCAAATTCAGATTTCTACACCTTGTTGTACTTTGTTTTAAGAGGTGAGCTTGTCTTCTAGAGCAGAATGTTTATCATATTCAAGTAAAATCAGAGTCTTCATATCCTGTGAAAGATATATTAAAACAATAGCAAATCAAAGACAATGTCTATGAAAATCAAGAGAAGGCCAAGCCCACTGACTTTACATTTAAACCAGTATTTCCCACTATTATTATTACTCCAATATGGAGAGTGGTTAACTGATGTGCAAGGCCATCTAAATAGACTGAAACACTAGAGTTAAGTAGAAATGCAGCCAGTTAGGCGCCATCTATAGCTACTTTTAACAAACCACCCGGGAAAAGGTACAAATGACTTAGCGGATTTTCAATTTGAATTTTTTCCGGTCAGCGGCAGCTAAGCCTACTCTTTTAGATTTCCAACTGCCAATGAATTTTTAACGTGCTTGACCTGTATACGGGAGTCCGATCTCACTAGCCAGAGATGAGGGGAATTTTCCCAGAAGATGCACATGAAAAAAAAATCTCTACCGTGATTTGAACACGCGACCTCCTGGAGACCACTGAGTTCAACCTCAATGACAGTGGATTACAATGAGCGAAGCAACACACTTGGCCTAGACTAGCTCCACGTGATGCTCACTGGCACAAATGGAAGGACAACTGAACTCCATCTTATATAGAAAGAAGCGTACTAGTCTTTGCTAAATCAAGATCAAGTGCCAATATACAAATGGCAAACAAGTTACTGATGTAAAAAATATAATCTGTTCAACAAACAAGATGGCAGACATGTGAAAAGGACAAACAAATGTTAGAATATGTTTGAGCTACATTAGTCAGCTCTGTGAGAGGAGGAGAATGACAGCATAACACAAATGTTGGGATGAACTGTATGACAATAAAAAAGTCCTGAAACAGACTGACATGTTTATGAGGTGGATCGACATGACGTTTAAAGATCAACTAGAATGTAAGTGTAGAGTATGGAAAGTGCACTAGTGATAACACTACAGACTGTAGTGTTATTGTAATAGCACTATAATCCCTTCCAGCGTAAAATACTCTCCAACTCATAGAACGTACAATCTAACAGTCTAAAAGCCTACAAAGTGCAGGGTGGGCATCTGAGTCTGAAAGAGAGCTATAGAAGCAAAAACTCTAATGTATAGAAGAGAGGCATGAATACCTAGTTTTTCTAGGAATGTGGAGAAGAAGAAGTAGTTCCCAACCTGAGAGGTTTCAACATATTTCCGTAGGTTTTGTTTGTCATTATTGGGAAGGTGAGGGACTACAATCATCTTGTAAGGTTCAGATAATGATTTTCGTTAATAGGTAAAGGTAGTCTCATACCAGACACTGTCATCAGAGATGAAGTGTTAGATCCAAAATTGTACTAAGCCATAGCTTTGTGAGGTGAAATTATCAGTTTCCCTCCTCATTGCCTCTTTCCTTTCCTAGGAAAAATAGCAAGGAAGGGAACTGGGCAATCCACATCACATAGGTTGTGGCTTAGTCCATGAAGTTATCTTCATCCTTGAAGGCAATTGTTGCCATGGGACCCACCTTTAGCCATCAACCAGATATCCATTTACATCTAAGTCACTGGAGTTTCTGGTAGCAGGAGTTTAACCCAGTACCTTTCTCATGAAAGCGGATACTCTACTCCAGTGCTAATTAGCTGTTTATTTGTAATATTAGTGTAAGAAAACATAATTAGATAGAATACCTATTTATATTTTTTTTAAACACTTTATTTCTTCTTCTTCTTCTTCTTCGTACGCTGTCAGACGTCAACCTGTATTTTTTTGAAAAAAACAGCGGTCATCCTGAGGCTGTCGACACTGCCATAGAGCTTGTCTAGTGTTGCCACTGGTGATGGCCACATGTGCTTTCTCTGGTCCTCGTATTTCGGGCAGTTTTGCAGCAGATGTTCAGTGGTCATTTTTCCGGTACCACAACTGCATTCGTCAGTTCCACCTATCTTCAGTTTATTGAATAGGTGGTACCTCAGTCTGTTGTAGCCTGTGCGAAGTCTGAAGACCACGACCTTCTCTCTTCTGTTCAATTGGTAATAGGCATCATTTTTTGTGTAGCCAGTATGTTCTGTTTCCCATTTGGCCATGTATCTGGCTCTAATGAGCCTTTTTGACTCTTCGTAGGTCACACTAGAATCTGGTTGTGGTAATCTTTCGTAGGTCACACTAGAATCTGGTTATGGTAGTCTTTCGTAGGTCACACTAGAATCTGGTTATGGTAGTCTTTCGTAGGTTACACTAGAATCTGGTTATGGTAGTCTTTCGTAGGTCACACTAGAATCTGGTTATGGTAGTCTTTATTTGAATCCACAGTGTCACTGCAGCCTCACCTTATTTTAATTTAACTTTTACTTGCTAATTTAAGGGGGTACAAACATTTTGTAAGGTCTCGTTTGTTGTTTTTGTCAGTCCAATCCACAGTACAATCCTCTTGCAGTTTTCTTTGTACACAATAGATAAATTAAGTTACACCATTAAGATGAGTGTTCTAGTTATATATTTGAGAATTCGGTGGTGAAGTGGTTAAGACGTCGGCCTCGTGGTCAGGTGGTGTGGGTTCGACTCCGGACTCCGCCGTCTTTTTCACGGGTGCTTGATGCGGAGTCCCCTGCATCTCGTAGTCGCTCCCTTGTTGTCTTGTCCTAGATTTGCCACTGAGGTCGCGCGGCTCGAGACGAGAGAGTGAGGATAAAAAGTATTGCAGTTAATCTTTACTAAAAATAGCGTTAGCAAATAAATTATGCCATCATCGTCTGCGATGGACGGCGGCCTTTGCCTTTGCCATTTGCTAATTATAACTAAGATCTCTCTCAATCTCAAGTGAAACACAAATTCATAGATGTACATTTTGCAATCAGTCAATCAATCAGATGCTCCTCTCGGTGCATAGGCCATTGACAACATCCCGCCAGCATGCACTGTTCTGGGCTGCTCTTTCTGCCTCTCTCTAGGTGTAATCATCTAATCTTTGTTCCTTCTGCCTCTCTCCAGGTGTAATCATCTAATCTTTGTTCCTTCTGCCTCTCTCTACAGGTGTAATCATCTAATCTTTGTTCCTTCTGCCTCTCTCCAGGTGTAATCATCTAATCTTTGTTCCTTCTGTCTCTCTCCAGGTGTAATCATCTAATCTTTGTTCCTTCTGCCTCTCTCCAGGTGTAATCATCTAATCTTTGTTCCTTCTGTCTCTCTCCAGGTGTAATCATCTAATCTTTGTTCCTTCTGTCTCTCTCCAGGTGTAATCATCTAATCTTTGTTCCTTCTGCCTCTCTCCAGGTGTAATCATCTAATCTTTGTTCCTTCTGTCTCTCTCCAGGTGTAATCATCTAATCTTTGTTCCTTCTGTCTCTCTCCAGGTGTAATCATCTAATCTTTGTTCCTTCTGTCTCTCTCCAGGTGTAATCATCTAATCTTTGTTCCTTCTGTCTCTCTCCAGGTGTAATCATCTAATCTTTGTTCCTTCTGCCTCTCTCCAGGTGTAATCATCTAATCTTTGTTCCTTCTGCCTCTCTCCAGGTGTAATCATCTAATCTTTGTTCCTTCTGCCTCTCTCCAGGTGTAATCATCTAATCTTTGTTCCTTCTGCCTCTCTCCAGGTGTAATCATCTAATCTTTGTTCCTTCTGCCTCTCTCCAGGTGTAATCATCTAATCTTTGTTCCTTCTGCCTCTCTCCAGGTGTAATCATCTAATCTTTGTTCCTTCTGCCTCTCTCCAGGTGTAATCATCTAATCTTTGTTCCTTCTGCCTCTCTCCAGGTGTAATCATCTAATCTTTGTTCCTTCTGTCTCTCTCCAGGTGTAATCATCTAATCTTTGTTCCTTCTGCCTCTCTCCAGGTGTAATCATCTAATCTTTGTTCCTTCTGCCTCTCTCCAGGTGTAATCATCTAATCTTTGTTCCTTCTGTCTCTCTCCAGGTGTAATCATCTAATCTTTGTTCCTTCTGCCTCTCTCCAGGTGTAATCATCTAATCTTTGTTCCTTCTGCCTCTCTCCAGGTGTAATCATCTAATCTTTGTTCCTTCTGCCTCTCTCCAGGTGTAATCATCTAATCTTTGTTCCTTCTGTCTCTCTCCAGGTGTAATCATCTAATCTTTGTTCCTTCTGCCTCTCTCCAGGTGTAATCATCTAATCTTTGTTCCTTCTGCCTCTCTCCAGGTGTAATCATCTAATCTTTGTTCCTTCTGCCTCTCTCCAGGTGTAATCATCTAATCTTTGTTCCTTCTCACATACTCTTCTCCATGTATTTTTGGGTCTACCTCTCTCTATGTTCCCTTGAGGATTCCATGTAAGAGCCTGTCTGGCTATGTTAGACCTTCCACTGCAAATGTCCTATCCAGCCCTATTTTTGTGTGCTGAATTTGTTGTTCCAGAGGCTGTTGTTGGCTCCTTTCTGTTAGCGAAGGACTGAAGTATTTGTTGCATGACAACATTTGCAATACATATTATTGTATATATATATACATTTTATGTTTTTAAAAATTTAAAAAGATTTTTAGTGATCCCACTCATATGTGCATATCTAAAAGCAGTAGACAAGTATAACGCACTAGCTGATATTACTGTAGTCTGTAATGTCAGTGTCATAGTTGTGTTAAGTCAATATCATCACAGACAAGTGAAAGTGCATCTGGGTAACCCTGCAGAGCTGACAAAAATCACGTTGAAACCGGCAAACGAGCTGCCAAAGGTTTTAAAAAAGTTGCTGAAAAGAAAGTAACGGAGGAAATAACACTTATTGATGGAGATTAAATAACACTTATTGATGGAGATTAAATAACACTTATTGATGGAGATTAAATAACACTTATTGATGAAGATTAAATAACACTTTTTGATGGAGATTAAATCACATTTATTGATGGAGATTAAATAACATTTATTGATGGAGATTAAATAACACTTATTGATGAAGATTAAATAACACTTATTGATGGAGATTAAATAACACTTATTGATGAAGATTAAATAACACTTATTGATGGAGATTAAATAACACTTATTGATGGAGATTAAATAACACTTATTGATGGAGATTAAATAACACTTATTGATGGAGATTAAATAACATTTATTGATGGAGATTAAATAACACTTATTGATGGAGATTAAATAACACTTATTGATGGAGATTAAATAACACTCATTGATGGAGATTAAAAAAACACTTATTGATGGATATTAAATAACACTCATTGAAGGAGATTAAAAAACACTTATTGATGGAGATTAAATAACACTCATTGATGGAGATTAAAAAAACACTTATTGATGGAGATTAAATAACACTTATTGATGGAGATTAAATAACACTTATTGATGGAGATTAAATAACACTTATTGATGGAGATTAAATAATACTTTATGGCTAAGGTTTGAAAGTTTTAATGGTTATTATTGCAATTTTTATGGATTCAGTAGTATCCAAGCTCTCACCCTTATAGCTCAATGCTATGAAATGGTATTTGCATGTGTTTGTTAGGTGTTGTTTTGTACCATGCAAAGTGTTCCATTTATCTGGCCTCAGAAAAAAGCATTTTTTCTAACATCGGTGAGCGATGTACACACAGAGATACGATGAACAGTTTTGTATGTATGTGTACAGAGCAGCCACTCTGGAGTTTGGTATGTTTGGATTCTGTTCAAATGTTTGCTAAGTAGGATGTATTAGGTTCACAGCTAGACAATGTTGCTCCGATCACTTCTTGTGAGTTGATTGAAGATGTAATTTGTGTTCTGTCTGGTCATATGTCTGTAGATCTCCCTCACTTTGTTTCCCATGACCCAGCTGTCATTTAACTGTTTGTAGAATTGTTGTTGTGTGTGTGTGGAAGTTTTAATGGTAATATTAAAACATTTTTTCAAGTGAATTTTGTTCAGTCATTTAAATATGCGTAACCCCCTCTTATTCAACTGGAAGCCATATTTGATTGTTAAATGTTTACACATTTCCTGATTGCAAACTTGATTTCTCCACAGCATTTATAGATGATTTAAATAAAATGTGCTTCTCAATGGGAATGGGCCTGCCAGCGATTGTAAGTTTGTCTTGTATTGTAAACTAGAAATAAGCCAATCAAATACACAACAGAATTTGCTATACTATCATCAGGAATTCTGTGGCGAAGTGGTTAAGTCATTGGCCTTGTGATCAGGTGGTGTGGGTTCAACTCTGGACTCCGCCGTCTTTTTCATGGGTGCTTGATGCGGAGTCCCCTTCATCTCGTAGCCACCTCCTAGTCATCTTGTCCTTGACTTGCCACTGGGGTCAGCAGCTCGAGACGAGAGAGTGAGAATTAAAAGTAGCGCAGTTAATCCTTACTAAAAATAGCGCTAGCAAATAAATTATGCCATCATCGTTTGCGATGGACGGCAGCCTTTGCCTTGCTTTGCCATCAGCGACTACACTGGGGGACCTTTTCCCAGAAAGAGTCAGGAAGCCATGTCATTGAATGCAAGCAGGGCCATATTCTTCTTTAGCCAATAAATTAAGGTAGCAATAATAAAACATAATGTTTACTTGTTAAATTACCAATGCCAGTGCTTTTTTTCTTGGTATACAAGCCATATAGCCAACTTTTCTGGGTATTCAAGCCATGTAGCCAACTTTAAAAAGAAATAATTTTTAAAAAAGATTTAATTTAAGCTTTGCAAATTATATATGTTTCATTATAATATTTAATTTTGGTTGATCCATCTGTCTTATCACGATCAGGTTGACCAGTGCTGAGACAGGTTGTAATGTTGTCTGAGCATGTCTCTTCATTAGACCCTATCATCTGGTTGACCAGTCCTAAGACTGTTTGTAAGGTTTTCTGAGAATGTCTCTCCATTGGACCCTATCCTCTGGTTTACCAGTCCTAAGACTGTTTGTAAGGTTGTCTGAGCATGTCTCTCCATTAGACCCTATCATCTGGTTGATCAGCCCTGAGACAGGTTGTAAGGTTGTCTGAGCATGTCTCTACATTAGATCCTATCATCTGGTTGACCAGTCCTAAGACTGTTTGTAATGTTGTCTGAGCATGTCTCTCCATTAGACCCTATCCTCTGGTTGATCAGCCCTGCGACAGGTTGTAAGGTTGTCTGAGCATGTCTCTCCATTTGACCCTTTCCTGGTGCTAAAAAAAGCCTGGTGCTAAAAAAAGCCAGCTGGAATCATATTTGTCAGGTTGAAAGACGCAGATATTGCAGCCTCACTATAAACTTCGACACAATGTATCAGCATCCTTCTCAGGATGAACATCGAAGAAGAAGACAAACTGGGTAACATTTCTGCAGAGAATGATTGCTCTACTATTTTGTTCGTCCGTTAAAGTAGCTGTTTAGTGTAATTTGCTCTAGTATCTAACCATCTCAAGATCAGTAAAGTCAAATGAAAAACCTACAAGATGTGTAGTAGTTTTCAAATTGAAAACAAAAATAAAAGATACAATGAAACTGACAAACAAGAGAGAAGCTGATATTGGATGTGAACAGACAATATTGTCTTTGACAAAAAGACCAGTTGCAGTAATGATCAAAAAATTTAATTTTTTCAAAATTTCCAGTTTTAATAAATAAAGTGTTTGAGAACCAGTAAATAGGGTTTGCTTTCATCACCTGTGTATCTCTATCATTTCATATTCCTCTTTGCACCGTGAAACACCAGTTCGGAATCTATTCAACAACTTTCATGTTGTGTATGGTAGATGATGTCCGGGGCCAGATTCCTCCCATAGTTTCATCTCTATGGCCTTCATCAATTCATGCTATCTCTCGTTGCGGCAAGTTTTAGGGTGTGTCTGTATAAACATTGCAAGACATACATTAAGAAGGTCCCATCAGTGGAACTTTAATTGTCATATATATATAGTTTCATGAGAATATGGAAACAGTTTCATGAGAATGTGGAAACAGTTTCATGAGAATGTGGATACAGTTTCATGAGAATGTGGATACAGTTTCATGAGAATATGGATACAGTTTCATGAGAATATGGATACAGTTTCATGAGAATATGGAAACAGTTTCATGAGAATGTGGATACAGTTTCATGAGAATGTGGATACAGTTTCATGAGAATGTGGATACAGTTTCATGAGAATATGGATACAGTTTCATGAGAATATGGATACAGTTTCATGAGAATATGGATACAGTTTCATGAGAATATGGATACAGTTTCATGAGAATAGGGATACAGTTTCATGAGAATATGGATACAGTTTCATGAGAATATGGATACAGTTTCATGAGAATATGGATACAGTTTCATGAGAATATGGATACAGTTTCATGAGAATATGGATACAGTTTCATGAGAATATGGATACAGTTTCATGAGAATATGGATACAGTTTCATGAGAATATGGATACAGTTTCATGAGAATATGGATACAGTTTCATGAGAATATGGATTCATTGATTACAATACATAATTTGAAATGCTATTGTTGCAGTAGGTCATGAGAAATATTTTTTCTGCTTCTTCGTACGCTGTCAGGCATGATCTTAAATTTGTTCAAAGAAAGCAGTGGTCATCCTGAGGATGTCAACACTGCCATAGAGCTTGTCTAGTGTTGGCACTGGTGATGGCCACATGTGCTTTCTCTGATCCTTGTATGTCAAAATTTTACAGCAGATGTTCAGGTGTCATTTTCCCTGTAACACAAGTGCATTCGTCAGTATCACTTATCTATTGAATAGATGGTACCTCAGTCTGTTGTAGCCTGTGCGGAGTCTGAAGACCACCATCTGCTCTCTTCTGTTCAACTGGTAATAAGCATACTTTTATTTTAGCCAGTATGCTCTGTTTTCCATTTGTCCATGCATCTGGCCCTAATAAACCTTTTGGACTCTTCGTAGGTTACACTATAAACTGGTTGTGGTAACCTTCAACCTTCTTTTACCAGTCTGGCTGCCTCCTTGTTGCCTTGAATGCTACAGTGAAATGGAACCCACTGTACCACTACTCTTTTGGGTGTGGACTGCTGGCATAGTTGAAATTAAGTCATTAAGTTCTGTACTTTTCTGGCTTTTTAGTGCTGTAACCATGGATAGGGCATCTGTAAACAAGACTATCTGGCTTTCATTGCTTTCTCCTGTCAGCATTGCTTCTACTGCAGCCTTCAGTGCCTCTGCCTTCGCTCTGAAATTGCTTGAGAATTTTCCAGTTGCCACTGACAACGTTATATTTCTACCGTTTGTTAGGCTCAGGAATACCCCTCCATTTTCTGTTGTGTTTGTTGCAGAACCGTCGGTGTATGCATGGGTCCAGTATGTGTTTGGGTAGTTTTTCTCTATGTACTTCAGGGTTATGTCTCTTCTTTCCTTTTCAGTCTGGCTGTTCTTGTATCCGATACCTGGTATATTTTCTATCACCTCTGGAAGGATTTGCAGCTTCCAGGTGGGTTTGCGTACAGTAGGGATGGGCTTTGGAGTTGATATGTCGTTCATAGGGTCTTCTCTCATCTTTGCTTTGGCTATTTCTACAAAGTTTCTCCACTTTAGTCTCCCTTTTCCAAATCCATTTAGTCTCTGATGCATTGGATGGTCTGTCAGTCTTCTTAGTTTCTCTGCTTGCTGCTGGGCTCTGCTGTTTCTTCTAATGGTCATGGATTGCAGATTTATAATCTTTTCAAGTTCTATAATTGGAGTTGACTTCATGCCTCCTGTTATAATTCTCGTGGCTTGGATTTGAAATCTGTTGATTTTATCAAAGTTTGCCTTTGCTGCTGTTGACCATGCTGCAATGCCATACTCGAGAACTGGTCTCACTTTTCCAGTGTACAGTTTCTTTAGTATTCTCTCATCTGCTTCCCAGCTTGTGCTCGCAAGTTTCCTCATGATTGCCATTCTTTGTCTGGCTCTCATTCAGTTTCTCTCGATCTGAGTTTTCCACGTCATGCACTGATCAAATGTGTTGCCCAAGTAGTTTGGGTTGTCGTTTAGCCGCAGATATTTGCCATTAAGACTTATTTTGGTGTTATGTGGTTTGTTTGAAAGGGAGAATATCGTACATGTTGTTTTTTCTTAATTTATTTTGACCAGCCATAATTTTGCCCACTCCTTCAGCAAAGTTAGAGCCCACTGCATCCGATTGTTTGAGATAGTGAGATTTTCCTTAGAGGTCCACAAAGCCAGATCATCTGCAATCATGGAGCTGTGAACTCTTTTTGGTATATTTTCTATTATGTTGTTTATATAGACCAGAAAAAGTGTGGGTGACAGTACTCCACCTTGGGGTACTCTCTGCTCCAGTGTCACCTTTTTGCTCATCTGCCCTTGTACTTGAACTCTGGCTGTTCTGTTTTCGAGGTAATGGCTATTCATCTGTACATTTTTCCAGATACTTTGCTTCTTCACAGCTTGACTTTAAGTCCCTCTTTCCATACCTTGTCGAATGTCATCTCTAGATCCCCCCAAACCACTACTGTATGCTTTTTCTCTTGGTAAGCATCCTCTATTTCCTGCGCTATGAGAGTGATCTGGTCCTCAGTGGATCTGTGTTGTCTAAATCCTGTTTGCTGTGGAATTAATATGTCCTTTGCTTCCAGGTGCCCCATCAGTCTGGTGTTAATCATGCGCTCCATCAGTTTACCTACACAGCTCAGTAGGCTGATAGGCCTGTATTCATTTGGATCTGTTCTTTCTTCGTATTTCTTTGGAACTGGTATAAGTATACTATCTTTCCATGCCTGGGGTACAATTCCTCTTTTCTAGCTATGGTTTAGAACTGATAGTAACTTCCTCTTTGCTGTTTAGCCCAACGCTATCAGCATTTCATTTGTTTTCCCATCTTTTTTGAGTGATGTCTTTTTCCTTAAAGTTCTCACGACCTTATTCATTTCATTCATTATTAGTTTTGCCATCATGTGCTCCTCTGGTGCAATTTTGATGTTGTCGTGGCTCTTTTGTTCTTTACTTATGTCTGTATGCCTGTCTGTAGGGACATAAATGTGGTTTGCTCTGTTCTATAAAAGCGTTTACTGCTTGATAATTTGTTTATTTGATGGTATTTCGTCATTCATGGCTCTGACGAATTTCCATAGTTTGTTCCCTTCTTTATCTAGATTGAGGCTTTCTGTTGTTTTCTTTCCAGCTGTCTCTTGTTATTTGGTTCAGTGTTCTTTTGTATTTGCATTGATGGTCTTGAGGAAGATATTTGCTTCAATAGATTGCTCTCTCCCTCTCTCTCTCTCTCTCTCTCTCTCTCTCCCTCTCTCTCCCTCTCTCTCCCCCTCTCTCTCTCTCTCCCTCTCTCTCTCTCTCTCTCTCCCTCTCTCTCCCTCTCTCTCCCTCTCTCTCTCCCTCTCTCTCTCCCTCTCTCTCTCCCTCTCTCTCTCTCTCTCTCTCTCTCCCTCTCTCTCCCTCTCTCTCTCCCTCTCTCTCTCTCTCTCTCTCTCGCTCTCTCTCTCTCTCTCTCTCGCTCTCTCTCTCTCTCTTTCTCTCTCTCTCGCTCTCTCTCTCTCTCTCTCTCTCTTGCTCTCTCTCTCTCTCTCTCTCTCTCTCTCTTGAAGTGCAGAGCCTGGCACTCTCTCTGCCTGGTAGGACTCCACAGGATGAGCACCATACTGTCTTCTTTTAAATTGTGACGTCATCAGACACTGTTTCGTTAGGCCTGTGGCGCAGTGCATCCGATTTCAACAGGCGTTTCTGTAGGGTTGCCCTCCTTAGCCATTGGCTGTCCCCAGCCCATCTGCAAGGCAGCAGTTGTTTGAGGTCAGAGTTGTCTCTCTTAGGAACGTTGTCTTGCAGGACTATCGAGTCTTCCTCACTTGGGTTTCTTTCAGGCTTTCCATCCTTTAGGTGTGCTATCAACCAGTATGTTCCCTGGATTTGCTCCCTGGTTTTTCAACTGCATTTGCTCACGAAGTTTAGCCAGCCAGTCAAAGCTGTTTTCCGGAGGGTGACGCTTGGAGCCACACATGAGTTAGGAGTGTGGGAACCAAATAGGGTCCAGGCTATCCTATGCTGCTAGGTAGTGACTGCCGCTCACTGTGAGGTACTATCCCTTACACACTCCTTTCAATAATTGAAATAAGTATGTGAAATACAATGGTTGTAACATATTATATGAATATACACTTGTTACAATGTATGAGAAACAAATTTCATTATCCATAGGACTCACTTCATTGCGCCTGGGTGTCCCCATATATGGTCAGCCCGTCTCACTGCTGAAAGTACTAACAACAGAACATGAACACTGTAGCTGATACCAAGGCTCTGAATTTTTACTGACTTCATGAGGTGACTATTTACAGCTGAGTAAACTGGAACATGCGGAGAATACATTTGTCATACGTTGGTTGGAAAATATGAACTATTTTTACTGACTTCATAAGGTGACTATTTACAGCTGAGTAAACTGGAAGATGCGGAAAATACATTTGTCATTCATTGGTTGGAAAATATGAACGTATAATGTGAAATACATTAGTTCCAATCTATAACGTCATCAGTGTTGGTGGGGTCAAGAGGGGAGCAAAGAAGAGTTACACTTTAAACTGGCTGGTATGTCATAAGAAGTGACTAAGTAAGGCTTGGCATGGGGCTGGTTGCCCTGTCCTGTAGAAACTTTAAATCACATAACATCAACAGTTATGGACAGGTCAAAATTTGATGATTTGGTATGTATTTGTTAAAGATCTATACTCCACAGCAAGCTGACAAGGTTTTGATTGATTGACAGATTTATTTATTGAATATATAATATGAGATGCATTGGTTTTTACATACAATGTGAGATATGTATATGTTGCAGGGTGTGCCTGACGGAAAGATTCCTGCATATGCTCGAGCAATCACTAGAGGATACATCACAGATATACGTGCGGACATCAGCTCTTTAGAGATGTTTCTGGTAAACATTGAGTTAAAATGAATCATTATAAAGAACATGGGAATTAGTTTATCAAAAAGAATTAAAGCTAATAGCCATGAAACAGAAGTCACCATATTTATGAAAAGCAGAAGCAGCTAATAGGGAATGAGTTTTTGTTCTAGAAAATTATTGAAATCCATCATTTGTTTTACACATTGTAGATTGTATTTAAAACAAAATTTAAAAGTGTATCAAATACGTAAATTCATTTATGAAAAGTCTTCTTCCACCTTGGATTGCAAACAACGCAAATCAGAATTGTTAACTCAGCCACAGCCTACTGTAGATACAATCCTTCTGACTCATGGGAAATCCCTTTGAATAATCATATTCTAAGGCCAACTCCTCTTCTTCTTCTTCACTCGTTCTCAATCTCCTGCTACCAAACCCTGAAAGGGCTTAAGTAGCAGAATGTAGTCCAGAGAATGGAATGCGTTGTGTCGTAGTTTACAGCTTGACTGCGATATTTGCACCTTTCGGTCCAACACATCCGACTTCAGCAAGCATTTTTTGAGTACCGAGTTAGCATTCCCTCTTCGATCCCTTCTCCTTAGCTAGTCTGCCCTGCTGCAGCCTGTTATCCAGGATCACCGCGTGGAGGTGTAGAAGGGTCTTGGCAGCTCTGGTTTGTCGGCCCTGATGCTAGCAGTCAGCTATGGGTCGCTGACCACTGCAGCTCATGCGCTGCTCAGCGTCTTGATCCCTAAGGCCAACTTAATAATGGAACTCATATTGTGCCAAGATTTATAGTCAATCCATGCTGCACACAGAGAAATAAAATAAATTCATGGTACAAAATACAACAAATCACTATTGAGAGCCATCCTTTCACAGAATCCTGCCCTGAAACCAACTTAACACCCATTGTTGTTTCCCAAACACGCTTTTATAGTTGCAATGATAGTTGACACATGCAAGTTCCTTTACTTAGTCAGCCTTGGAATGTGAAATTTCACATAGATTTCCACAAAAGTCAGAAGGCCTGAATCTACAGAACTGTGATTTAATCCACATGAGAATGACTTACTTAATCCACATGAGAATGACTTACTTAATCCACATCAGAATGACCAACTTAATCCACATCAGAAAGACCAACTTAATTCACATGAGAAGGACTAATTTAGTCCACATCAGAGTGACTAACTTAATCCACATGAGAATGACTAACTTAATCCACATGAGAATGACTTACTTAATCCACATGAGAATGACTAACTTAATCCACATCAGAAAGACCAACTTAATCCACATGAGAAGGACTAATTTAGTCCACATCAGAGTGACTAACTTAATCCACATGAAAGCAATTAACTCATTCCACTTTCTCTCCCCCCCCCCCCCCCCCCCTGGTTCACCTTGTTTCATAAAGTAGAGTGTATTATAATGTACCTTGCACCTTGTGACTCAGTGCATTCAGCTTAAGCAAGCATTTTTTAAAATGGGTTTATTCATATAATGGAACTACCTTAATGAATCCAAATATATTAGTTTCAAAATTTTACCAGTTTTAACAAACCACCTGACAGTGGCTGATGTTATGCCATGTCACACAGTTAGTTGCCTCTTACAGCATGCTCTCTGTGGGGCAGTGGTGCTATTCTTATCTTTGTCATACAGAAAGACCCCAGCAGACCACTTTATAACAATTTTTCAAAAAGTAATGAAACTCAGTAGAATATAAAATAAAGAAACTATGCAGATCAGATATGCCATGGAAAATAACGGAAGAGATTCCTGCAGACATTTGACAAGACCTAACCTTATAATGACAGCATCAAACAACTCACAAAGAGTGGACAGAACACAATCTTCTGGCTTCGAACTCAATATATCTCACTTAACAATCACTTGAAAAGAATTTCACCACAGCATACTGTACAAGCTGTATAAACACCCATTCAAAACCTTTGACCACCATCTCTTTGAGTGTTTGATGCTCAATGATGTTAGAAAAATGTTTCCTCCTCTGAAGCCATATATATGTAACATTTTGTACATAACCTAACAACAGCATGCAGATATAATTACATGGCATTTGGTTAACGAATTTGTAATGACACAAACAACAACAACCACAGATGAGATTTGGACATCTAAATTAACAAATAGGGAGATAACACATTATATTTATGCTTTCTGTAATCAACAACCTTCTCTGTTTCATGTGACATGCTGACTAGCACAGTTAATCAACCATCTTCTTTATCTAGTGTGATTTATCAGTTCTTTAATTATAGTGCTTACCCAAGTGGTCTTGAGGTAAGTTGTCCTTCTCGAGTGCCGGAGGTTGCATATTCGAATCATGGTGGCGGTCAAGATTTTTTTCATGTGGATCTTCTGGTAAAATTTCCCTGATCTCTGGTTAGTGAGATCGGACTCAGGTGTTCAGTGTCGAGCCGTTAAAAATTCCTTGACAGTTGGAAATAGAAAAGAGTAGGCTTGAGGGCTGCTGTTCTGACAAAATTCAAGTTAAAAATTTATCCAAGTTATTTGTACCTTTTGCCAGGTGGTTTGTTAAGAGTAACTATAAATGGCACCTAACTGGCTGTGGGTCTTCTTAGCTCTAGTGTTTCAGTCTATTCAAATGGACTTGCACATTGGTAATAAGGGAAACTCCAAGAAACTAATTGTATACAGACTCTGTATTAACTTAACTTAACGTCTTTATACTGGTTTAGAAGACCCTGCAGAGTCTGTATACAACCAGTTACATTTACATTACCGTGCTCTAAAAGCTATGTGCATCCAGTTTATTCTTAAATGCATTAACTGTCCCTGCCTCCACTACCTCCCCTGGCAATGCATTCCAAGCAGACACCACTCTCTGACTAAAAAAATATTACCTAATATCTAATCTGGACCTCTCTTTAGTCAGCTTGTAGCTATGCCCTCGTGTTATTGTGGGTGGCTGTATTTTAAAAAAAATTGTTATAGTCTAATTTATCCATTCCTCTGATCATCTTATAAACCTGTATTAAGTCACCACGAATTCTTCTCTCTTCGAGACACTGTAGGCCGGTTTTTCTGAGTCGTTCCTCATAACTGTAATTCTGGAATGCCACTATGATCTTTGTCGCTCTTTTTTGTATTCTTTCCAGCATGTTTATATCCCCTCTATGATAAGGACTCCACACCTGTACACAGTACTCCAATCTAGGTCTAACTAAAGCTTTATACAGTTTGACGATCACTTCCTTGCTCTTATGTTTAATATTTCTTTTTATCATACCTAACATTGCATTTGTCTTTTTCACTGCTACCTTAACTTGCTCACTCACCTTTCCTGTATGATCTATTATAACCCCTAGGTCCCTTTCCTTATTTATCCTTCTAATATTGTTTTCTCCCATTCTGTAATTATGTTCCATATTGGATCTACCCATGTGGATGACTGTACATTTATCTACATTAAACTCCATTTGCCAGCTTATAGACCATTCTCGAATTTTATCTAAATCCGACATCAATATATCCACTTCCGCTTTAGATGAGACACAACTGCATAGTTTTGTGTCATCAGCAAATTTTGCAATCATGGATCCCATATCATTATCCAAATCATTTATATATATCAAGAACAAAATTGGTCCCAAAACCGAGCCCTGTGGCACATCACTTTTCACTTCACACCACTCAGAGTACTCCTTATTTATGCCAACCCTCTGCCTTCTTCCCGTTAACCAATTTTCAATCCATTTGGCAACTTCCCCACCTATTCCATGTGATTTTAACTTTCGAAATAATCTTTGATGAGGTACTTTATCAAAGGCCTTTGCAAAGTCTAGATAAATAACGTCC
Organism: Ariolimax columbianus; assembly: GCA_036924085.1. Taxonomy (NCBI): domain Eukaryota; kingdom Metazoa; phylum Mollusca; class Gastropoda; order Stylommatophora; family Arionidae; genus Ariolimax; species Ariolimax columbianus. The sequence continues at coordinate 5,090,540 of JAVGWX010000009.1, forward strand.
ACTGGCTCCCCTTTATCTATGATTTTAATAACCTCCTCCATGAATTCTAATAGATTTGTTAAGCATGATCTCCCTCTAGTAAACCCATGCTGACTATTTCTAATTAGAAATATGTTATATATACTCCTCACTACTTTATGACGCAGAAACATGGACACTGAATAACAAGTTAGAAAAGAGTATTGAAGCCTTCGAGATGTGGGTATATAGAAGATAGGTTAACATTTCTTGGAAAGTTACGAAAGTAAATTAGGAGGTATCGAAAACGTTGGGGGCGTAAAGAGAATTAATGACCAAAATCAGGGTTAGACAGCTATGTTATTTTGTTCATAAAACAAGATTCTAAACCAGTATAAAGACGTTAAGTTACATTAGGTTTTTTGGCTGCCCATATGAATCTGTAAAACCACCATACAGTGATCTCATGTGATCTTATTGTTAGTGTATTCCCTATCCATATCTCATTTCAATATGACAGGACCAGCTCTGTGTTTGCTCTTTCTTTTTGTTTATCCTGTTTTGCCTTTCACCATCAGGTGTGTATCATTCACAGGGGCAATCATTATCTCAGATATTTCCATGTCATTTTTCTTAGGGTCGACCTTTGACTTTGAATCTGCTGTAATGTCTTTTTCGTACGCTGTCAGACATCAACTTGAATTTCTTCAAAGAAAGCAGCAGTCATCCTGAGGCTGTCGACACTGCCATAAAGCTTGTCTAGTGTTGGCACTGGTGATGGCCACATGTGCTTTCTCTGGTCCTCGTATGTCGGGAAATTTTGCAGTATATGTTCAAGGGTCATTTTCCCTGTACCACAGGTGCATTCGTCAGTAGCACCTATCTTCAGTTTATTGAATAGATGGTTCCTCAGTCTGTTGTGGCCTGTGCAGAGTCTGAAGACCACCACCAACTCTCTTATGTTCAATTGGTAATAAGGGTAATTTTTTGTGGCCAGTATGCTCTGTTTCCCATTTGTCCATGTATTTGGCCCTAATAAACCTTTTGGACTCTTCGTTGATCACACTAGAATCTGGTTTTAGTAACCTTTGACCTTCTTTTGCAAGTCTGTCTACCTCCTTGTTGCCTTGAATGTCACATTGGAATCCGTTGTATCTAAATAGCATTGCTTGTTGGGGGTTGCTCGGTGGTGGTAGCCTTGTTACGTGGCCAAATAATTTTAGTCACTGTCTTTTCATGTAGTCTAATACTGGTGCTGCTCCCACCAGTGTAAAACACTTAAAACATAGCATATTAAAGTGACCTTTTTCTGAAGGTTTTTAACGTATATGTGGGACTAAAGATGCTGCACAGTGAAAGAACTAACAACAGCCAGCAACTCATAGCTGGCTACTTTCAAGAAGGTCAGTGAGCAAGAGCTGACCAAGACTTATTCTACCTCAAAAAGGTGGCCCTTGAAACAGGCTGCACTAGTGTCGGAGAATATGGATCACAGTGTGAAGGCAAACCTGGTGTCTAAAATATCCAGCTGGAACCAGTTGTGTCGGGCAGAAAGTCGCAGATATCACAGCCTCGCTGTAAACTATGACATGTCACAAAGTCCTTTTCAGGACGAAGGCTGAAGAAGAAATGTATATGTTATATTTTGTACACAATCAATTCTCAAACACGTATTCAGAAAGCTGTTTTCATTCCCTGCTTATAGTTGGTATAATACAGGGCAGACAACACATTAAAAATGTAATATTTCTTAAACTATGGTTAAAATTGCTGGCTTGAGATTAAGCAAGATTATTTTATGATTATTTTTCTGTTACAATTAACAGAAAAATTTATTTGTCTGGACAGATATGGTATATTTTCTGGTTTTCTGCATGTTTCAGGCAGCAAATGTGAATATTGACCCATACAAGACCATAGAGATTGTGAGGAATTCAGTAAAGAACAATTTAAATAACATATCAACAGAAAAATGAAGGACTCCATAAAATAGGCTGTGTTGCTTAGGATATTAAAAACAAAATGACTGCATTTTTCATGTTATTGACTCATCAACCAGTTCTGTGGTATACTTGTCAAGTACAGATGTGTACATGGTCTGATGTATAAATCATCATCATCAGGTGTCATGCCAAGTGACAGTGGCAATCAATTTCTTTCAACAACAAAGAAAATAAAACAATATATATATATATTTACTAGCTGGGATAACAACCAACATTACATGTGATAATTATGTAAATAGTCCATTTTTCAAGCTTTCCTCCCACCTCTCTTCTTCCTGATATCTTCCACTGCCCTTCCTCTCTGCCCCCAGCTAACTAATTGCTTCCCCCCCTCAACCCACCCATCTCATGTCCAAGCCTTGAAATGGTTGTCGAAAAGGCACGACAAACTGCGTTAGATGCCTTCCCACCTTTCTACCCTGCGGGTTACATGTTTACGGAAAGGCTTCGGTGGTAACCCTGAGGCAAAATCTGCATCCTATGCTATCTCCAGTCGTCTCGATGAATGTCTTGCCACTGGCAAAAGGTAGCTTAGGCTCTGTGAGTGAGGTTGACAAAAGGCGCAGTTTCGTCCTCACTTTAATCCAAATCTCCGCGCAAGTCACCCATTTCAGCGGACACAGCAGGAGATACGACTGTCCACGCGGCTGAACAAAGAGAGTGGTCTTCATCACTTGTGATGGACAAAAAACTAATATATCAATGAAATCAAAACGAAAACTTCTCAACAAACACCAATTCTTCCAAGCATGCACCATCATTATCATATTCTCTTTATCATGTCTGTTGTTTTTAGGTTTGTCTTAATTTCCCTTAAGTGTTTAAATCTGCCTCTACTTCTCTTGATCTGGAGATTCCAGAACAATGCCTGACTTGTAACCCTGTCAGCTGGATATTGACATACATTTGGCTTGGCTTTGCTTGGCTTCGTTTGTTCTCAATCTCCCGCTACCAAAACCTGAAAGTGCTTAAGTAGCAGAATGTAGTCCAGAGAACGGAATGCGTTGTGTCGTAGTTTTCAGTATTTGCACTTTTCGGTCCAACACATCCGACTTTGGCAAGCATTTTTTAAGTACCGGGTTAGCATTCCCTCTTCGATCCCTTCTCCTTAGCCAGTCTGCCTGCTGCAGCCAGTTATCCAGGATCATCATGTGGAGGTGCTGGCCACGACGCTAGCAGTCAGCTATGGGTTGCTGACCACTGCAGCTCATGCGCTGCTCAGCATCTTGATCCCTGACATACGAATAATATTGATATGTATATTTTTTCTTATTCCAGTAAATGTTTAGTGTCACTGAAACAGTTAACCTCACAGAATAAAGCCAGCTTCAAATAATTGATGTCGTATTGTAGAGGTGGTTTCAACAACACATTGTTTTACAAGATCATGTTGCCAGTCCCATGCACAGCTCTAATTAGCCATCTTCTGTGACATGCCTGGTAGGATGTAATGATTCTATTTTGTCCTCCCTAATAAGGGGCCCTAACCCGAGTGGTACACTGGCTGAAAAAAATAAGATCATTGTAACCTTCCAAGCATGTTGTAAAAGTCAACTACAGAGGGGTTTGTATGGAGTTAGCAACATGAACCTATAAACCGTTAAATCGAAACCGCTACTATTAATGTTCTGATACATGCTTCCTGTAAAGGTATGTAAAGATGCAGTAGCTATGCTTCAGTTGGAGCTATAAGCCAAATCAAAACATGTACATAAACGTACATGCTTTCATGTCTATGCACAACCAGTGAGTTATAAGAAACTTCATTTTACCATTTGCTAAAAGCTCATTTATAACCTATTGGTCTTGCTGGAGTGCAATGATATTGGTTCAGTCTAGCATACAATATCTAATATTTTAAACATAATCAAAATGTTTTTTGTTCATTTTTACAAATTTTCTGCCTGGAATATAATCAAAACATTTAGATATTAGTTTATTTATAACAAATCACCTGGAACATTATCAAACATTTGTATGTGACTGTCAATTATGTATCCTTATTGAAAATGACAAACATTATTATCATCACGTGTTTGATAACTGATTACCAAAATCCACCGCGCAATGAAGAATTGACAACAGACTGGGAGATTGACATAAAATATTGATGTAGCAGGGAGGGCTATCTTACAGATGAGACAGAATTGTGTACAATCATGAGATGCAGGAATTATTGGTATTTATTCATTTTTGTCATTTGTTGTGAGATAATCAGCACCTGTGGGTCTGCCGGTAGTTCAGTATAACATAACATGCTGTTCTTGTTGCTGAATGCCCACAATGAGTAAGCTAACTCTTTTGTGTGCCCTTAAACGGGTGTCAAGTGGTGGGTTGTAATAACTTTCCTCACATACTGTGCGTGCGCTGATGAGGGCGGGCGTGGTCCTCCAGGTGATTGTGCTATGTTCTGCTTCATCTGCGTGACACTAACTGCTATGGGAATCACGTTGATTCACATCTCATCAGCCAGACTGCTTTAAAAACTCTACATGAAGAGTAATAGTGGTTTTTAATCAGTAGATACTGCCTGGTTCTGACAAGATGTCCTGGTCAGTATGTTCTTCCTGATCGGACTAGCGTATCAGTTCCCCATAACATATACAAATTTGATAATCTATACAGAACTGTAGGATTTAATTAAGTTATTTATGTTTTGAATGCAATGTTCTGCTTGCTTATGATCAAGCTATGCCCAGTTCAGCCGTGGTTATCAACTGCCTGTTGACTATATTACGAGGCGTGTACAAATGAAATCTGACCTAACTGCACCAAGTGAACATATGTGCAATGTGCATGATTGCATTACTTCTGATGTAAACAGCACATACCAAAAGTCAAGTTTGTAAAATTTCATTATCTTCTGACTCATAGTTTCCTCAGCAGACAGTTGAAAACATGGCGGGCGGGATATGGAATCCGTCAAGAGTTGGTCAGCGAGTGGTGATTCGGTTTCTAACAGCTGAAAAATGTCGACCAGTTGACATTCATCGCAGAATGCAGGCAGTGTATGGTGACAAAAGTGTGTCGAAGACAACAGTAAAGAACTGGACAACGATGTCTGAAAGGAAGTGAGTTAACGAAAGATCTTCCAAGAGACCAGGTCAGGCCCATATTGTTCCGTTAACTCACGTCCGAGACCAGGTCAGGCCCATATTGTTCCGTTAACTCACGCCCTTCTTTAAACATCTAAAGGATGCTCAAATATTACCAGGGAAGCCCAATCTAGTAATCTTCAGAATGCAAAAAAAGAGAATCTGTCTGGCAGGTGGGGGAGAGGATTCAAGGGGACATGTGAATAACAATAGACAGTGTACCAACTGCAATAGAGTGTTCACACAGTTTAACCTACAGCATAATACACGATCGATTGAATGTGGCTGAGACTTCTATGCTGCAGGTTTTCTTGGACTGATAAAGTTATCTGACAAGTGTATCAATGTTGATGGATATTGAGAAATAAGGAACAATGTAAGTGCAATAATAAATGGTTTTCAAGTTTGTTTCTCATTCAGCTTTTTTTTTATCTAAATAGCCATTTGTGACATATTTATTGAATTTCCCTGGTGGTAGACCAGTAGACCAAAGAAATTCTTCTGTGTATGAAATGATAGTACACCAGTAGCCCAAACAGAACTGTCCCATTTCTGGAAGTCTACAGATGTTAAGGTATCGCTTATCTCCATATCACATAGCCTTGATGACAGAATGGCTTTGATTACAGAATGGCTTTGAATACAGAACGGCTTTGATGACAGGATGATTTTGAAGACAGGATGATTTTGAAGACAATATGATTTTTATGACAGGAAGATCTTTATGACAGAATGGCTTTGATGACAGGATGATTTTGAAGACAGGATGATTTTGATGACAGAATGGCTTTGATGACAGAATGGCTTTGATGACAGGATGATTTTTATGACAGGAAGATCTTTATGACAGAATGGCTTTGATGACAGGATGATTTTGAAGACAGGATGATTTTGATGACAGAATGGCTTTGATGACAGAATGGCTTTGATGACAGGATGATTTTTATGACAGGAAGATCTTGATGACAGAATGGCTTTGAAGACAGGATGATTTTGAAGACAGGATGATTTTGATGACAGAATGGCTTTGATGACAGAATGGCTTTGATGACAGAATGGCTTTTATGACAGAATGGTCTTGATGACAGAATGACTTTGATGACAGAATGGCTTTGATGACAGGATGATTTTGAAGACAGGATGATTTTGATGACAGAATGGCTTTGATGACAGGATGATCTTGATGACAGGATGATTTTGAAGACAGAATGGCTTTGATGACAGGATGACTTTGATGACAGAATGGCTTTGATGACAGAATGGCTTTGATGACAGGATGATCTTGATGACAGAATGACTTTGATGACAGAATGGCTTTGATGACAGGATGATCTTGATGACAGGATGGCTTTGATGACAGAATGGCTTTGATGACAGAATGACTTTGATGACAGAATGGCTTTGATGACAGGATGATCTTGATGACAGGATGATTTTGATAATAGGATGATCTTGATGATAAGATGATCTTGATGAGAGGATGATCTTGATGACAGAATGACTTTGATGACAGAATGGCTTTGATGACAGGATGATCTTGATGACAGGATGGATTTGATGACAGAATGGCTTTGATGACCGAATGACTTTGATGACAGAATGGCTTTGATGACAGGATGATCTTGATGACAGGATGATCTTGATAATAGGATGATCTTGATAATAGGATGATCTTGATAATAAGATGATCTTGATGATAAGATGATTTTGATGACAGAAGGATCTTGAAATATCTGTTACATTTTTGTTTCTTAAAATGGAATTAAAAGTTATTGTTTTATTTTACCTTATTATGTGTTTCATGTTTATCCGTGCTTCATGTTTTTATTGAGCTTTCTTTCTGTCTATACATTTGAAAAACATTTTGTGTTTACTTGATATCCTAGTTATTGTATTTTTTTTCTGACCATTTACATTTAAGATAATTTTTGTTTCCACCATTACTTTACTTTAGTCAAAACTTATACATCATTATCATGTGTCATGTCTGGTTGTAGTAATGGCTCGCCATTAGATAAATTAGACTATAACAAGTTTTACAAAATACAACCACTTACAAGAACAAGAAAGCATAGCTACAAATTAACTAAAGAAAGGTCCAGATTAGATATTAGGAAATATTTTGTTAGTCAGAGAGTGGTGAATGCTTGGAATGCATTGTCCCAGGAAGTAGTGGCGGCAAGGACAATTAATGCCTTTAAGAATAGATTGGATGCGGATAGCTTTTAGAGCAAGGACATGTAAATGAAACTGGTTGTATACAGACTCGGTCAAAATAAACGAGGAGAAAACCACGTGCACAATATTCTCGCTCTCATTAAAACCCCAAAGTACCAAATTAAGGCTAAATGGCAAAATCCTGCAGCCAAACGACAACCCAACCTATCTGGGAGTCACATTTGATCGGCGCATGACATGGAAAAGTCAGATTGAGAGAAACCGAATGAAAGCCAGAGAAAGAATGGCGATCATGGGGAAACTTGCTGGCACAAGCTGGGGAGCAGACGAAGGCATACTAAAGAAACTGTACACTGGAAGAGTGAGACCAGTTCTCGAGTATGGCATTGCGGCATGGACAACTGCAGCGAAGGCGAACTTCGATAAAGTAAACAAACTTCAAAACCAAGCCATGAGAATTATAACAGGTGGCATGAAGTCAACGCCAATTGTAGAACTTGAAAAGATTACAAAACTGCAATCCATGACCGATAGAAGAGACTGCAGAGCCCAGCTGCAGTCAGAGAAACTCAGAAGACTGACGGACCATCCAATGTACCAGAGACTACACAATTTGGGAAATGGGAAACTAAAGCGGAGAAACTTTGCAGAAATAGCCAAAGCAAAGATGCACGAAGATCCCATAAACGCACTAACAACACCGAAACCCATCACTACTGTACGAAAACCTACTTGGAGGCAGGATATATTTCCAGAGGTGGTAGAAAATATACCAGGTATTGCAAACAAAAACTGCCAGAGTGAAAAAGAAAGGAGAGACACTACCCTAAGCTTCATAACGAAAAGCTACCCAAGCATGGACTGGACCCATGCATACACCGACGGTTCTGTAACAAACACTACACAGAACGGAGGGGCAGGAGCATTCCTGAACCTACCAAATGGCAGAAAAATAACACTGTCATTCGCTACTGGTAAGTACACAAGCAATTTCAGAGCAGAGGCAGAGGCACTGAGGGCGGCAGTGGAAGAAATGGTAACACACAGTGAAAATGAGAGCCATATAGTCCTGCTGACAGATGCTCTCGAAGTAGTCACAGCGCTAAAAAGCCAGAAAAACACTGAGCTTAATGACTTAAGAGCAGCACTCTGCAAACTGTGCCAGCAGTCCGCACCAAAAAGGGTAGTGGTACAGTGGGTTCCGTCACACTGCAACATCCAAGGCAACGAGGAGGCAGACAGACTGGCAAAAGAAGGTGCAAGGCTACCACAAACAGATACCAGTATGACGTACGAAGAGTCAAAACGGCTTATCAAAGCCAGATACATGTCCAAATGGGAAACCGAACATACTGGTTACACCAAAAACGATGCCTATTACCAGTTGAACCGAAGAGAGCAGGTCGTTGTCTTCAGACTTCGCACTGGCCACAACAGACTGAGGTACCACCTATTCAACAAATTGAAGATAGGGTGTACCGACGAATGCCCGTGCGGTACTGGTAAAATGACCACTGAACATCTGCTGCAGAACTGCCCGACATACGAGGATCAGAGAGAGCAGATGTGGCCATTGCCAGTGGAACTGCAAGACAAGCTCTATGGTAGTGGCGAGAGTCTCAGGATGACCGCCGCTTTTTTCGAGAAAATAATGGTTACTGTCTGACTGTGTACGCAGAAGAAGAAGAAGAAGTATACAGACTCTGCAGGGTCTTCTAAACCAGTATAAAGACGTTAAGTATTTCGTTTTGATGGAAGCATAGTTCCACCACTAAAGTCTGTATCCTTATATAAAGCTTATATCTGATTGTGTGCAGTAGCAGTTTTAATAGCAATGTTTTACATGATAAGGCTGCTAGCCCCATGCACATCCTACTTTTGTTGTATACAGACAATGTGTCATAGAATAGGCACAGAAAACATAATGCAGATATAGAAGCACAAGAATATACCAATGCATGCAGTGAACGTAAGACTGACTGATTTGGCATTCAGTCATCTGAAACGTGGCAGTGACTGATTTGGCATTCAGTCATCTGAAACGTGGCAGCTTCGCTCATTCAGTGAAAAAGATTAAAAATACAGCACTAAGCAGCCACACCCACGAAGACAACACGACTGAAGCACACCATGCACACAATACCATGGCATCATGAGATGAGATTAACGTCTGGTCAAGCACAATATAGTGGTTCGACGTGTTTGTCATGGCCAGGCAAAATATACTGACCAATAACCCCACCTTGGCTTACCTTTAGCCCTCCCTGGAAACGGGCTGTTCTCATGCAGCTTGGCTAACAAGGTGAGGGATCGACGTGAACCCCGTAGTAGTGAGCGATACGAAGATGAAGCCAAGTATTAGTACAACTGCCTGGATGACCCTGGTCCACCTTCATCAGCACTCTGGGGATGTGAGGAACGATACGGCAACCGCGCCACTTAACGTCCTTTTCAGGGCGCACAAAAGAGTAATCCTACTCATTGTGGACATTGAAGAACAACAACAGCAGCAACAACAACAACAGCAACAACAGCAACAGCAACAGCAACAACAATGGCAACAGGATAACACAGCCCCACAAAAGAGAAACATCAATCAGTGGTCTTGCAAAAGGATATGCACAAGCGAACTCCACAACGGGGGTTCATCGAGAGAGCTAGTCTGTTGGTGTAGACATGACGGGGAACTAGTCTGTTGGTGTAGACATAACGGGGAACTCGTCTGTTTGTGTAGACATGACGGGGAACTAGTCTGTTGGTGTAGACATGGCGGAAAACTAGTCTGTTGTTGTAGACATGACGGGGAACTAGTCTGTTCGTGTAGCCATGACAGGGAACTCGTCTGTTGGTGTAGCCATGACAGGGAACTAGTCTGTTGGTGTAGACATGACGGAGAACTAGTCTGTTGGTGTAGACATTACGGGGAACTCGTCTGTTGGTGTAGCCATGACGGGGAACTAGTCTGTTGGTGTAGACATGACGGGCAACTAGTCTGTTGGTGTAGACATGACGGAAAACTAGTCTGTTTGGTGTAGACATGACGGGGAGCTAGTCTGTTTGGTGTAGACATGACGGGGAACTAGTCTGGCGGTGTAGACAAGACGGGGAACTAGTCTGGCGGTGTAGACATGACGGGGAACTAGTCTGTTGGTGTAGACAAGACGGGGAACTAGTCTGTTGGTGTAAACAAGACGGGGAACTAGTCTGTTTGTGTAGACATGACGGGGAACTCGCCTGGCGGTGTAGACAAGACGGGAAACTAGTCTGTTGGTGTAGACATGATGGGGAACTAGTCTGTTGGTGTAGACATGACGGGGAACTAGTTTGTTGGTGTAGACATGACGGGGAACTAGTCTGTTGGTGTAGACATGACGGGGAACTAGTTTGTTGGTGTAGACATGACGGGGAACTGGTCTGTTGGTGTAGACATGACGGGGAACTAGTCTGTTGGTGTAGACATGACAGGGAACTAGTCTGTTGGTGTAGACATGACGGGCAACTAGTCTGTTGGTGTAGACATGACGGAAAACTAGTCTGTTTGGTGTAGACATGACGGGGAGCTAGTCTGTTTGGTGTAGACATGACGGGGAACTAGTCTGGCGGTGTAGACAAGACGGGGAACTAGTCTGGCGGTGTAGACATGACGGGGAACTAGTCTGTTGGTGTAGACAAGACGGGGAACTAGTCTGTTGGTGTAAAAAAGACGGGGAACTAGTCTGTTTGTGTAGACATGACGGGGAACTCGCCTGGCGGTGTAGACAAGACGGGAAACTAGTCTGTTGGTGTAGACATGATGGGGAACTAGTCTGTTGGTGTAGACATGACGGGGAACTAGTTTGTTGGTGTAGACATGACGGGGAACTAGTCTGTTGGTGTAGGAATGACGGGGAACTAGTTTGTTGGTGTAGACATGACGGGGAACTGGTCTGTTGGTGTAGACATGACGGGGAACTAGTCTGTTGGTGTAGACATGACAGGGAACTAGTCTGTTGGTGTAGACATGTCGGGGAACTAGTCTGTTGGTGTAGACATGACGGGAACTCGCCTGTTGGTGTAATCATCACGGAGAACTCGCCTGGCGGTGTAATCATCAGAGCGATCACACAAAGTTGCATTTCTACGAGATTACAAGGTTACTGCTGCCATGATCTGCTGAACCTCGTCACTAATTAGGTCACGTCTTGTGGGTGTGATGACTTGATCCAAACCAACCATCTGTCATGGACACCTGTTTACGCAAGCTAGCACACTTCTTGCTGTCCTATTGGATGAAATAATTGAAACACTACGACTGGTTCAAATGTTCTATTTTCTGTGTGAACTATTCAAATGTTCTATTCTCCATGTAAACTATTCAAATGTTCTATTCTCCATGTAAACTATTCAAATGTTCTATTCTCCATGTAAACTATTCAAATGTTCTATTCTCCGTGTGAACTATTCAAATGTTCTATTCTCCGTGTGAACTATTCAAATGTTCTATTCTCCGTGTGAACTATTCAAATGTTCTATTCTCCGTGTGAACTATTCAAATGTTCTATTCTCAGTGTGAACTATGTTTGCAGTGTGCACCAGAATAACGAAATAGTGACCGTTGTCCATGTATACAGTTTCTAATTAGTTGTGAGAGGGGAGCATCACTGGACAGAAAACAAATCTCGGAATGCCAGTTTGCAGACCTGTGGTACTGGGAAAATTACCAATAGACATCTGCTGCAAAAATATCTATAGACATTAACCCATTCTGTTAAAATAGTCCTGCAGTGGATACCTGGACACTCAAACATACCTGGCAATGACAAGGCGGACAGACTAGCGAAGACGGAATCAAGACAAGAACAGCCACACACAGCAACAGCTTTACAAACAGCTCATAAGGACAGCAAATACAAATACTTGGCTGAACAGATGGGACGTGGGAAACACGGGGAGGGAAGTCTAGACATATGGCAAGCCCTAATCCAAATGACAGTGTATATCAACTCACAAGAAAGGATCAGAGCACTATTATCCGACTGAGAACCCAACACATCCCACTGAACAAGCACCTGAACAGAATCCAACCACAACATACTCCCGAGTACCAGCTGTGTACACACCCATATGAAACCGTTGATTATTATCTCCTTGAGCGTTCAGCACTCAACGATGTTAGGAAAATGCTTCTTCCCCCGAGGCCAGATACATGGAACACTTTGTAGGGCACTAGACAACATCTGATAAACACGTGCAGATACCATTACATGACATTGGGCCTAAGGGCAAGAGCTCAGATGCTGTTGGATCCGTAACAACACGTAACACAGGAACGAACACATATACAAATGATACCACTACATCACGCAGCAACTGCAACAAGATAGCAACAGCGACTTTATTAATGTAAGAATTTGAACATGGATACATATAAATCACCTACAGAAAATCATTATCACCATCAATAACTGCAAATAAATCTACAACAGAAACGACAAAACAATTATGCTATATTTAATGTAGTTTTCACTCCAACTTAAAAAAGATATATTCCTCAAATATATTTCTATTTTATCAAGGCAGAATTTAATACCTCCCGTGAATTGAATAATTGTTATTAGCAGTGAATGGACTGACAGCAACCACCGACTCATAACTGCCAGTTTGCGTCAGGGTCAACGGACCATATCCGACCAAGACCCTGGATATGTTGCACACGCGTCGTCTGACTAAGTGAAATCATCGCAGAAGGAAGGCAAACTGGGTGCCAAAAATGATTTGCTGAAACCGGATGTGTTAGGACGAAAGGTGCAAATATCGCAGCAAACTAGGACGCAAGGTTCCTTTCAAGAAAAAGAACAATTTAATTTACTTCCACGAAGAGTCCCTCAATGAACTGCTGTTTGCTGATGATCAAGTCATCTTTTACCTCATTGAGAGTCCCTCAATGAACTGCTGTTTACGGATGATCAAGTCATCTTTTACCCCATGAAGAGTCCCTCAATGAACTGCTGTTTACTGGTGATCAAGTCATATTTTACCTTATGAAGAGTCCCTCAATGAACTGCTGTTTGCTGATGATCAAGTCATCTTTTACCTCATGGAGTCCCTCAATGAACTGCTGTTTACGGATGATCAAGTCATCTTTTACCCCATGAAGAGGCCCTCAATGAACTGCTGTTTGCTGAGGATCAAGTCATCTTTTACCTCATTGAGAGTCCCTCAATGAACTGCTGTTTACTGATGATCAAGTCATCTTTTACCTCATGAAGAGTCCCTCAATGAACTGCTGTTTACTGGTGATCAAGTCATATTTTACCTTATGAAGAGTCCCTCAATGAACTGCTGTTTGCTGATGATCAAGTCATCTTTTACCTCATGGAGTCCCTCAATGAACTGCTGTTTGCTGATGATCAAGTCATCTTTTACCTCACGAAGAGTCCCACAATGAACTGCTGTTTACTGATGATCAGGTCATCTTTTACAAAAATGTAGAAGACCTACACCACCACATGAACTATCTCCATTTTGGTTGTAACGAATATGACATAAATATCAACACTGGCAAGACAGAGAATGTTGATTTCATGTGAACAATTGCAGAGAAGATTCCAAATCAGTGACATTAGTATTAAGCAAGTACGGTAGTTCAAATACCTAGGTAGACTGTTTACTGATGAGGGCAGAGGGGACACAAAGATTACACTTAGAGTTCGGAAGGCAAACAGTGTCCACTATCAAATTTCACCGATTATGAAACACCATAGAGTGCTTCTTTCAGCTAAAAGGATGCTGATAAATACACTATTTATTCCTACGTTGTGTTACCAATATCAATCTTGGTCCTTACTCAGGTCTGGTCAGGTTATCCCGTAATCAGTGAGGTCGTTGGGGTACACATGACGACATCCTCACGAACCCACGCCAATCTTCTCTGTCAGCGGCCGCTGCCTGTGACTCTTCTGGTTGGAGATTGGTCCATTCTTTGATGTTGTCCTCCCACCTCTTTTTGGGACGGCTTCTTCGCCGTCTGCCTTGCACCTTTCCGTGCAGGATGGTATTTGCAAGACCCTTTGATATGTGACCGTACCAAGCGAGTTTCCTTCTTTTGTCAATTGCCAGAAGGTCTTCAAAAGGCCCTACTGCTGTTGTAATTCTATCTCGTATTTCCTCGTTTGTAACTCGATCTTTGTACGTGACGTTTAAAAGTCTTTGGAAACATCTCATCTCCAAGGTCTGTATCCTTTGCTGTAGGTCAGCTGTAACTGTCCATGTCTCACACGCATAGAGGAATATTGACAGAACACGTTTATCTTGCCAGATTTTGTTAAGCCATGCAAGCGCCGCTATTGTCTGTGCTATTCTGGCCAATACTTCACATTTTGATCCTTCATCACTGACAATCGACCCTAGATATTTAAAACGGTCAACCAATTCTTGGCCATTAGCTTTTATCTTGCTGTTGAAGCCCGTAGCGTTGTTGGTCATTAATTTTGTCTTTTCAACTTTTGTCTCCATACCGTAGTCAAGAGCTGTTTCATCGAGCCTTCTGACCCATTCCTGGAGTTCTGCTTCTAAACCCGCCAACCCGTCGATATCATCTGCAAAACCAAGGTTGGTAATCGTTCGGCCCCCTATCTTGACAGTACCAACGTGACCTCCAAATGCCTCACTCATAATTCCTTCAAGGAATATATTGAAAAGAGTTGGAGAGAGTGTACAACCCAATCTCACACCAACTGATGTGCGAAGCCAGTCCCCGCGCCTCCCATTCCCAAGAACTACGCTGGGTGCCTTGTCATACAGGTGTTCAAGGACCGTTATAATATTTCCGTTGATAATATACATCTTCATGGTTGCATATAGCGCCTTATGTCATTCCCTATCAAACGCCTTAAACTCAACAAACACATGATACAGTTTTTGTTGCTGCTCTAGATATTTCTCGCTTAGCAGCCTTAAATTAAATATCTGTTCTGTAGTGTTTCTTCCCTGTCTGAGCCCTGATTGCTCCTCGGCAATGATGTTCTCTGCTTGGGGTTTCAATCGGTCGAGGATTATTCTAAGCATGACCTTGCTAGAGTGGCTGATGAGGCTTATTGGTTTGTAATGTTGGCTCAGCTTTATGTTTTCAGACTTGCGTAACGATATAACCATTGATTTTGTCCAAAAGATCAGCCAGTTTCCTGTCGCCCATATTTTGTTTCAGATGTGTGTCAGGCCTTCCACCTCCCCACCTGCATGTAAGAGCTCTGCTGGTATATTGTCCATGCCGGCCGCCTTCCCTCTTCTCAATGTCTTTACCGCAGCAGCTACCCCTTCCTTCGTTATCAGTTAGTTATCTTCTATAGTTGTTGGTGTTGGAGGGATTGTTTTCTCAAGTTCGTTCCATCCCTCATAGTTGTATAACTTTAAACTGTACTATGTCCATCGTGCCAGTACGTCATTGTCCTCAATAAGGCAATTGCCGCTTTTATCCTGGATCATAAAATTCCTGCCTTACCTAAGTGTTACCAATTCTTTGACCACCTTGTATGCTCCTTTAGCGTCATTTCTGTCTAATCTCTCTTTGATGCTTGTACATTGCTCACGTATCCACGCTTCTTTCGCCTCTCTCATGTTTTGTTGTATCGCTTTCTAGCAACCTCAGTAGCAACCTCAGTAGCAGCCTCAGTAGCAACCCATAAGAGTAAGACCCAGAGGTGTGAGATGCTCTGTGTGAGAAGTGCATCCGGAAGGACAATCCGTTACCGAATCCGCACACCACGCTGAGGCAGACAGTGGGGGACAACCCCAATTAGGGCCTACATTTACTGTCAACAAATCAAGTGGTTGGATCCTTTAGTGAGAATGCATGCCTGCAACTAGAGAATATCATATGCAGGTCTCCGGTCCACGAGCAAGGGGCAGACCTCGACGTCGATGAATCGAGGGTGTCTCTGACACTCTGAGGAAGTTAGGTCTAGCGACAGCATACGCCTCCCACCTGGCGATAACAAGAAATCTACGTGTCCACGTCCCCTCGACGCCTTATGACAAGAGTAGTAGGACAAACGAAGACGAGGAAGACTTAACCGAAATTGGTTTTCCATTTTCTTCATCATTTTAAACTGCCCAAAATCCTGACATTTAGTTTCTGGCTTGCCTAACTATTTTTCATAAATCGATCCATTTGCCCCTCCACTTCGGCCCTGGGGTATGAACTCTTTTTATTTTTCTTGTGGCTGATAATTTCTACAGGAAGATGTACCACACCCAATTTTCAACCCTCCTTATGCGCCTCTGACGACATGCCTGTGAAGTTACTGTACAACTATTATTTGAGTCAAATTTGGGACCAGGAATCTATGGCAGGCTAGTTTAAACAATAGATAAGGCTAAGTAGGTGCACCACCTCTTCTCCTCCCCCCCCTCCGTCTCCATCCCATCCCGGTCCAAAAGAACTAACACAAAAACCACCAATTTATTGATTTTCAAAGTCATCTGTTTTGCTAGGACAATACCATTTTCATTTATAGATTTTGAAATACTTTTGCTTGTCTTGACATCCTGTTTATTCTGTAAGTGTTCCAGACATATCTTCAATTTGTTAATATACGTACGTACACACATGCACACACACACGTACGTACACACATACACACACACACACGCACACACATACACACATATAGTAGACCAAAACTTCAATTGAGGTCTGCTACTCTTCTCAAGAAAACTGCCCTTTGACCGTTTCTGTATTTCGGCCAAAAAACTGCTTCCAGGATTCTATTCCATTTCTTGGAAATTTGTAATATAAATCATACCGGATCACAGAACAGAAATATCACATTACTAGCCATTTATTTTAATGCAATTATAGAATTCAAAGTATAACACATAACATGACAACAACCGCACTAGGTAACATGCTGTGTTACAGTAACCTGGCCAACGAGGTGGAAATCATCACTTGGATTCATGTAGTGACCTCAGCACTGAAATGGATATCTGAGACTTCTAATAAAGACGCGCACGCCGTATTTCAGAAAGTACAGAAGGGATGGCGTAGGTACGAGTGGATAGCAGCTGTTGAGGCCTCAAACCTCCAGTCGTTGACATGGATCTACTGTCCTGCTCATGCCGGGGTTCAGTGCAATGAAAGAGCTTTCATCATGGCTTCACAAGCTACCGTCATGGGCACATTAGTGATGGATAGAAGTGACATTTTGAAATTAATCAATGACAGCCTGCTGGATGAGGACACCGCAATAGATGAAGCAACAGTCAACAGACTGCAATGTTTCGACATTAAACGAGGTTCGAGCGGAGTGGGGCGCATGAGAGGACGGAGCAGGAGGAGAGTGTACAACCAGCGAGCTACAGGAACCAGCAGCATCCATACCTTACGCCATTTCATGAGAGAGAGACTGAGCACCTATGGGTATTCCCGGAGTGCAGTGACGTTGATTCTTAGGAACAGAAACAGAAACAGAAACAGTGGTGAGCCTACTGATATGCTTCCATTGTACTACAGCCAGTAATTTCCAAGTTCACTTTCTTCAGTACGTCAAATGATACACGAAAAGTCACAACAAATGAAGATGTAGACAATCGAAACAGTATAGATGGATAATGAAAACACTGAAATGAAACTCAGTGACCAGAGATTACTTAGCTTGAAACTCACAGAGTAAGAGAAGAGTTTGAAAGTCAAAGAACTTCTAACAAAGAACAGAGAAAGAGAATTACAAATCAATGTGACTCTCATAGCTGTAGCTGAAGAAGAACTTCCGAAATAAACACAGAGAGAGAGAGAGAGAGAGAGAGAGAGAGAGAGAGAGAGAGAGAGCCGTCACATCGATATGGCCGTATGAACTCTAATCGAAAAAAAAACTATTGTAATCTTTGTCCGGGTAAACATTTTACAATATCAGTTTATTTTTTAAATTGTCACTTAATTTAGTCGCTCCACTTCAATCCAGATATGTACAGGTGTCACCTATCTTCTATCCAGATGTGTACATGTGTCATCTCTCTTCTATCCAGGTGTGTACATCTGTCATCTCTCTTCTATCCAGGTGTGTACATCTGTCATCTCTCTTCTATTCAGGTGTTACAGGTGTAATCTTTCTTCTATCCAGGTGTGTACAGGTGTCATCTATGTTCTATCCAGCTGTGTGTCGGTGTCATTTCCTTTCTATCCAGGCGTGAACCGGTGTAATCTCTCTACTACCCAGGTGTGTACAGGTGTCATCTCTTTTATTTCCTTGTAGAGTATAGTTTCTTCAGGATGGAGTAGCCGAACCATCTTTAGTCTCCTCCTGCTGTGGCAGGTTACATTGTAACTATATTTGTTTTCCTTTTTCTGGCTATGATAATCCACGAAGAACAAGACAAGATTCGCCCAAATTCATTGATAATGTCAACAGCACCCCAAAACTGTAATTGCACAGCTTTATTTAATTTCTGGGGTTCGCCAGGCGACAATTAGTCGAGGAATAAAGGTCCCTTACTCTGGCAGTCGCCGCAGTCTACGTTTTTATTTCAACCGGATTAGGAAAAAAAACACGACTCATCTTCTCGGGGTTTGAACACGTGTCTCTCGATCACGATCCTGCTATAACCACTTGGCCACGCATTCCTTAATGCCGTCGACAGGTGTGGATGTATTGGGTGATAGAGAAAGGCAATGCCTCAGGTGGGAAGAAGACGTGTTACTATTTGCCCCTCAACTCTTCCTTTTAGCTCCAAGTGGCTAAACATTTGTAACACGACACTTCTACTTCTGCGTTCGTTCTCAATCTCCCGCTATCAAGCCCTGAACAGGGCTTTGCAAGTAGCAGGATGTAGTTCGGAGAACGGACTGCGATGGGTCGATAGTTTATAGCTTGGACTGCGATATTTGCACCTTTCGGTCCGACACATCCGTCTTCGACAGAGCAACACGACACAAACGGTATCAGAGCAATGCGGAAGGCCAAGAATGTTGTGGGTCAGAGGCGTAGATTAAAAAGGCGAACAGAAAGACAGATGGTACACAAGTCGACTCCACCTCGCTACGCCATCTAACAATATAACAGGATAATGAGATACTCCGATATCCCCGTACTTGAAAAGAATTGATTTAATTCCTAAAATATTATCTTAGTTCACATTTTGGGAACACAATGAGAAAATCCACTGTGTATATAAAGACGAGGCATGAAATATGCCACAATGACAGTGGCGTACTACATGGAAGTTTGTCACATATACAAGATTCATCTGGCCTGACTGGGCTTTGTATTTTGTCCTGTGCCCTTGCTACTATATACTTATAAATATAATATGTACATCAGTGGGTGTTGGAATACGATTTTCTAAATCTGAGAGTTTATGAGCAGAGCTGTACGAGATGTGGTGAGAGGTGTGCTAGGAGCTGTGTGATGAATACCTTCTAGGGGGATGATAGTTTTGTCGTCCTCTGTTTTTGGGTCTTGGTAGTCTTTGTGGTGGCGTACTTTCCTCACAGCTAACACCACCACGACCAGAAACAACACTCCCAGGACCGATGCTAAGCCAATGCCCAGGTGAGCTTTACTGATGCGCGTGATACCGTCTGCCGGCACCACGCGCATGTCCAGAGTGGTTGTGTAGTTGTGGCACTCTACTGGATACTTATGTTTGTACATCAGACAAACTTCATACGTAGTTTCCGGTTTCAGCTTTGTGATGGTGCACTGATGGATTGAACTATGCAGAAATATGACCTCAAATTTGCCCTCCTTGCTAGCTTGTACCGTTTTCTTGCTGTCATTATAGCTAGTGTCGAAGGTGTCATCAGTGATGATGTTTGGTACGTGCCTGTAGTAAAGCTGAAAGTCAGACATTTGTGTTCTTGGAATATAGCCTTTCCAGGAAACCGTGATAAAATCATTGCTGACCTTCACCTCACTCAAGGTTAGTGGCTTGTTCTGGACGTGCACAACTGTTGTACTGACATCCTCGCCCAATGCACTGACAGCTCGACACCCGTACGAGCCACTGTTTGACTGTTTCATTGAGTGGATGTAGAGCAGCGAGTCCTCTACAATTTCCACAGAAGACGTTGTAGATTCTTCTCGTTGGCTAAACTGTAACGCTGTTGAATAATTAACTTCGAGGCCACCTGGTAGAATCCAGGACAGCGTCGGGGTTGGAACTCCCAACCCTTGACACTCAAGCCACAGCTCATCTCCTAGACTGACGTTAATAAATGCTGAAAAGAGAGGAAGTGTGGTGGGGGGACATGTTTGTGAGAAGTACTGGATTGGAAGTTGAATTAGCGGCATACTGCTTTTACCGGCTGGGAAGAAGCAAGAGACTCTGTCAGGCTCGCTGATTAGTGTCTTTGCAGTGCTGATGGTCTCGTTGCTGATGTTCGTCATGGTGCTGGTTGATGAGAATGATGGTGAGGAGGTGGTGTTTGAATCAACAGTCACGTTTGATGATGACAAGATGGCGTCAAAGCCTGACATAAGCTTATTTTTGTACTCCAATTGATAAACACGGTTAAGCTCTTTACGAAGCCAGAAAATGTTGCAGTCACATCGCAGCGGGTTGTGGTGGAGGTGAAGGTCTGTCAGATGTGGCAGTGAAGTTATAATCTGGCTGGGCACGGCGGTGAGGCCGTTGTTATGGATGATAAGGTGGCGCAGGAATGGCAGCAAGGAAAATGCTGATGGGTGCAAGAATACAAGATGTTGGTTGTCATGGAGCTGTAGCGTCCTCAAGCTTGTCAGGTTATAGAAAGCTGACTTCTCTACCACTCTGAGTCTCGGCAGAAAACTGAGGGAGATCTCTACGACGCTGATACTGGACACTCCGAACGGCTGTAAACGGGACATAGCCACGCCGTCCATTAGAAGAATATTCAATGCTGAAAAAGGTTGGAGAGCTTTGCTGGGAATGTTTCGGAGATTGCTGTTTCCTGAGAGATTGAGCAG
Organism: Ariolimax columbianus; assembly: GCA_036924085.1. Classification (NCBI taxonomy): domain Eukaryota; kingdom Metazoa; phylum Mollusca; class Gastropoda; order Stylommatophora; family Arionidae; genus Ariolimax; species Ariolimax columbianus. The sequence goes on from JAVGWX010000009.1 coordinate 5,111,699, forward strand.
CTTCAAGTTGCTGAGACCCCTCAGTGCTTCGTCTGTGATGTTGCGCAGGGAGTTGTATGATAAGTCAAGATGATGCAGATGACCTAATTTGCTGAAGGTGTTCATCTCTATCCTGGCCAAAAAGTTATTGCCGAGATATAAAGAGGTCAATGATGACAGAGACAGCAGCCATTCCCGCTTGAGCTGGTACAGGTGGTTGCTATCAAGTCTGAGAACCTGTGGAGGATAATCATATTGTGGAAACAGCAAGATGATTAATCGTAACTTAACTTGACTGAACTTGACTTGACTTACCTTGAATTGACTTAACTTGGCTTGACTTAACTTTACTTCATTATACTGGTTTAGACGGCGTTATTTTGCTTACTCATTAAAATAGAGATTTGCAAGAACAATAGCAGTACCAGAAGTTCCACAAAGGGGTGTCCTAATACCACACTTGTAACAGATCCAGCTGGAGCATTGGCATTTAGGGCAGGGGAGATTGGACTCCCGACTCTGGGCGCAAAGGTTGGCTGAATACGTGCCAAGGTCACTCACTGTCTCGTCACTAGGTCGACAAAAGAAACGAGGGGTTTAGGTGGAAGAATTTGTCTGGTACAGGGGAAGGAGGGGGTGGGGGTGGGGGAATGTACGGAGCTGAGGTCGGGGTTCGGAGCTGACCACTCTGGCGTTCCGAATTAGCGTAGTGGGGGTTGGTGACAGTCAGAGGCTGCTATGACCGGCTATGACATTTACAGTGGCAGAAATTCGGGGTTATTAGTCCAATAACAACTAATTGGGGGTAGTGCCAAATTAGAATGATGGCTGTCAGAAAATTAACAGGAGACCATTGGACAGCCTTGATGTTGCTGGCGACTATAAAATACTCGGCAAAGATGAACTCAGCAGACTGGCTAGGAGAGTGAGAGTGAGTGTGAGTTTGCAGGGTGGCTGAACCAGCATACATCTCAGGTTTTGGCTAGTCGCTCTAAAGGTGTTTATGTTGGACACAGCGTAAACAATAAGAGATCTGAATGTGTGTCGTACGTGCAGGACACCTAGTGAACGATACATGATCTAATTACATATGAATGTAAGAATACGTGAAGAGATTGAAGTAATAGTGAATGTACAGATCGCCTAAGGATGAGATCTGAATGTCTGTGGTATTTTTTGGCAGGACACTTTGGGAACGACGTGTGTTCTGAGTGTATGTGTATGCACAGATCGACTGAGTATGTGACAGAACAAGTGAGTACGTGATCCAACTATAAGTGACGTGATCTAATTGCATTTGAATGCACAGATCGCCTGAGCATACGTGAACCGATTGTTGGTGGATGTATAAATTACCTGACTAAAGGTGATCTGATTGTGCGTGAATGCACAAAACAACTGAGTACGTACTACGATCGTGAGGACGAGTTTGTGAATGTGAATTAAGTGTGCAGATAAGGAGAGTGCAGCGGCGAGAGCCTGGGCTAGGTAGTTTGGAGGAACTATTAAAAGCTAGTGCTTACAAACCTCCATTGTAGTTCAATATATAAGTATATATACATATATTATGAGTATTAAGTTTAGATATATTTTGTTCTTTTTGTTTATATTGTTTTTGTTGATATTCATGTAATAAATCATATATAGTGTTAACTGTGTTATTTACTGTGTGAAGTCGTATCATGGTGAAGATAGAAGTTGTAACACTTTAGATAAGTAACTACCTAGCTACACCTTGACTCAGCCAAACACTATATCAGTGGTGTAGTCCGCAAGGGAAGGAGAATTTATTAAGGTGAGAAACAACTGCCGCTTACTCCGATAGTCACCGAACAATGTGAAGGTTGTATTTTGTACCCCATCCCTGGGTTAAAACAATCCAAAACCTTATCAAGGTTCAAACCCGTGCCTAGAAGTTAAAGGACCACTACCCAAACCGAGTAAACTAGGTATGAAACTGACATCTTGAACAAACAGCTGTAGACCGATCAACATCGGACTGGGAGAAAATACGCTCTTGCAAATTACAGAAGAGAAAGGACAACGTCGCAAAGAAAATGAAAACCAAAATTCAGTTACGAGTTGTTAATCCGGGGACGCCTCATCATATGGTCAGTCATGGCTGAAAGGGGCTGCCACTCAAAGGTCGCATCATCATATGGTCAGTCATGACTGAAAGGGGCTGCCACTCTAAGGTCGCCTTATCATATGGTCAGTCAAGACTGAAAAGGGCTGCCACTTAAAGGTCGCATCATCATTTGGTCAGTCATGACTAAAAGGGGCTGCCACTCAAAGGTCGCATCATCAGATGGTCAGTCAAGACTGAAAGGGGCTGCCACTCAAAGGTCGCATCATCAGATGGTCAGTCATGACTGAAAGGGGCTGCCACTCAAAGGTCGCATCATCAGATGGTCAGTCAAGACTGAAAGTGGCTGCCACTCAAAGGTCGCATCATCAGATGGTCAGTCATGACTGAAAGGGGCTGCCACTCCAAGGTCGCCTCATCATATGGTCAGTCATGACTGAAAGAGGCTGCCACTCCAAGGTTGCGTCACCCTATAATCAGTGATGGCTGAAATGGGTCTACTACTACCCTAAGAGTACAGTTGTGGGGTCATCGGCGATGGTAAAGATATATATTTAAAAAAAAACATTTACAAAAAGCATGCATGGAAGATAGCTTTAGTGTTTCGATAAAAGATTTGTATCTGCAAACACGACGAAATGGAAATACATAAAGACAACTGCGTTGAAAACTCCAACTCTGAGTCCATCAATCGGTTTGGTCATATGCCAGTAGAAGGATCAACGAAATGTGTGGGAGGTTCCAAGAACTGACTCAGGTGATGTAAATATATTTCATAGAATGACCGAGCGTGTAGTACTGACGCATCCAAACACATATACCAATGTATATTCTAAATACGTGGCGATTCAGAACATATTATTTGGTGCTGCTGTAGAATTTACGTGTAAGAATCTACACGTATAGAATTTATTCATATACAAACTACCCATACAGAAACTACCTGTTTAGAAACTCAAAGGGCAAAGTCCGCCGTCCATCGTAGTCGATAATGGTATAATTAATTTTGCTGGCGCTATTTTTAGCAAGGATTAGCTGCGCTACTTTTTATCCTCACTCTCTTGTCTCCAGCCGCCCGATCCCAGTGGCAAGTCAAGGACAAGACGACTAGGGGGCGAATACGAGATGCAGGGAACTCCGCATCAGGGACCCGTGAAAAAGACTCCGGAGTCGAAGCCACACCCAAAGAGATACCTCACTCACATGCATATGCTACGCTTCTGGCAGGACGTGACGATCCTGAGACACAGTCACACTGGACTGCCTCTCTTCCGGGATAGTACAAACTAGTACATAGTCCATCATATCATATCATTGCCAAACCCTATAGACACGAGTAGGGAAGACTCGATAGTCCTGCAAGACAACTTCCCTAAGAGAGACAACTCTGACCAAAAACAACTGCTGCCTTGCAGTTAGGCTGGAGACAGCCAAAGGCTAAGGAGGGCATCCCTACAGAAACGCCTGTTGAAATCGGATACACTGAGCCACAGGCTTAACAAAATAAAACAGTGCAACGTAAATATCGCTGTAAACAGCATACGATGAAGAAGAAGAAGAAGAACCCACACAACATGATCACGAGACCGACGGCTTAACCACTTCGCCAGGGAATCCCCACGAAATGTTTAGAAACTATCAGTATAGAAACCGCAAGTTCAAACTACCCATAAAGAATCTATCCATATATAAACTACCAGTATAGAATCTACTTGAATAGTAACTACCTGTACAACAACGACCAGTATATTCACAACCTTTATATAAACTATGCGTATAAAGACTACCCATACATAAACTACGTATGTAGAAACTACCTACTCAGAAACCGGCAGTATAGAAACTATCCATATAGAAACTAATAGCATAGATACTACCATTATAGAAACTACCCAAATGTATTCTACTCTCGGCTTCCTCGTAGTCCTTCCTAAAAACGGGCTCGTTAATTGGGTCATAGAGCTGAATTATGTTTATGTTGATGTTTTTGTTCCTCGTTCTAAAGCTTTCGCTCATGATTCGGTTGATAATAGCCTCCCATTTTATGAGCCCCCGCTGTACTTCCCTAGAGAGCATCAGTGCTACTCCCTCTGTATGTGGGGCATCAGTTCCCTCGTTTCCAGAATACAGTTTGATTTCCCCAGTAGCCAGTCTCATCTTTCCTGATTGTGTCCATCTTGTTTCGCACAGTCCTAGCACTGCCAATTTGTAATCCCTCATCTCTTCAGCTATATGTGCTGTTTTACCTACCTGGTACATTGTTGTAACATTCCATGTCCCTATATTTGTTTTCTTCTTGGTATTCAGACGGGCAGTCAGCCGTGGGTCTTCATTGCGGCTTTCACTCCACTGCGTCATTCTTCTCGTTTCTAAAGGGTCTTCCTTTCCCGAGGCCGTTTGCTTTTGCATTGTCATCATTGTTTTCGTAACCGATTTAAACAAAATAGATTTTGGTGGTCGGCCTAACCTAACTTATTATACTCTAGATGAGTTGTCCGTGTTTAGTCTTTCCCTCTACCATGACCTATCAACTTGGGTGACCTTTCTGGAAGCTTTCACTTCCGTTGGCTTAGCTCCTGTAATCATTAAAATATCCAAGCTCCCTCAACCCCACCCCCTCCCATTTCAGGGTAACGGACTTAAGGGAGGTTCAGTCGGCGGCTCGATTCTATTCAGATGTTTGTTGAGAGGGACATGTCCTGTTCTCAGCTTGAAGATCACACTCTGATCTCTTCGTTTCAGTTTCTTGGCTGGGTCCTGGTTAGTATCTGAAACATATTCAGCCTATTTAGGATATAGCCCACTGATCTAGCTACTCCTGTCTATATTTGTATATCAGCATCTGCCCGCAGGTCTGTAGTGTGATACTAGATAGTGGACGTGATAGTGTTGCTTCGCGTCGTATCCAGCCTTCTCATTTCATGAGACCCCGACACAGGCGACTATCCACTAGTGCACCACTTTCGGTCCATAGGAGGTGAACAGCTGGTCAGTTACTTTGTAGATATTATTCACACTAGTTTCCCAAGGCAGGAAGTATAAACTTTGAGTCTAAGAGTATAACAATTTCTTCAGGTTGTATGCTGCCGCTTTCTTGATTATGACAAAGACACATACACTTGACTGAAAACATAGTTTCCCATATTCAAGAAACACACGAATGAATGCCAACAAAAACATGAATAAATGCCAACAAACACATGAATGAATGCCAACAAACACATGAATGAATGCCAACAAACACATGAATGAATGCTAACAAACACATGAATGAATGCCAACAAACACATGAATGAATGCTAACAAACACACGAATGAATGCCAACAAACACATGAATGAATGCCAACAAGCTTGAAGCTACCTCCAGATTATCAAGTCCCCCAAAAGCGTGCGTGTCGATTCTACTGATGCCATTCTTGGACAAATCTAGTTCACGAAGATCTTTCAATCCACTGAAGCTGCCATGTTGTAAGACCTGAAGACCATTGTCTGCTATTCTGTAGGAATGTAAACACATATAGACAAATAATTCGAACAGTAATATACATTGCTATAAATATGTATTTTATTTCATTCTCAACTGATCTTCAAGTGTTTTTACTGAGAGCTATAAAATAGTCTTCATATTTGTATTCTATTATGTAGTCAATACTCGTTTTGCTTGACATAATGATGTTACAAGTTCTAGGTACAACGTCACGTACTTGCGTTATATAGTGGGACAGAATGATGTTACAAGTTCTAGGTACAACGTCACGTACTTGCGTTATATAGTGGGACAAAATGATGTTACAAGTTCTAGGTACAACGTCACGTACTTGCGTTATATAGTGGGACAGTATGATGTTACAAGTTCTAGGTACAACGTCACGTACTTGCGTTATATAGTGGGACAGAATGATGTTACAAGTTCTAGGTACAACGTCACGTACTTGCGTTATATAGTGGGACAGAATGATGTTACCAGTTCTAGGTACAACGTCACGTACTTGCGTTATATAGTGGGACAGAATGAGCGTTAAGAGCAACCTTACTTGTCAGGATTGCAAAAAGGGAGATAAACTACGTGGGGCTTGTTATTTTATTAATTATTTCCCTTACTTGAAAGTCTTGTACTTTGTTAATGTTTTATATGTGCGTCCTAGTATCTGAGTGAAAGAACACGCGCTTCTAATGTTAAAGGTACCCATTATGCAATTGTTCCAGTCGACCCAGCTATAAATGGGTACATCTGTATTGCGTGAGAAGAAAAGGCAGTCAGGAAGGGAACTGGCCACATGACGTCATAGAAAAACTAAATAAACCTTTAACACTTCAACTCATGCAACAGTGTCCGCTTTTTGCCTGTCTTGACCTTTAACCTTTTCAAATGAAATTTCCAGCTAGGAAGTTTAGATAGAATAACGACAATTGTTGTTGTAGAATAACGACAATTGTTGTTGTAGAATAACGACAATTGTTGTTGTAGAATAACGACAATTGTTGTTGTAGAATAACGACAATTGTTGTTGTAGAATAACGACAATTGTTGTTGTAGAATAACGACAATTGTTGTTGCTGTTTACCATGGATATCTTCTTCTTCTTTGCGTTGATCATCATTGGTCATGCTATATCTGCAGGCCAGTCGCCATGATGAAGTCTGTAGTCTTCACCAGGTCGGAGCGACTGCCCCACAGCTTTATGTCTCAGCTTCGCACCCTCTGGCCAGGTCTGGCATCTCATTTCCCCATAGATTGGGCATTCCTGTAGAATATGCTCAGGGTTCTGGCCTCCTTGTTCCACATGGGCACTAATCGGCGTGTGAGATCTTCAGTCGGTATAGATGTTCTAGTAGTATGCAGTGTCCAGTTCTCGGGCGAAATAAGGTAGTTTGTTGATTTCGTTTGAGTTGGTAAATTGGGTCTGGTGTACTGCTTATGTTTCTGTTTTCCTTCCATTAGTGTATATACTGATGTTCTTGAGTTCTCTGTATGGTACTCGATGATTAAATTGTGTCTTTTTACTGCTATCTTTTGCCAGAGCGTCAGCTCTCTCGTTTCCCGTAATACCGTAATGGGAGGGTAGCCATTGGAGCACTATTGTTGAGGATCTCTGGAGTTTTCCTAGTTCTGCACTGATTTCTGTTAACCGGTTCGTTGTTTGTTTTCTGTATTTCCTCTAATAGAAATCTGCAATTTGTGAATACAACTATTTTTATTGGTGGTAGCTTTTCTGTAGGAATATCTACACATTGTTCGACCACTATTCGCTAATTACAAATATCCAACATCAATTGTATAAGGGGAATAATGAATGAAGTAGAATATAAAGTCGACAGATACAAGGACAGAATAATACGCTGAAACGACAAAGTAAGGCGTTTAGAAATATACACAAATTTACGAGGGGCGTTCCGAAAGTAATGCAGCACATTGGTCTTCTAAGCTAATAATAACAATAGAAGTATGACATTTGGTACACTTCAAGTATGGTGCGTGTTGATTATGTGTACCCTCTGATTTGCATCTGTTTGGTCTACTCAAAGATGCACTACGTGTGACAAGGTTTGAAGATGACGAAGAAGTGATTCATGCAGCCAAGAAATGGCTACTTGATCAAATCAAAATCTGGAATAGGCTAGGAAAACTTTCACTTGATGGACAAGTTGATGGAGATTATGTTGAATTTAACAGATGTTTACATGATATATCCAGGTATCTCTTTCTCCTTCTATCACCCAGGGGTGCATAGGCCATCAACCAACGCTTGTCCTTTCGCCTTCTATCACCCAGGGGTACATAGGCCATCAACCAACCCTCACCAAGCTGCTCTGTCCTGTGCAATCGTTTCAACTTCCTTCCAGCTTTTCCTGTTTTCTTTACTTCCACCTCCAGATTTTGTCTCCATGTATTCCTTGGTCTGCCTATGCCTCTCCTTCCCTGGGGGCTCCATGACAGGGATTGCCTGGTGATACTGGCCTGGGGCTTTCTTAATGTATGACCCATCCATCTCCACTTTTTTCCTAAGATTTGCTTTTCCTATGTACCTTGTCCCGCTCTCTCCCACAGTCTGTCGCTTGTAACTTTGTCAAATAATTTTAATTTTATACTAAGAATCTTTCTCAAGCATCTGTTGACAAAACCCTACAGTCTCCTGTCATTGCCTTTGGTCATCCTCCAGACATCTGTTGACAAAACCATGCAGTCTCCTGTCATTGCATTTGGTCATCCTCCATGTTTCCGCTCCATACAGCAGGACTGGCTTCACATTTGAATTAAAAATTCTTATTTTTGTCTTTCTTCTTATTTCCTTGGAGTTTCACATGGGTTTCAACATTCCAACTCTTGCCTTGTTTTTACATCCTCGCTCTGTCCCTCCTTACTTGTTAAGGATACTTTCTAGGTATGTAAATACCTCTACCTCTTCCAGTGGCGTTCCTCTCAGTCTTGATCGGTTGTGTTTGCTGCATTGACCCTAATTATTTTTGTCTTTTCCTCGGGGATCTTCAAACCGACTTGTTTAGAGGTATAATCCAGTCTATCCAGTTTCCTTTTCATTTGGCTTTGAGACAGAAGGAATATATATCCGCAAAATCCAGATCCTCCAGATGTTTATCCAAGGTCCACTGGATTATATTTCTCTCATTTGTTATTACTTTCATAATCCAGTCCACTGCCAGGATGAACAGGAAAGGTGACAGTAGGCAACCTTGTCGTATCCCTGATTTAATTTGTAATGGTTCTGTGAGTTGTCCTCTACATTGCATACTGTCATACATTCATGGATGTTGTCTTCCCATCGCTTCCTCGAACGTCTCCGACTTCGCTCGTTTTGTTATGTCCTGTATTATCATATCTTCAAGGCCCCTGGACGTCGAGACGTGGCTACAGCAAGTCCGTGTTCGTCGTTTGGCCATTTCAATACATAAAGGTGAATAGAAGACATTGGACTAATTGTGCAATGGCACGGGTTGACAACGAATGACGCAACGGACTTGGAAAAGTGCAGACGACAAGCTCCGCGCGGCGCTCAGCAGCAGAAGTGGGAATAAACTAACTAGCTAGCTAACTAACTAACACAATAATTAACTAACAGACTGAAAAATAACTAACAAAACTGATTAACTAACTAAACAACTGACTAACAACTAACTAAATAACTAACTTACTACCAACTAAATGTCGGAATGACTAATTACTAGCTACCTAAGAAATAAACTAACTAACTAAATAACTAACTAAATAACTACCAAACTAACTGATTAACTGACTGAATGGTCAATTAACTAACTAACAAACGAAATAACTAACTACACCTAACTACCGGGTAACTAAATAATACACCAAATAACTAATTACTAATTGACTACCCAACTAAATAACCGACTAAGTACTAATTCACTTACTAACTGACTGACTAACTTTTAAATTAACTAATTAACAAACTAACTAAATAAATCACTAACTAACTAACTAATCAAGAGACAAGCTACTTTCATTGTTCTGTAAGCTACTTGTGTCTGTGTTCTTTTCTCTTGATGGCCGATTCATGAATAAAAAAGGGAGTGTATGATGATTAGACGAATAACTCAAGAACAGGGGGCCTTACCTAAGAACGCGAAGTGTTGACACGTGTTCAAAGAGCCACATATTGTCCAGAACCCGCATCCAATTGTTGGACACGTCTAACACAAGCAAGTCAGACAGAACAGGAAGTGACGAGATGTTAGTTAACTTATTGTGTGACATGTCCAGCACCTGTGTCCGGATGGGCAGTGGCACGGGGAAACTAACGAGCCCTCTCCCAGAACAGTTGACTGTCAGGAGAGTACCGAGGTTCACCATAGATTCGACAAGTCTAGAGTAACAGTGGCACGATTCTGGGCACACATCTCCGTTCGAACCCCTCTCTTCCTGCTCGTCGATGTTGTTGATAATGATATCGGTATCGTCGTCGTCGATGTAGCGGTCTGCTTTGAAGTCGGCAGCATGGACTGTCGACAACTGTGGTGATGGCGTAGCTGCCATAGCAACCAGCACTAACCACACCCATGGCGACTTCATTGCTGAAGCATATCGGCTCTCGTTATTTGTTTATGCGTGTCTTGTTATTTCATTCCATCCATATCAGACACGTGATGATGTAACACGTGACATATATCTGTATATTTGATTAGGTGTCCATTCTGCTACCCATTAGCTCAAGAGATCGTTAGTTGGGACTTGTTCCCAAGTTAGTTCACATTTTCGCAGTTTTACAATAATAACATTCCCCTCACGCAGTCCTGCTGTTAATGTGTAGATAGCGTTGACATAACAGCTGACTAAACAGTTTTGTGCATTTGGTATCTAGGATTAAAAAAAAATAATACCAATTCATATGTTAAGTAAATGGGCTATACCATAGTCAAATCGTTCGTGTTTTTTGTATGAGAACTGATGCGTGACAATATGAACAGTCAGGTGTCTTAAGTTCCTCACACTGAATCTGGCCGTATTGGCATGTTTCTGACTGACTGCTTTTCTTTACTAACAGCTATGAAACCATGTTAGCTGTCGGCACCTCTTAAGTTAACTATCTAATCTTGTGATAATCTGTTCAGCTCTCGAGATAAAGCTGTAATGGCTGTCAACGTCTCAAACTGTGTTAGATATCTGCAACTCTCTAAACATTTGACGGATGTCTTCACAACTTAAGATAAAACTCTGGCTGTCAGGATCTCTTAAAGTTAACATCTCTTAAATCCCTCTTCTGATGACACTTGTCTGTTTGCATTTCTTAAGTTAAAGCTTTGACGCCCTGTTAGCTGTCTGCACTTAAAGATCTGAAACTTCATTGACTGAATCTCACGGTGAGCCTATAACAGTCCTTGTTCTGGTATCCAGTTTTCTGAGCATGCCCAGCGCTCAAATAAAACCCCTTAAGCTACTGGCTCTGGTATCACAGTTATCAAAAATAGGTCGATACAGTCTGAAACGAGAGAAGATTAATACAGTATTATTACTATCTTACACTTACATAAAATACACATTGTATGCATTGAACAAACTCAACAAGAATTAACATTTTCAACTTTTAGCAGGTTACAGTCTGCGGGGACGTTGTGCAAGAGCGGGTATAACACACGCTCTTAATCTGGAAACATGCGATCTACTTCCGGAATCTTTTTCTTAGATCTCTGGACAATGATTGACAGTGCGATAAGTTACTGCCATTTCTAGATGATGATGTGCTTCCGGTCTGGACCAATATGCTTCCATTTCACGTGATTCGGGGTCATCATTCTAATAGTGCGCTAGCTCTTGTTCATAATATTGGATTTAGTGTCTACGCTTCTTAGCCAGGCACTTTTAGATCGGCTTCTCTTTAGTCTTCTACATGGGCCCATAACATGACAGTTCTTATGATGGCATGAGGTTTTCTTCTTAACACACATCTGGTCCAGGTTCAAAGTTGACCTTTCATGATAGTGTTCATATGTTCTTGGTTTCGCAAGGCAAGCAAACATTGGTTGGGGAAGATGTCTGGACAAGTAGTCATTGGTTGGGGATGATGTCTGAACAAGTAGTCATTGGTTGGGGATGATGTCTGGACAAGTAGTCATTTGTTGGGAATGATGTCTGGAAAAGTAGTCATTGTTTGGGGATAATGTCTGGACAAGTAGTCATTGGTTGGCGATGATGTCTGTACAAGTAGTCATTGGTTGGCAATGATGTCTGTACAAGTAGTCATTAGTTGGGGATGATGTCTGGACAAGTAGTCATTGGTTGGGGATGATGTCTGGGCAAGTAGTCATTGGTTGGGGATGATGTCTGGGCAAGTAGTCATTGGTTGGCGATGATGTCTGTACAAGTAGTCATTGGTTGGCGATGATGTCTGTACAAGTAGTCATTAGTTGGGGATGATGTCTGGACAAGTAGTCATTGGTTGGGGATGATGTCTGGGCAAGTAGTCATTGGTTGGGGATGATGTCTGGGCAAGTAGTCATTGGTTGGGGATGATGTCTGGGCAAGTGGTCATTGTTTTGGGATGATGTCTGGCCAAAATATAGGAGCGCTGTTTAGTGTAAGAGCACTTGCAGATTATGAAATCATTTTAGGGCCGAAGACGCGTAGTGAATGATGTTACATCAGGGCCGCCGACTAGTAGCTGGCTGTTTGCTTCAATATCAGCCACTGATAGCTGACTGCTTACATCAGTTTTAGTAATCATAGCTGGTTGCTATCCCCAGGATCAGCGACTCATAGCTGGCTGCTATCATCAGGGTCAGCGACTCAAAGCTGGCTGCTATCACCAGGGTCAGCGACTCATAGCTGATTGCTATTATCAGGGTCAGCGACTCATAGCTGATTGCTATCACCAGGGTCAGCGACTCATAGCTGATTGCTATTATCAGGGTCAGCGACTCAAAGCTGGTTGCTATGACCAGGGTCATTCGTATCAGACCAAGATCCTATTCCGCCACCAAGCGACACAAGGTCATTAAAACCTTTTTAAGAGGAACTCAAAAGAAGAAGAAGAAGAATAAGAAAAAGAAGAAGAAGAAGAAGAAGAAGAAGAAGAAGAAGAAGAAGAAGAAGACGAAGAAGAATCACGGTCTCTCTTGGAACTCCAAGAGACATTTCATGGACCATCGATTAAGAAGCCGTAGTCTTGATCACTAATGATCCAGTTTCGAATCTGCACGACGAAGAATTGAAAAAGACTTGGGAGACAGTACAAATTTCCAGTTTTACAATAAAAGAACTAGCTGTAGCAGTCAGGCAGGTTGGACAGAACAAATGTTCAGGCAGGTTGGACAGAACAAATGTGTTGGCGCATGATTGCCAGATGGAAATTGTGAGAGTAAAAATGTGAAGTGCAGTCGAAAAAGTTCACGCTGATAGCTCTGGTCAGTGATTTTACAAGGTATGTGTTCTAATATTCTATTATTCCGACCACGAAGCGGAACAAATAGTTGACGCGTCCCACGCATGAATGCATTCAATAGTTTGACGCATTGACCCCTTTATCACGTTGCGTGATGAAACCAGCACGTGCTGTCAATCGATTTGCCAAACTTCATGCATGGCTTGCTCGACTGTTGTCAGATGTTACCGACTGTTATAAAGCAAACACAGGAGTATGATGTCTGTCAGACTTCATCAATAGGGCTCAATAAGACCAATTGGATCACATAATAACATGGGTTGACCAATCAACAATGGCCAAACAGCTGATATAGTTTCCAGCAATAAGAATGGGTCAACCAGTCGACATGGATCACCTAATCAACATGGATCACGCAATCAAAATGGATCACCCAATCAAAATGGATCACCCAATCAACATGGATCACCCAATCAACATGGATCACCAAATCAATATGGATCAACCAATCAACATGGATCACCCAATCAACATGGATCACCCAATCAATATGGATCACCCAATCAACATAAATCACCCAATCAACATGCATCACTCTATCAACATGGATCACCCAATCAAAATGGATCACCCAATCAACATGCATCACCCAATCAAAATGGATCACCCAATCAACATGGATCATTCAATCAACATGGATTACCCAATCAACATGGATCACCCAATCAACATGGATCACCCAATCAAAATGGATCACCCAATCAACATGGATCATTCAATCAATATGGATTACCCAATCAACATGGATCACCCAATCAACATGGATCACCCAATCAAAATTGATCACCCAATCAAAAGGGATCACCTAATCAACATGGATCACCTAATCAACATGGATCACCCAATCAACATGGATCACCCAATCACAATTGATGCCCCAATCAAAAGGGATCACCCAATAAACATGGATCACCCAATGAACATGGATCACCCAATCAACATGGATCACACAATCAAAAGGGATCACCTAATCAACATGGATCACCCAATCAAAAGGGATCACCCAATCAACATGGATCACCCAATCAAAAGGGATCACCCAATCAAAAGGGATCACCCAATCAAAAGGGATCATCCAATCAACATGGATCACCCAATCAACATGAATCACCCAATCAAAAAGGATCACCTAATCAACATGGAATACAGTGCCGATCGCCAACATGATGACCAGGCTGCGGTAATGCATCCTCTTTGCAAGTTCCCAACTTGAACGTGAGGATGAGAACTATTTGGTATTTTCGCTCAGATCCTGGTAAGAGCGACTTTGTACACTTTCTTGGGGAGGACTAGAGCGTTCTGCAGCTTAGTTACGCCAACAGTCTGTTCTGGCGCCCTTTGTTCCTCAGTACATTCCCTTCCAGTACCCTTAGGTAAGAGCGACTTTGTACACTTTCTTAGGGAAGACTAGAGCGTGCTGTAGCTTAGTTACGCCAACAGTCTGTTCTGGCGCCCTTTGTTCCTCAGTACATTCCCTTCCAGTACCCTAAGATGGCGCGTTTAACACGATATTTCACATTGTAGCAGACGGAATGGGGTACTGCACTTCTGCCTCACTGAAGTGTCTCCTTTACTCTTTACCTCTACACTCTTCAAGCTATCACTTAACTAACTTTAAACTAGGGGCACTATTTCAAAACAACAATAATAACATATTCTTTATTCTTACACGTTACAATTTTTCTTCCACTCTTCTATCATACACAGCTTCTGCCTCCTTCTTCACTCCTGCCTAATGACTATCTATGACTTGAATTATCGAAGTGGCTGCCGAATCCAGGTTGCTTCTGTCAAATCTACGATGGCTCTGAAACAATTCTAATTACTTTGACAAAAATCGGTATTACCTTTCTTTTGTGAATTGAGGATGGCAACTCTAATGGATCAGTTTGTCCTTGGCTTTAAACTACCGTTCACACACACACTCTCTCTCTCTCTCTCTCTCTCTCTCTCTCTCTCTCTCGGTGTTATCGCTTCCCGGTTTGCTTTCGGTTTTTATAACCCACGGACTATATTTTCTTCTTGGTCCTAATTCCAAGATTGGGTTGCTTCCTGCGTGTTTCCTGTCTTCCGCTTTGGTGCGTCCTAAATTGACCGCGCACTGTCGCGGTATTTCCTTATGTATAGTGTGGTCAGGTTCTGGGGAAACTCCCGTTCTGAATTCTATTCGCTATTTCAAAAACTCTAATTACACTTGCGGCGTAATTCTGGCAAAACTAATCTGAGACACGACTTGTTTGGCAAGACTAAATCTGCCACAACATCAACCCGCCCATCCTCCTTTCATCTTTACAAATAAACCAAACCCTCAATTCAGTAAAGATTTGAACGTTTTTGTTTTGTTTTTGCATGCGCATTTGGCAACAAACCAGGCACATCGGGTTATGATGCCATCGTCCCCATTTCTCAATACCTCCTTTGTAAATGTTTCGAAAAATCGTATTAATTATTCTTTACTATTTATTTGTTGTTTTAAAACCTAAATAACCAGTAATCTTCTAATGATCTTAATAGGCAACTATGCAATATTTGTTTCAGATATGTAGCTATTCAACATTTGGTGCAGATCGACACCTATGCAATATTTGGTTCAGATATGTCTGCGAGTCTACATTTCTCTACTGTTTCGGATCATTATGGATGCCGACAGACCACGGATTTGCCTGGAATTCACACTAGTCGACGACTTACACTTGTGTTCACGGAAAGGTGGAGTTGTTTTCCGTCTGGTCTTGTTATTTCGTTCTTTTTTTTGTGATTTCTTCCATCCGTTTATCCTGGTCTGGACGCCGGCTGAATGGCACTACGCTTATACATGTGTCGTATTTCACGGGTTATTTCTGCCGGTTCACCTTCACGAATTTGGCGTGTGGGAATTTTAGATGCTACTATGATGAGCTGAATACAGCTGGGGAGAGATGCCAGAGTCACTCACACGCTGAGTGTTGTCCATACGACCTCTTGTGGTTATCGAAAAGGCACGACAAACTGCGTTAGATGCCTTTCCACCTTTCTACCCTGCGGGTTACATGTTTACGGAAAGGCATTCGGTGGTAACCCTGAGGCAAAATCTGCATCCTATGCTATCTCCAGTCGTCTCGATGAATGTCTTGCCACTGGCAAAAGGTAGCTTAGGCTATGTGAGTGAGGTTGACAAAAGGCGCAGTTTCTTCCTCACTTTAATCCAAATCACCGCGCAAGTCACCCATTTTAGCGGACACAGCAAGTGATACGACTGTCCACACGGCTGAACAAAGAGAGTGGTCTTCATCACTTGTGATGGACAACTATTTTGTTAAAAATTTGTGTGTGTAACTATTCAACATTTGGTGCAGATCGACAACTATGCAATATTTGGTTCAGATATGTAACTATTCAACATTTGGTGCAGATCGACAACTATGCAATATTTAGTTCAGATATGTAACTATTCAATATTTGGTGCAGATCGACACTTATGCAATATTTGGTTCAGATCGGTGGAACGGTTTAAGATTGTATAAGAATGACCAACATATCAAACAACGATATACAGGCTTTAGACTTTCAGCTACATTTACGAAATTTAGCAGCTAGGAAAGGCAGACGACACCGTGATACTATCAAACAGTGCAAAAAGGTTAGAGCAGCTACTTACAGCTGTTAGCAGATGCTGCAAAGATCAAAACCTCATTATAAACACAAACAAAACAAAGATAATGACCACCGATAAGACAGGAAGTCAACATAAAGTCAAATTCGGGAGTGTGGAAATTGAACAAGTCATGGACTTCAAGTATCTTTGCTCTCAATTAGCAACAATGGTGACTGCTCAAAAGAAATCAGAAGGACAATGACAATGCAGAGACTACATAACCTGTGGAAAATATGACTGAATACCAGCGAAGAGCAAAAGTGAAAATTTAGCGAACCTGTGTTTTTCATGTTGCAGCAAACGGCTGCAATTAATAGATTCTTTACCCAAACCTCAAGGAAGAAAATCGAGTCTTTTGAATCGAAATGTTATAGAAGAGTCTTCAGAATACATGACCGAAAAAAAGAACAATGCAGACATTCAACAAGTGTTAGACATAGAAGAAAACTGGTCCATATATTCCATAATGAACTGAACAATGAAAAACTTTGGTCACTTCAAAAGACAGAACGGTCTTGAAAGAACAGTAATGGAAGGTATGGTGCCGGGTATGATGGGCAGATGCAGACCAAGAAGACGATGGCACCAAGATGTCAAGGAATGCTTGGGCATGACTTTGGAGCTGACTGGAGATTTGGCAAGAGATCGGGTTTCATTCCGAGAGGCTGTCATAGGAGCGACGTTCTGCAAGGGGCATGCTACATGATGATGAAATTATAATCGTGATTGTATATATATATATATATGTGAAAATATGTGAAAATATGTGAATATATATGCAACTGTTTTTGTATGTTCGTATTTATGTATGTTTGTATGTATGCACACAGACACACACGAGCACACACACACATACAAACACACATACATGCATATACACACACACACAACAACAATTCTTCTATTTGGGGTCGAATGTTATAGCCAGCCTCTCACCAGTCGAAGAAATCAATACACGTTTAGGAAACGAAGCAACTACATTTAGCAGATTATCCAAACGAGTATGGGAAAATAATAATGATGCAAACGAAAGCTCAGATATATCTGGCCTGCGTGCTAAGAACCAAACTGTATAGATCCGAAGCTTGGACCACTTACTCGAGACACAAGACGTGGTTCAACATCTTTCATCCTCGTTGTCTAGACAAGATCATGGAAGTCAAATAGCAGGACACAACTACCAACACGAGGCTCTATCATAGGGACACTCGGTAATAGAAGACTGAGGGGGCTGGTGTAGCAGATCCCACTGTTTGCCCTAGGGTTATTCTAACTTAGAACATGACCACACTCATCCACATCAATCATGACCACACACTGCAAATAATATAGCATACAGCAGATGGCATATTTATTATATAATACTCATACCAGAAAAATGAGTAGTGAAATTACAAACACAATACAATACATATCATCTTTACTGATTATTCCTATATTATATATATGTTAATATAAATATTAACTAAAGCGGAAATTTTAAGCACTAGCTATTGATGGAATTCCCAACTATCATTACCCAGTTCTATTTCCACACACACCTCTCAGATCTGCATCCTCAACACACCTTATCAAAAACTTCCTCACTCAAATCCCCTCAGGCGGGCGATCTGGACATACCTCGTTCACAATGTGCCCTGCTTACAACACAACATTCAGATTATCTATTAATACAAAACTCACACACCTATTTGAGCGATCCTGTTCTATCACTAACATTCGTACGACAGTCTATCAATCGCTCCTCTATCTAAGTCGGTGAGTTAAACATACTGTCTAAATTCAGTCTCTCTCTCTCTCGCTCTCATCTCCTCTCCATCCAGCCTGTTGAGTTAAACTTTGTCTCGTGTTATATACACTCAAGCAGAATCAGAGCTGACCAATGGATCTAGGGGGAGGGCTCTATTCAGTCGTTATTGGAACGAAATACTTTGCACACCTGTCACTCATCTATGGTGACACAAGTGTGGTGAACGTAAGCTCCGGCGACGGTCAACCTGAATTTCTGCATCAATTTTGAAGATGGCATCTTCTGACACAACAATATGCGCCTGACCTGTTCTCGGAAGATCTTTTGTTAACTCACGTCCTTCTTTAAAAATCGTTGTATAGTTCTTCAGTGTTATCTTCGACGCACATTTGTCACCATACACTACCTGCATTCTGCGATGAATGTCAACTGGTCGACATCTGTCAGCTGTTAGAAACCGAATCACTGCTCGCTGATCAACACTGGACGGATTCCGTATCACACCCGCCATGTTTTCAACGGTCTGCTGAGGAAACTATGAGTCGGAGAATCATGAAATTTTGCAAACTTGATGGATGATATATGTTTTGTCCACAAAAGTTACGTCATCATGCACATCATACGTATGTTCACTTGGTGCAGTTAGGTCCGGTTTCATTTGAACACGCCTCGTGTGTATATATATATATATATATATATATATATATATATATATATATATATATATATATAAATATATATATATTTATATGTTAACGCTGAGCTTTATAGTATCAGCTATAAAGAGAGAATAATAGAGAGACTAACAGGAAATTGGCTATAACTAAACGTATAAAGGATGAAGAATGTGCACGGCTGCGCCATTGTTTATTCCCTCGCCCATCATTCCTATATTTGCCTGTGTTCATTGCATTTCAGGCCTGTCTGAATTCATCATCTGCTTTGTGCGTCACGCCGTTTCATCTTACTATCAAATGAAATGTCATTTTTGCAGCTAATAGTTAGAGGTGTTTTCTTCTTTGTTTTTATTTGAAATGACGTCGTACCAAATCGAAGGTCTGAGAGTTATCTTACGCTGAAACTATTTACGCGGATCTGATATTTTGCATGTGTTTGTCTAGGAACTTGTCTGGTGGAAGGATACATGATGGACAAGAGGACAACTGATCGTGGAAGGGAAGTTAGCCATTCAGATCACCGGAAAGTGAACAGTATCTCCCATGAATAAGGTAGACCCAAAGCTCTTATGAGAGGGAAAGAGGGTTGAACTCACCTGGCCTATACACATCTACATGCAACGACTAGAAACTCAACGATCAACATGATTAACGAGATATCATTGAATGAGACATACCTTTCAACATGGTTTATGAGGTTGACCAGTTAAAGCCGCCGTAAGACAACTGGTCATCATTGAATGAGACATACCTTTCAACATGGTTTATGAGGTTGACCAGTTAAAGCCGCCGTGAGACAACTGGTCATCATTGAATGAGACATACCTTTCAACATGGTTTATGAGGTTGACCAGTTAAAGCCGCCGTAAGACAACTGGTCATCATTGAATGAGACATATCTTTCAACATGGTCCACTACGCGGACCAGTTAAAGCCGCCGTAAGACAACTGGTCATCATTGAATGAGACATATCTTTCAACATGGTTTATGAGGTTGACCAGTTAAAGCCGCCGTAAGACAACTGGTCATCATTGAATGAGACATATCTTTCAACATGGTCCACTACGCGGACCAGTTAAAGCCGCCGTAAGACAACTGGTCATCATTGAATGAGACATATCTTTCAACATGGTCCACTACGCGGACCAGTTAAAGCCGCCGTAAGACAACTGGTCATCATTGAATGAGACATACCTTTCAACATGGTTTATGAGGTTGACCAGTTAAAGCCGCCGTAAGACAACTGGTCATCATTGAATGAGACATATCTTTCAACATGGTCCACTACGCGGACCAGTTAAAGCCGCCGTAAGACAACTGGTCATCATTGAATGAAACATACCTTTCAATATGGTCCACGACGCGGACCAGTTAAAACCACCGTAAGACAACTGATCATCATTGAATGAGACGTACTTTTCAACATGGTCCATGAGGTGGACCAGTTAAATCCGCCGAAAGACAACTGGTCATCATTGAATGAGACACACCTTTCAACATGGTTTATGAGGTAGACTTCTTTTCTATCAAAAAGGAAGGCTTCCCGACTAGGTCTCTGAAATGTGAGAACCACGTGACAGGTGAGGTAAACAACAACATTGCATACGATAGCGGCAAATACCAAATCAGAACCCAGCAAAAACAATACGAAGACAAGCAGGTAAAGTACAGTTTACATCAGGAAAATCAAATCTCCATTGAGGTCAGGAAGATAAGAGCGCACCACGCAATGCGAAGAAGCACCTATCCTAGTACTAGAATCCTATACTGCCTTTATTGAAATGTATGCAACAGATTGAAGACTGATGTTGTTTTTTGTTTTGTTTTTGCATTCGCCTTATTTATCTATTCCCCAAGGCGGTATGCGCTGCACTGTGGTTTTCATGTTGCGCGTGTCGGCCCAGTGCATCCGACTTGTGCAAGCATTTTATTTAAGTGTCTGCTTCCTCCTGCATTTTCTAAGGGTTTGCTTCCCCGGGGTAGCGGCAGGTGCTGGGATGGGGATCGAACCCAGCACCTTTGGTTGTGAGCCGTGTCATTTAGCTACTAGCTCTTGCCGTCCCCTCAGTTGAAAACTCATCATAACGTCCTTCAGAGCCATAAATAACAAGAACAATACTAAACATCATTTACGGTTACATTCTAACAATCAGAAAATAAGAGTTAATTAGTGAGCGGTTATACACCAAACTTCAACATCTATTGGATGGGACAAAAACAAGATATGTACAATAGATATGGGGACTTGAATGTCAAAAATGTCAGAGGATAAAGAAAGCGATGAAGAGATTATGGGCAGGAATAGTTTTTGAGTAGTGAATGAAAATGCAGAGACGTTGGCAGATTAATGTGAAGAAAACGAACTGGTCATTGGAAAACACAATGTAATTTATGAGGTGATCTTGACATCTGCAGATTATGAAACGCAAAACCAGAATGATTGCATTTGCATAAATGGGAATTATAGATGATCTTTCTCGAATGTCAGGGTCATCACTACTGTACGAAAACCTACCTGGAGGCAGGATATATTTCCAGAGGTGGTAGAAAACATACCAGGTATTGGAAACAAAAACTGCCAGACTGAAAAAGAAAGGAGAGATACTACCCTAAGCTTTATATCGAAAAACTACCCAAGCATGGACTGGACCCATGCATACACCGACGGTTCTGTAACAGACACTACACAGAACGGAGGGGCAGGAGCATTCCTGAACCTACCAAATGGCAGAAAAATAACACTGTCATTCGCTACTGGTAAGTACACAAGCAATTTCAGAGCGGAGGCAGAAGCACTGAGGTCGGCAGTGGAAGAAATGGTGACACATAAAGAAAATGAAAGCCATATAGTAATGCTGACAGATGCTCTGGCCGTAGTCACAGCACTAAAAAGCCAGAAAAACACTGAGCTTAATGACTTAAGAGCAGCACTCTGTCAACTATGCCAGCAGACCGAACCAAAAAGGGTAGTGGTACAGTGGGTCCCATCACACTGCAACATCCAAGGCAACGAGGAGGCAGACAGACTGACAAAAGAAGGTACAAGACTACCACAAACAGATACTAATATGACGTACGAAGAGTCAAAACGGCTTATTAAAGCCAGATACATGACCAAATGGGAAACTGAACATACCGGCTACGCCAAAAACGATGCCTATTACCAGTTGAACAGAAGAGAGCAGGTCGTGGTCTTCAGACTTCGCACTGGCCACAATAGACTGAGGTACCACCTATTCAACAAACTGAAGATAGGTGGTACCGACGAATGCCCGTGTGGCACCTAGAAAATGACCGCTGAGCATCTGCTGCAGAACTGCCCGACATACGAGGATCAGAGAGAGCAGATGTGGCCATCACCAGTGGAACCACAAGAGAAGCTCTATGGCAGTGTCGACAGCCTCAGGATGACCGCCGCTTTTTTCGAAAAAATAATGGTTACTGTCTGACTGCGTACGAAGAAGAAGAAGAAGAAGAAGAAGAAGAAGAAGAATGTCAGGGTCTACAGAGGAGCAGGCGGGGTCTCAGACTATAATCTGATGATGGCCAAAGTTTAGCTTCATCTATGAAAGAACAGAAGAAATCAAGTGGACGGGTCTCGCTATAAATTATGAGATATCTCACAAGAAATGTGTAGAAAGATGAGGTTTGGCATCACATCCATCAATACTATTCTTCTTCTTCCCAAGTTCTCAGACGTCGACTTGAATTTGTTTAAAGAAAGCAGATGTCATCCTGAGGCTGTCGACACTGTCAAAGAGCTTGTTCGGTGTTGGAACTAGTGATCACCACAAATGATTTCTCTGGTTCTCTGGTTCTCCTATGGTTCTCTGGTTCTCCTTTGGTTCTCTGGTTCAAGCAATTTTCACAGCATATGTCTGTTTTCCGGTATCACAGATGCATTCGTCAGTAGCACCTATCTTCAGTTTATTAAATAGATGGTACCTTAGTCTGTTGTGGCCTGTCGGAGTCTGAAGATCACCACCTGTTCTATTCTGTTCAACTGGTAAGAAGCACCATTATTGTGTGTATCCAGTAGGCTCTGTTCGCATTTCTCCACGTATCTGGTCCTAATACACCTTTTGAATTCTTTGTAGGTTACACTTGAATCTGGTTGTGGTAACCTTTCACTTTCTTTCGCCAGTATGTGTGCCTCCTAGTTACTTAGATAACTAGACGCAGAAGCTGGTATTGATCAAAAATGGGGACAGGTACAAAAAGTATGAATAACAACGTAAGAAAATGTTGTAGGTAAGAAGGAAAGTCAGCACAGCGAATGGGTGACGACAGCGTTCACGAAGTTTGAACAAAAACGAGCCAGAAAAGTTACTTTACTGAACAGCAAATCTAGAACATCCAAAGATAACTTACAAAAAAGACTACTCTAGGTAAACAAAGACGTCTTTAAAGAGAACATTAACGTAGACAAGAGAAACTACATTGATTAAAGGCCACAGACGCCGGACGAAATAGCTGCAACAGAAGGTCACCCTGAAAGGTCTGTATGACGCTACAAGAAATCTTTTACCAAAGTACCTACAACAAGACAGACTCATGAAAGAAACATTTAAGAGAAGGATAACAAACCTTGAAAGACAGAAGAACAGATGGGCGGAATAATTTGACGAGTTTTAAATAGAAAACCCCCAGCAAGCCCACCTGACATTTTACCTGTTGAAAAAGATCTCGAAATTAACCGCGAAAATCCAGGTAAAGAAGAGATGAAGGAAGCAACTAGCCTTCTAACGGATGTAAATGCGACAGGGTCTCCTGGGATTCCATCTGAAACTATTAAAGCGGACAGAACAATCCACTAATATGTTTTTCAGCTTTATTGGAAATATATGGAGTAAAAAAATTATTCCAAAAGAGTGTAAAGAAGGCAATCTAGTTCGTACCATAGAATCAACCATAGAACAGCTATGTACAATAATGTAAATATTACAGAAGAAATTATGCTATTGTCCAGGGGGACACATATTCACACCACCACGAGGGCCGCATGAAGTTCACTTGATTGACCGCACGGCAACAAAAAACTAATCTCGTCATTACCTAGAATGAATCATTCTGTAAAATGTAAAACCGTTAAACTTTGCTAACTACTGTCAAACTTAGAAACTTAGTTTGTGTAAATTGTTGGCCTAAGTGGCAAGGGTTTGCCTCAACCAGCACATTAAAAGAGTTCAATATCCAAAGACGATCATAGACTAAGTGTATCAGTCAAATAATTCTAGGCTAATTGTTTCTGTTAATAATCATAGGTTAAGTATTTCTGTCAAATGATTCTAGGCTAAGTGTTTTTTTTTAATAATCATAGGTTAAGTATTTCTGTCAAATGTTTCTAGGCTAAATATTTATGTCAAATGTTTCTAGGCTAAGTATTTCTGTCAAATGTTTCTAGGCTAAGTATTTCTGTCAAATGTTTCTAGGCTAAGTATTTCTGTCAAATGGTCATAGGCTAAGTATTTCTCTCAAATGGTCCCAGGCTAAGTATTTCTGTCAAATGGTCCTAGGCTAAGTATTTCTGTCAAATGGTCCTAAACTAAGAGTTTTTCTCAAATGATCTTAGCTTAAGTGTTTCTGTTGAAAGTTACTTGGCTAAGTGTTTCTATCAAATGAACCTAGGCTAAGTGTTTCTATCAAATGATCCTAGGCTAAGTGTTTTTATCAAATGATCCTAGGCTGTGTTTGTTTCTATCTAATGATCCTAGGCTGTGTTTGTTTCTATCTAATCATCCTAGGCTAAGTGTTTCTATCAAATGATCCTAGGTTAAGTGTTTCTATCAAATGGTCCTAGGCTAAGTGTTTCTTTCAAATGATCCTAGGCTAAGTGTTTCTATAAAATGATCCTAGGCTGTGTTTGTTTCTATCTAATGATCCTAGGCTGTGTTTGTTTCTATCTAATCATCCTAGGCTAAGTGTTTCTATCAAATGATCCTAGGTTAAGTGTTTCTATCAAATGGTCCTAGGCTAAGTGTTTCTTTCAAATGATCCTAGGCTAAGTGTTTCTATCAAATGATCCTAGGCTGTGTTTGTTTCTATCTAATCATCCTAGGCTAAGTGTTTTTATCTGATGATCCTAGGCTAAGTGTTTCTATCAAATGATTCTAGGCTGTGTTTGTTTCTATCTAATCATCCTAGGCTAAGTGTTTCTATCACGTGATCCTAGGCTGTGTTTGTTTCTATCTAATGATCCTAGGCTAAGTGTTTTTATCTAATGATCCTAGGCTAAGTGTTTATTTTTATCAAATGATCCTAGGCTAAGTTTGTTTCTATCTAATGATCGTAGGCTAAGTGTTTATTTCTATCTAATGATCCTAGGCTAAGTGTTTGTGTTTATCAAATGATCCAAGACTAAGTGTTTGTTTCTATCTAATGATCTTAGGCTAAGTGTTTTTATCTAATAATCCTAGGCTAAGTGTCTGTTTTTATCTAATAGTCCTAGGCTAATTGTTTGTTTTAATCTAATGGTCTTAGGCTAAGTAGTTGTTTCTATATAATGATCCTAGGCTAAATGTGTGTTTTTATCAAATGATCTTAGGCTAAGAGTTTATATCTAATGGTCCTAGGCTGTGTTTGTTTCTATATAATGATCCTAGGCTAAGTGTTTGTTTCTATGAAATGATCCTAGGCTAAGTGTTTGTATTTATCAAATGATCCAAAGCTAAGTGTTTGTTTCTATCTAATGATCCTAGGCTAAGTGTTCATTTCTTTATAATGATCCTAGGCTAAGTGTTAGTTTCTATCTAATGATATTAGGCTAAGTGTTTCTATCTAATGGTCATAGGCTAAGCGTTTGTTTCTATTTAATGATCATAGGCTAAGTGTTTGTTTCTATCTAATGATACTAGGCTAAGTGTTTTTATCTAATGGTTCTAGGCTAAGTGCAATAGATACATCTATTGACTGCTTCATGTTCGATCAATTGATACATCTATTGACTGGTTCATATTCGATCAATTGATACATGTATATACTGGTTCATGTTGATTGTGTGATTGCTCAGTGCCCAGTATTCATACCAACGATACCTTATTATTTCCGTAGTTGCACAGTTCCCAGTATTCATACCAACGATACCTTATTATTTCCGTAGTTGCACAGTTCCCAATATTCATACCAACGATACCTTATTATTTCCGTAGTTGCACAGTTCCCAGTATTCATACCAACGATACCTTATTATTTCGGTAGTTGCACAGTTCCCAGTATTCATACCAACGATACCTTATTATTTCCGTAGTTGCACAGTTCCCAATATTCATACCAACGATACCTTATTATTTCCGTAGTTGCACAGTTCCCAGTATTCATACCAACGATACCTTATTATTTCCGTAGTTGCACAGTTCCCAGTATTCATACCAACGATACCTTATTATTTCCGTAGTTGCACAGTTCCCAGTCTTCATACCAACGATACCTTATTATTTCCGTAGTTGCACAGTTCCCAGTATTCATACCAAACGATACATTATTATTTCGGTAGTTGCTCAGTGCTCAGGATTCACACCGGCGATACCGTATTGTTTCTCCATTTCTGGGTCTCTTCTGTAGAAGATTACTTCGGCTTAAGTAGTCCTGTTTATTTATTTCTTCGTTACAACTCACATCTTCTGTTAACAGTGTTTTTCACTTGTAATATCTTTGTCAACTCGGGCTTAATCAACCAGTTCTTTTTTGGAAAAATGTAAATTACTTATCTTATATTCTTATTAACCTTATATTCTTATTAACCTCATATTCTTATTAACCTAATATTCTTATTAACCTTATATTCTTATTAACCTTATATTCTTATTTACCTTATATTCTTATTTACCTTATATTCTTATTAACCTAATATTCTTATTAACCTTATATTCTTATTAACCTTATATTCTTATTAACCTTATATTCTTATTAACCTAATATTCGTATTAACCTTATATTCTTATTAACCTTATATTCTTATTAACCTTATATTCTTATTAACCTTATATTCTTATTAACCTAATATTCTTATTAACCTTATATTCTTATTAACCTTATATTCTTATTAACCTTATATTCTTATTAACCTTATATTCTTATTAACCTTATATTCTTATTAACCTAATATTCTTATTAACCTTATATTCTTATTAACCTTATATTCTTATTAACCTTATATTCTTATTAACCTAATATTCTTATTAACCTTATATTCTTATTAACCTTATATTCTTATTAACCTTATATTCTTATTAACCTTATATTCTTATTAACCTTATATTCTTATTAAGCTTATATTCTTATTAACCTTATATTCTTATTAACCTTATATTCTTTATTAACTTCAATTATCCCTATCTTGTACTGGAACATCAACCGGTTGCGGGCCGCATAAACATTATAACAGAACACTTGCGGGCCACGGGCTGCGAGTTTGAGACCCCTAACCTAGCTCACCACTCTCCTTACAAGCACTGGTGTATGCGTCTTAATATCGCCCAATTGACTACGGTCTGTGGTGGAATAGGCTCGCCTTCGCCAATAGAAACCAGTGAGACAATCACGTAAAATAAAACAAAAATTAAAAAAGTATCTTTCACCTGAAGGATCCGGGTTCAAATCTAAATTGATGAAACTTTATTTTCCATTGTCTGGTGAATATGTTTACCGAGTGTTTGTTGGGGAAGCGTGTGACCTTAGGGATGCGACCTTGGAGATGTGAAATCACGACGCACCAATTTGACAGCTCAGGAACATAATGGGTTTTTAAATGGTATGAACGCTCCTTCCAGTTCATCTAGCTGTAAATGGTAACTTTTCGGAGTCACTGCGAGTGCTACGGATTCACGCAACGCCGTTAAAACTTTTAGTAATGAAAGGAATTGAGCACATACATAACCAAAAAAAAAGTGAAAACAAATTATAAATGGGTATGGTCAGATAGCGCACCGAGACGAAAACATGAACTAAACCTACGTTACGACCAAAATACCTTCATCATGGACAACAAATAACAACAATAATTAACTAACGAATCAAAGAAGAAGGTATTAATACATAAATTTGGTGATGTCAATACATAGGGATGAAAAAAGGGTTCGCTTAACTGAGACAAATATCATTCCTTTCGAGACGGAGGCAGGAACCCAAATGACGGACAAAAGCGAGAAGAAATGGCCAGGATGGCATAAGAAGTGGAAAAAAAAGTCGGGTAAGCCAGTGACAGCCAGATACTGGAAGACCAACAAGTGATTTAAGTAGAGAGAAAGAAGAGAAAAGGGGTTAAAAAATAGATGGAGACCTATATAAGATGAGGATTCCCCCCAAAAAGTGTGGAATATATTAATGCCATGTTGCTGAAAGCAGCCCATGCGGGAGAAGAGTTTGTTCTCAAGGGTGACTCGATGACAGAAGCAAGAAACTAAACCTGTGACCACATATGCGAGCGCAATGATGCAATGATGTCGATTCTATAAACAAATTGTCATTACCATAACGCTTATAATATACTTCTGTTTGCTATTGCTTCTAGCGCTAAAATACATTTGTAAAGATATCACCGATTATGAAAGCGAATTTTCCGTTTGTAATTTAGCGCTGTAGAAAAAATACACGCCTGAATGCTGACTACCTTAAGATAGCTCTTGCTTTCTGATGTAACTAAAAATACTGGCTAGGGTTGAAATTAAAAGTCTATATTCGTTAAAAGCAGGTTAACGCCTTAACAAACGACAAAAAACGGATCTCTCCAGTACGTTGGAGCTCCACGTTCAAGAAATCAGAATTAGGTCATTATATTTGTGTGCACTCTCGTGCATGATAAACGATAAACACGCAACGCTACACACGCGCGTTCAGAGAGTAAATAACAGCAAGACGGGGGGAAAGTAAAAATCGTTATCTACACAGGATAATGGCAGTTTTGAAGTGTACATAAATACAGAGAGGGTGTACACGAAGAGAATTGCCATAAGGTGTGAGATTTGAGTGGCGGTAAGGAGGAAGGGCATTTCGTGTAGTGTGCGATTAACAGCCGTGAGTGCGGGCACAGGGCTTCGAGGACGATGATTTCTCTTCTTTCGTGGAGAAGGGGAAACACTTATAAACAAAGATGAGAGGATTACTAAGCCAGCACGAATATGTACGCATCTTTCAATCAAGGAAACAATTCATTAGTAGGACGTACTCATCTGTCAATAATAGAATCATCCATTATTATTCATCTGTGCCCGTTTATCTAACCTACTTACTTGTTATAATGTATCGAATATAAGGGATTTATATAAGATGTCTGATTGCATGTCTATCAGTCTGTTAGTCAGTCTGTCCGTCTGTCTATTTATATATCGATCTATTCTATTCTATTAAATTCTATTCTATGCTGTTTTATTCTATGCTGTTCTATTCTTTCCTAGTCTGTCCGTCCATCAATCCATCCGATCTTGCATCAGTCCATCCATCCATCCGTACATCCATCTGCCCAATCCATCCGTTATTTCATTAGTTTATCTATCTATATATTCATCCACCCATCCATCCATTCATCAATCCATCCATGCGTTCATCGATGCATCCATTCATAAAACAAAGGACCTAGCCATCCAACCACCCGTCCATTAATCCATCCATCCTCTCATTCATTCATCCATCCACAAATCCATCCATTCATCCTTCTATCCACCGATTTATCCAACCATCCTTCCATTCATCCATCCAACATCCGTACATTCATCCATCCACCAATCCGCTCATTCATCCATCCATCAACCCATTCATCTAACCATCCATCCATCCATCAATTCACCCATCCGATTGTAGCAGATCCCACTGTTTGCCCTGGGGTTATTCTAACTTAGAACATTATCACACTCATCCACATCATCATGACCACACACTGCAAATAATATAGTACACAGCAGATGGCATATTTATTATATAATACTCATACCAGAAAAATGAGTAGTGAAATTACAAACACAATACAATACATATAATTTTAACTAAATATTCCTATATTATATATATGCTAATATAAATATTAACTAAAGCGGACATTTTAAGCATTAGCTCTTGATGGAATTCCCAAACTATCTAAAACCCAGTTCTATTGCCCTACTCCCATCACACACACATCTATTTAACTGCTCCCTCAACACACCTTATCAAAACTTTTTCTCACTCAAATCCCCTCAGGCGGGAGATCTGGACATATTTCGTTCACAATGTGTCCTGTTTACAACACACATTCAGATTATCTATTAATACAAATCTCACACACCTATTTGAGCGATCCTGTTCTATCACTAACATTCGTACACCAGTCTATCAATCGCTCCTCTATCAAATCGGTGAGCTAAACGGACTCCTATCTACAGTCTCTCTCTCGCTCTCCTCCCCTCTCCATCCAGCCTGTTGAGCTAAACTTTGTCTCGTGTTATATATACTCAAGCAGTATCAGAGCTGACCAATGGATCTCAGGGGGGGGGGGGTGGGGGTGGCTCTATTCAGTCGTTATTGGAACGAATTCCTCTGAACCCCTGTCACTCATCTATCACAGCAAGCTCCGCTGCCGTCCCGTCAGTCACTCACCGCCACTCCCCAAATCGGAACGCCAGTAGTCAGTTTCTACCTGTACATTCTTTCCCCAACTCCGATTCCCTTTGTTGAGACGGCAAGTGACCTTGGCATAGGGACCAGACAGAGAGTGACCTAGGCACGCATTCAGGGACCTATGTTTTGAGTCGTCAACCACATCACCCCTGCCCTAAACTCTCTTGCTCCGGCTGGAACTGTTACACGATCATTCATCCACCCATCCATCCATTGATCCATTCATCCACCCATTCATCGATCCATCACCGATCCGTCCTTTCATTCATCGATCCATCCATTCATCCGTCCATTCATTTATCCATTCATTCATCCATCCATGCATCCGTTCATTCATCCATCCATCCATGCATCCGTTCATATCCTCCATCTATGCATCCGTCCATTCATCTATCTATCCATGCATCCGTTCATCCATCAATCCCTTCATACGTCCCCGTGACCTTGACTGAGGAAATGCAATTATTTAATAAACTCAATACGATTACCAGTATCGACTACCGACGATGATCGCGTGCAGGGCTCAAGGTCACTGTTGTAATAATCGGAACAAGCTGATTCAAATCCTGTGTGGCCCGTAACAGCGGACGCGACCTCTTATATCGATGTTTGTGAGTATTTCACAATGTCTTCCTGACCTATATTATTGTATTGTTGCTCTTTGTGTATATGTGGGTACAATTAAAGGTGGACAGGGGTACAACTACAGGTGGACAGGGGTACAGCTAAAGGTGGACAAGGGTACAAATACAGGTGGACAGGGACACAACTACAGGTGGACAGGGACACAGCTACAGGTGGACAGGGACACAACTACAGGTGGGCAGGGGTACAGCTACAGGTGGGCAGGGGTACAGCTACAGGTGGACAGGGACACACCTACAGGTGAACAGGGGCACAGCTACAGGTGGACAGGGACACAGCTACAGGTGGACAGGGACACAACTACAGGTGGGCAGGGGTACAGCTACAGGTGGACAGGGACACACCTACAGGTGAACAGGGGCACAGCTACAGGTGGGCAGGGGTACAGCTACAGGTGGACAGGGGTACAGCTACAGGTGGACAGGGGTACAACTACAGGTGGACAGGGACACACCTACAGGTGGACAGGGACACACCTACAGGTGAACAGGGGCACAGCTACAGGTGGGCAGGGGTACAGCTACAGGTGGGCAGGGGTACAGCTACAGGTGGACAGGGGTACAGCTACAGGTGGACAGGGGTACAACTACAGGTGGACAGGGACACACCTACAGGTGGACAGGGACACACCTACAGGTGAACAGGGGCACAGCTACAGGTGGGCAGGGGTACAGCTACAGGTGGACAGGGGTACAGCTACAGGTGGACAGGGCTACAACTACAGGGGGACAGGGACACACCTACAGGTGGATAGGGACACACCTACAGGTGGACAGGGACACATCTACAGGGGGACAGGGGTACAGCTACAGGTGGACAGGGGTACAGCTACAGATGGACAGGGACACAACTACAGGTGGACAGGGACAGAGCTACAGGTGGACAGGAGTGCAGCTACAGGTGGACAGGGGTACAGCTACAGGTGGACAGGGGTATAGCTACAGGTGGACAGGGGTACAGCTACAGGTGGACAAGGACAGAACTACAGGTGGACAGGGACACAACTACAGGTGGACAAGGACACAACTACAGGTGAACAGGGACACAACTACAGGTGGACAGGGACACAGCTACAGGTGGACAGGGACACAACTACAGGTGGACAGGGACACACCTACAGGTGGATAGGGACACAAATACAGGTGGACAGGGACACACCTATAGGTGGATAGGGACACAACTACAGGTGGACAGGGACACAGCTACAGGTGGACAGGGACACAGCTACAGGTGGACAGGGACACAGCTACAGGTGGACAATGCTACAACTACAGGTAGACAGGTGGACACTATGAGGAAACTATGAGTCGGATGAAAATGAAATTTTACAAACTTGATGGTTGGTATGTGCTGTTTACACCAGAAATAACGTCATCAGGCGCATCGGACGTATGTTTACTTGGTTCAGTTAGGTCCGTTTTCATTTGAACACGCCTCGTATATGCAGGACAGAGTGTGTAACGTCATTACTTGTAGAGTTGACAGAGAGCTGTCTTACTTTCATCGTTTCGGTTTTTGTGCACTACCGTAACAAAGTATTTGCGCTGCACCGATATGCTGAGTTTCAGTGATGGTATTATTATTGTTGTTGTTGTGTGTTTACATTATAAGGTTGTTAAACCCAATTATGGGCATCGTCCTATATTTGCATTTGATGCTATGCCAGTTTGGACACAGTGGGACTATTATTAAACGTCGAGTAGTGAGGAAACAGTCATTTTGGCTCTTTATTAAATAACCTAGAGCAGATGGCATAGTACTCAAAATACATCCCCTAAGATAGAATATAGGTTTGAATCCCGGTAAGGAATTTTGTATATTTTTTAATAATGGAATAAAATAAATCTGAAGTCTTTGTTTGAGAATGCATCAATGATTCATAATCGTGTACCCAATGATAGCTCCAGTAATAACACACGCACGTTATTGATAGCCTGTTTAATTTCCGTAGATTTAATAAACTATTGGAGGTGAGGTGTAACGTTAAAGTAATGAATATTTATCAAAGTCGGAGCAAAGTGGCACATCAAAGTCAAGCAAGCTGATCAAAGAGAGAGCGAAGTGTTAAATCAAAGTTAAGTGAGCTGATAAAAGAGTGAGCGAAAGGTTAGATAAAAGTCAAGCACGCTGATCAAAGAGAGAGCAAAGTGTTACATCAAAGTCAAGCAAGCTGATCAATGAGAGAGCGAAGTGTTAAATCAAAGTCAAGTGAGCTGATACAAGAGTGAGCGAAAGGTTAGATAAAAGTCAAGCACGCTGATCAAAGAGAGAGCAAAGTGTTACATCAAAGTCAAGCAAGCTGATCAAAGAGAGAGAGAGAGAGAGAGAGAGAGAGAGAGAGAGAGAGAGAGAGAGAGAAGTGTTAGATCAAAGTCAAGCCTGAACACGCCAATACTGTAGAACGACTGGCAAATCGAGAGCACTACCGTTGGGTCTAATAATGAACGCACGCTGGTATTAGACTCACGGAAGACAAGTCAGCTCTCTAACACTCTAATGAAAGAACGCTACGGAAATCGTGTTTAACCCCGCAGAAACCGCAGATTTCAAATACCTGGCCACTGACAAACAAAAGCCCTCAATAAATTCGTCTGGCAAAATAGTAAACGGGTGCTGGAAATAGACCATCTGAAGACAGGTCAGTTTTACCCTACTAATGACAGGGCGTTGCTACGGAAAACCAGCTCATATCGAGAGGAGCCGCAGACACTTTGGTACACGTACCAGGCTGATAGGCCAATGGCGCGAGGCTACCATGTGGGGGATTACGGCCGAACCCTTGTAGGCCGCAATCCCGCCCAAAATCTCAGCACCACTGCAATGGGAGGCTCCTACATGTTCGGGACCTGGGGCTCGCGCCCCAGCCCTATCCGGTAGAGCCGCAGAAAGAGGTCTCTGCCGTCCGCCGATCAAAGCGGGCGGACAGCTGCATGATACTCACCTTATACGGCGATGGGGTGCGAAACCACCAACATAAGACTTAGTTCCTGGTCGGGGTGTCGAAAACAGTAGAGCAGCCACCACACTGTGAACTGTCGAGACTCAACCAATGACCATGAGATCTGTCCGCACACTAGGCGAACAACATCTCTGTGACATTACCAGGCTTGTCCTCTGGCTAAATGCACTTCTGCTCCGATATCTACCTCTGTACGTTATCAGCCATATAGCTATCATGCTGGACGCAGAAGAGATGCAGACCAGCGGACATTGCACACCTGCCCCACTGTGCCAACATCCCAGGTGGCGGGGAATGCTAGGCGTACCATCTCTGCATAGAAGCCAAGAAAATAAAAGGAGAAAGAGATACCCCACTCACATGCAAATGCTACGTTTCTGGCAGGACGTGACGATCCTGGGGTACAGACACACTGGACTGCCTCTCTTCCGGGTAAACCAGTCCATATCATATATCATCATCTCACATATCATCATCTCACCCTATAGACACGAGTAGTGAAGACTCGATAGTCTGGTAAGACAACTTCCATAAGAGAGACAACTCTGATCATAAACAACTGCTGCCTTGCAGATAGGCTGGGGACAGCAGAAGGCTAAGGAGGGCATCCCTACAGAAACGCCTGTTGAAATCGGATGCACGGGGCCGCAAGCCTAACAAAACAGTGCAACGTAAATCGCAGCAGGATGACAGTACAACCGATTAGAAAAACGCATGGCGCTCATCCTGCGGAGTCCCGCCAGGTAGCGATAGTGCCGGGCCTCACGCCTCGAAGGGGCCCACCCTTGACTACTGGTGGTCACCCACCCATGTGTCGTGGAGTCAAGGCACATGGCTATGGGGCAACTTTTATTGACCAAAAACTCAAGACCCTCAAAATACTACAGTGGAATGCGGAGGGAGTCATTAACAAAAAACTTTCCCTAACACATCACCTGCATGAAGGTAAGATTGACGTGGCATGTATCCAGGAAACGCACCTCAACAATAATCACAAATTCTCAATCAGAGGATACCAGACCTTCCGTCTCGATAGAGAAGGCCACAAAGGAGGGGTCCTGATACTGACCAGAAACTGCATACCGAGTAGCGCGGTATCTGTCAATCACACCGGACAAGCAGAAATTGTAGGAGTTGACATAATGGCTCAAGAGACGAAGCTCCGCATTTTCAATCTGTACGGACCACCAAATAGAGACCTATCGCTCTCGAGTATGGAGGTCAGAGACTCCAACTGCATAGTAGTTGGAGATTTCAACAGCCACTCGGAGAGATGGGGATACTCTGACACAGACAGCAGAGGTGACGAAGTGGACGATTGGGAGATAGATGCAAATCTCTCCCTAATCAATAGGCCGGAGGATAGCCCTAGCTTCTATAAAGAACATGGCATACCACCTCGACTCCAGATTTGGCCTTCTCCACACAGGACATACACCATAAAATAGACCGCCAGGTGCTAAACCAACTGGCAGGTAGCGACCACAGGCCGATCAGGCTAACCATTGACATGGAAGCAGGCCCACAGGAAACAAAACCACTCCCACGTTGGAATTACAAACGAGCCGACTGGGACAGATTTGCAATCCTGACAGATGGGCTGTGTGAAACCATCAACACACGAAACACCAAAATGAAGCCTATGGTGGAAAGCCTAAGCAAGGCAATAATGCAAGCCGCCACTGAAACCATCCCAAGAGGAGCTAGGAAAAACTATAAGCCCTACTGGAATGATGAGTTGCAGAAAGTGGAAGATGCAGTAACAAATGTTAGGAACATGGCAGAGCGAGAAAAATCCATGGAGGCAAACATCGCCCTCAAAGCCGCCACGACGAAATACAAACACACTCTCAAGCAAACAGCAAGAGAAAGCTGGAAAAATAAAACGGAAAGCCTAAACCTGGACAAAGACGGGAACAAGCTATGGAAGCTAGTCAGGGCCATGAACGACGAAACCCCGTCAAATAACCAAATTACTATCAAGCAGGGCGAGAACTTGATCACAGGTAAGAAAGCCGCAAACGCCTTTGTCGATCACTATGCCAGAGCAAACCACATCGAGGTCCCTGCAGATACGCATACAGACATTAGCGAAGAGCTAAAGGGGCACGAAAACATGAATACGGCACCTGAAGAGCACATGATGGCCAAATTAACAATGCGCGAAATGGAAGAGGCTATGAGAACACTAAAGAAAAGGAAATCTCCCGGAAAAGACGGGATAACAAACGAATTGCTGATGGGGCTGGAAAAGGGGAATTGTACCACAGGCATGGAAAGACGCAATACTGGTACCAGTACCAAAAACAGGGAAGGACAAAACAGATCCAAATGGATACAGGCCCATAAGCCTACTGAGCTGTGTCGGCAAGCTGATGGAACGGATGATAAACACCTGACTGATGTGGCATCTGGAAGAAAAACGAATACTAATTCCACAGCAAGCCGGCTTTAGACAGCACAGATCCACTGAGGACCAGGTCATCCTCATAGCCCAGGAGATAGAATATGCCTACCAGGCACAGAAACACACAGTAGCTGTTTGGGTGGATCTGGAAAAGGCATTTGACAAAGTCTGGAAAGATGGACTTAGAGTCAAGCTAAGAAGAAGTGATGTTTGTGGGAAAATGTACAAGTGGATCAACCACTACCTCAAACAAAGAACGGCCAGAGTCCAAGTACAAGGGCAGATGAGCAAAAAGGTGACACTCGAGTAGGGAGTACCCCAAGGGGGAGTACTGTCACCCACACTCTTCCTGGTATATATAAACGATATTACAGAGAATATACCAAGAAGAGTCCAATGCTCAATGTTTGCAGACGATCTGGCTATGTGGACCTCTGAAAAGAATCTCACCATAGCAAGAAATTGGATGCAGACGGCCCTAACATCGCTGGAAGAGTGGGCGAACTCATGGCTGGTCAAAATAAACGAGGAGAAAACCACATGCACAATATTCTCGCTTTCTTTAAAACCCCAAAGTACCAAATTAAGTCTAAATGGCAAAATCCTGCAGCCAAACGACAACCCAACCTATCTGGGAGTCACATTTGATCGGCGCATGACATGGAAAAGTCAGATCGAGAGAAACCGAATGAAAGCCAGAGAAAGAGTGGCAATCATGAGGAAACTTGCTGGCACAAGCTGGGGAGCAGACGAAGGCATACTAAAGAAACTGTACACTGGAAGAGTGAGACCAGTTCTCGAGTATGGCATTGCGGCATGGACAACAGCAGCGAAGGCGAACTTCGATAAAGTTAGCAAACTTCAAAACCAAGCCATGAGAATTATAACAGGTGGCATGAAGTCAACGCCAATTGTAGAACTTGAAAAGATTACAAAACTGCAATCCATGACCGATAGAAGAGACTGCAGAGCCCAGCTGCAGTCAGAGAAACTCCGAAGACTGACCGACCATCCAATGCACCAGAGACTAAACAATTTGGGAAATGGGAAACTAAAGCGGAGAAACTTTGCAGAAATAGCCAAAGCAAAGATGCACGAAGATCCCATAAACGCACTAACAACACCAAAACCCATCACTACTGTACGAAAACCTACCTGGAGGCATGATATATTTCCAGAGGTGGTAGAAAATATACTAGGTATTGCAAACAAAAACTGCCAGACTGAAAAAGAAAGGAGAGATACTACCCTAAGCTTCATAACCAAAAGCTACCCAAGCATGGACTGGACCCATGCATACACCGACGGTTCTGTAACAAACACAACACAGAACGGAGGGGCAGGAGCATTCCTGAACCTACCAAATGGCAGAAAAATAACACTGTCATTCGCTACTGGTAAGTACACAAGCAATTTCAGAGCGGAGGCAGAGGCACTGAGGGCGGCAGTGTAAGAAATGGTGACACACAGTGAAAATGAAAGCCATATAGTCCTGCTTACAGATGCTCTCGCCGTAGTCACAGCGCTAAAAAGCCAGAAAAATACTGAGCTTAATGACTTAAGAGCAGCACTCTGCAAACTGTGCCAGCAGTCCGCACCAAAAAGGATAGTGGTACAGTGGGTCCCATCACACTGCAACATCCAAGGCAACGAGGAGGCAGACAGACTGGCAAAAGAAGGTGCAAGACTACCACAAACAGATACTAGTATGACGTACGAAGAGTCAAAACGGCTTATCAAAGCCAGATACATGACCAAATGGGAAACCGAACATACTGGTTACACCAAAAACGATGCCTATTACCAGTTGAACCGAAGAGAGCAGGTCGTTGTCTTCAGACTTCGCACTGGCCACAATAGACTGAGGTACCACCTATTCAACAAATTGAAGATAGGGTGTACCGACGAATGCCCGTGCGGTACTGGTAAAATGACCACTGAACATCTGCTGCAGAACTGCCCGACATACGAGGATCAGAGAGAGCAGATGTGGCCATCACCAATGGAACTGCAGGACAAGCTCTATGGCAGTGGCGACAGCCTCAGGATGACCGCCGCTTTTTTCGAAAAAATAATGGTTACTGTCTGACTGCGTACGAAGAAGAAGAAGAAGATCAAAGTCAAGCGAGCTGATCAAAGAGAGAGAGAGAGGAGAGAGAGAGAGAGAGAGAGAGAGAGAGAGAGAGAGAGAAGTGTAACATCAGGGTCAGGTTAAAAATATTGATAAAAGTGTGGCGAAGTGTAACATCAGGGTCAGGTTAAAAATATTGATCAAGGTGAGAGCGAAGTGTAACATCAGGGTCAAGTTAAAAATATTGATCAAGGTGAGAACGAACAGCAATCAACTGAGTACGAGTGATTTCAAACAAACAATCAACGTCAATTTCGAAGTAATACATTTTTATGATGTAGTAACTCACACAGTGGTCTAGAAAAAGAAGCGATACTGGAAAGTATGATACCTGGCAAGCGAAGCAGAGGCGGACCGAAAAGAAGATGGACACAGGTGGCTCTAAGCATGAATGGGACAGAGGCGGGAGAGCTGGTCAAAAATCGAGTCCTACAAATCAGCTGTCATGAAAGGCGATGTTCTGCAACGAAAATGCTACATGATGATGAAGAAAAACGGATATTCACGAAGCGACATTCAGCCATCGGGAGGTGTTTACAGACATTTAAGAAGACAATTGTAACTGCCTGATTGTGTTTACGGAAACTCACTTATGCATTTTCAACTATTTGGTTGTGTTTACTGACATTCCCGAAATACTTTCAGGTGTCGCGGTATGTTTGCGGACATTTGTCGATATATATTTAGATGCCATGTGTGATGACAGACATTCGTTAATAGTCGCTCCTATTTTACACCTTTTTTTATATATTGCAATCGAGTATACAGGCAAGTAGGAGATTGACCTGTTGTGTCTTTTCATTATGGAGGGGGTCTTTGAGCCATTTTTAGGCCTATCGGGTAGGAATTTCGTTGCCTCTATGATTGTACCAAATCAAGGGCTAACAGTCTGTTCTTTTTTAATAACTTAACGTAAACGTCTTTATACTGGTTTAGAAGACTGCAGTCTGCATATAACACATTTCTTGGAGGGTGGTTAACCGATGTGCGAGTCCATCTTAATAGACTCAAACACTAGAGCAACGTAGACTCGCAGTCTCTTAGGCGCCATCTATGCTGCTCTTAACAAACAAACTAATCATGGCCGGTGTTATACCATGTCACACAGTTAGTCGCCTCTTACGATATCTACGTGGGGCAGTGGTGCTATTCTTGTCTTTGTCGTTTACAAAGACCCTGGCCTGTCACCTGAAGCCAACTCCAATAGTTCATTTATGTGCACGGTAATTGTATGAAACCTCCGAGGTTATCACAAGCTTCCGATGGGACCAGAGGCCGATCCATCTCATTTTACACCAGGGGGTATTTAAACTTGTGGGATTCGAACATTCACCGTTTGGCGCTTTCGGTTGGTATTTTCTTGACATGGGAGCGATCTCCCCCCCCCCCCCGCCCCCCCCCCCCCCCGGTAACTGACATATGCTAAGACATAATGGGCGGTCAGGTTGTGATAACGGCTATTCGCTAATACATCATCAAAAGTCAAGTTAATGTTTACGGACATTTACCATCAAGTATAAAATTGTTGAGTAGCTTTACGGACATTTACCATCAAGTATAAAATTCTTGAGTAGCTTTTCGGACATTTACCGTCAAGTATAAAATTGTTTAGTAGCTTTACGGACATTTACCATCAAGTATAACATTCTTGAGTAGCTTTACGGACATTTACCGTCAAGTATAAAATTGTTGAGTAGCTTTACGGACATTTACCGTCAAGTATAAAATTGTTGAGTAGCTTTACGGACATTTACCGTCAAGTATAAAATTCTTTATATTAACCAATATTAACTTTGAAATATTAAAATGTTAACGACTATTTATTCAAATGTATCATAATGTCGTGTTGTGCTAACGAATATTCACTAAGATAAATTATTATGTCGAATTATTATGTTAGCGAATTGTCGTTAAGATATCTAAAAGGTAACAGTAGCTTCTCGAAATAGCCTACATATAACAAGAGAATGGAAGAGACACTAACCACACATGCATGCCGAGAAAAAAACCCAAAAACAAATGTCAGAAATTGGTACGGTATGTCCAAGTGGTAAGTGATGTGGCTCCAAACTCTAACTTACTGGTGTTTGTATCCATGAAACAGCGAGGGAAGCAAATACATTACAAAGGTTTGTGGTGAAGTCGGATGCACTTGATGGTTAGACGCATAACTCAGTATAACGCACTCCGAGTTATGAAATAAGTCGAACTAAAAATAAAAGCTGCCAGACATATGAAAACATCAGACAGAGTATTTCTTCAAATCGATTGAGTAAAAGTACTCGAGGATAGAGTGATGTTTGGTTCATTGTACAACATCTCAAATATTTTTGAAGGTGAAGGGGAAGAGAGGTAATCAGTACAGTTATTTGCTGCCTTGTCTCCCCTAACTGTAAGCCAGTTGTCAATTTACAAACCTGTAAACTATACCGTTTTGAGATTAGGGGACGAACTTGAATGCCTATTTAAAGTAAAGGTTAGTCCCATCTCAACAAATGCAGTCGGGGATGAAGATAACTCTTCATGTACTTAGCCACAGTCTATGTGAGGTTGGGTGGTCAGTGCTCTTCCTTTCTGTTTATACATTCCCCAACTCAAACCCCTTTTACAGCTGGGTCGACTGAAGGAGTGGTTGTACCAGACACGAACCACGGTCCAGATTTTGTTCTTTCCGTTCGTAAATTCGAACCCTGGCACGCTGTAATTCCAGTCTAGCAAGCCAGCTCCCTGTCGATTAGGCTACACGCTCAACGCTTGAGACAAGCCTTATAACTACTCAGCCACTCAAACGCTTACAGTATTGACAACTATAGTAAATTATGTGCAGTAAACATCGCAAACTGAAGCAATAACAGCAGTTAATCAAACTGAATATATATCCCGGGGTGTCGACAGATGTAGTAATGCTAAATCGATGAAACTTGGCTTACAATGCAATGTTTGTTTCTTGCAGCGGAGTTCGTTCGTTAAGTCAGAAATCTGTTAAACAGAGATTATATAAATCGAGTCTCAAATCCTTGTCAGAAGAAGGACACGGGAAAGCAAGTTCGAAGACCCGACCACAGTGAATCTGCGTTAAAGGAAAACTAAAATTTCGAGGTTTACTCCACTTGCCATTTATTGACGGGTGATTTTATTATAAAGGGAGCTTATTCATGCAGCCACAACGTTTTGTTCTGACTAGATTTTTATTTTACCAATGAAAGAAACAAACATATGCCTTACT
This sequence comes from Ariolimax columbianus, assembly GCA_036924085.1. Lineage (NCBI taxonomy): Eukaryota > Metazoa > Mollusca > Gastropoda > Stylommatophora > Arionidae > Ariolimax > Ariolimax columbianus. The sequence goes on from JAVGWX010000009.1 coordinate 5,153,691, forward strand.
AGGTTTTGAACTCATACACGCTGAGTAAGATGACCGATATCCAAACCATTTGATCACCCGCTTCAGCATCAATTCTGGTAAAGATATTTCAGTATAATATTTTTCCGATACAGACACAAGGGTTGTATGGTATTCTTAACTTTACGTACTTATACTGGTTTAGAAGACTCTGCCGAGTTTGTATACAACCAGCTTCTTTTACATTCATTTGTTCTAAAATTAGCTATGCGCCTTCAATCTGTTCTTGAATGCATTAATTGCCCCTGCCTCTACTATTTCCAGTTGCAATGCATCCCAAGCATTCACCACTCTCTGGCTAACAAAATATTTCCTGATATATAATCTGGAACTTTCTTTAATTAATTTGTGGCTGTGAGTATCTTGTTCTTGTAGTCCACTGTATTAACATTTTTTTGAAAATAGTTAAATTTTAATTTATCCGTTCCTTTCAATATCTTAAAAACCTGTATTTACTTATCTCGTATTCTTCTATTTTTTAGACACTGTAGGCCGGTTTCTCTGAGTCTTTCCTCATAACTGTAATTCTGGAATCCCACTATCAACTTTGTCGATCTTCTTTGTATCTTTTCCAGCATGTTTAGATCTCCTCTACGATAAAGATTTCACGCCTGAACACAGTACGTCAATCTATGTCTAACTAATGCTTTATACGGTTTGACAATCACTTCCTTGCTCTTACGTTAAATATTTCTTTTTATCACACCTAAATTTGCATTTGCTTTTTTCACTGCTACCTGGACTTACTTATTCACTATATCTATATTGTCTATTATAACCCCTGAACCCTTTCCTTTTGTATTATTCTAATTTTGTTCTCTCTCATTCTGTAATTATGTTCCATATTGGATCTACCAATGTGGATGACTGTACATTTATCTACATTAAACTCCATTTACCAGCTTACAGACCAGTCTCAAATTTGACCTAAATCCGACCTCAATATATCCACCTCTTAATTAGAGGCCCTTCTGCATAGTTTTATGTCAGCAGCGAATTTTGCGTATCTGCCATGATCTGGCATGACCCAGCCGTTTTGCTGTAGCATAACGATTATTAAGAAGCTCAAAAACGTAGCAATCAAAATTAATACAAATAATTGGAACACACAATGAAAGACGCTTTAACCATTTAAGGTCTTCATCAAGGACAAGTTATCGCGTAAACAGCACGCGATTGAGGTTTACATACTGCCTACCCTTAGTCACGATATACAAGATCTCTCGCAGTGACAGCTCAACGAATACCAGCATTGCAAAAGGAAGAGTGTGAGAGCTATACTGTCGAGTAGGCTAATATCATCAGGGTAAAGCCTGGAGAACAAAAGTCCGCACCTCCGTCATGTGCAGTAAGCCACGTGAAGTAAGCCACGTACAGTAAGCCACGTGAAGTAAACCACCCGCAGGCTTACTCACATGTGCAGTAAGCCACGTGAAGTAAGCCACGTACAGTAAACCACGTGAAGTAAACCACCCGCAGGCTTACTCATCTTAATCTACATTCTTTTGTGCCCTACCCGGCACATAAGGCAGAAACCAGTGCTCTCCAGTTTGATATGTCTAACATCACTCTAAAAGTGTCCTACCCGGCACATAAGGCAGGAACCAGTGCTCTCCAGGTGTATCTGTGTGACATCACTCTAAAAGTGCCCTACCCGGCACATAAGGCAGAAACCAGTGCTCTCCAGTTTGATCTGTGTGACATCACTCTAAAAGTGTCCTACCCGGCACATAAGGCAGGAACCAGTGCTCTCCAATTTGATCTGTGTGACATCACTCTAAAAGTGTCCTACCCGGCACATAAGGCAGAAACCAGTGCTCTCCAGTTTGATATGTGTGACGTCCCTTTTTTCAGTTCATGAATGTCGCTCAAGCCCACAGTAGAGCCCACTCTGACTGTTGATCAACGGAGAGTTTCTTTCGGTCTTTTTTTTCTGCTACCAGATGATGACCACACAAACTCATGCAGAGGGAGTCTGCTGGCGTCCTTGTTAAGAACAAGCGCGATGTATGTCCTCCATTTTTTCTAATAATTGATGGAACACATTGTTTACTGGTGACTTCTCCAATTGTTTTGTTGCTATGAATTTACCCCAGTCATTGTTCGACAGTTTTCAAAAAGATTTATTCTCAAATGCATTTAGTCTCTTTTTCAACGTCAGGCGCAAAACATAGGGCATGAGCCACTTCCACAGAGTTTCCCGGTCTAAATCTTCAAATACCTTGTCATAGTCCACGAATCCAAAATCAAATCGTGAGTCCAGATTTTGTTTAGCTATTATTCAAAGTATGGCTATCTGGTCTGTACCGATCTGTTCTGTACAAATGTCTCCTGTTCGTCTGTCAGTTATTTATCTATGGCTCTTTCAGTCTATTTAGTATAATCCTGTTCAATATCTTACCAGGCACTGATAATAACATTAAACCACTATAGTATGTACACTGCTTCAGATCTCCCTTAATATCGAAGCTTTTCTTCTAGTCTGCTTGCATTTTTTTTCTTTCTCAAACTTTACCAAGTAATTTTTATATATTTATGTTGTAGAGTGGATATCAGCTTTGAGTGTTGTTTTTGAAGTAACATCTGGGTCAGTAGTTGTGTCATTTGGGTCAGTGGTTGTATCATCTGGGTCAGTGGTTGTATCATTTGGGTCAGTGTTTGTATCATCTGGGTTAGTGGTCGTATCATCTGCATAGGTGATTGTATCATCTGGGTCAGTGGTTGTATCATCTGGGTCAGTGTTTGTATCATCTGGGTCAGTGGTCGTATCATCTGCATATGTGATTGTATCATCTGGGTCAGTGGTTGTATCATCTGGGTCAGTGGTCGTATCATCTGGGTCAGTGGTTGTATCACCTGGGTCAGTGGCGGTATAATCTGGGTCAGTGGCTGAATCAAATTTCAGAAAGAAAAATTACTGACCTTTACCGCACTACACGCCTACGTCAGCCACTCATTCACCCTTCACCTTTTGAATAATTAAGCACGGAGTCCGAACAAATAGCTATTAGTTTACTGCTGAATACACCACGCACTTCTACACAGGTTTTTGCTGGTTGAAAAATTATAAGTTTGATTACAAGTAGATTTTGAACGATTTATCTTCCAGTTGCGCGGATTGGGGCCAGCCGTTTTTTGGGGGAAGGAGGAAGTAGATTGTTGTAAAAGATTTTGTAAGGTAGATCACTTTATTCTGTTTATTTAGATGTAATAAATACGTTTGAATTGGATACTAACCGTTGCGTCGATATTATAACCACAGTATCGATACGTTGGTGTGGTTTCTATGGATTGTACCGGACGACTACGTCTAGCGGTCGAGTCCAAATTTAAAAACAAAAAAAATGTTCACCTCCATCTTGTATCTAAGAAACTAACAAACACACCAAAAGCAATTACACCAACACGTTCTTTATTCAATTGTGTCTCTACACACAGAAAAATCATATTTATTTTCCAACAAAAAGAAAGGTCACAGGTTCTAAAAGTGAACAATCATCGGAAAATGAAAAATTTTGAAATTATTGAAAAAATAATGCGGTGTGGTAAAGGTTTTCCTCCGAGTTTGATCTCGCGCAATAAACTTCCAGTCCTGTTTCCGTCGACTAAATGTATGAGACATTTTGGAAAACTCTTCTATGTAAAGGTTCATCAATATGTTCTACCCATCTCTTCTCATTTTTTCTGCGAAGCAAATTCATTCCTTATCTTTAATAAAGCCATTTATCATTTACACTCTCGTGTTTTCCTGTGAATTCTTCCTGCTGTTCCCTGGGACTTCCAAATTCCCTTTTGCATCAGCTTCTGTCACTTGTTTTGGCAGCTCGTCAATATTTGTCCTTATTGCTCTTCCCAGACTCAAACCGCTTTATTGGCTGCAGTATATACTTCTAAGTCTTGGCTCTGGTTTAAGGCTTTGTGCATTCAAGCCGGTTTTATTGACGTCTCCTACCTTATTTTCGCAATAGTATCTCCCGCTATCCATTGTTCGTGTCGTTATCTGTTCTTCATAATTTATTCACATATCTTGCTCCATATACTGGTTATTTGTTGTCAGAGAGTATCCGTTTCTTCTACGTTTTCCACCTGTTGTAATACATAATTTATTTTTGATATCCTCAGTTCAAATCGATCTTGCATGGTCTTGTTTCTGAGGGATCATCCCACATTGAACTGTTGATTGTGATTATTCATTGCTATATGCCATATTATTCATCTTTATTGTGTCTACCAGAAGATGTTGGTCTGATTCTACGTCTACTCCTCTAAATATCTTCAAGTCATATCACGATGACCTGAACGAATTATTTGCACGCAGATGGTCATTCTGTTTTCTTACCTATGGTCTGGTGACACGCATTGTGCTTTGTGTTCTGTGGTCTCGTGACACGAATTGTACTTTGTGTTCTGTGGTCTGGTGACACGCATTGTGCTTTGTGTTTTCCGTGGTCTCGTGACACCCATGTTGCTTTGTGTTCTGTGTTCTGGTGACATTCATGGTGCTGTGTGTTCTGTGGTCCCGTGACACGAATTGTACTTTGTGTTCTGTGGTCATGTGACACGAATGGTGCTTTGTATTCTGTGGTCTCGTGACACGAATTGTGCTTTGTGTTCTGTGGTCTGGTGACATTTATGGTGCTTTGTGTTCTGTGGTTACGTGACACGAATTGTGCTTTGTGTTCTGTGGTCACGTGACCCGAATTGTGCTTTGTGTTCTGTGGTCTCGTGGCACGAATTGTACTTTGTGTTATGTGGTCACGTGACACGAATGGTGCTTTGTGTTCTGTGGTCTCGTGGCACGAATTGTACTTTGTGTTCTGTGGTCACGTGGCACGAATGGTGCTTTGTGTTCTGTGGTCACGTGACACGAATTGTACTTTGTGTTCTGTGGTCACGTGACACCAATGGTCCTTTGTGTATCCTTATATGTATAAAAATACTGATACCAAACAAGTTTTAATTGAAAGCGCCGATGTACATAAATGACGCTTCATTATCAATTGTATTCCGGTCTGCCCATGATCTCTTCAAACTCGATGCTATCATTACCTTCAACAGCATTTAGGTTTCCATGAAAATCTTAAACACAGTCCTTCCCAACTAATTCACATCTTCAATTCTGGTCTAACATTCCTCTTTCACCTAATCTTCTTTGTCATTCGTTGGTGCATAACATTGGGTAATGTTTATTTGTATCTTCTATATTCAGTTTTAAAAGTAGCCTGTACCATTATTGGTCCACCTGATACCCAATCTACAACCCCCATTGTGTCTCCTTTGATCGCGTCAGTGCCGCACATTTCCTATAAGGTGCGCCTACATTAGTTTGCCAGGAGGGTAGTAACAATTCACCTTTTTTTTTATTCTCACCCCTAAACACCTGTCTACCTATTTCCGACAACCACATAACAATTCTATACCTCAGCATTTTTGCCACCACCTGTGCAGTCTTCCGTTAATACGTTGTATGAAAGTTTGAGTTACTGAACCTTAAAGTGTTCTTGAAAGTTTGAGTTACTGAACTTTAATGTCGTCTTGAAAGTTTGAGTTACTGAACTTTAATGTCGTCTTGAAAGTTTGAGTTACTGAACCTTAATGTCTTCTTAGAAGACAACAGTCAGGTCGACCAGGATCTTCTTTGCGACTTTCTCTGTATCGCATCATGTGTCGCAAAGACAGACGCCCGGTCTTTCTCTGTATCGCCTCATGTGTCGCCATGACAGACGCCCGGTCTTTCTCTGTATCGCGTCGTGTGTCGCCATGACAGACGCCCGGTCTTTCTCTGTATCTCCTCATGTGTCGCCATGACAGACGCCCGGTCTTTCTCTGTTTCACTTCAGCTGTCTGCGTAGGCTGATCAGGGTCAATTTGCAGGACAAAGTGCCTAACTCTAAAATTCTTGGCAAGACTACATGTTGAACATCCATACACTTCCGCTAACATATCAGACACGATGGACCGGACATGTTGTTCACGTGCCAGATGGGTGCATCCCCATGCAGCTGTCATACGGTGAGCTCACATCAGGCAGACGTTCACAATTGAGGGGGGGGGGGGGGGGGGAGGGATAGCAGAGAAGGCGCTACAGAGACTCATTAACAGTGTCTCTGACAAGCTTCAGTGTTGATGTCATCTCCTGGACGTTGCTTGCACAGAGCCGCTCCACCTGACACGCTAGTATCACAGAAAGTGCTCAGATAGCAGAGCGAAAAGCCATCGCAGAGCCTCAGCGGAAGCGTATTGTCCGAAAAACGAAAAACCACGATGACTTCACAGCTAGCTCCCCACATGTTTTCCCCGAATGGGGCAGAGATGCCGTGCCAGGATTGCTGTTTGCAGTCATAAAAGAAAACATTTCCTATTATAAGTCGATGCTGTCGCCATCTTTGTTTGCGATGGACGACTGTTATTATTAGCTGACTTCAAATGCCGATCCGAGTAAGTCCATTGACCAATGAGGCGGCAACATGAGCCATGCTTCAGTGGCGTGCATGTGGTGTCTAAGTTCCTGACATACCGATATATTCTGGCAGTATTTGTGGGAACAGATTGCATGTAGATCTGCTCATTTGTCATTTCCACAGCGAAGGACGGCTGAGATGGATCTCCAACGTCCTCTTTATCCTGCCCTGAAAGTACAATCTTCCAGGCTTTTCATAACCCATCTTGTGCTGCTATCCCCTCTCTATCCCAACTATGATATGGTGATGATACAGTTGTTCTATTGAAGAGCGCTGCGGGGTTGGGACTGAGGATCCTGCCAGTTGAACGGCTCAGCGAGGAACAACATCTATTCATAAATACCGGCAGGACTAAGACAATGAGCACTGACAGACGAAAACCAGGCTTCAAGATATCCTAGTGAAGCAAACAGTTCAGAACGTCACGAGCTTTTAACATCTTGGCTCGACTTTCACCAACAACGGAGATTGTGAACAAGAAATAAAGAGAAGAATGACCATGACACTTCAGGGGTTAACAAAAATAAAAAAAAAGTATGGCACAACACTAACACAATTACACAAATATAGAACCTGAGAACTTCCATCTTCCCCATGGCAAGGTACGGATGCGAAACAATGGTCAACCACAGAAACACTAGTGACGAAAATTGAATTCTTCGAGCTAAAATGATACAGGAAACTGCTCAAAATACTACGAATAGCGAAAAAGAAAAAAGGAGAAATCGCACTGGAGCTCGAAATAGAACAACACTGATAAGTAAGCAACATTCATCATCATCATGTAGCATGTCGTTTATAGAACGTCGCTCCCATCACAGTCTGTCTGAAAGAAACTCGTTCCCTTGCCAAATTTCCAGCCTCCGCCAGTCATACCCAGGCATTCCTGGATATCTTGGTGCCATCATCTTCTTGGTCTAGCCCTTCCTCTATTGCCTGGTACCATAACTTCCATCACTGGACAGAGAAAAAGACAAATGTAGACATTCGACAAGAGTTGAGCATAGAGAAAAACTGAGTTAACAATTCCATTTTGGCTAGAAAATGCAAATACTTTGGTCACATCAAGCAACATTATGTCTAGGACATAGATATACGTCGGCAACATCAAACGTCACAATGAGTCAACGAGAATGATACTGGAGGGTATGGTGTCTGGCACAATAGGCAGAGGCAGACCAAGGAAAAGATGGACAGGAAACATTACAGAGGCTTTTAGGCTGACAGAGGCGGACCAAGGAGAGGATGGACAATAAATATTACAGAGCGTCTTGGGCTGACAGAGGTGGGATCGGCCAGTGATCGAGTGTCTTACAGATCTGCTGTCATGAGAGCGATGTTCTGTGAGAGAACTGGCCAGTGATCGAGTGTCTTATAGATCTGCTGTCATGAAAGTGATGTTCTGTGAGAGAACTGGAAAGTGATCCAGTATACTGCAGATCGGTTGTCATGAGAGTGACATTCTGCTTAATGATGTGGATGATGCTATTCCATTTTCCTTTATTATATTTTCAAAATCGGAAAATCTCTTCACCTGTACATATGGGTCTTGTACATACGGGCTAACAAATAATAACTGATCCTTATCAAAACGTCAACTTCACCACATGATAGCATAAGTGAAACAAAGGCATGCGATACAATGTGTTAAGCTTTGCTAATTGGATTTAATCGGCCAATCTGCGCCACGTTTAAGTTCGGTGCACATCAGATGGAAATGATGAGTGAAACACAGAACCTAAATACTTGCGACCAAAACAACTCTACAGCAGTGACCAGATTGCATTCACGAATACCAATTCTACAATTTCCAAACTTTTTGAAAACTCCGCTCGGTACTAGGCCCAGAAACAGTCCATGGCAGCATGCTTTCATTCTAGGCCCAGAAACAGTTCATGGCAGCTTGCTATTATTCTAGGCCCAGAAACAGTTCATCGCAGCATGCTATCATTCTAGGCACAGAAATAGTTAATGGCAGCATGCTATCCCTCTAGGCCCAGAAATAGTTCATGGCAGCATGCTATCATTCTAGGCACAGAAACAGTTCATGGCAGCATGCTATCATTCTAGGCCCAGAAACAGTTCATGACAGCAGGCTATCATTCTAGGCACAGAAACAGTTCATGGCAGCATGCTATCATTCTAGGCACAGAAACAGTTCATGACAGCAGGCTATCATTCTATGCCCAGAAACAGTTCATGGCAGCATGCTATCATTCTAGGCACAGAAACAGTTCATGGCAGCATGCTATCATTCTAGGCCCAGAAACAGTTCATAGCAGCATGCTATTACTCTATGCCCAGAAACACTTCAAGGCAGCATGTTATCATTCTAGGCCGAGAAACATTTCATGGCAGCATGTTATCATTCTAGGCCCAGAAACACTTCAAGGCAGCATGCTATCATTCTAGGCCCAGAAACAGTTCATGTCAGCATTCTATCATTATAAGCCCAGAAACAGTTCATCACAGCATGCTATCATTCTAGGCCCAGAAAAAGTTCATGACAGCATGCTATCATTCTAGGCCCAGAAACAGTTCATGGCAGCATGCTATTATTCTAGGCCCAGAAACAGTTCATGGCAGCATTCTATCATTTTAGGCCCAGAAATAGTTCATGGCAGCGTGCTATCATTCTAGGCCCATAAACAGTTCATGGCAGTATGCTATCATTTTAGGCACAGAAACAGTTCATGGCAGCATGCTATCATTATAGGCCAAGAAACAATTCATGGCAGCAGGCTATCATTCTAGGCACAGAAACAGTTCATGGCAGCATGCTATCATTCTAGGCCCAGAAACAATTCATGACAGCAGGCTATCATTCTATGCCCAGAAACAGTTCATCGCAGCATGCTATCATTCTAGGCCCAGAAACAGTTCATGACAGCATGCTATCATTCTAGGCCCAGAAAAAGTTCATGACAGCATGCTATCATTCTAGGCCCAGAAACAGTTCATGGCAGCATGCTATTATTCTAGGCCCAGAAACAGTTCATGGCAGCATTCTATCATTTTAGGCCCAGAAATAGTTCATGGCAGCGTGCTATCATTCTAGGCCCATAAACAGTTCATGTCAGTATGCTATCATTTTAGGCACAGAAACAGTTCATGGCAGCATGCTATCATTCTAGGCCCAGAAACAATTCATGGCAGCATGCTATCATTCTAGGCACAGAAACAGTTCATGGCAGCATGCTATCATTCTAGGCCCAGAAACAGTTCATGACAGCAGGCTATCATTCTAGGCCCAGAAACAGTTCATGGCAGCATGCTATCATTCTAGGCCCAGAAACAATTCATGACAGCATGCTATCATTCTAGGCCCAGAAACAGTTCATGGCAGCGTGCTATCATTGGGTCATACAGATGTGCATCCAGCAAGCCGATAATAAACATGTCCGTCTGGTGTGCAGTTGCAACTTTGTCCCCTACATTGGTGAGACCTGGTAAGAACTCCTTCCTCGCTTCCGGCAACACCTTCTTGACATCTTCAAGAACTTATTTCCGCGGCCTACTTCAATGGTCCTTATCACCGTGAAAGGCTGATGTCTGTCACATGCATCTGACCCTGCGGCTGGAACGACCAACATCGTCTCACATTGGAAAATATTCGGAATTCTCGGATGAGCTGCCTTCAGCCGCATGGCAATAATACGGTCTTACCTTTCACTGGACTCCATTTCGTACCCATGTCACTCTCTCCATTAGCACGAATCTCTTATTGTCCCATTTTATTTTATTTATTGAGTTCTTCTCTCACCATCATATGATGTTTGGCCGCTATCCACCTGTTCGGTCTCGTTTCCCCTTTTCTACTTTCATGGCCTGTTTTGTTAAGTTCAAGGTTTTTCTTTTCCCCACCGCACGATCATCACAAGTTTTCACATGCAACATTTGATAAGCATCATGTTTATATCTTCTTCATCTATTCCCATTTACTTTTGATTTATCTATGTCTTCTATTATATGTTCACGTACTTGTGTGTTAATTCTTGTTCACGAATAACGCATTTTAGACGCAAAGTAGTGGTTGTTATTGTTTTAGTTGGAGATTGATTGCTGAGCCAAATCATGACGTTTTTAACACTTTATTTTAATCCACAGTACGTCACAGTTTCGCCTTTTCTATTCCAATGTTCTGTTTTATTGGATCTGACAGAATGAGAGCACTTCTGTCTGAAATCTAGACAATGGTTGTAGCAAAAGAGCTGACTCGGCTTGCAATCCTAAGAAATATACTGGACGCATGAAGAAACGCAAAAAAATACACACAGAGCCAATGAGACAACACAGTCTATGTACTTACACGATTGTACATTTGTGTTCGGTGACAAAAGACCTACACAATTGTTTTCGGTAAACATTACCTTCAAAATTGTGTTCGGTAACATGACATTCAAAACTGTGTTCGGTAACATGACCTATAAAACTGTGTTCGGCTACATGAACTACAGCATTGTATTCGGCAACATGACCTACAGCATTGTATTCGGCAACATGACCTACAAAATTGTGTTCGGTATTATGACCTACAAAACTGTTCGGCAACGTGACCTACACAACTGTTCGGAAACATGACCTACAAAACTGTTCGGCAACATGACCTACAAAACTGTGTTCGGCAACATGACCTACGAAACTGCTCGGCAACATCACCTACAAAGCTGTGTTCGGTACCATGATCTACAAAACTGTTCGGCAACATGACCTACACTGCTGTTCGGCAATATGACCTACAAAACTGTGTCAAGCAACATATGACCTACAAAACTGTTCGGCAACATGACCTCCAAACTGTTCAGCAACATGAAATACACAACTGTTTTCGGCAACATGACCTACAAAACTGTTCGGCAACATGACCTACAAAACTGTTCGGCAACATGACCTACAAAACTGTTCGGCAACATGACCTACACAATTGTGTTCGGTAACAAGACCAATTAAACAGTTCGGCAGCAGGACCTACAAAGCTGTACGATTGTGTTCGAGAACAGAACCTATAAAACTGAGTTCGGCAACATGACCTACACAACTGAGTTCGGCAACAGGACCTACACAACTGAGTTCGGCAACAGGACCTACAAAGCTGTACTATTGTGTCCAACAACATGCAAGCAAGATTAACGAACTTCTTAAATCTTCAAAAGTCCAGGTGTGCGCTAGAATCTGCGCATTTGTGAAGATCGGTTCTACAAACTGTTTACTAAACAAAGTATCTCAAAGACTTTAAACTATTGTAAAAGGTATAGGTTAGACGATGGGGTGTGAACAATACATGGATAGCAGGGATGTGAACAATATATGGATAGCAGGGATGTGAACAATATATGGATAGCAGAGTATTATCGGGAAAACCACCTAAAACCCAACCCTAGCAAAACTCAGATATGTACCTATCATCTCAAGAACAGAGAGGCAAACAGAGAACTGGGTATCAGATGGCAAGGACAGGATCTTGAACACTGTCGGCTCCCAAATAAATGGGTGTAAAGTTGGATCGCACATTATCCTATATGACACACTACCAGGAGACAAAGCGTAAGGTACATGCGAGAAAGAACATTATCCTATATGGCACACTGCCAGGAGACAACGCGTAAGGTACATGCGAGAACCAACATTATCATATATGACACACTGTCAGGAGACAAAGCGTAAGGCACATGTGAGAAACAACATTATCCGAAAATTGACTGGCACAACATGGGGTGCTCAGCCATTAGTCTTACGCACATCAGCGATTGCCCTGTGCCTTTCCACAGCGGAATATGCAGCCCCAGTCTGGAAAAACTCCGCCTATGCAAAACAAGTTGATACAGCAGTAAACGAGATGGGTAGGATAGTGTCGGGGTGCCTTAAACCCACCCCTACGTACAAAATATATCCCTTAATTGGCATTGCACCACCTGATGTAAGAAGAGGCGTAGCTGCGGAAATTGAACGAGGGAAACAGGAAAACGACCCTAGACACCCGATGTTTGGCCATCAGGAACAAGCCACAAGACTTAAATCAAGACACAGTGTCTTGAAATCGACAGAGACCATCCAGACAAGCCCGGAAGGTCAGCGCATCGAGAGGTGGCGCGAAACAATGCAGGATCCATGGATAGATCTCAAGGAAGAGGCTGCGCCTGGACACCAGCTGCCCTACGCTGTGTGGAAGGTAATGAACAGACTTCGAACTGGTGTCTCAAGATGCAGAGTGAACTTGGAGAAATGGGGAAACTCAGATGTCGACACATGTGAATGCGGCGCAGTTCAGGACCAAGATCATCTGATGACCTGCCATAACCTCCCTGAAACCTGTGACATGCACTACATAATGGAGACGAACGACAAGGCTGTTCACGTTGCTGGACGGATGCTGTGTGACATGGTGTTTGGACACGGAAAGTAAGTAAGTAAGCATGGATGTGAACAATATATGGATAGCATGGATGTGAACAGTACAGGGAAAGTAGTAATGTGAACAGCCCAGGGATATCAAGGTTGTGAGCAATCCATATATAGTATGAATGTGAACAATATATGGATAGTATGGATGTGAACAATCTAGGGTTAGTATGGAGGGGAACAATCCAGTAATAGAAAGGATGTGAACAATCTAGGGTTAGTATGGATGTGAACAATCTAGTAATAGTATGGATGTGAACAATCCAAGAATAGTATGGATGTGAACAATTTAGGGTTAGTATGGATGTGAACAATCCAGTAATAGTATGGATGTGAACAATTTAGGGTTAGTATAGATGTGAACAATCCAAGAATAGTATGGATGTGAACAATCCAGGGATAGTAGGAGTGTGGAGTAAGAGATAGACATAGGCCATAAGTCATATTTTTCGTCTGTAGAATTCGTTTTTTAAAACTGGAAATCAGGTACGAGTCTACAACCTAGTGGCATTGAGCGTGCTATAACTAGTCTCTTTTCTGTGGCAGAAACGTTGTACATTTCCATCTTTGAAAACTGTTTTCAGGTCAGATCAGGTCATTCATTAACACGTGAGGTCGTTGAGGGCACACATGAAGACATCCCCACAACCCCACACAATGAACACATAGTACAGATAAAGAGACAATATTAGCAAAGATTGGGTCATATTTCAATAGGAAAACACATACAACAAAGAACAGGAAAAAACATACACATGGAACAAGGAAGAAACACATACAACAAAGAATAGAGAACAGAGAACACATACAACAAAGAACAGAAAACATATACAACAAAGAACTGATAGAACAAATAACAGAGAACATTTAGAACAAAGAACAGAGAAATAGAACAAATAACAGAGAACATATAGAACAGAGAACGCATACAACAAAGAACAGAGAACACATACAACAAAGAACATTGAACACACATAACAAAGAAAAGAGAACACATGCATCAAAGAACGTAGAACATATTGAACAAAGAACAGACAACATATACAACAAAGAACAGAGAACATATAGAACAAAAAACACAGAACATATACAACAAAGAAAAGAGAACATATGCATCAAAGAAGGTAGAACATATACAACAAAGAAAAAGATTAGTTAAGCAGAACATTCACTCCATCTCATTTATCGCTTTTGTTGTGGCAAGGCGCTTTCATCATCTAGAGGAGCGTAGTTCGAATCCTGTTCACTTCTGAACTTCCTTTCATTTCTATTCTGTTCTGTATGTTTTCCTGGCGGAAAAGTGCACGTTTTTATGATCGGTGTACGGGTATACTTTATTTAAATAAGACAATCAATTACTGACAATTTACTGCGAATAGACAGTCCCAATTAAAATACAAGGTTAGAAAGAGCCAAACAACAACAAATATTAACTTAGTTTTACTCACTCGATCCTGCCTTTGATAAAGTTAACGAAAAGTAGGGCCGAACTTTCTATCCAGTTGCCCAGGCTACTGCATATCCGTGAACCTGTTAACATACAATAGTTATCAGCAAACTCGTGCAGTTGAGTGCGGTCCCCTGACAGAGTACCAGCAAACTGGTGCAGTTGAGTGCGGTCTCACAGAGTACCAGCAAACTCACACAGTTGAATGCGGAGTTTAATACTCTAAAGGTCACGTGATCCTACTAACCAATGTCAGGTCGAGCTGCCCTGCGTCCCACAACCATTCGCGTAAAGATCTGCATGCGTGCGTACGCACGAGTGTGTTTACCTTGTACGCCAGTGTTTCTGTTTTGTCATTACGTTTGCCCGCACTGATATTGAATAATGAGTTCCCAAAGATCGATTAGACACGAGTGCAAGGCCTCGTGCCCGCGTCGCCGAATATACAACCAGCCAATGAGCTAATTTCCAATACGCCAGCAACCTCATCATGTGAAACCATTGTTATTAAAACTACCACTACACATGCTCGGATACAAACTTCGTGTAAACGGACCAGCTGTAGTGACGTCTCTATGCTTCACTTGGAGCGATAAGGCGAATCAATCAATGGGTTCATTAAATGCACCAAACGTTTTGTACATGCCGATGTAACACCGGTTCCTGGTTAGTCGAACGCCGTTTCGCCATTTTACCAAACCGAAGCTAGAAATAAAGCAGTCACCATGACCTCACAGACTAGCAGAGTTGGAGCACTTAGAGAACACAGGCGCTAAACGACAGTAACGAATGTGAAGTTATTGGCAGTCCTGAATCGAAACCAACACCTCTTTCATTTAGCAACGTAAGTTCGTGACACCGATGTACACGATGTACACGATTCAACTACTGGGTGTCTTAGGAGCCCCTTTCAGCCATGACGGACCGTAGGATGAAACGACCTTGCAGTGATAAACAAAACTGTCTACTTAGCTTTTCTAAAATCGTCCATCTTCTTGCGGCGTTATAATTTTACTTCTCCTTGTTGCAAGAGTTTCATTTCACCAAACGCGAGGTGGCCTTCCATGTAAATCTCCACTTGGATCGGTCTGCAGTTTCGTTTTCCGAAGATGTCAGACTCATGTCCAATGCCTTCAAATCACGCTCACACATCTTTGAACCTTCACTGTTGTCGGCCAACTGTTCTCCTGTCATCCGCCAACTGTCCATAGCAGATATCTTTGGGAATGCGACCAACTTCTTTGGGAATGCGACCAACTTCTTTGGGAATGCGACCATCTTCCACGCGACGAACAAGACCAAGCCGTCTTAGTCTTCGCTACCTAAGGAGAGTGTACGATTGGGGGACCGGTGTAACAGTGCACTACTTTCATTTGTCACTCTGTCCTTCTATATAATTCCAAGAACGGGTTGCAGTAGATGAAAGGTGTTAAGCCTGTGCTCTTGTTTGTCAGAAGTTACCCAAGTCTCGTTACTATATTGGAGAGTGATGACGACACATGCGTTGTAGACCATGGTCTTGGTTTTAATTGTCCGTTTCTGGTTTTTCCAAACATGCTTTGTGATGCCAGCAAATGTAGCAACAACTTTGCTGACTGTCTTTTCTAGGCCGAGAGACAACTTGTCGTTAATGAGGGATCCCTGGTATATGAATTGGTGCACAGCTGCCAATTCATAATTATCGATGCTAACAGTTAGCGTGGCATCTACTTCTCGCCCCAGCATTTTGTTTTGTTGAGACTTAAAGTGAGACCAAATTCTTTGCAAGTCTGGGATAAGCGATCTGTCAACCTCTGAGGTTCCTGCTGACAGGGTGACAATCGTAGTTTAATCAACGATAAGAAAGTCCCTGATGGTGATCTCCCTGGTCTACGTTTTGGCTTTAACCCTTGCAAGGTTAAACATCCGATCATCCGATCTAGTGTGAAGGCAGCTTCCTTCATTTGAGTTACTAAATGCATTTTTCATTAAGAAAGCAAAGAAAATTCCAAACAGTGTCTGGGCCAGGACGCAACCTTACTGAACACCTCATCGAATACCAAATGGTTGTGATATGCTACCATCAAATTTGACCGTTCCTTTCATGCCCTTGTGGAACTATAATATTAGTTGTACCAGTTCAATTGGACAATCTATTCTAAAGAAGATTTTGAAGAGCCCATCTCTACAAATAAAATCAAATACCTTTGTCAGGTCAATGAAGGCGAAACAAAAAGGCTGATTCTGCTGACGTGTTGTAGCCTTTGTAAAGTAACTGGCGAAAAGTCTGCCTACACTACTGATCAGAGAAACACGTCTATAGTTATTACAGTCATACTATCCCTTTTGTCTGTATAACACGTTACAATATGTGCGTCTCTCATATTTTGAGGTATAATAGCCTGCCCAACACTGGCGTGACATATGTATCATTTGTAGTGATTGTGTGCAAGAAGCATGTTGCTCCTGTACCAGACAGACGACTACAAGGCAGCTTCTGTAGGAAATGCTCAGACGGACGCTCGTCGGGAGCAACGATACAGAGACTCTTTACAATGTCTCTGAGGATCTTCTACTCCTGGGGACGCTTGCACAGATCCCCTTATCCTGACATGTTTGCATCATACAAGGTGCTCAGATCACGAACAGCATTTCACCGTCGAAGCTGAGAGACATCGAGCTTTGCGAAAGAACAGAACGCACATCAACCTCGCAGTCGGATCGTTTCATCTGTGGCCCAAGCCAGGAGTTGAACTGTACTTTAAATCATATGAGATCACATCATAGAGCACTATCTTGTAATTAGTAACTATTACATACATATAGTATAACGACGCGCTGGCTTGAAAATACAAGGGCTGTTTAGAACATAATGCCTTCCATTTTTGTTTCTCGCAACACGTACACATGTCGTATTAGCTCATCCGTATTTAGAAATCCGTTGTGTACATTCGATTCACGATATCAGTCTCGTGCGATCTACTATAACAAACGAGAATCTCCAAGTGAACGCTTGTCCAGCCTTTGTTTTTGTATACAGGCAGTTAACTTTGAAGTGTTTATGTTCTGATTAAGGACATGTTTAATGCTTGGGAGATTTGAAGCTTTGATTTTTTTCCAAGATAGACGAATGTGATTAAAGACATATACATATTATCATGTTATAATGTAGCTGATACAAAGATTTTGATTGGAGGCAGAGACATCTAAAGTCGTATTGATCAGCTGATATGGAGTGCAAGCGGCGAGTAGAAGCAAATAAACGTAATGTTGCATTACGCAGATAGAATATAATCTGAAGTTGGACGCTGATAAAAGAAATGTTGTTTTAGGTGGATGTAAAGTAATCTGAAGATGGACAGATAAACGTAATGCTGTATTAGGTTGCTGTAATGTCATCTGAAGATGGACAGATAAACGTAATGCTGTATTAGGTAGTTGTAATGTCATCTGAAGATGGACATATAAACGTAATGCTGTATTAGGTACCTGTAATGTCATTTGAAGATGGACAGATAAACGTAATGCTGTATTAGGTAGTTGTAATGTCATCTGAAGATGGACAGATACACGTAATGCTATATTAGGTAACTGTAATGTCATCTGTAGATGGACATAAACGAAATGCTGTATTAGATACCTGTAATGTAATCTGAAGTTGGACACCGATATCTTATTGTCATTTTTCGTTTACTTGAAAATGAAATGTCCATCTCTGCAATGTTATCTCTTGTGTAAACTCCATTGTCTTTTGTAGTTCACATATAGGTCCATAAAGTTTCACTTCCCGTGTTGTTTCTCCTGCGCTAGTGGCTTTTTCTCTGTCAATGATATTATAAGCAGTTCTATAGTATGTGCTCTGCAGTCTGGGGTGCCTGTCCGCATGTACACATCTCTGAGTTGCCAATCTTTAATTATGTGTACACGTGACTGCGAGTCGGTTGTCTCCTGTTCTATAGAGCAACACAACAGTTTGTTCTTGTCTGGTCATCTTATGGTAATCGTCTTATGTTACTGTTGGTGGTTCTCTGACTGATTTGATCAACCTTATCTTTTGTTGGTATGTAACTGGTGCAGTCTGTAGATCGTCTGCAGCACCCTCCTTTGTCAGTCGGTTAGCTCTCTCGTTTCCCCGTTTTCTAGAATGATAATATATTCACTACATGACAATCTTGCGTTGGCTGCTCAGTTCAGACAGTAGAATCGGTAGATCTGCAATATCCCAAAATTCGGTTCTTGGAGTGCTTATCTATCAGAAATACTACAGGTTGTGGACCGAGATTTGTGTGTGACAGATTCTCACCTGCCACTGTGATTCCGTAAACGTCTACATCATATGTATGACATAATTTCGCGATTGGTATTCTGAATTTATCCCTAATGTTGCTTCGCTGTTGTATGTACACTCTCGCTTCTCTATTCTTAACTCCATTATGTGCTGACCCATATGTGTGCCCTCGCTCCCCATGATGTGCTGACCCTTATGTGTGCACTCCTTCCCCATGATGTGCTGACCCATATGTGTGCACTCCTTCCCCATGATGTGCTGACCCATATGTGTGCACTCCTTCCCCATGATGTGCTGACCCATATGTGTGCACTCCTTCCCCATGATGTGCTGACCCATATGTGTGCACTCCTTCCCCATGATGTGCTGACCCATATGTGTGCACTCGCTCCCCATGATGTGCTGACCCTTATGTGTGCACTCCTTCCCCATGATGTGCTGACCCATATGTGTGCACTCCTTCCCCATGATGTGCTGACCCATATGTGTGCACTCCTTCCCCATGATGTGCTGACCCATATGTGTGCACTCCTTCCCCATGATGTGCTGACCCTTATGTGTGCACTCGCTCCCCATTATGTGCTGACCCATATGTGTGCACTCCTTCCCCATGATGTGCTGACCCATATGTGTGCACTCCTTCCCCATGATGTGCTGACCCATATGTGTGCACTCCTTCCCCATGATGTGCTGACCCTTATGTGTGCACTCGCTCCCCATTATGTGCTGACCCATATGTGTGCACTCCTTCCCCATGATGTGCTGACCCATATGTGTGCACTCCTTCCCCATGATGTGCTGACCCATATGTGTGCACTCCTTCCCCATTATGTGCTGACCCTTATGTGTGCACTCCTTCCCCATGATGTGCTGACCCATATGTGTGCACTCCTTCCCCATGATGTGCTGACCCATATGTGTGCACTCCTTCCCCATGATGTGCTGACCCTTATGTGTGCCCTCGCTCCCCATTATGTGCTGACCCATATGTGTGCACTCCTTCCCCATTATGTGCTGACCCTTATGTGTGCCCTCGCTCCCCATTATGTGCTGACCCATATGTGTGCACTCCTTCCCCATGATGTGCTGACCCATATGTGTGCACTCCTTCCCCATTATGTGCTGACCCTTATGTGTGCCCTCGCTCCCCATTATGTGCTGACCCATATGTGTGCACTCCTTCCCCATTATGTGCTGACCCATATGTGTGCACTCCTTCCCCATGATGTGCTGACCCTTATGTGTGCCCTCGCTCCCCATTATGTGCTGACCCATATGTGTGCACTCCTTCCCCATTATGTGCTGACCCATATGTGTGCACTCCCTCCCCATTATGTGCTGACCCATATGTGTGCACATTCTCCCCAATATGTGCTGACCCATATGTGTGCACTTGCTCCCAGACGTCTTGTGTGCATTCTTTATCCAGGAAACTTCCGTGTCACTATCATACACTGCACACTGTTCTGTTCATCCTTGTCTAGTATTCCTTTCCCTTTTCTTTGGATAAATACTGATAGTCCATGCTCCTCCCCACGGATTTATTTCCAGTATAGACTTTAGTGGGATGTCAACTTCAGGTAGATTTGTAGTTTGTCTTCGAATTCGTGTGACCTGGTGCATAACACTGACTCTTTTCATGCACCCCATTGCTCAATTTTGGAATCTGTCCTTGGCTGAGTGACTCGGCATGCAGCGGTACCTTTCTATCTGTGTTAGAAACTTCGTGACACTTCGTTCTGTTAGTGTGTTGTATCCTATCCATCTCCACTATAGATGTTGATTTCATTGCTCCCGTAATGACCCTAAATACATGTCTTTGCACCTTTTCCAGTTCTTGTACTGGGGTTTTTGCTGCAGGGTACCAAGATGCTCACACATACTCTAGATATGGTCGTAAACATTGCTGGTAAACTTTGTATACCTTGCTGGTAAACTTTGTATACTTTGCTAGTAAATGTTGTATACCTTGCTGGTAAACTTTGTATACCTTGCTGGTAAACTGTGTATTCCTTGCTGGTAAACTTTGTATTCCTTGCTGGTAAACTTTGTATACCTCGCTGGTAAACTGTGTAACTCGATCGAGTTACAAATGAGGAAATACGAGATAGAATTACAACAGCAATAGGGCCTTTTGAAGACCTCTTGGCAACTGTCAAAAGAAAAAAAACTCGCTTGGTACGGTCACATATCGGGATCAAATGGTCTTGCAAATACAATCCTCCACGGAAAGGTGCAAGGCAGACGATGAAGAGGCGGTACCAAAAACAGATGGGAGGACAACATAAAACACTGGACGAATCTCCGAACAGAAGAGTCACAGGCAGCGGCCGCTGACAGAGAAGAGTGGTGTGGCTTTGTGAGGATGTCTTCATGTGTGCCCCAACGACCTCACCGGTCACGGGATGATCTGACCTGACCTGAAACTTTGTATATCTCGCTGGTAAACTTTGTATACTTTGCTGGTAAACTTTGTATACCTTGCTGGTAAACTTTGTATATCTTGCTGGTAAACTTTGTATACCTTGGTGGTAAACTTTGTATACCTTGCTGGTCAACTTTGTATACCTCGCTGGTAAACTTTGTTAAGTATTTTCCCGCTGGTTGCCCATGTGAATCCAGTTAATATGCTCAGAATGGCTAACTTCCTCATGGCTTGTGTTGTTGTTGGTTCAATTGTTAACGAGGTGACTCTAGATCAACCTATCATCGCAAGGCACTCCAAGATAAATGAGTTGTTTACCTTCTTTCAGCTCTTTATTTATCTTGATATCTCCAGATATCAAACAGATATACAGAACGTTATATTATTTAGTTGCAATATATGATTTGATAAGGCAGATAAAACGAATGTTCTTTCACGTACTACTGTAAGCCTGTACATGAAGCAAACTGTGCTTATTTTGGATTACTGAGTGGGATCAAGATGCTGAGCAGCGCATGACCTGCAGTGGTCAGCGACCCATAGCTGACTGCTAGCTTCAGGGCCAGCGAACCATAGCTGCCAAGACCCTTCTACACCTCCACGCGGTGATCCTGGATAACAGGCTGCAGCAGGGCAGACTGGCTAAGGAGAAGGGATCGAAGAGGGAATGCTAACCCGGTACTCAAAAAATGCTTGCTGAAGTCGGATGTGTTGGACCGAAAGGTGCAAATATCGCAGCCAAGCTGTAAACTACGACACAACGCATTCCGTTCTCTGGACTACATTCCGCTACTTAAGCCTTTTCAGGATTTGGTAGTGGGAGATTGAGAACGAACGAAGGAGAAGAAGAAGAAGAATTACTGAGTTACAGTTAGGGATGGCATTCTCTCCTGTCTTTATCACAACGTATGAAGCATAAAAAGGCCACTGCTGCAGAGCCCCTAAAAGAAGCTTTTTTTAAGCGCGGTTATGGGCCATTTTAAAGTAGTGACTTCTGCGGCAGTGTGTCTTACAGTACGTGGCTGCTAGCCAATGTATGGGGTGTTGAGATGAAGGCAGAAACGGAAAATATAATTTTGTTTGACTTAGCTGTAATTAGGGGCGTAACTTGTTATGCCGATAATTTTAATAACGTGTCGTTTTGTTTGTCTTGGCTGTAATTGCGTTGTAGCTGCTTTGTCCTTAATTATAATAATGTATTGTTTTGTTTGACTTGGCTGTAACTGTGTTGTACTTGCAATTAACTCTAATAATGATTATTATTTTCCAGTAATATAAGGTATACTCATGTCATTTGTTTATTTACGTCATTACGCGAGGAGAGTTAATTTCTTCAGCTTGCTCTTAGTGTCAGTTGTTATTGTCAATCCAAAAATATGCTAGGTTTCATTATCACTTTCAAACTACATTTTGGGGTGGGGGTGGGGTGGGAAGGGGAGGGGGCGGTCGTGGGTCTTTATCTTGCGTGAAAGCACTGCTGGCTAGTGTTACAGCCTCGTTCCTCGATCTGATTTGAGGCACTCTTGTATACGAGCAAAATATTTGATGGAACCGAACTTTCTGCGAGTGCCTTGCTCCTCAATGTGTCTCTCCTGGCGACCCCGACGCCCAGTCGCCGATATCTCACTTGGCAGGTGGAGATTTTCCTCTCTCGTGCCCTGAACACGGTTTTGGTAGCACATGGTTAGTAAGAAGATGGCGTGGTGAATCAGTTGACGCTTCGTTGCCTGACAAAAATGGCAATATTTAATAACTCATTCCTGCTGCCTTCTGATATCTGGTTTTAATTTCTTTTTCGCACCTTCCATCTTCCAAGACAATGCTACTCATGTACCTGGCCCCCTGAACCTGCTAGGAAGCCACATTCTGAATGATTAAATTAAGCGGCAATTGCGTTCTACCAACACTCAGTTGTGGCCCGAGACGTGCTGATATGCCTACCAAATTTATCGCTAGTTTAGTCCAACAATCTTAATTGATTTTAGAGTTTCATAACGTCTGGTCCATCCCATGTGTCGAATACATGTCCAAACAGAATGTCCGATGATTCCGTAATCTCAATTGAATGGTCTCTGATCACCTACCCACGCGAGCTTACATTACCCGACCGTCCGGATTCCGTTCGAGAGGTCGAAGGACGTAAAGACGACTTTTCAGCGACTGAGTTTACGTCGTCAGACGCGACACATCTGGGCCAGGAGATGGCGACTTAGGCTCCCCACAACATCCATATTAGCACAGACAGACGGACAACTAATTAACGTTATGCATCCTTGTATTGTCACATTCTGTCCGATCTCTTAGCTGTTCGCTGTGTCTCTTCCAGTGACTCTCACAGGTTGTTTGTAACCATCTTGTTTGGTCCATTGTTACGGTTTGCTTTCCGCCTTGATCATAATACACATTTTGGTAAAGAGAGAATACTTTTATGAGTACTTTAAGTGCGCTGATACGGGCTTCCTGAAAGAGTTGCCTGTTGCTGTGATAACCTCGTGCTATATAACCAGTTGTATAACTTTACTTAACGTCTTTTTACTGGTTTAGAAGACCCTGCAGAGTCTGTATACAACCAGTTACATTTACATCACCTTGCTCTAAAAGCTGTGCGCATCCAGTTTATTCTTAAATGCATTAACCGTCCCCGCCTCCACTACCTCCCCTGGCAATGCATTCCAAGCAGACACCACTCTCTGACTAAAAAAATATTTCCTAATATCTAATCTGGACCTCTCTTTAATCAGCTTGTAGCTATGTCCTCGTGTTATTGTAGGTGGCTGTATTTTAAAAAAACTTGTTATAGTCTAATTTATCGATTCCTCTGATCATCTTATAAACCTGTATTAAGTCACCACGAATTCTTCTCTCTTCGAGACACTGTAGGCCGGTTTTTCGGAGTCTTTCCTCATTACTGTAATTCTGGAATCCCACGATCATCTTTGTCGCTCTTTTTTGTATTCTTTCCAGCATGTTTATATCCCCTCTATGATAAGGACTCCACACCTGTACACAGTACTCCAATCTAGGTCTAACTAAAGCTTTATACAGTTTGACGATCACTTCCTTGCTCCTATGTTTAATATTTCCTTTTATCATACCTAAAATTTAATTTGCTTTTTTCACTGCTACCTTAACTTGCTCACTCACCTTTTCTGTGTGATCTATTGTAACCCCTAGGTCCTTATCCGTATCTATCGTTCTAATATTGTTCTCTCCCATTCTGTAATTATGTCCCATTTTGGATCTACCCATGTGGATGACTGTACATTTATTTACATTAAACTCCATTTGCCAGCTTACAGACCATTCTCAAATTTGATCTAAATCCGACCTCAATATATCTACTTCTGCTTTAGATGAGACACTACTGCATAATTTTGTGTCATCAGCAAATTTTGCAATCATGGATCTCATATCAATGTCCAAATCATTTATATATATCAAGAACAAAATTGGTCCCAAAACCGAGCCCTGTGGCACACCACTTTTCACCTCACTCCACTCAGAGTACTCCTTATTTATGCCCACCCTCTGCCTTCTTCCCGTTAACCAATTTTCAATAAGGGCAAACTGAGTTTAAGGCTGGGATACATTTATTCAAATGTACACAATAAGTCAAGAGTTTGGATTAGACATAAACATAAAGAAAACAAAGACTATGATAATTGGGAAAAGCGACAAGAAACCGTGTATGCAGATAACAATGAAAGATCATCTACTTGAACAGGTACAGAGTTTCTCCTATCTAGGTCATATAATAACCGAAGAAAGCTGATGTGAAAAAGAAATCAGAAAGAGAAAAGGTTTATCCAAGATGGTGTTGGACAACATGCGACACATACTGATATCGAAACAGATCAGTCAGAATTTAAAAATGAGAATTGTCAGGTGTTATGTAAACTCGTCACTACTTTATTGCGCAGAAACAGGGACAATGTATAACAAGTTGGAAAAGAGTATTGAAGCCTTCGAAATGTGGGTATATAACAGATTGGGTCGCATTTCTTAGAGAGAAGAAAACCAATTTGGGGGTATTGGAAAAGTTGGGGGTGAAAAGAGAATTAATGATCATAATCAGGGTTAGACAATTACTTTATTTTTGTAATATAACAAGGCTCCTTGTTAGAGACCATACTGGACGGTAGGGTGGAAGACATTTGCTCAAGAGACAGACAACGTTTTAAGTGGGTGGTTAGCATCAGGAGAGGGACTCGAAAAAGCCATTCAGATTGCACAATTACGGCAAGAGATTGAGTACACTGGAGATCCATTGAAGCCGACACTTCGATGCGGAGATGGCACCCAACTGAACTGAACATTTATTATCACAACAACTAGTAGATTTGATTCTCCCTAACTTTATAAAATGAAATTCAATGACTATTTGGAAATATTTCGTGTTTTATTAAATGACATAATTGTCACACGTTCCTCGTTCTTCTCTGTTAGGTTATTGTCTCCCTTTTGATGCCGAACGATACTTTCAACCGCAGATAATAGTCCTTCTTGTTATATTATGACGAATTAACCAATATGATCATGTAACAGCTAGAATGTATTCGTTTATCCCTGATAATGACTCAATGCATTTGACTATATGGTGCTTGTAAGAACATTCATATTTTAATTAACATGTTCGGTATGGGACATAAGCAGAAGTGAAAATAATTAATTAAACGAAACAGGAAGGCAATTCACGTTGAAAATTATTTCTTGTGCGTTTGTTAAATTCCATACCAACTTTCTAAAAAGCAAGTCTTTATTCTGTGCTGGATTGTAATTGCTTGAACGTGTGTTCGCTTCTTGTTTGACAAATTGAAAGCGTGTTGTTAATGTATCGAAAGTGCTGCTCTGACGTCACGGTGGAATTCCAAGAATTTGACAGGAGAAACGATCAGAGAAGAGATTCAAGGACAGGCAATAGAAAGAGAGGGAGACACCACTGATTGACTCTCCTTTCCGCTGCAAGCGAAGCATGGGGCCACTACCTATACAGGAAGTCTGTGTCCGAGTATTTGCACTGGTGGTTTCAAAAGCAACTGGTTTACGTTGTGATGTTCCTAGCCCCATGTACACAATTCTTCAATAGCCTTTTTGGACGTGCGTGAGAGGTTACAGTGGTCCTATTGTGTAAACGTGAGCAACAATCCGGTGGAGCAACGCTATGAATGACAGCCACAGGCAGGCACAATAGCGTTGAATGGATTGGATATGTGGTAAATATATTAGCGTAGGGGTAGAGCGCTCGCCTTTCATTGCAAAGATACGAGGTTCAACTCCCACTACCAACAGCTTCAGTCAACCCAGCTGTAAATTGGTACCTAACTTACGAATATGGAAGAACAAGGCAGCGAGGAAGGGAACTGGCCACCCCACCTCACTAGCTGAGGTTTAGTATACTAAAATCTCTAACCTAACCAGCGGCTAAGTCTGCTGAAGGACTTCCGTTAATTGTACGTCTCCAAACGTACCGTCCGCACGAACAAATAACACCTGGCAGTAGGGGATCCGAACAAGACGAAAACCTTAAAATAGATTGTTTATTAACGGTGCGCTATAAAGGAATGGATTGAAGTTACATATTATATACAGATATCACACGAAAGAAGGCTGCACTTCTGTACTGGACGTAACAAGATAATTGAGCGGCTGGGAGGATACGGGGAAGATAAGGAAACCTTTTCTCGTGCTGACAGGAGCACACGCAGAGAAGCACACGTTGGTTTAATCACAGACTGTGACATAAATGATATGAAGTGTCACAGACGATCAACATTATGTCTGAGAAAGACACTTTGTGAAGACACTTTGTGAACCAAATAATAACGTGTTTACAATGTTAATATTAGAGAGTTCATTGCTTGATATATAACCAATTGGTTTGATGTGTGGCTGACAAAATAACTACAAAATACATAAATAACAATAACAAAGAGTTTCGAATAAACAAAACTGCATATGAAAACTGTTATTGTAGAAAAAATAAAAGCGATAAAGTTCAGCAACATAACGAAGAGAAAGGTTAAAATGTCAGACATATAACAAGACAACTTAAAGATACAGGTGTTGTACATCAAAGTTGGGCAGTCTTATGTCATTAGTAGGCAACTCTAGGTGAGTGGTGGGCAACCCTAGGTCAGTGGTAGGCAACTCTAGGTCAGTGGTAGGCAACCTTGGTCAGTGGTAGGCAACTCTAGGTCAGTGGTAGGCAACTCTAGGTCAGTGGTAGGAAACTCTATATCCGTGGTAGGCAACCTTAGGTCAGTGGTAGGCAACTCTAGGTCAGTGGTAGGCAAACTTAGATCAGTGGTAGGCAACTCTAGGTCAGGTCATCAGAAGCATACTGGTCGACCCCACCTCATGTCCAAGTTTGTGCTCCTGGAACAGGCTGTACCACAGCAGTCTGACCAGCGAGATGGGGATCGACATCAGTCTCTATACCAGTCAACTTACGGTGGAGCTTCTTATTGCTCTACTGTCATCCCCATCGGACTTCTCATTACGTCTCTGGGTGTAAGAAGAACCACTGTGATCTGCTACCAAAAAAACGTCAAGAGTTAACTAAACTCTGCTAGAGTGACGTAGAACAGCGTTTGCAATATTGTCAGCAACATGTGATTTGAGTATAACTGACTGCTAGCGTCATGGCCAGCGACCGATAGTTGACTGTTAGCGTCATGGCCAGCGACCGATAGCTGACTGTTAGCGTCATGGCCAGAGACCGATAGCTGACTGTTAGCGTCATGGCCAGCGACCGATAGTTGACTGTTAGCGTCATGGCCAGCGACCGATAGCTGACTGTTAGCGTCATGGCCAGCGACCGATAGCTGACTGTTAGCGTCATGGCCAGAGACCGATAGCTGACTGTTAGCGTCATGGCCAGCGACCGATAGTTGACTGTTAGCGTCATGGCCAGCGACCGATAGTTGACTGTTAGCGTCATGGCCAGCGACCGATAGCTGACTGTTAGCGTCATGGCCAGCGACCCATAGCTGACTGCTAGCGTCATGGCCAGCGTCCCATAGCTGACTGTTAGCGTCATGACCAGCGACCCATAGCTGACCGCTAGCGTCATAGCCAGCGAACCATAGCTGACTGCTAGCGTCATGGCCAGCGACCCATAGCTGACTGCTAGCGTCATGGCCAGCGACCCATAGCTGACTGTTAGCGTCATGGCCAGCGACCCATAGCTGACTGCTAGCGTCATGGCCAGCGTCTCATAGCTGACTGTTAGCGTCATGACCAGCGACCCATAGCTGACCGCTAGCGTCATAGCCAGCGAACCATAGCTGACTGCTAGCGTCATGGCCAGCGACCCATAGCTGGCTGCTAGCGTCATGGCCAGCGACCCATAGCTGACTGTTATCTTCATGGCCAGCGACCCATATCTGACTGCTAGCGTCATGGCCAGCGTCCCCTAGCTGACTGTTAGCGTCATGGCCAGCGAACGATAGCTGACTGTTAGCGTTATGGCCAGCGACCTATAGCTGACTGCAAGCGTCGTGACCAGCGACCCATATCTGACTGTTAGCGTCATGGCCAGCGACCCATAGCTGACTGCTAGATTGCTAGCGTCATGACCAGCGAACCATAGCTGACTGCTAGCGTCATGGCCAGCGACCCATAGCTGACTGTTAGCGTCATGGCCAACGACCCATAGCTGACTGCTAGCGTCATGGCCAGCGAACCAATGCTGACTGTTAGCGTCATGGCCAGCGACTCATAGCTTACTATTAGCGTCATGGCCAGCGACCCATAGCTGACTGCTAGCGTCATGGCCAGCGATCCATAGCTGACTGTTAGCGTCATGGCCAGCGACCCATAGCTGAGTGCTAGCGTCATGGCCAGCGAACCATAGCTGACTGCTAGCGTCATGGCCAGCGACCCAAAGCTGACTGCTAGCATCATGGCCAGCGTCCCATAGCTGACTGTTAGCGTCATGGCCAGCGACCCAAAGCTGACTGCTAGCGTCATGGCCAGCGTCCCATAGCTGACTGTTAGCGTCATGGCCAGCGACCCATAGCCGACTGCTAGATTGCTAGCGTCATGGCCAGTGAACCATAGCTCACTGTTAGCGTCATGGCCAGCGACCCAAAGCTGACTGCTAGCGTCATGACCAGCGACCCATAGCTGACTATTAGCGTCATGGCCAGTGACCAATAGCTGACTGCTAGCGTCATGGCCAGCGACCCATAGGTGACTGCTAGACTGCTAGCGTCATGGCCAGCGAACCAATGCTGACTTTTAGCGTCATGGCCAGCGACTCATAGCTTACTACTAGCGTCATGGCCAGCGATCCATAGCTGACTGTTAGTGTCATGGCCAGCGTCCCATAGCTGACTGTTAGTGTCATGGCCAGGAAACCAGAGCTGCCAAGACTCTTCTACATCCCACGTGGTAATCCTAGAACCCCAATAGACCAGACTGTCTAAGGAGAAGGGATCGAAGAAGGAAAGGTTACCCGGTACTAAAAAAAATGCTTGCTGAAGACGTATATGTCGGACCGGAAGGTACAAATATCACAGTCAAGCTGTAAACTACGACACATCGCATTCCGTTCTCCAGACAACATTCTAATATATGCAAAGCCCTTTTCAGGGTTTGGTATCGGGGGATTGAGAACCAACGAAAAAGAACTACTACTTGAGCGAGAACCGATGCAAAGTGAGAACAGGACTTTACACAATTTTGTCTGAGTTGAGTTGAACTGAATGACGATCAGAAATGACTAACTTAGACGG
Source organism: Ariolimax columbianus (assembly GCA_036924085.1). Lineage (NCBI taxonomy): Eukaryota > Metazoa > Mollusca > Gastropoda > Stylommatophora > Arionidae > Ariolimax > Ariolimax columbianus. Next base: position 5,183,446 of record JAVGWX010000009.1, read on the forward strand.
TCAGTTTATTATGGAAATATACATTGTTCATACCCAGAAACGAGTAACCACAGGCAGACTCGATGACCTTGACCCACCTGTCTTATCACCACTCGAAGACGACAAGGTGACCCTATCATGGCGGGCAACTGTATTAATGTTCTCTGCTGCTACGCCAGGGATCGATGCCGAGACTAAGCAGACACCAGTTGTTTTAGTTCCCTGATAATGTGAATATTTACAGATTGTTTTTTTGTTATGACAAGCGGATATGTGACCTTTCACAACGCCGAGACTGATCTATCACGTGGTTCTTGCTTCTTTGGTTGACTTTACGGCAGCAGGGTTGTTGTTGTTGTTGTTGTTGTTGTTGCTGCTTCTGCTGCTGACGACGACGACGAATGTCCATAATGAGTAGGTTTCTCTTTTATGCGCCCTGAAAGGGATGTTAAGTGGCCGGTTGCAGTAGCTTTCCTAACATCCCGAGCGTGCTGATGAAGGTGGACTGTGGTTCTCCAGGCGGTTGTGCTATGCTTGGCTTCAACTGCGTGTCGCTCACTACTACGGGGATTGCGTCGAACCTCACCTTTTCAGCCATACTTTTGTTCTCGACATCAGCCTGTTTCTAGAACGATCTACGAGAAGGTCAGGCGAGGTTCTTGACCAGTATATTTCTCCTGACCCAGGCTAACATTGTCTGATCAGTGTGTTTTGCCTGACCAGACTTTAGCCTCATCGTCCCATGGTAGCAGGGGAGAATGAGCGGATAGGGTCAACACAGAACTGGTGAGGTTGAAGGATTGGTCTGTTGGGATAAAAGAATGGCCGGTTATGGTAAATGATTGGTCGGTTGGATTAACAGAATGACCTGTTTGGTAAATGATTGGTCAGTTTGGTTAACAGAATGACGTGTTGGGTAAATGATTGGTCGGTTTGGTTAACAGAATGACGTGTTGGGTAAATGATTGGTCGGTTTGGTTAACAGAATGGCTGGTCGGGTAAATTATTGGTCGGTGGGGAACAGTACGAATAAGAGGCACATGTGTTGTTAAGGAAGGAACATGTGAAGGCAAGGAATTGGGAAGGATGGAACAGTACGAATAAGAAATAAACTGATAGGGTAATGAGATTTGTCGATGGGGTTAAGGGAGGATTGGTGGGATTATGGGTTTATTTGGTGGATTTAAGGGAGGATTGGTGGGATTATGGTATTGGTTGGTGGAGTTAAGGGAGGATTGGTGGGATTAGGGTATTGGTCTTTGAGGTTGAGAGATGGAACGGTATGGATGTGAGATGTACCGATGGGATTAATGGAATGACCTGTGGTGGTTAAGAAATTGGCCAATGGGGTTAAGGTAAGGATAATGGGGAAGTATAGTCAAAGTATGGACAGGAAGGCTTACAGGATGGGCCGGTGGGGTGACGGTGGTCAGAAGCCTTAACAGCACTCACTCAATTGACCTCCTGGAGATCACGGCTGGCAACAGCATACATGTGTGAGTTATATTTGACCATGCCACCCAGACACATTTGGTGGCTTTCCCCAAAGTACGATATCAAATAAGAATTCGATTCTAACCAATGCACATTAATTTACTTTATTATTTGCGACTGGTGTAACATGACAAACATCGGTAACAATGGCTTGAATATAAATGCGAACGTCAAGCATAATCTCTGTGATATCTTCAATGACTGATGCTCTCCGGTCTTTAACTACTTCAACAGTTCTGGATGTCAGGGGAAGAATGAGATTGGGGTCCTGCTCCTAGAACGATCGGTATCTATTCGAACTGAAGAATATATTAATATTCCAATTGACCTGCCTTAAGCCGCAAGGTATCAACATATCTTACACCTCTGTTTACGTTCTATTGTGTCTTTCTATCTCTTTTTTCCCTCTTTCCGTATTTGCATTATTTCCCTTATTTACACTGATACTTGTTTGGAATATTACAACACGAATAGTAAACTCCAATGCTAAAGTCGGATCAGCCACCCTGGGCTGTGAACATATTATGGGAAGATAAGAGATATGACAGATGATCTGAAATGGAGAAATGTTTGCAGAGCTATTTGAGCTAATCCAAATGATAATTGGAGAAAGCATTTTTCCTCACACAAAGGTACAAAAGCCACTTGAAAATCACAAGACCGCATAACGGAAAATCAGACATACACTTCGCATCCTTGTCGCGCTGTTTTTTTGACATGTATACACGTTGTGTAAAGTCTGTCATACCTTAAAGTGGCAGTCTGCTCTCAGTATAAGTAACTGAGCATTCTCGTGCCTTTTCCACCCATACCTATGTTTTCAAGACATCCAATTAGTTTTCTATACTGGACTGTAAATCGCAGTACAACTGTAAAGTGATACCCAACGCAACTCACGAATGAACGATCAAGCAATGCGTTATTGCACAAGGCCTCAAATGTGTTGGTGGCAGCTTAGTTCCTAGCTGCTTTTCTTTTCCAAACAGTAAGCAGGTACCCGTTTTCAACTGGATGTACTTGACTGTGTTGGTAAAGAGGATCGAGCACGGGACCTTCTGTTATGAGCAGCTCGTACAACACAGACGCCCTACTTAACTAATACGGGATTCACAAGAAACACCAGCAAGATTTAGAAAAATGGTGGCCTCCCCTCTGACGAATGGAAGACATATGCCAGTCAAGTAAGATGTCTGCTAAAGATACGCTGTAATCACTGAGAAATTATGGATTTTTTTGCCGGGGTACTATAATGAAAGATTGTCAACGTGGAATAAGTAGAGAGTACGTAACAAGCCCAATCAGAGAGATGGAACGAAATAAGAGGCGCAGTAGGTCTAACGATAGCGTCAAGTTGTTGTTGTTGTGAATGCCCATAATGAATAGGTTCACTCTTGTATGCGCCCTGAAAAGGACGTTTAGTGGCGGGTTATTTTAGCTTTCCTCTACACCCGGAGCGTGCTGATGAAGGTGGACCGAGGTCCGCCAGACGGCTGTGGTTAGCGTATTCTGCGTGTCGTTCACTACTACGTAGGTCATATCGTTCCCCACCTAATTAGTTAGACTGCCAAGAAGAACAGTCAGTTTCCAGGGAGGACTACGTTTAAATCTAGGTGGGGTTCTTGGTCAGTACATTTTGCCTGACCCTGACTAACATTTCTGATCAGTATGTTATGCCTGACCAGACGTTAGTCTTCCTCACTAGGGTAAGATAAAACCTACTCCTACATAGATGGGTTAGATGAATCAGCAACAGACGGTGTCAAAAATGGAGGCGTCAGTTTGTTTCTTCGTCTCGAATCCACTTGTAACGTCTGCTTCATGTATACTGCTGACGCTGAAGCTCTAGATTAATCTGTTAATATGATTCACAGCATCATCAATTCTGACAGTTATCACGTAATTATCTTCACAGACCATAAATGTATTTTGTTCTTGATATATATAAACGATTTGGACATTGATACCGGATCCATGATTGCAAATTCGCTGATGATGCAAAACTATGCAGTAGTGTTTCATCTAAAGCAGATGTAGATATATTGAGGTCGAATTTAGATACAATTCGAGAATAGTCTGCGAGCTGGTAAATGGAGTTTAATGTAGATAAATATGCAGTCATCCACATGGGTAAATCAAATTTAAATATGCTGGGATATAAACATGCTGGAAAGGATTAACAAAATAACGACAAAGCTTATAATGGGATTCCAGAATTACAGTTATGAGGATACTCAGAAAAACCAGCCTACAGGGTCTAGAAAAGAGAATATTTCGAGGTGACAATACAGATTTTAAAGATAATCAAAGGAATCAATACATTAGACTATAACAAGTTTTTTTCTTCAAAATACAACCACCTACAATAACAAGAGGGCATAGCTACAAATTAACTAAAGAAAGGTCCAGATTAGATATTAGAAATATTTTTTTTAGTCAGACAGTGGTGAATTCTTGGAATGCATTGCCACATGAAGTAGTGGATGTAGGGACAATTATTGCATTTAAGAATAGATTGGATGCACATAGCTTATATAGAAAGGAAATATGAAAGAAACTAGTTGTTTACAGACTCTGCAAAGTCCTCTAGACCAGTATAAAGATGTTAAGTACTGCAAGCCATCAAGGCAGTAGACTCCAACACCTGAGAAATGAAGTAAGGGGGGTAGTTGCCAGTTAGCGAACCACACTTCAGTGATTACTCGCCCATATTCCTGTAGCTGCAAAGGAGCAGACAGCTGGAAATATGGCAGGATTATGTCAATAGGAAACAGAGGACGGCGTGGTCTAGTGGTTAAGTGACACGGCTCACAACTGAAAGGTGTTGGGTTCCCCAATCCAGCACCGGCCGTTACCCCGTGGAAGCAAGCCCTCAAAACATGTAGGAGGAAGCAGACCCTTACATATAATGAATGTCGAAGTCAGATGCACTGGGCCAACAGGCGCAAAATAAAAACATATTCCAACTCACACCACTTTGGGGAATAGAGAAGTAAGGCGAACGCACAAAAATAAAATAAACTAGGAAGACAATGAAATCTCTTACTTCGATGAGAAAAAGAGCTATCCTTGCTATTACAAGAGAGAATAACCACTCTAACAACGACTACCACATTTTTGACCGACAGGGACAGATCACCATTCATCGCCACAAAACAAGGCATATGGAAATTAATGAACTCCCACTGCGCATGTGTGAACTGAAAGAACAAAATGCAGAACATATTTTGCTGGACTGTCCTCTGTAAAGTCAGAGGAAGACTCACTGGCCAAATGACCCAACGCTAAACTAACAGTTGTACGGAGCTAACGGTCGAGTTATTAACGCTACCTTGTCTGACAATGTAAATAGCTTCTTCTTCTTCTTCTTCTTTTTCTTTTTCTTCTCCTTTTTCTTCTTCTTCTTCTTCCTCTTCAGAGTTCGTTCTTAATCTCCCACTACCAAGTCCTGAACAGGGCTTTGCAAGTTCCAGGATGTAGTTCCAAGAACGGAATGCATTGTGTCGCTAGTTTACAGCTTCACTGCGATATTTACACCTTTCGGTCCGACACATCCGTTTTTGGCAGGATGTAAATAGCAATAAGCGAACACAAGAAGTAGAAGACGAAGAAGAAGAAGAAGAAGAAGAAGAAGAAGAAGAAGAAGAAGAAGAAGAAGAAAGACACTGACCAAGACCAACGCTTGCGTCCACTTTGTGTTCTGGAAAACGGCTGTGTTACAACTTCCTGGTCATCCTGATGGGAATGTCCGCATTATCGCCAGCCTGCTGAAAAGCTTTGCATTGCACTACAGCGTGGAGGACACGTGTTCACTGTATACAAACCATCCCTTAGGACAAGCAACCGACAACCCCTTACAAGAAAAAAACACGTCACAAGTAGAGAATAAGATAAGATTAGCTATCGAAACGAACAATACAACTAGCATGGAATAGAAGTCCGAGAACGTACGCTCATTAGAAGCCAAGCCATTTACATGACGGATGTCTGGACACAAGTTAACATGGAAATAGTAATGATTGGCAGAACTGCTGAACTGGTTCTAGTAATTAATGTATGTTTCCTGCGGAATTAGTTCTGACTAGGTATGTTTCCTTCAAATAACGCAGAACTAGTTCCGGGAATGTATGTTAGCTGCCAATAGCGCTAAGCTTGTTCTGGCAATGTGTCTTAGCTGCCAATAGTGTGGAACTAGTTCTGGCAATGTGTCTTAGCTGCCAATAGTATGGAACTAGTTCTGGCAATCTGTGTTCTCTGGGAATATTTTGGAACTAGTTATGGTAATGAATGTTCCCTGCGAATAGCGTGGAACTGGTTCTTCTAATGTATATTCCCTGCGAATAGCGTGGAACTGGTTCTGCTAACGTATATTCCCTGCGAACAGGGAAGGTATAGAAAATGAGAAAAATACCCGGTTAGTCAACTCCGTGCTAATGCGCGTGAAATCTCTCGCGTAAATATCACGATATGTGGCCGGTTAGAATCTGGTTATCGAGTAGTTTGTGCTAGGTAAATAAAAAAATTATGACTGCTTTTGTCTTGCAGCCAGCTCGGTTGGGAAGAGCTAACAGGGAGGCAGGGAGGGGTAGCTCTATGATATCTAATCTTGGCAGGATAAATATTTGTAGATAATTTCTGGATGCACGACTTTCCTAGCTCGCCATCTCATCTGTCCACTTATATCGTTTGACGACATGAGGAGGTACAATCTTCTTTCTGTGACATCTGTGTGGCTGTTGTCATTTGGGCCTATGCCTCTATGGCGTTTGTTTAACACCGACTAAAGAGAGTTGATCATAGAGTTAGTAGCCTCATTGTGTAAAAGGAACTGTTACATAAGCTGCCACTTCAAGTTAACTGAGCGTGTTGTGGCGCAGGATTCACGAAGGACAACAACAGCAATAATGGCCCTATGAACCTGCTGGAGTGAAAAACAACAATACTACTACTTCCATTCGCAACCCTCTTCAGTTGCATTTTACGACATAGAAGGTGGCTTGGGTCCTTCATTTTCCACCTTGGTTAGTATTGGGTTAACTATTTCCTAGACACTGCGGTAAAAGAGCAATAATTATTGATAATTACGATTATAGTACAATTGTGGCCGAGTCGTTGAACTGCCAGACTCCTGTACTGAGAGGAACGAGTTGGGGGAAAATTCCTCAATAAAATATCAGTTCCTTTCTATCTCATGTAGCATGTCCTTTGTAGAACGTCGCTCCCATCACAGTCTGTCTGAAAGAAACTCGTTCCCTTGCCAAAACTCCAGCTTCCGCCACTGTCATACTCAGGCATTCTTGGATATCTTGGTGCCATCGTCTTCTTGGTCTACCCCTGCCTCTTTTGCCTGGCACCATACCTTCCATCACCGTCCTCTCAAGACCGTTGTGTCTCTTGATGTGACCAAAGTATTTGCATTTTCTAGCAAAAATGGAATTGATAAACCAGTTCTCCTCTATGCTCAACTCTTGCCGAATGTCTACATTTGTTCTTTTCTCTGTCCAGGGTATTCTGAGGATCTTTCTGTAACATTTTGACTCGAAGGATTCGATTCTTTGTCTAGAAGTTTTGGTAATCGTCCATGCTTTACAGCCATTAGCTGCCACAGGAAAAACACAGGCTCTCAAGACTTTTACTTTTATCGTTTTGTTGGTGCCCTGTCATAATTTCTTCAGGCTGTTCAGTCTCTGCATTGCCATAGCTAGTCTTCTTCTGATTTGTTTCGAGCAGTCATCATTTTTGTCGATTCTGGAGCCCAGATATTCAAAATGTTTAACCTGATCTATTTCCTCACCACCCACTGTAAATTTATGCTGACATTGTGTTTTATCGGTGGTCATTATCTTTGTTTTGTTTATGTTTATGAACAGATTTTGAACTTTACAATGTCCATTAATGGCTGAAAGTAGCTGCTCTAGCCCTTCCGCACTTCTTGATAGTATCACTGTGTCATCTGCATATCGTAACTCTGGAATCTCATACCCGCCAATCGTAAATGGGTCGAAACTTTCAATGTTCTCATCTTCTCGCACATTTCTCATTATACATTCCGCATATATGTTGTACAGATAAGGTGAGAGTATACATCCCTGTCGGACTCCATTTTGTACTGCAAACCAATCTGATGTTTGCCCAGATACTCGGACAGCGGCTTGTTGATCTTGGTATAATGTTTCAATGAGATGGACTATATGCAAAGGAAACCCCATTTCCTTCATGATTCTCCACAGATTTTGATGTTTTACCGTGTCGAACGCCTTAGTGTAATCAATGAAACATGTGTACAGATCTACATTAAACTCTCTACACTTTTCATAGATATTCCTTAAATTGAATATGTGGTCCCAGGTCCCTCTGTCTTTCCTAAAACCTGCCTGGACTACGTGAATTTCAGATTCAAACCTTTTCTCTATCCTTCTTAACAGGATTCGCAAGAGTATCTTGCTAGCATGGCTGATCAGTGCGATAGTTCGGTAGTTCGTGCACAGCTTCAGGTTGCCTTTTTTGGGGAGGGGAATATAAATTGATTTCTTCCATGCTTCTGGCCACTCTGCACTGTGCCATATCTGTTTACACAGCTTGTGGTAGACTCGAACACATGCCTCTCCTCCTCCTGCTTGTATTAACTAGCGACAATCATGAGAGTCATCTCCACTACAACGATGAACTCCTTTCTATCAGTGAAGATTTAAAAAACGTGGCACTGAGAACCGCCTGGCAACTGCAGGAAAGAGAGACATTTATTCCTCAGTCCTACAAATCTCACGAGATTACCTCAGCTACAGGGACTACATGCTGTCTCAGCAGACAGCTTTCTAACTCCCATGGTCGCAAGTCTTTGTTGTCCGTTTCTGACCTTCCACGATGGTTGCAAGTCTTTGTTGGCCTGTTTACTATCTTCCGCGATGATTGAAAGTCCTTGTTGGCCTGTTTACTATCTTCTGCGATGATTGAAAGTCCTTGTTGGCCTGTTTACTATCTTCCGCGATGATTGAAAGTCCTTGTTGGCCTGTTTACTATCTTCCGCGATGATTGAAAGTCCTTGTTGGCCTGTTTACTATCTTCTGCGATGATCGAAAGTCTTTGTTGTTCATGTCTGATCTTCCTAAAACACCGCAGTGACTCGTACATTTCTCCAACATATTTCATGTGCATGATTGACTCTGGAGCTTCCTCCAAACCCAGAGAGGTTCTAAGCTTGACATGTTTATTGTATGCGCAAATGGCGAAGCGTACGCTCATGAGTTGGAGAGTCATCTACACTACAACGATTGGACTGATTTAAAGTATTTATGATAATAATGTTTTTCTTGTCTCTCGATTGGTTGAAGCATAATCCAACACAGCAAATGGTTTACAAGCATTTTTGGTAATCATTTTTCCAGTCATGTGCAGTCCCGTTTCATAGGAATTATTTTTACATGACGAGGTTGCTAGCCTCTTTAGATACCTCTTACGACATGCTATGAATCAGTGATTCTATCCTGCTTGCCCGGCAACCACTCGGGTTATCTCAAGTAATTAGGAGATAGAGAATCATAGGTAATCGGTAATGACTGCCCAGACAGAAGAGCAGAAACAAATTTGGTACTCGTGGGATATAATGTGAGCTTGAATAGTTTCAACTACTCATGTCATTGTTTTCAATGTGCAACAACGTGAAGAAAAAGAAATGACACTTTACCAGGCTCTGAATTGCACAAACCATACACAGCTCAGGATAGCCAACAAAACAAAACAAACTTACGATGACCTTTCTTTGATGTCTAAAATTACAGGAGAAACAAGAAATTCCCGGATTATAAATATCCACAACATAGGAAGTTCTCGGTGCATTTTCATGACACGATCTGAAGAACAAGGGATAGAGGACCGAAGAGGACATTACAAAGTCCTGGGATGGCAGGATAAACTGGAAGGTATAACAAAGAACATTTACGTTCAATGCATTGGGCATTAACGAGGAGAAAACACAATTATGATTGTTAGCAAAGCAGGCTTGACATCTACTCACCTGATAAAAATAGATGCTAGAATACCTGTAGAAGGTCAGCTTTTACCATCTTTGAAATGTAGAACGAAATATTTTGGGGATACGAACAGGAAGACAGGATGAGAAAAAAGATAACCTAATCTGTATCCATGAACATGAGTCATACATTGATATCCACCAACACGAGTCATATATTGACATCCACCCACATGAGTCATACATTGACATCCACCAACATGAGTCAAATATTGACATCCACCAACATGAGTCATATATTGACATCCACCAACACGAGTCATATATTAACATCCACAAACATGAGTCATATATTGACATCCACCAACACGAGTCATATATTGACATCCACCAACACGAGTCATATATTAACAGCCACCAACACGAGTCATATATTGACATCCACAAACATGAGTCATATATTGACATCCACCAACATGAGGCATATATTGACATCCACCAACATGAGGCATATATTGACATCCACAAACATGAGTCATATATTGACATCCACCAACATGAGGCATATATTGACGTCTAAACAAGTCACTCTGACTAAAATGAAAGACTAATTCTTCTTCGTTGTTTGCTCTCAAATAATCATATATTATATCTCCTACATAAACCCAGTGGTCCTAATCAGGTTTCTCTCTTCACCATACAGTTGATCTCGCAAGTGGGTCAAGCACGCCATATAGTCACTCTGCTCCTCTCATGGAGCGGCCAGATATGTAGAACATGTTCCACCGTTTGTTTTTTCTCCCTACACCACTACATATCTTTGTGTCCAATTTTAATTTGTTGGTCAGATGATTTTTCAGTCTGCAGCGACGCGTTCGGGAGTCTAAATATTGTCACTTGATCCCTTCTTGGCCAGGAGTCGCATCCTTCTGCTAGATCAGTCGCATCCTTCTGCTAGATCAGATTATATATTGTCACTTGATCCCTTCTTGGCTAGGAGTCGCATCCTTCTGCAAGATCAAATTCTATATTGTCACTTGATCCCTTCTTGGCCAGGAGTCGCATCCTTCTGCTAGATCAGTCGCATCCTTCTGCTAGATCAGTCGCATCGTTCTGCAAGATCAAATTCTATATTGTCACTTGATCCCTTCTTGGCCAGGAGTCGCATCCTTCTGCTAGATCAGTCGCATCCTTCTGCTAGATCAGATTATATATTGTCACTTGATCCCTTCTTGGCTAGGAGTCGCATCCTTCTGCAAGATCAAATTCTATATTGTCACTTGATCCCTTCTTGGCCAGGAGTCGCATCCTTCTGCTAGATCAGTCGCATCCTTCTGCTAGATCAGTCGCATCGTTCTGCAAGATCAAATTCTATATTGTCACTTGATCCCTTCTTGGCCAAGAGTCGCATGCTTCTGCTAGATCAGATTATATATTGTCACTTGATCCCTTCTTGGCCAGGAGTTGCATCCTTCTGCTAGTTCATATTCTATGTGCCTTCTGTGCCATTTGTCTTGGAAGTTTATTGTTATCAATACCTTTGTTTGTTCACATGTAGCGCCCCCCTCCCCCCACCCTCCCCTAAGGTAATTGGCATGAAGTGAGAGGTTTAGTTGATGACTGATTTGCCCCCCAAAGGATAAGATCCGAGACGGAAGAAATTCGACATCAAACTTTGTTTCGGGACGTCATGAACGAAGCGATATTTCGCGACCGTCGCTGGGCTGGACATGGGATACGCATGCCTGGCAACAAATGGACACATACAACAACGGTTGGTGGCCGCATGTCTGACAACAGATGGACACGTAGAGCAAATGTTTGGTGGCCGCATGACTGACAACAGATGGACACGTAGAGCAAGGTTTTGGTGGCCACATGACTGACAACAGATGGACACGTAGAGCAAAGGTTTGGTGGCCGCATGACTGACAACAGATGGACACGTAGAGCAAAGGTTTGGTGGCCATATGCCTAAGCTATACACGCCGACAGGGCTGCCCACCTATACGGTGGCGAAATGAACTGACCAACGACGTAGACCCGCATGCTATCACACGTTAAAAGATTGGGTGGCATACAAAATATTGTTGACTTCCTCGCAAACGGCATTTTTGCCAGAATGACGCCCAGGAGTCAATGATAGTAGGAAGGTGAGCCTCGTGTGTATATATATATATTGTAGCAGATTCCACTGTTTGCCCTGGGGTTATTCTAACTTAGAACATTATCACACTCATCCACATCAATCATGACCACACACTGCAAATAATATAGCATACAGCAGATGGCATATTTATTATATAATACTCATACCAGAAAAATGAGTAGTGAAATTACAAACACAATACAATACATTTCATCTTAACTAAATTATTCCTATATTATATATATGTTAATATAAATATTAACTAAAGCGGAAATTTTAAGGATTAGCTATTGATGGAATTCCCAACTATCAAAAACCCAGTTATATTGCCTTACTCACATCACACACACACATCTATTTAACTGCGTCCTCAACACACCTTATCAAAAACTTCCCCACTCAAATCCCCTCAGGCGGGCGATCTGGACATACCTCGTTCACAATGTGTCCTGCTTACAACTAGCGTACAGATTATCTATTAATGCAAAACTCACACACCTATTCGAGCGATCCTGTTCTATCACTAACATCCGTACAACAGTCTATCAATCGCTACTCTATCAAATCGGTGAGCTAAACAGACTCCTATCTACATTCACTCATCCGCTCTCATCCCCTCTCCATTCAGCCCCTCTCATCCAGCCCCTCTCATCCAGCCTCTCTCATCCAGCCTCTCTCATCCAGCCTCTCTCATCCAGCCTCTTTAGCTCAACTTTGACTAGTCTTACATACACTCAAGCAGTATCAAAGCTGACCAATCGATCTCAGGGGGATGGCTCTATTCAGTAGTTATTGGAACGAAATACTTTGCACACCTGTCACTCATCTATAGCAGCAAGCTCCACTACCATCCCGTCTGTCACTCATTCTCCCCATACTCAAATTGGAACGCCAGTGGTCAGCTCCTACCTGTCCACATTCTTTGCCCCAACTCTGTTGTCTTTTGTTGGGACGGTGAGTGATCTAGGCACGCATTCAGCTACCTTTGTTCTGAGTCATCAACCACATCACCCTGCCCTTAACTCTCTTGCTCCGGCGGGAACTGTTTCAATATATTGCACATTTTTAGGGTGGCTGACCAGTCAGTCAAAATTTCGGTCAGTATGGTCGGACTACGGTCATGCAATTTACGTTAACAAATTCAAACTAGACATTCATTATCTTTTTATTTCTACATAACAACCCGTACCAAACCAAAATATATTGTATTACCAACACAGTATTAGCCTGTTTCTTCTGAAGACAATAATGCACCGCTGTCAGAGGCATGACGTTTGTATCCTTGAACATGCTTGGTAGTTTTAGCCATGAAATACCATTTATCGATCGCTTTAGTAGGTTTCAGTTGTGGCAGTGGAGGTCCATTTAGATCCACCATCATAGACTATCTTATATACAATCTATTCAAACCGTAATATCATTAATAATCCTGCGAGAGCCGTTATATAGTTACGATTAAAAACGTAATTAACGATTAAAAACTATTTTTGTTTACTCCTAAAGCAAACATTTTTACTCATCACACACGAACAGACGAGCACTTTTTATTTCAAGACCCTTATATATATAGAGAGAGAGAGAAAGAGTAGCACACAGCGAGAAAATAGCAGAGAAAAAAGAGTCGTACTCTCTTCTTCCATTATGCACAAATGACACAATTAACTTCTCTTCTGTCGCATCATCTAACCTGCTGAACAGGCCTGCGGCCAAACTTGCGAGTTTTCTCGCGCGTCAGAACAAAGCGAGGATCGCCTCATTACCACCTAATGCCTAAGGCAAGATCCATACGATTGGAAGAAGGTCACAGAGAAGTGCTTCTCTGCATTGTCTTCTATCTTCGTGTGCCTGTTTGGCGAGGGCTGAGGTGAATGGGGCATCTGTCTTGCTCATCAATCTTGTGAAGTTAAGGTTTGTGGCATTGCCCACCACGCTGTTGACACAGGGTTTAAACCTACCGATTGGGGAGTTGACGTTTGGGATTGAGAGAAAGCTTAGATTTCGAAAAAACAACCCGACTGTGCAATCATCTGTTCCATAACTAAAAAATCAGTCTCACAGACATGTGCCCATCTAGGAAGAACAAGCAAATAGTAGAACATGATCTCCGTGTCTGTCCCAACGAGAGGAGGAGAGTACCAGCATGGCTCAACCCAACCCAACGAGAGGAGGAGAGTACCAGCATGGCTCAACCCAACCCAACGAGAGGAGGAGAGTACCAGCATGGCTCAACCCAACCCAACGAGAGGAGGAGAGTACCAGCATGGCTCAACCCAACCCGACGAGAGGAGGAGAGTACCAGCATGGCTCAACCCAACCCGATGAGAGGAGGAGAGTACCAGCATGGCTCAACCCAACCCGATGAGAGGAGGAGAGTACCAGCATGGCTCAACCCAACCCGATGAGAGGAGGAGAGTACCAGCATGGCTCAACCCAACCCGATGAGAGGAGGAGAGTACCAGCATGGCTCAACCCAACCCGATGAGAGGAGGAGAGTACCAGCATGGCTCAACCCAACCCGATGAGAGGAGGAGAGTACCAGCATGGCTCAACCCAACCCGATGAGAGGAGGAGAGTACCAGCATGGCTCAACCCAACCCGATGAGAGGAGGAGAGTACCAGCATGGCTCAACCCAACCCGATGAGAGGAGGAGAGTACCAGCATGGCTCAACCCAACCCGATGAGAGGAGGAGAGTACCAGCATGGCTCAACCCAACCCGATGAGAGGAGGAGAGTACCAGCATGGCTCAACCCAACCCGATGAGAGGAGGAGAGTACCAGCATGGCTCAACCCAACCCGATGAGAGGAGGAGAGTACCAGCATGGCTCAACCCAACCCGATGAGAGGAGGAGAGTACCAGCATGGCTCAACCCAACCCGATGAGAGGAGGAGAGTACCAGCATGGCTCAACCCAACCCGATGAGAGGAGGAGAGTACCAGCATGGCTCAACCCAACCCGATGAGAGGAGGAGAGTACCAGCATGGCTCAACCCAACCCGATGAGAGGAGGAGAGTACCAGCATGGCTCAACCCAACCTAATGAGAGGAGGAGAGTACCAGCATGGCTCAACCCAACCTAATGAGAGGAGGAGAGTACCAGCATGGCTCAACCCAACCTAATGAGAGGAGGAGAGTACCAGCATGGCTCAACCCAACCCGATGAGAGGAGGAGAGTACCAGCATGGCTCAACCCAACCTAATGAGAGGAGGAGAGTACCAGCATGGCTCAACCCAACCCGATGAGAGGAGGAGAGTACCAGCATGGCTCAACCCAACCTAATTACGGCATCAACTGCGTGTCGTAGAAAGAGAGTACTGATACGTACCGCTTATTCATAAGAGAAAGGGATGCGATTATTTTGAGAGCAAGCTACGACGAAGACGAAGGGGACGTCGATGAATAATAAGAAAAAGAAGAATAAGAGGCGGGAGAATAAATAAAGAAAGAAGAATAAAAAGAGGAGGAAGAAAAAAAGAGGATGAAGAGAAGAGAAAGAAGGAGAAACCGAAGATGAAGTAGAAGTAGTAGAACGTGAGGGAAAAGAAGACAAAGAAAAGGAAGGAGCAGGAAAAACAAGAAGAAAATGGGGAAGAAAGAGGGGAAGAAGAAAAAAAGGAAAAAGAGCAAGACGATGGAGAGGAAGGAGGAGGAGAAGAAGAAGAGAAAGCAGAAGGGGAAGATGAAGAAGAGATGTTTCTCAAGCAATGTCTAAAATATGGGAAGAGCAGACTATTTCTAACGCCTGGTCAGACAAAAAATGCTGATCTGACATGTTTGTCAGGGTCAGACAAAACATGCTGACCGGACATGTTTGTCAGGGTCAGACAAAACATGCTGATCGGATATGTTTGTCCGCATCAGACAAAACATGCTGATCGGATATGTTTGTCCGCATCAGACAAAACATGCTGATCGGATATGTTTGTCAGGGTCAGACAAAACATGCTGACCGGACATGTTTGTCAGGGTCAGACAAAACATGCTGATCGGATATGTTTGTCCGCATCAGACAAAACATGCTGATCGGATATGTTTGTCCGCATCAGACAAAACATGCTGATCGGATATGTTTGTCCGCATCAGACAAAACATACTGATCGGATATGTTTGTCAGGGTCAGACAAAACATGCTGATCGGATATGTTTGTCAGGCTCAAATAAAATAGTGGTCAAGACACCCACCTCTTTATCACGTAAACCCTGTACACATGCTGTTTTCGGGGCAGCCTAGCTAACGAGGTGGGGAATTGACGTGATCCCCATAGTAGTGAGCGACACGCAGATGAAGCTAAGAATAGCAGAACCGCTTGAAGGAACCCGGTCACCAACATCAGCACTCTCGGGATGTGATGATAGCAACTGCAACATGCCACTGAACCCCATTTTCAGGGGACACAAAACAGTAATCCTATTCAATGTGAAAATTCAACAGCAACAAGTGTACCTCAAATATGATTCAGAAATAAAATAGTGTAGAACTTGTTCCCATCGGGGATAGAAAGATGGGAGGAAGGTGAGAAAGTTCATTGCCTCATCCGACGACATCTTCACTCGAACATCTTCAATCCACCTTATTGTCATTTACCTGTACAGGTGCGGATTAAAACAAGCCATATCATTAGGGGCACTTTGTTATAAATACTTCAACCGTTTTATTTTATCGTTCTCTTTCATGTTTATACACCAGAGTATCTCCTCCAATCTTCCGCAAAACTTATGTTACGCCAACGGCCTATAAAGGTTCCAGGAGCAATAATTGTGTTTCAATTAAATAGTCTGGTTTCCTCCTGTATTTAAAATTTAACTCAATCTAGCCTTCTAAGTCAATATTCAATTAATCAACTTCTTTTTCTTCTCTGTGAGCTATGATGTTAAGTAACTTTATTGTTCAAATTTGGGAATACATTTTTATGTTGCATATATTATCAAATAAATCAATGAAAAGATCATAAACATTAATAGTTGGATTAAATGTCGACAACTGGCAGATTGTGTAACGTTCATTGATCTGAATTGATAATAATTGTTAGCGCAGGTGTTCCTTGAGACTTGAAAACTATTACAAGGATGTCTTCCTGTTAACAGTTAAGACAGGTACCACACCACATCCGCCGCCCCCCTCCCCCCGTTCGTACTGACCAAGGGAAATATGTATAACAATATAACGGCTTCCTGTGGTCGGGCAGGGACCAGAAACCATTCTGGTTTCTTACAGTGGTTGTAAGGACAGTCAGGTGACTCCCTACAAGTTTATCTAGAATCCCCAAGAGCTAGTCATTCAGTGATACTGATGAGACGAAAAAGACGAAGAAGAAAAAAAGAAAACAATAATACTAATGAGCAGCAATTGAAGAGAAAAATGTGTAAAGAAATGTTAAATTATATTTTCTGGAAAGTTTGTTACCCACTGAATGGTCTCAGTAGAAATGACAAACGTTCGTGTGTTACCGGGGCCTAGTGGAGGAGTTCTGTAACCTACCAAGCATATGTTGTAAGACAGATCAAAGAAGTATTTGCATGGATCTGGCTGACTTACAGGAACAGGAAATGAAGATGTCTACACAGGATGTTACGCCAGGAGTGACAAGTCAAGCCATACAAGTTCTGATCGAAGTCAACATGACTGATGCCCTTGACTTCTACAATTTGGTGAGATGCAGCAGCCAAAATCTCCACATTTAGTTTGATAAAATGGTATAACAGAGGTTCATTACATAAACATAAAAGATATAGTTTATTTCTATTAATGTAGTCCACCATTGAATTTTATGGGAACTATGCATGTCACGAGATAGATTCAGTCACAAGATAAACGAATTTCGTTTCGAGATAAACGACCTTGATTTCGAGAATCACTATCTTGGTTCCTAGATAAACGACCTTGGTTACGATTACGAGATAAACGACCTTGGTCACAGAGATAGAGATGAACGACCTCTTGGTCACAGACAGAGATGAACGGCCTTGGTCACAGAGAGAGATGAACGACCTTGGTCACAGAGATAGGGATGACGACCTTGGTCACAGAGAGAGAGATGAACGACCTTTGTCACAGAGAGAGATGAACGGCCTTGGTCACAGAGATAGGGATTAACGACCTTGGTCACAGAGAGAGATGAACGACCTTGGTCACAGAGATAGGGATGAACGACCTTGGTCACAGAGAGAGATGAACGACCTTGGTCACAGAGATAGGGATAAACGACCTATGTCACAGAGATAGGGATGAACGGCCTTGGTCACAGAGAGAGATGAACGACCATGGTCACAGAGATAGGGATGCACGACCTTGGTTACAGAGAGAGATGAACGACCTTGGTCACAGAGAGAGATGAACGGCCTTGTTCACAGATATAGGGATGAACAACCTTGGTCACAGCGAGAGATGAACGACCTTGGTCACAGAGAGAGATGAACGACCTTGGTCACAGAGATAGGGACGAAAGACCTTGGTCACAGAGAGAGATGAACGACATTGGTCACAGAGATAGGGATGAACGACCTTGGTCACAGAGATAGGGATGAATAACCTTGGTCACAGAGAGAGAGAGAGAGAGAGAGAGAGAGACGAACGACCTTGGTCACAGAGATAGGGATGAACGACCTTGGTCACAGACAGAGATGAACGACCTTGGTCACACAGATGGGTTCAATTCCATTCTTTCCTCGTTCTTTACTTTTGTCTTCTATTGGTCAACCCAATTGACGTCGAAGAGACGCAAGCAAGCGGACATTGCACCTCTGCCCCTTTGTGGCGACCTCCCAGGTGGCGGGGAATGCTAGGCCTACCATCACTGCAGAGGAGCCGAGAATACTAAAGGGGAGTAAGGAGATACGCCACTCACGTGTATTTGCTACGTTTCTGGCAGGACATGACGATGCTGGGACACAGATGCACTAGACTGCCTCCCTTCGATGATACTCGAAAAATTGGTACATAAGTCCATCATATCATCATCTTCACCATCATCACACCATTCCGAGCAAGACCACAGTCTGCCCAAGCAACTTTAAGGTGCTGAAGACGGATGCAACTAGCCAAGAGGCGCACCACAGCAATCAGGTTGTCACGCATTTTCGCAATATGGGAGTATGTCTATATTAACAAAACGCTATGGCACGGTCTGTGATGGACAACCAGGCAGGTGCAAGTGCCGGGCCCCATCAAAGGCCCAACCTTAGTTACTGGAGGTCCTTCTTGGTTGCCTTGTCTAGTCAGGGGACATGAGAATAAAGCTACTGGCCAAACAGAACAAACAGGACAAAGCAAAGACCACTGAAAATAATGCACTGGAATGCGGAAGGAGTCAATAGCAAAAGAGGTGGGTACAGCAAAAAAACTAGAACTTGAACATGTACTGAATAAAGAGCAAGTTAATGTTATTTTTTCGAAAAAAGCAGCGTTCATCCTGAGGCTGTCGACACTGCCATAGAGCTTGTCTAGTGTTGCCACTCGTGATGGTCACATCTGCTCTCTCTGATCCTCGTATGTCGGGCAGTTTTGCAGCAAATGTTCAGCGGTCATTGTCCCGGTACCACTCGTCGGTGCCACCTATCTTCAATTTGTTGAATAGGTGGTACCTCAGTCTATTGTGGCCTGTGCGAAGTCTGAAGACCACGACCTGCTCTCTTCTGTTCAACTGGTTATAGGCATCGCTTTTTGTGTAGCCAGTATGTTCTGTTTCCCATTTGGTCATGTGTCTAGCTCTAATAAGCCTTTTTGACTCTTCGTATGTCACACTAGGATCTGGTTGTGGTAGTCTTACCCCTTCTTTTGCCAGTCTGTCTGCCTCCTCGTTGCCTTGGATGTTACAGTGGGATGGAACCCATTATACCACTACTGAAAGAATACATTAGACTATAACAAGTTTTTTTTCTAAATACAGCAGCATACAAAAACAAGAGGGCACAGCCACAAATTAATTAAAGACAGGTCCAGATTAAATATTAGGAAATTTTTTTTTAGTCATAGAGTTGTGAATTCTTAGAAGGCATTAGCACAGGAAATAGTGGAGGTAAATGCATTAAAAAATAGATTGGGTGCGCATAGGTATTTTTAGATTAAGTGAATGTAAAAGATACTGGTTGTATACATAGTCTGCAGAGTCTTCTAAACCAGTATAAAGACGTTAAGTTACACATGTTTATTGTCATTAAAGTTCCAAGTGGCCATTCTTCCATCTACGCTCCGGGCACGCTCATTGTTTCCATAGCAACCAAGCGATCAGCGGGGTGTACATTAACGATAAATCACTCTGGAACCTTCCAGGCGTTCTTAGATCGTGGGTCGGTAACCGGATAGACCAAACAACGAAATACCTTCAACAACGCATGCACCTCATCATGTTAGTTTGGACTTTAAGATAGCAAACTCATCTCTCTCTCTCTCTCTCTCTCTCTCTCTCTCTCTCTCTCTCTCCGTCTCTATCGATCACACTTCTGTTTTTATTTCTCTGTATTCCTTCTCTCACTCTCTCTCCATCTCTCTTTCTGTCATTGTCTCTTTCTTTCTTCTCCCATTCTATCTCGTTTCTTCCTCTCTTCCTGTCCTTCTTTCATTCACTCGCTGACTCTTTATATTGCTGTCATTATCTTTCTCTCACTTTATATCTCTTACTCTATCTCTCCCCCTCTCTTTCTCTCACTACCCTCTCTGTTTCTTTATCTCTCTGTCTCTCTCGCGTTCTCATCCTCTCACTCTATGTTGCTCTCTCGTGGAGGTAAAGATGAGTAAGCCGATGCACGTGTAACATATGGCAAGCAGAAAAATAAAGGCTTTGAAAGAAAAGGAGATATATATTACTGACGGAACAAAAGGAGGTCAGAACGTAGAAAGAACAACGGGTTACAAGGACGAGAGAGAGAGAGAGAGAGAGAGATAGAGAGAGAGAGAGAGAGAGAGAGAGAGGAAAATGTAAGAGGAACATTGCAGATATAAATGAAGGACTGACAAAAGAAATCAAGCAAATAAAGGCTATGAAAGAAAAAGAGAGATATATTACTGACGGAACAAAAGGAGGTCAGAACGTAGAAAGAACAACGGGTTACAAGGACGAGAGAGAGAGAGATAGAGAGATAGAGAGAGAGGAAAATGTAAGAGGAACATCGATTGTTCAGAACGAAGAGATAATGATTGTTGACTCGAAATGGAATTTATTAGTGAAAGAAAAAAACTGAAGTGTTGGTAGAAGGAATTGTTAGAGGATAGATTAAACAGATTGGAAATCTATTTTAAAAAGAAAAGGGAAGCGAAACATATTATTGATAGAGAGACGTTATTGAGAAAACGAGAAAACTCTGGAGAAAGGACAGACACAAGATTTGAAGAGATGCACGAAGAAAGCACGGAGAAGAGAAGACATTGTTTTTTAAATAAAAGAATGTCATTTTTAGAAAGTGAAGGATGAGTAATAATTGCCGAGTTTTAGACGGGGGAGAGGGATGTTTCTCGTTTACAATATAAACATTCAGTATTCTCATTTTTCCTAAGAGGAGGAGGGGAAGGCAGAACAAGGGTTTGGGAGAGATGTAATGATGTGTTTTAAGAAATGAGAAAGGTGAGTGTGATTAAAAGAAGAAAAGTGAGAGGTATTGATAGTGGGAACATCGGTGAGAGGTATTGATAGAAGAAAGGTGAGAGGGATTGATGGAAGAAAGGTGAGAGGGATTGATAGAAGAAAGGTGAGAGGGATTGATGGAAGAAAGGTGAGAGGAATTGATGGAAGAACATCGGTGAGAGGGATTGATAGAAGAAAGGTGAGAGGGATTGATGGAAGAAAGGTGAGAGGGATTGATAGAAGAAAAGTGAGAGAGATTGATAGTGAAAAGAAAGGTGAGAGAGATTGATAGTGAAAAGAAAGGTGAGAGGGATTGATAGAAGAAAGGTTTGAGGAGTTGACAATGAATAGAAAGAAGAGAGAAACTTATTATTCCGAAAGCATAGCTAGATAAGGCATTATTTAAAGAATGGAGAAAGAGAGGGGAACTGATGACAATAAACATAGGAAAATAGAAGTCAGAACGGGTAACAATATTTTATATTTCTGGATTTTTACTAGGAAAGGTATACAGACAGATTTACATATAGTTAGGAAGGTTGATAGATTGATTTATTGGCACAGACAAATCAAATAAACAGATAGATATTAAGTAAGACTGATATATAGATAGATACGTTGATAGGTAGGTGATGTATGGAGGAATATATATATACGTAGGTAGGTAGGTTGATAGATAGAATAGATAGAGTAGATAGAATAGATAGGTAGGTAAATAGATAGATACATAGACAGATAGTAAGATAGATGGAAAGATAGATAAATAGATAGTAAGATAGATGGATAGATGGATAGATAGATAGATAGATAGATAGATAGATAGATAGATAGATAGATAGATAGATAGATAGATAGATAGATAGATAGATAGATAGATAGATAGATAGATAGATAGATAGATAGATAGATAGAAAGTGAAATATATAATAAGATAGATTATAATTTAGATAATAAGATATATAATAAGACAGATAATAAGACATGTAATAAGATAGCTAATAGAATTGAAAAGATAGATAATAAGATAGATAATAAGATAGATAATAAGACAGATAATAAGATTGAACGATAAAACAGATAATAAGACAGATAATAAGACAGATAGACTCTTACTTATTTACTTAGAATTCCATAATCCACAGCAACTACTGCCTTTTAAAGCCCCCAAACCAGCACAGAAACTCTGTCGATGAGTCCGCTGGGCGATCTAGCCAGTGTCCCGTTATCTGTTTGTTAGGAAACCAAGACCTGACCCTGAAACTGACAAACCTTGGCACAGACAGAAGAAAAACACAACCAGAAACACCGACCAACGCTAGAGAATTGTCACTTTGTTTGTGAGTACAAACAGTCTTTCCTACACTTGCTTCGCTCACTCGCTGCCTCGTTCCTCTCACACGCGCATCCTCGAGGAGTGAGTAACAAAATGCAGCCAGCGTTTGGAGTAGCAGAGCAGAATGGAACGAAAATCCAATAAGCAAACCTTCCTCTCCCCTACTTACCCACGATGTGTATCTTGTCGGTTCATTATCTCAACCCGTAAACTCCCTATTCGTTCCTTCCTGTCTTTCTATTTATCGTTTCGTTTTGCCCGTCTTCCACAATGCCTTTGAGTTTCTCTGCATCTCTTTCTATATACCGTTAGCCTTCTCTTCATCTATCTCTATCTAGGAATCAAAATCTAAATTGTGTATCTAGTATTTCTTCCCTCCCTTGGTGTATCTTCTTCCCTTTAGTCTCAGTCTTAGTCCTAGTCCTAGTCCTAGTCCTAGTTCTAGCCCTAGTCTTTGTCATAGTCTTAGTCTTAGACCTATTCTTAGACCTAGTCCTAGTCCTAGTCTTAGTCTTAGTCTTAATCCTAGTCCTAGTCTTAGTCTTAGTCCTAGTCTTAGTCCTAGTCTTATTCTTAGTCCTAGTCTTAGTCCTAGTCCTAGGCGACCTGTAGTTCTACAGTGACGAATGCCACTGTGTAGATCTCAGCTCTCGGATGTAGCTGGAAGGAAAATGTCCTGCTTAACGTACTAGGCTCGAGCAGCCTATTACTCCACTCCACTGGGACAAGCGCCGCAGAGTGTGGTTAACCGATGTGCGAGTCCATCTTAATAGACTAAAACATTAAAGCAAAGTAGACCCGCAGCCTGTTAGACGCCATCTGTGCTGATCTTAACAAATCACCATGGTCGATGCTACGTCATGTCAAACAGTCAGTCGCCTCTTACGACATGCTCTCTGTGGAGCAGGGGTGCTATTCTTGTCCTTGTCATACACATAGACACCGGCGGACCGTTTCTTCCCTTAGCTTATTTTAATTTCAGTGTCTAAGGGGTATCTCGTTATAGCTTTCTACCACTTTGTCACTGGTGTCACACTGTATTCAATGAAATCTCTCTTCTGTAAGTCGTGGGCCAAATTCTGGTCTCAACCGCTTAACTAGTCGTGGGCCAAATTCTGGTCTCAACCGCTTAAGTAGTCGTAAGCCAAATTCTGGTCTCCACCGCTTAACTAGTCGTGCGCCAAATTCTGGTCTCCACCGCTTAACTAGTCGTGCGCCAAATTCTGGTCTCAACCGCCTAACAAGTCATGGGCAAATTATGGTCTCAACCGCCTAACTAGTCGTGGGCCAAATTCTTCCAGAGCCAGGCCTGCTACCAGAGATGGCCGTTTCCGAGCCTGACCTGGGACGGTCGACATGACATTTGCAGTAGATCAATTCCAGAAGAAATGTCAAGAACAGCACAGCTTTTGTCGACCAGACCCAAGTGCTTGGCGCCTTCAACAGGGAAGGCCTCTGTCACATCATGGCGAAGTTTGATTTCACCGGTACCTTCCTACAGTTGTCCACCAGTTCCATGATGACTACCAGAGAGGACTACATGACGAAGAGTTATCTATAGCGTTCCTAGACAAACAGATCTGTGTTGGCACCGACATTCTTTAGCATAGTCTTTGGAGAAATTCTTTTATTAGTGGCCAGGAGCCGGAGCACCAAAGTGGCCAGGAGCCGGAGCCCCAAAGTGGTTAGTAGCCAGAAGCCGGAGCACCAAAGTGGCCATTAGCCGGAGCACCAAAGTGGTTAGTGGCCAGGAGCCGGAGCACCAAAGTGGTTAGTAGCCAGAAGCCGGAGCACCAAAGTGGCCAGGAGCCGGAGCACCAAAGTGGTAGGTAGCCAGAAGCTGGAGCACCAAAGTAGCCAGGAGCCAGAGCAGCAAAGTGGCCAGGAGCCGGAGCACCAAATTGGCCAGGAGCCGTAGCACCAAAATGGCCAGGAGCCAGAGCACCAAAATGGCCAGGAGCCAGAGCACCAAAGTGGCCAGGAGCCGGAGCACTAAGTGGCCAGGAGCCGGAGCACCAAAGTGGTTAGTAGCCAGAAGCCGGAGCACAAAAGTGCCAGGAGCCGGAGCACCAAAGTGGCCAGGAGCCGGACCACCAAAGTGGCCAGGAGCCAGAGCAGCAAAGTAGTTAGTAGCCAGAAGCCGGAGCACCAAAGTGGCCAGGAGCCGGAGCATCAAAGGGGCCAGAAGACAGAGCAGCAAAGTAATTAGTAGCCAGAAGCCAGAGCACCAAAGTGGCAAGGAGCAGGAGCACCAAAGTGGCCAGGAGCCAGAGCACCAAAGTGGCCAGGAGCCAGAGCACCAAAGTGGCCAGGAGCCGGAGCATTAAAGTAGCCAGGAGCCGGAGCACCAAAGTGGCCAGAAGCCGGAGCACCAAAGTGCCAGGAGACAGAGCACCAAAGTGGCCAGGAGCCGGAGCACCAAAGTGTCCAGGAGCCAGAGCAGCAAAGTAGTTAGTAGCCAGAAGATGGAGCACCAAAGTGGCCAGGATCCGAAACACCAAAGTGGCCAGGAGCCGGAGCACCAAAGTGGTCGGGAGCCGGAGCACCAAAGTGGCCAGGAGCCGGAGCACCAAAGTGGTTAGTAGCCAGAAGCCGGAGCACCATTGTGGTTAGTAGCCAGAAGCCGGGGCACCAAAGTGGTTAGTAGCCAGAAGCCTGAGTACCAAAGTGGCCAGGAGCCGGAGCACCAAAGTGGCCAGGAGCCAGAGCACCAAAGTGGTTAGTAGACAGAAGCCGGAGCACCAAAGTGGCCAGGAGCCGGAGCACCAAAGTGGCCAGGAGCCGGAGCACCAAAGTGGCCAGGAGCCGTAGCACCAAAGTGGTTAGTAGCCAGAAGCTGGAGCACCAAAGTGGCCAGGAGCCGGAGCACCAAAGTGGCCAGGAGCAGAAGCACCAAAGTGACCAGGAGCCGGAGCACCAAAGTGGTTAGAAGCCAGAAGCCCGAGCACCAAAGTGGCCAGGAGCCGGAGCACCAAAGTGGTTAGTAGCCAGAAGCCGGAGCACCAAAGTGGTTGGTAGCCAGAAGCCAGAGCACCAAAGTGGCTAGGAGCTGGAGTACCAAAGTGGCCAGGAGCCGGAATACCAAAGTGGCCAGGAGCCGGAGCACCAAAGTGGACAGGAGCCGGAGCACCAAAGTGGCCAGGAGCCGGAACACCAAAGTGGTTAGTAGCCAGAAGCCGGAGCACCAAAGTAGCCAGGAACCGGAGCACCAAAGTGGCCAGGAGCCGGAGCACCAAAGTGGTTAGTAGCCAGAAGCCGGAGCACCAAAGTAGCCAGGAGCCGGAGCAACAAAGTGGCTAGGAGCCGGAGCACCAAAGTGGCCAGAAGCCGGAGCACCAAAGTGGTTAGTAGCCAGAAGCCGGAGCACCAAAGTGGTTAGTAGCCAGAAGCCGGAGCACAAAAGTGCCAGGAGCCGGAGCACCAAAGTGGCCCGGAGCTAGAGCAGCAAAGTAGTTAGTAGCCAGAAGCCGGAGCACTAAAGTGGCCAGGAGCCGGAGCACCAAAGTGGCCAGGAGCCGGACCACCAAAGTGGCCAGGAGCCAGAGCAGCAAAGTAGTTAGTAGCCAGAAGCCGGAGCACCAAAGTGGCCAGAAGCCGGAGCATCAAAGTGGCCAGGAGCCGGAGCACCAAAGTGGCCAGAAGTCGGAGCACCAAAGTGGTTAGTAGCCAGAAGCTGGAGCACCAAAGTGACCAGGAGCCGGAGCACCAAAGTGGTTAGTAGCCAGAAGCCGGTGCACCAAAGTGGTTAGTAGCCAGAAGCCAGAGCACCAAAGTGGCCAGGAGCTGGAGTACCAAAGTGGCCAGGAGCCAGAATACCAAAGTGGCCAGGAGCCGGAGCACCAAAGTGGCCAGGAGCCGGAGCACCAAAGTGGCCAGGAGCCAGAGCACCAAAGTGGCCAGGAGCCGGAACACCAAAGTGGTTAGTAGCCAGAAGCTGGAGCACCAAAGTAGCCAGGAGCCGGAACACCAAAGTGGCCAGAAGCCGGAGCACCAAAGTGGTTAGTAGCCAGAAGCTGGGGCACCAAAGTGGTTAGGGGCAGCAGGCCTTACAACCAACACGTGCTTGTGTTTGGATTCAGTAACGTTGTACCCGTGTCGGAAGTATTCCAATAACATTCATGTTAAAATCGGATGCATAGGACAGCAAGGTGCAAAACTAGTACAGCACAGTCCGACTTAGGAAACACACAAACACGCACGCACGCATACATGCACCGCTGTTTTCTAATTTTTTAATCATAAATGTGTCAAATAGCAGGCACTGCCGCAATGGATGAAGTGTTTAAGAAATTATTTTGCTAGGTCTCATCATTTTGAATGACGTTGTGTGATCAGTTTAACTCTTTCCAAGACGACTGACCTTATGAGGTCAGGTGATCAGTTTAACTCTTCCAAGCCGACTGACATTCTGAGGTCAGGTGACCAGCTTAACTCTTCCAAGCCGACTGACCTTATGAGGTCAGGTGATCAGTTTAACTCTTCCAAGCCGACTGACATTCTGAGGTCAGGTGACCAGTTTAACTCTTCCAAGCCGACTGACCTTCTGAGGTCAGGTGACCAGTTTAACTCTTCCAAGCCGACTGACCTTCTGAGGTCAGGTGACCAGTTTAACTCTTCCAAGCCGACTGACCTTATGAGGTCAGGTGACCAGTTTAACTTTTTCCAAGCCGACTGACCTTCTGAGGTCAGGTGACCAGTTTAACTTTTTCCAAGCCGACTGACCTTATGAGGTCAGGTGACCAGTTTAACTCTTTCCAAGCCGACTGACCTTATGAGGTCAGGTGACCAGTTTAACTCTTTCCTAGCCGACTGATCTTATGAGGTCAGGGGACCAGTTTAACTCTTTCCTAGCCGACTGATCTTATGAGGTCAGGTGACCAGTTTAACTCTTTCCAAGCCGACTGACCTTATGAGGTCAGGTGACCAGCTTAACTCTTTCCTAGCCGACTGATCTCCCAAAACAGTACGTCAAATACACATTTACAGCCTGATCTACTGGGGTTGCCGATAGCATGTACCTTTGCCAAGGGAAGCGACATTTCTACCACTCAGCTAGTTAGATCCGCTCTCTGATCATACCACACCCGTTTCCACCAAACCTCCACCACACAGAACCTATCAGATGAAATATTCTTCTCATTTAGACCATCGCATGTGTTCAATATTTACCTTTATAGATATACAACTTGATGCTTATAAAAGGAGAGCGCGTGATGTGGTATGTCAGAAATGTATAAACATTACACCTATTATTCATGTTAACTGTAGCCAGACATTACCTCAATGTGACTTATTTTCCATTTAATATTACCTCTATTTGGGACATTGTCGAATACAATTTTTTCATATCTATGAATACGCTGTCGTATAAAATCCGTTATCTTTAAATTATAGTCTAACTCAATATCCTCTCTATAATCTTTGTATGCGTAGTGCTTATGCGATCTAAAGTTATCTCTGTATTGTATAAACATTGCTTCAGACAATCTATTCTTATCTTTGTACTATATTTACGTTGGCTTAGATTTGATGCTGTTGTTGTTGTTATTGTTGTTATCCCATAGCTGCCGAGCAAGCCTACTCTTGTAAGGCCAATGGCATTCTTAAATAACTACTGGTCGTATTCAATTGTTTCACTGCTCTGTACAATGTGTTGGTATTTGTTGTCGGTACTTGTAAGAATATTTTCCTGAATCCGCAAGCGTTTTGCACTCAGTATTCTGATTCATCAGGGTAAAGGCAATTTTTGCACAAAGGCAGGTGCTGTGGATTAATGCGGATCAAGTGACTATTGACTCTAGTGTGTCCTGTTTGGAACTGACAAACGAAACTTTGATGTCTTCTATGTAGTCTATTTATGCTCTCACTACTTTTTTGGCGGTGACATTTCGATAAATACACTGCGACCAGTTGTTACCATTGCCCACCTGTTTATCCAGATTTCCCTGCTATTATTCTTAACAATTCGTTTTACTGTGTGGTCTATCCAATTGTTGTTTGGAGGCACCTGTTTTTGTTCTGTGGTTACTGCAGGGTCTATCCAATTGTTGTGAGGATCATGTTTTTGTTGTGTGATTACTGTAAGGTCTATCCAATTGTTGTTGGACGGATCCTGTTTTTGCTAGTATGCCAGGCAGCTCGTTCCCTGGTAGCCCGCTATAGCCAGGGATCCATTGTAATGTGACTTTCATCATGTAGACTGTGACTGTGTTGTTGATCACCTCTCACCAAAAATATCTCCAGTGTTTCATGCGGTGTGCTTCAGCGCATCCTGAACCGACTTTATAGCAACTCAAAATCAGGGTGTCTATCGGCAGCAATTTCCCAAGGTCAAACTGTTGGTGCAAATTCTCAACTGCTGTTCTTAATAGCCTTGGCCTACGCTTCAGGATTTGAACGGTTTTCGCCGTGTGAACCATACAACTCATATATGGACCCATCCGGGTACCTCATATAATTAGCATACCCTGCCGACGAAGTCGACTTGAATGCTGATCCATCCGTATAGATCAGAGTTTCCGGTTGTGGGTAGTTATAGACTGTTTACATTGCGCATGTCTTCAAGTTGGTAGGTGTAGCTCCCTTGGTGGCCACCTTTTCTATTAAGTGTCCTTTTATGACTTGCAGGCAACAATTTTTACAAAGGTGCGGTAAAAAAAAACTGCTCTCCATTTCTCTTTCTTGTGATAGATGGCGAATACGACTTTCCTCTTCTGCTATATCCACTGAAGACAGTTGATTTAGTCTTCTCTTCTGTTTCTAAGAACATATTTTTTTTCTTATTTGGGTGGCATATTTATTGTCTCTTGCATCTCTCTACCGCTTCATTCAGTGCCCCCTCTTTTTCCTGATATCCAACGGTTCTATATCGTCCTCTATCTCGCATGTCGCTGTAGGTGTTGATCTCATCCCCATACAAATTAGTCTGATTCTGCACCTGGTCAATATTTAAGATTTTATTTGTACTTCCAGTGGTCTGCATGGAAAGGCCAGCGTCTATCAATGGTCGTACATATCAAAGGAACAGTTGGTGAAGCGTTTGTTTAACAGCTCACCATTATGTGATTATCTTATCTTATCTATGGGGAATTACAGTTGGGGAAAAGGTCTCGGGGGGTCGGCCACTACTTCGGTACAAGGATGTATGCAAGCGGGATATAAATGACGCATGCATCGATTTGGAATCATGGGAACAGGACACCATGGATCGTGTTACATGAAGGGGCATGATTAAGCATGGAATACAGACAAAGGAGATACTGATTACTGATAGGCTAAAGACTCAGAGTTTGAGAAGACACGCCACACCATATGATGCCGCAAACGGCCCTGACTTTCCTTGCACACACTGTGGAAGACGCTTCTCTGCCCGAATTGGTCTTTCGAGTCACATTCGTTACAGTCATGGACTGTAATTGCATACCTTTTCAAAACACAATTACTATCGTCTGACAAGACGGAAAGAGCTAATGAATGATGATGATTATGTGCTAACTAGTCTCTTGATCTCTAATCGCTTGGTTGCTTTAACTCAAAGATTGCAGATGTGCTTGTCCAATTCCAACTCTCTGTCCAGGATAAACTGATGTATTCACTTTTAATTCAAGAGGAAATCCCAATTAATTTTGACATGAATGGATCACTTTGCTTCTTAATGACTTCCTGAGAAGATGGCGTTTACTATTTTATGTTCATTAACCTTTAGTCTTTCTGTCTGAAAGAAACTCGTTCCCTTGCCAAAACACCAGCCTCCGCCACTGTCATCCTCAGGCATTCCTGGATATCTTGGTGCCATCGTCTTCTTGGTCTACCCCTTCCTCTTTTGCCTGGCACCATACCTTCCATCACTGTTCTCTCAAGACCATTGTGTCTCTTGATGTGACCAAAGTATTTGTATTTTCTAGCCAAAATGGAATTGATAAACCAGTTCTCCTCTATGCTCAACTCTTGTCGAATGTCTACATTTGTTCTTTTCTCTGTCCAGGGTATTCTGAGGATCATTCTGTAACATTTTGACTCGAAGGATTCGATTTTTTGTCTAGAAGTTTTGGTAATCGTCCATGCTTCACAGCCATAAGCTGCCACAGGAAAAACACAGGCTCTCAAGACTTTTACTTTTATCGTTTTGTTGGTGCCCTGCCATAATTTCTTCAGGCTGTTCAGTCTCTGCATTGCCATAGCTAGTCTTCTTCTGATTTCTTTCGAGCAGTCACCATTTTTGTCAATTCTGGAGCCAAGATATTCAAAATGTGTGACCTGATCTATTTCCCCAGCACCCACTGTAAATTTATGTTGACATTATGCTTTATATAAAGAAGGTTGAAATAAATGGTTTATAATTAGATGATTTATACTTATATGTGAGCTGTATTATCATTCCTTAAAACGATCTATTCGTATTTCTACATCGTATAAACAGTACTTCATGCAAACTATTCTTAAATCAATATAGTGCTTCAAACTTCAATGGTTCTACCTTTCTCTTCCACCTCTCTCTCTCTCTCTCTATATATATATATATATATATATATATATATATATATATATACATGTAAAATGATTATAGGGAAACATTGTTCTTCCAAAAGCAAAAAAGAAAAAAAGTAATCCCTTTACATCAATCTTTAGAAGCATATTATCTGCCTTAATCTATTCTGAACTTCACTAGTTTTGCTTTTTGCGTAATCTGTCATCCATTGCTACTCTCTATTCCCGTATCTGTACATCGTACCCTTAATGTCCGCCTCTCTCTCTTCAGTTCGTCTTGTGTCTACTGCGAACTGCATTATCTGCGAGATTCTCACACCATAATTCCTATGTCCCTGCCAACGTGCAATTGTAGATCTGTAACCAGGGATTGGCATGTACCGGTTAAACTTTCTAATTTGAGAAATGCACAATTTGCTGCGTGATGCAATATGCCATTTCCGATACCAATGCCAGAGAGTGAAAAGTGTGGCAACCAAAATACACAGGTAGCCAGGCAGTTTCTTCCCCAATTCACAGGTGTGTCTGTGTGTGTGTGTGTGTGTGTCTATGTGTGTGTGTGTGTCTGTGTCGGTGTGTGTGTATGTGTTGGTGTGTGTGTATGTATGTTTGTGTGCATGTGTGTGTGTGTCTGTGTTGGTGTGTGTTTGTATGTTTGTGTGTATGTATGTGTGTGTGCCATTTAACCAAAGATGGAGTATAAAGACCCGGCCACGTTATGTAAAAAAAATGTTGCGCATATAGTTAGCAACATCATCATGTAATCCATAATGTGACATAAACCACCTATGTGGATTATATTGTCACGCCAATAAGAGGAAAGAATAACACTACTGTACCTTCTTGCGTTTTTTAAAAGACAACAAGAAAGTTGTGTATGGTGCTACCAATATCATCGCTTAAAACAGATTGCAGCAGAAACTAGAAGAGCCAGCACTATAATTTGCCCCAGGTATCCTTGAGAAAGTCAACGGCAATGGTAGCTCTATCCTCCGGATGGAGTACAAACAATTACGCGGGGAGAATGAGCCATTTTTTCTTAAGCTTCCTTTTGTATATCAGAATCGACATCACTGTACACTAGGTATTCCAATAGGTTCACAGTTTATCTCCTCAAATGGCGAAGTGTGGGGGTTTCTGATGGTTCCTGTCGCTCGCTGGCTGCACATACTCCTACTCCGTACACTAATTGGTCGCACTCCAATACTCTCGTTTGAATTCAAACTCCTGCCGTCTGTGACATAATGATTAGCCTATTGTGGTGTCACCACACAACAGGCCGTCCGTGTTAGCCTTCGAAATGTCATCCATATCCATCTCAATGTGCCAATATTGGTTGCTATTTTAAGTCATTTATTGGCTCTTACGTTTCCCTGAACTCTGGCGGGACAAAGGTAGTAGGTCCACATTATACCGGCTCTTATGTTGCCATAAACTCTAGCGGGACAAAGGCAGTAGGTCCACATTATACCGGCTCTTATGTTGCCCTAAACTCTAGCCGGACAAAGGCAGTAGGTCCACAGTATACCGGCTCTTATGTTGCCCTAAACTCTAGCGGGATAAAGTCAGTAGGTCCACATTTTACCGGCTCTTATGTTGCCCTAAACTCTAGCGGGACAATGGCAGTAGGTCCACAGCATACCGGCTCTTATGTTGCCCTAAACTCTAGCGGGACAAAGGCAGTAGGTCCACAGTATACCGGCTCTTACGTTGCCCTAAACTCTAGCGGGACAAAGGCAGTAGGTCCACGTCAACACAATGAAGTTTGTTAGTTTTGCTTAATCCCAAAATGAGATGGATTACTTGTCTGTGCGTCCTGAAAATAGTGTTAAGTGGCGAGTTGCAGTAGTTTTCTCCACATCCAGAGCGTGCTGATGAAGGTGGACCGTGGTCATTCTAAATCTACTCATGATGTAATCTGTACTTCTGTTCCTACCGAAGTAAATATTGAGAGTTTGATGGTCTCTAATACAAGGTTCCTCAAAGGAAGCCAACTGAAATTATGGAATAATGCTCGTGAAGGTCAACGGGTAGACGTCCTCCCAGACTTTACACTGCCGACATTGATGAAGTGTAAGACACTTACTTGTTCTTGACATTTGTATGAGATGTGGTTACAAGTTACCTTTTCATTACCAAATGCAATTACCCTCTTACAGCCGAGTTGACTGGAGCGTGTCGAGATAGGGGATTGATTCAAGAGACAAGCGCTCTGATCCCTCTACCACTCAGAGGTTCCCGTGCTCTCAAAGAAGCATAACGAATGGACAGGAATTTCTTCTGGAGCGTTATTGAATTTCAATGACAGCTAGCGCTCAGTTCATCATTGGAAGATTTGAACCCTGACCCAACGCAAATCTGGTTTCCTCAACTGGGCTAGAAAGAAATTGCCGTTAAGACTCTACGCGTGTGAACTCTCTGTCCCCATCAGAGCAAGATGAATATTAATGTTGTTACCGTAATCACATTCATATCACAGCTCTAGCCAGTCTTGGCATTGATGGGGTGAACATGGCGTCTCCCTGACCTTTGTTAACGGCCAGGGGGAAGCAGCCCCTCACGGCTAAAGTGCTTAGACATGGCAACGAGATTTGTTCAATAAATATGATTTATTCTGATTCGGTTTCTAGCGAGACCATACATTTTCCATCCCAGTAATCACGTGTCGTTAACTAGTGCTATAAAGAGACTTTCGCTCTCTATTTGTTCTCTCTCTTATCTCTCTCTTTTCTCTCTCTTCTCTATTTCTCTTCTCTCCCTCTTCTCTCTCTCCCTTTCCTTTCTCTCCTTCTTCTTTCTCTCTCCTCTCCTCTATCCTTCTCTCTCTCTTCTCTCTCTCTTTTATCTCTCTCCAACCTCTCTATCTCTTTCTCTCTCAATGTCTCTCTTCTCTCTCTTCTCTTTATCTTCTCTCTCCGCTCTCTCGTATCTCTCTCTCCCCCTCTTCCTCTTATGTTCGCAATAGTCTTTGCTAGGGCTATATAGAGACTTTCGCTCTCCATTTGTTCTCTGTCTCTTTTCTCTCTCTGCTTCTCTCTCTATCTCTCTCTCTCTCTCTCTCTCCCTCTCTCTCTTATGTTCATAATTCTCTTGTTCATACGATTGTGAGTAACAGTAAACTTAATAGTATTCCTGACCAAGATATGTTTTATTACGGTTAATCGTTGACTCCTCTTTGTACATCCATATATATCCATGATTCTTTGCGCGAGGGTGTGGTTGTTTTTGTAATGAATCCAGCGTCACTTTGACTCTTGCTCTTCCACCCAATGCCATGTAATTGTGTGTAGTGTGTAGCCTAGTCGATAGAGAGCTGGCTTGCTAGACTGGGATTACAGCTAGGCAGAGTTCGAATTCACGGACGGACAGAATTAAAATCCGGGCCATGGTTCGTGTCTAGTACGACTGCTCAGCCAGTCTACCCAGCTGTAAATTGGTACATGACGTATGGGGAAGATAAAACAGCAAGGAAGGGAATGTCCCCTCTCCGAATGGAGGGAGGGAAGGAAGAGAAGGAGCGAGAATGGGAGAGAAAGGAAGGGCAGAGGAAGGGTAGGGTAGGGAATTAAAGGGAAGGGTGACGGAAGAACATTTAGAACGTTCGTTGCATAAGATCTCATATTATGAGATGAAGTTTTATGGCGTTCATTGTTCGAGATATTCCAGATTTATGAGATGGTGCAAACGACTGATCTTCAACCTGGGCACTAGCGCCTACTGGTGAGCGATTTGAGTTGTTAGGGTGCGGTAGCACAATCATTACATTCTGTATTAGAAAGAAAGTAATATTGGTATGACAATGCAGAGGCTGCTACACAACCTGGGGAATAAAGGCAGAAAACCAGCAAACCAACAGTAGTAAACATTTTGAGGACCTGTGTATTTCCAATGACAGCTTACGACCGTGAATCATGGACAGTTACCTAAACCTCAAGGAAGAGAATCGAGTCGGAATGTTATAGACAAGTCAAAATGCTATGGACAAAAAGAAGAACGCACACATTCGGAAAGATTTGCGGATAGAAGACTGGTTTATAGAATCCATCATGCACAACAACAAATATATTCTTGAATGTATTAATTGACCCTGCCTCCACTATTTGATGTGGTAATGCATTCCAATCATTCAGAACTCTCTGATGAAAAAAAATTCTTCCCATATATCTAATCTAGACCCTTTTTAAAAGTTAACGTGTAGCTGTGCCCCTGATTCTTGCAAGTGGTTATATCTTGAAAACAAACTTGTTATAGTCAAATTTATCCGTTCCTTTGACTATCTTATAAACTTGTATTAAGTTACCTTTCTCTTACTTCGCTTCGGAGTTAAGGTCTACTACACTGTGCTTGTCAGTTTTTGATTTAAGTAGCAGCAAGGAAAATGGTGTACCACATTCAACTTAACCGCTGGTCGTGAATTAAGTGTTCGAAACTTCAGTATACTAAGCCACACCTTTCCTTCTTTGTTTCATAACCGTAAGCAAGGTACCCAATTATAATTGTATCGCACCACTAGCGAGAGTTGAACCCCTTACCTCTGCCCTGAAAAGTGAGTGCTCAACCATAACTTTAGCCAGACTCGAATAAGTAGCAGTGATCTGCACATACCATTATGTTATTAAAAGGATGTCTGAACTGTGGATGGTATGCCTAGCATTCGTCCCAGGATCCACGTATTCTGTTGTTTCAAGCCCTTTGTCTGTCTGTTTGTTTGTTCATTGGCCATGAAATAATGACAGCGATGTAAAAGAAAATAAATTAGCTGACAGGTTAAAGAACACACGATGACACGAGGGACAGTTATTGACAGTTCAGAATGATGGTTGAGATGAAACCATCGGGTTACACGTATACATAACGAAGACATGTGGGCTGATGGTGGCAGAGGCGTTAGTCTACTTCTGTGGCTGGTGGGCTGATGGTGGCAGAGGCGTTAGTCTACTTCTGTGGCTGGTGGGCTGATGGTAACAGAGGCGTTAGTCTACTTCTGTGGTTGGTGGGCTGATGGTAACTGAGGCGTTAGTCTACTTCTGTGGCTGGTGGGCTGATGGTGGCAGAGGCGTTAGTCTACTTCTGTGGCTGGTGGGCTGATGGTGGCAGAGGCGTTAGTCTACTTCTGTGGCTGGGGGGCTGATGGTGGCAGAGGTGTTAGTCTACTTCTGTGGCTGGTGGGCTGATGGTGGCAGAGGCGTTAGTCTACTTCTGTGGCTGGTGGGCTGATGGTGGCAGAGGCGTTAGTCTACTTCTGTGGCTGGTGGGCTGATGGTGGCAGAGGTGTTAGTCTACTTCTGTGGCTGGTGGGCTGATGGTGGCAGAGGCGTTATTCTATATCTGTGGCTGGTGGGCTGATGGTGGCAGAGGCGTTAGTCTACTTCTGTGGCTAGTGGGCTGATGGTGACAGAGTCGTTAGTCTACTTCTGTGGCTAGTGGGCTGATGGTGACAGAGACGTTAGCTTACTTCTGTGGCTAGTGGGCTGATGGTGACAAAGTCGTTAGTCTACTTATGTGGCTGGTGGGCTGATGTACTGTGATGACATGGTGGGCTGATGTACAGTGATAACTGCGGCGTTAATCTACGTTTGTAGTAGCTGCGCTGATGTACATTGATGACATATGCGTTTCAGTACAGCGATCGCTGAGGCTTTTGGGTACGTTGATGGCAGTTACGGTAGGGTACTGTAATGACAGATGTGTGAAGACACTGAGATGGTGTAGGTGAAAGAATGTACTGAGACAATGCAGATAAAACAATGTACTGAGATGATGTAGATAAAACAATGTACTGAGATGATGTAGATAAAACAATGTACTGAAATGATGTAGATAAAACAATGTACTGAGATGTTATAGGTAAAACAATGTACTGAGATGTTATAGGTAAAACAATGTACTGAGATTTTATAGGTAAAACAATGTACTGAGATGTTATAGGTAAAACAATGTACTGAGATGTTGTAGGTAAAACAATGTACTGAGATCGTGTAGGTGAAACAATGTACTGAGATGTTATAGGTAAAACAATGTACTGAGATGTTATAGGTAAAACAATGTACTGAGATTTTATAGGTAAAACAATGTACTGAGATGTTATAGGTAAAACAATGTACTGAGATGTTGTAGGTAAAACAATGTACTGAGATGTTGTAGGTGAAACAATGTACTGAGATGTTATAGGTAAAACAATGTACTGAGATGTTAAAGGTAAAACAATGTACTGAGATCCTGTAGGTAAAACAATGTACTGAGATGTTATAGGTAAAACAATGTACTGAGATGTTATAGGTAAAACAATGTACTGAGATGTTATAGGTAAAACAATGTACTGAGATGTTATAGGTAAAACAATGTACTGAGATGTTATAGGTAAAACAATGTACTGAGATGTTAAAGGTAAAACAATGTACTGAGATGTTGTAGGTAAAACAATGTACTGAGATGTTGTAGGTGAAACAATGTACTGAGATGTTATAGGTAAAACAATGTACTGAGATGTTAAAGGTAAAACAATGTACTGAGATGTTATAGGTAAAACAATGTACTGAGATCGTGTAGGTAAAACAATGTACTGAGATGTTATAGGTAAAACAATGTACTGAGATGTTAAAGGTAAAACAATGTACTGAGATGTTATAGGTAAAACAATGTACTGAGATCGTGTAGGTAAAACAATGTACTGAGATGTTATAGGTAAAACAATGTACTGAGATGTTATAGGTAAAACAATGTACTGAGATGTTATAGGTAAAACAATGTACTGAGATGTTAAAGGTAAAACAATGTACTGAGATGTTATAGGTAAAACAATGTACTGAGATCGTGTAGGTAAAACAATGTACTGAGATGTTATAGGTAAAACAATGTACTGAGATGTTAAAGGTAAAACAATGTACTGAGATGTTATAGGTAAAACAATGTACTGAGATCGTGTAGGTAAAACAATGTACTGAGATGTTATAGGTAAAACAATGTACTGAGATGTTGTAGGTTAAACAATGTACTGAGATGTTGTAGGTTAAACAATGTACTGAGATGTTATAGGTAAAACAATGTACTGAGATGTTAAAGGTAAAACAATGTACTGAGATGTTAAAGGTAAAACAATGTACTGAGATCGTGTAGGTAAAACAATGTACTGAGATGTTAAAGGTAAAACAATGTACTGAGATGTTAAAGGTAAAACAATGTACTGAGATCGTGTAGGTAAAATAATACGCTGCGATGACAGGTGAACACATGAACTGATGTGAAATAATATGCATAAATAAAATATTGTGATGTCATGTGCACACACTAACTGGTGCGATACAAGGTACAGACATGAATAGTGGTGACATGTGCACAGATGAACTGTTAGGATAGATGCACCAATGTGCTACGATGACAGATGCACCAATACATAATTATGGCTGCTGCACATGTGAACTCTTCTGGTGACAGATGATCACTTGTGCAGTAATCTAGACAGTTTAATAGTGATAAGTGCACAAATGAACTAATGTGCTGACGAGTGCACAAATAAACTCTTGTGCTGACAAGTGCATAAATAAGCTCTTGTGCGGACAAGTGCACAAATACAGGCCTCTGATGACAAATGCACAAATACACTCCTGTACAGACAAGTGCACAAATACAGGCCCGTGCTGACAAGTGCACAAATACAGGCCTGTGTTGACAAGTTCACAAATGCACTCGTGTGCTGTAATGTAGACAGTTTAATATTGATGACAAGTGTACAAATAAACTCTTGTGCTGACAGATGCACAATTGAACAGTACTGTCAGGTCCACAAATGAACTGTGATGACAAATGCACAAATGAACTCTTGTGCTGATAGGTGCACAATTGAAGAGTACTGTCAGGTGCACAAATGAACTATGATGACAAGTGCTGACAGACGTTTGTGCTGACAGGTGCATAATTGAAAAGTACTTTCATGTGCACTGAGGAACAGTGATGACAGGTGCACACATGAACTCTTGTGCTGACAGGTGCACAATTGAAGAATACTGTCAGGTGCACAAATGAACTTTTGTGCTGATAGGTGCACACATGAACTCTTGTGCTGACAGGTGCACAATTGAACAGTTCTATCAGGTGCACAAATGAACTGTGATGACAGATGCACATATCAATTGGGAAGAACCAAATTTCAGTATTCCAGAATAAAAGCAGCTTATCCTGCAAGGGTCCTGGTACCCCTTACTGAAAAACAAATAGCAGCCCGCTGTACCTACACGTAAGTCATGAATACTACTAAGGAGGGTTTTAATGAGCCTAGCAACCATTTCATACAAAACAAATTGTCACAACTGCAGGGGCACACCCAGAGCTTTGGCGCAATAAGACCAGCAGTAGTAGTGGGTCTCATGCTCCAATTGGAGTCAAGAAAGCGAATAATAAAGCTGATTAAGACTGACAGCTTTTAGGGCCTAACCACGAATACTTGCCTGATATGTTAGGACCTACACTACCAAACACGCGATTAATTAAGACACAACAGGAAATAGAGACAAGGATGTTTAGCATTTTACAATTGAACAAAATGAAATTATTTTCACTTATTTCTTTATAGTTCTATCTAGTTTTATAATCTTCCTCTTTTTGACTGTTTTTCTCCCAAATTCTTCTGCCTAATTATTTGTTTCACCTTGCGTAGGCTTCTTTTCTGGTTTTCCCCGTAAATTGTTTCACCATGTGTCTGCTTCCTTCCTTGTTTTCCCCGTAAATTGTTTCACCATGTGTTTGCGTTCTTTCTTGTTTTCCCCGTAAATTGTTTCACCATGTGTCTGCTTCCTTCCTTGTTTTCCCCGTAAATTGTTTCACCATGTGTTTGCGTTCTTTCTTGTTTTCCCCGTAAATTGTTTCACCATGTGT
This sequence comes from Ariolimax columbianus, assembly GCA_036924085.1. NCBI lineage: Eukaryota > Metazoa > Mollusca > Gastropoda > Stylommatophora > Arionidae > Ariolimax > Ariolimax columbianus. Next base: position 5,223,282 of record JAVGWX010000009.1, read on the forward strand.
ATGCTCCCTTCCTAGCTATATTGGAATACACGCTCTTTCTTAATATTTCTATTGCCAGCAATCACTCGTCTTTCTCTTGCTCATGTATCTATCTATCTTACTGTTCTGTAGTACTACATTTCTAGTTGTATCTTTAAAATAGTCTTTTCTTTTGTTGTTCTTTAAATTTTTCTGTCATTCCTTCCAAGTTCTCTCTAGTGTATTTATAAAACCCAATTTCATGTTTGTTTTCCTACTTCTTTGACATTGTACATTTATTATCATCTGTTATCACGTTTCCTTCTCAGTTATTTCTGTTAGTTTTCTTACCACATGCCGTTAAGCGACATGGGGAGCTTAAGACGTCTGTCCTGTGCCAAGTGTGTTGCGCCGGTCAAAATGAGTCCATGTCGCTGTATTTCTGTTAGACATGTTTTATCCCTGATCATCCTCGTGTATTTATAATACACTTTAATTATGTTTCCTTCTTTGATCTTTCATGTATGTTTTTTTTTCCATTTTCATTTAATGAAATGGTTAATTATTCTAAGCCCACTTGATCATGGTTTCTTTTAGTCAATCATTGCCGCCTGTTTTGGTGTCTCTTCTTCTTTTGGCAAACATTTTTCCATTTCACTTAACTGAACTTCATTATACTGTTTTAGAAGGCTCTATATAATATGTGCCCGATATGTAGCAGATATTTTCGTGCTCGCATTGGCCTGTTCAGCCACATGCGCACCCACACCCAACAGGGAAATCTGTGACAAGGATGATGTCGGCGGTCCTCGTCGACAACGATGGACAGCTATTATTATTATATAATATGTATACAACCAGTTTATTCCACTCCGCCGATACTAAAAATACGCGTGAGCAACCAATCTATTTTGTAATGCCTTAACTGACCATACCTCCACCACATCCTGTGGCAATGCTTTCCAAGCATTCACCACTCTCTGGCTAAAATAATATTTTACAATATCTAATCTGGACCTTTCTTTAAACAATTTGAAGCTGTCTTCTTTTCTTGTACTTTGAAAAACTTGATATAGTCTAATTTATCCATTCCATTGATAAATCGATACATTTGAATGAAGTCACCTCGAATTCTTCTCTGTTCTAATCACTGTACATCTATCACCTTATTTCCCGGCCTCGTCAGCACACACAACAAACCAACAATATCACAATCACTAATATCAAAGTTAAAACAGAATGAAAACAGAAAGAAGTCAAGACGCATGCAAATCAAAATCTCATCTATTAATTATCTCAACTTGTCACGGCCAAGATGTATTTCCTCTCCAGTCGCCAAATCCAATCTCTGCTTGGTTTCCGGAAGCTCGTAGATCCGTTCGGAGGTGATGTGTTCCCCAGCACCGGAGATGGTTTGAGTTCCGTTGTATGGGGTCTGGCTAAACGGAAATTTCAGACCTCCCCTAATGAAATTCTCCTAACATTTTTACCCGAAGCGACGAGCCCCTGCTTGTTTCTATTCTTCTGTCTGACGTTACGTGTAATTAGTATGGGTTTTCCCATAGTGGATATCAGGGCGCCTTATTATGTGAGACAAAACCGGTTCACTGTGGTTTAATTTATATGTAAAAGTTTACTACAGAGAGGTGTGGAGGACGACTAACGTCTGGTCAGGCAAAATATACTGATCATACATGTTAGTCAGGGTCAGACAAAATATACTCATCAGACATGTTAGTCAGGGTCAGACAAAATATACTCATCAGACATGTTAGTCAGGGTCAGGCAAAACATACTGATCAGACCCGTTAGTCAGGGTCAGGCAAAACATACTGATCAGACACGTTAGTCAGGGTCAGGCAAAATATACTGATCAGACATGTTAGTCAGGGTCAGGCAAAATGTGCTGTCCAAGACCCTCACTTCGGCCTTCTTTTAGCCCTACTTGGAAACGGGCTGTTTTCATAGCAGATTGGCTAACGAGGTGAGAGATCGATGTGATCCCCGTAGTTATGAGCGATACGCAGATGAAGCCAAGTATAGCACAACCGCCTGGAGGAAATCGGTCCACCTTCATCAGCACGCACGGGATGTGAGAACAGCTACTGCAACCCGCCACTTAATGTCATTTTCAGGATGCACAAAAGAGTAATATATTCATTGTGGCAATTCGCAAACAACAACTACAGAGAAGTTTAAATGTGGTCAACACCATCATAATGTAAAATGAATTGTTACAGAAACAACAGGTTGTTGGTACGGTGTAACAGTTCCCGCCGGAGCAAGAGAGTTTAGGACAGGGGTGATGTGGTTGCTGATAACAAAGGTACCTGAACATGTTAAAGCTTAAAGGTACCTGAATGCGTGTCAAGGTCACTCACCGTCTCAACAAAGGAAAACAGAGTTGGGGCAAAGAATGTGGACAGGTAGGAGCTGACCACTGGCGTTCCGATTTGGGCAGGGGGAGACTGAGTGACAGACGGGAGGGCAGCGGAACTTGCTGCGATAGATGAGGGACAGGTGTGCAAAGTATTTCGTTACAATAACGACAATAGAGCCATTCCCATGAGATCCATTGGTCAGCTCTGATACTGCTTGAGTGTATATAACTCGAGACAAAGTTGAGCTCAGGAGGCTGGATGGAGAGGAGAGGAGAGCGAGAGAGTGAATGTAGAGAGGAGTCTGGTTTAACTCACCGACTTAGATGGAGAAGAGATTGATAGACTGTCGTACGAATGTTAGTGATAAAACAGGATCGCTCAAATAGGTGTGTGAGTTTGGTATTAATAGATAATCTGAACGTGTGTTGTAAGCAGGACACATTGTGAACGAGTTATGTCCAGATCGCCCGCCTGAGGGGATTTCCGTGAGGACGTTTTTGATAAGGTGTGTTGAGGGAGCAGATCTGAGAGGTGTGTGTGGCAATAGGACTGGGTTTATTTATAGTTGAGAATTCCATCAAGAGCTAATGCTTAAAATTTCCGTTTTAGTTAATATTTATATAAACATATATATAATATAGACATACTTAGTTAAGATCATATGTATTGTATTGTGTTTGTAATTTCTCTACTTATTTTTCTGGTATGAGAATTATATAATAAATATGCCATCTGCTGTGTGCTATATTATTTGCAGTGTGTTGTCAGGAATGATGTGGATGAGTGTGATAATGTTCTAAGTTAGAAAAACCCTAGGGCAAACAGTGGGATCTGCTACAACTGTCCCGTGATTTGTAGAGAGCAGCCGAGAGACATGAAAAAATAGAAGTGTAGTTTTTAAATGGATTCTTTGGTTATTTCTTCGTTCGCCTACTCACTCATATATATATATACCAGATGACAAATGCTTCTATTAACTCCTTCTTCGGACACCCACTTTCAAATTCAATCCCTGACTTTTCGTCTGCTTGTTCACTCATTTAAATATCAACTGAAGAACTCACTTATTTACCGACTCATTCACTCACATTGACTCAATCCTCGTTCATTCTTTCATTCATTCATTTATCCCTTCAGTCCGTCAATAGTTAGCTCCTTCATTTCCTAACATCTTTACTCTTTGACTCCTACTTTCGCTTGCTTTCTCACGTGCATATCACACATAATTCACACACACACTCAATAAAATAATACTCACATAACTATTTGTACCCCTTCATTCAATCACATTTACTCAGTAATACAAAACTCACTTAATTGTGTGTACACGTCAGTCCGTAACTGTTACACTCAGTAATACAAAACTCACTTAATTGTGTGTACACGTCAGTCCGTAACTGTTACACTCAGTAATACAGCATACATTTATGGCGTTGTGTATAACGTTCCTACTCCCAAGAACTTCTGACACAAGCATCGAAAGATGAATGGGAAGAACACAAGTCAGATTATACTCACTAACCATGATCCCACAGAGCTTTCCCTGGAGACAGAGTAAGAGATACGCCTTGGATTTCTCAATCGTTTCGTTGCTCAGACACGTAAAGGGGACAGAGATGCCCAGTAGGGAATCCAGGATACACTTTGCACAATGACATAAAGGAAAAGGCTTACCTTGACCTAATGACTTAGGCAGGTATGGAATGTATTATACGTTCCAGCAAGAACATCGTTGCATGTCCAGATGGAATACATCATTGCCACACCAACCAGCTGAATAAGGCACATATGGGAATGTGGAAAAAGAGTTCAGTACTACCGGTACCATTTACAAAGCTCCAGTGTTTGATAACTGGCTCTATAGCTGGAATAGGCTCGACAGCTAGAACAGGCTTGATAGAACTAGCTCTATAGCTAGAACAGGCTCGATAGCTAGAACAGGATCGATAGCTGGAACAGGATCGATAGCTAGAACAGGATCGATAGCTAGAACAGGATCGATAGCTAGAACAGGATCGATAGCTAGAACAGGATCGATAGCTAGAACAGGATCGATAGCTAGAACAGGATCGATAGCTAGAACAGAATCGATAGCTAGAACAGGATCGATAGCTATCTACAGTCACTCCCTAAATCTGACAAGGACTGTAATCTTCTCAGTAGCTATCGAATAAGTCCCTTACAGAACGGCTAGGGCAAATAGCTTGAGAAAAGTGGCCGCAAATAAAATCCCATTAACGCGAGGCGTGTTCAAATGAAACCGGATCTAACTGCACCACGTGAAGATACTTACGATGCGCACGATGACGTCACTTCTAATGTAAACAACACATACCAACTGTCAAGTTAGCAAAATTTCATTATCCTCCAACTCGTAGTTTTCTCAGAAGACAGTTGAAAACATGGCGGATGTGATATGGAATCCGTCCAGAGTTAACCAGCGGTGGTTCGGTTTCTAACAGCTGAAGGGTGTCGACCAGTTGACATTCATTGAAGAATGCGATATTCCTAATGTGGTGTTTCTTGGACAACTCTGTTAGCTGCGAATCGCAAGCGATGACAACATTCTCAGACGGTATTTGTATTATAGTAAGCAAGAAACTGCACAAGTTATCAACCTCACTCTCTCGTCCCAAGCTAAATTGGATCAGTCGAGACGACTCGAGGCAACTCGGGATGTCACAGGTCGTACCTCCCTTGAAGGTGAGCTCTTGGACATTATCAGTGAGGGATGTGTTACAGGTCTTACCTGTCTTGAAGGTGAGCTCTTGGACATTATCTGTGAGAGATGTGTCACAGATCTTACCTGCGTTGAAGGTGAACTCCTGGACATTGTCTGTGAGGAATGTGTTACAGGTCTTACCTGCCTTGATAGTAAGCTCTTGGACATTATCTGTGAGGGATGTGTTACAGGTCTTACCTGTCTTGAAGGTGAGCTCTTGGACATTATCTGTGAGAGACGTGTCACAGGTCTTACCTGCGTTGAAGGTGAACTCCTGGACATTGTATGTGGGGGATGTGTCACTGGTCTTACCTGCGTTTAAGGTGAACTCCTGGACATTGTATGTGGGGGATTTGTCACTGGTCTTACCTGCGTTGAAGGTGAACTCCTGGACATTGTATGTGGGGGATGTGTCACTGGTCTTACCTGCCTTGAAGGTGAGCTCCTGGACATTGTATGTGGGGGATGTGTCACTGGTCTTACCTGCCTTGAAGGTGAGCTCCTGGACATTATCTGCGAGGGATGTGTCACTGGTCTTACCTGCCTTGAAGGTGAGCTCCTGGACATTATCTGCGAGGGGTGGGTCACTGGTCTTACCTGCCTTGAAGGTGAGCTCCTGGACATTATCTGCGAGGGATGTGTCACTGGTCTTACCTGCCTTAACGGTGAGCTCCTGGACATTGTATGTGGGGGATGTGTCACTGGTCTTACCTGCCTTGAAGGTGAGCTCCTGGACATTATCTGCGAGGAGTGGGTCACTGGTCTTATCTGAATTGAAGGTGAGCTCCTGGACATTATCTGCGAGGAGTGGGTCACTGGTCTTACCTGCCTTGAAGGTGAGCTCCTGGACATTATCTGCGAGGGGTGGGTCACTGGTCTTACCTGCCTTGAAGGTGAGCTCCTGGACATTATCTGCGAGGGGTGGGTCACTGGTCTTACCTGCTTTGAAGGTGAGCTCCTGGACATTATCTGCGAGGGGTGGGTTACTGGTCTTACCTGCCTTGAAGGTGAGCTCCTGGACATTATCTGCGAGGGGTGGGTCACTGGTCTTACCTGCCTTGAAGGTGAGCTCCTGGACATTATCTGCGAGGGGTGGGTCACTGGTCTTACCTGCCTTGAAGGTGAGCTCCTGGACATTATCTGCGAGGGGTGGGTCACTGGTCTTACCTGCCTTGAAGGTGAGCTCCTGGACATTATCTGCGAGGGGTGGTTCACTGGTCTTACCTGCCTTGAAGGTGAGCTCCTGGACATTATCTGCGAGGGATGGGTCACTGGTCTTACCTGCCTTGAATGTGAGCTCCTGGACATTATCTGCGAGGGGTGGGTCACTGGTCTTACCTGCCTTGAAGGTGAGCTCCTGGACATTATCTGCGAGGGGTGGGTCACTGGTCTTACCTGCCTTGAAGGTGAGCTCCTGGACATTATCTGCGAGGGGTGGGTCACTGGTCTTACCTGCCTTGAAGGTGAGCTCCTGGACATTATCTGCGAGGGGTGGGTCACTGGTCTTACCTGCCTTGAAGGTGAGCTCCTGGACATTATCTGCGAGGGGTGGGTCACTGGTCTTACCTGCCTTGAAGGTGAACTCCTGGACATTATCTGCGAGGGGTGGGTCACTGGTCTTACCTGCCTTGAAGGTGAGCTCCTGGACATTATCTGTGAGGGGTGGGTCACTGGTCTTACCTGCCTTGAAGGTGAGCTCCTGGACATTATCTGCGAGGGGTGGGTCACTGGTCTTACCTGCCTTGAAGGTGAGCTCCTGGACATTATCTGCGAGGGGTGGGTCACTGGTCTTACCTGCCTTGAAGGTGAACTCCTGGACATTATCTGCGAGGGGTGGGTCACTGGTCTTACCTGTCTTGAGCTCCTGGACATTATCTGCGAGGGGTGGGTCACTGATAGGTGTGACAGGTCTTCTTTCTGACCAACAAAATAGTGAATCGTCAATTGAATAAATAGGTAAGATCAGATACCGCAATGACACGAACACTCAAACGAAGCCGAGGTTACGACCAGTAGGTCTTCATCAGGGACAAAGAACAAAAACAACAATGAACTAGCGAATCATATAAGAAGGGAAGTATATTTCAATGGGGATGTCAACATATAAGGAGACATTAAGATACTTTCCTGGGAAAATCTCGCATAACTCCCTCGCAGGTCAGGTGCAGGATTCCAAGTGCCATCTTTCCTGTGCAAATACAGTTAAGTACATGTTTCAGTATTTTCTGTGTGTATTTCCTTATTTGAAGAATTTCTCCCTTCTTCTAAGTGTTGCTAGATAACATATTATTGGTCTTCGTTGTCCCAGATGAAGGCCCTTTGATCGTAATATAGGGATCATGTTTATTTTAATCTTAACGCTTTATCTAATACCGTTTTATGTTGTTTTCTTTGTCTCTTTAGCCTCTTCAACAGCTGTTTGTTGGGCAAATAATAGACACTGCGCAAACACAAACAAGATAAAACCAGAACAACAACTCCGTTCTTCTTTATTATGCAGAGCCCTTGATACTTCTTGTTCCATGCACAAACACATTTCCCATTGATTTTTTTGGTCTAGTTAATGCTGTTGGAAAAACCGACTGAATTAGCAGCATGCGCTTACCAGTGGAGGTTATATAGGTCACGTCCATTAAGTGTGCATGAGTGAATTAATGGTGAATTTCATTAGCTTACTTCAGAGAAAATTACGAGAAAGAAAGACAGATTAAGATAGATAGAGAGAGAGAGAGAGAGAGAGAAAGGAAAAGAAAAGAGTGAGGGAGAGATGAGTAAAAGAAAGTGGGGGAGAATACAGGAGAGAAAGAGAGGACGAAAGTTTAAAATACTCAACAATGGAAACACACAGGTTGGTATTCACTGCTGACTGCATTAAGACGTTGAACAATCACGACACATTAAGACTGAAGCAACACTGCTGGATAGAGATACGATCTGCGACAAAGTGAGAACATTATGGACCTTCTAACCGTGTGCCATTCCAATAATGATTAGAAATCAACAATAGCACTGATACAAAGGGACTTGGAGCTCGAGATCTGAGGTAACATGATCGTCTACGACATCCGGCACAGCGCGTGCAGGCGTGACTTTTGTTCGAGCAGCCTGATTGAGGTCGTGTGCAGGAAGTTCCCAAAGAAGATTGAACTTTTTTCGGCACGATTTAAGTGGAAAACAGGTCGCTTTCAGCTACGACCATGACTCGATAGTTATGGCATAAGCCGTCCATAAATGTGAGCTTTGAGACGTGACTAAGCTAGAATTTTCAACATAAGGTAAATTAAATTGAATGGCTGACACTGTCCACCCATTTGGACATTTACGCGAGGCAGGCTTAGAGTTTTCTACAGATCACGAACACATGTATGACACATAAAATAGCAGATCAATGATTGTCTAAGCCAATCTGCATGACACATGCAGGGACGTATGCATGATTGTCTAAGCCAGTCTGTTTAAGACATAAAGTGACAGATCTCTGATTGTCTAAGTCAATCTGCATGAGACATAAATGACTGTTGTATGATTGTCTAAGCCAGTATGTATGACACACAACGAAAAATGATGCAGGTGTATTGTTATCTATGTAAAGTTATTCGACACATTGTATCTGGTGCATTTGGTTATAAGTGCTTGTCCATGCATCCTCGATCCACTTTTTGTAGTTTCTTGAGACAGCTTAGCGCAATGCTCAAGTTTATAATTATCCTTCTGTTCTCTTATAACTTTCTGATGCACATAAGCCATCAATCTCCAAACACAGCAGTATGTGCTATTTTCGTTAGTTTTTTTCCAGCTTCTCACTATATTCTTTGTATCGTCTTCTAGGTCCCCATACATCTGGTATATTATGCTGGTGAGTTTTTTCCAGAATTCCATAGTGTTCTTTATTGTCATCCAATGGATGCAGTGCGCCTGACAAAGGCGGATTGGGCTTGCCGCCTCCGCTATGGACGAACTTCGCCGGGTGTGGAATAACTGCAGACTCTCTCTCGGATCCAACTTTCGTATTGATCAGATGCGTGTGATTCCTGTCCTACTGTATGGTTCAGATACTTTGACCCTACTCAAACAGGACTTATCAAGTCTCGAGGCTTTTCATATGCGCAACCAGCGATGCATACTCAGTATCTGGTGGTTTGATCTCGTCCGTAATGTCGAGGTGTCTGCAGAGAAGAGTATTCCCTCCATCTCGGACACTGTGGTCCGACGCCGCATGTCTGTGTTTGGTCACGTGGTCCGACTGGCTCACCATATAATGTCCAAGTCAGATAAGTGTTACAATGGTCTCCCACCGGCCGCTGGATGCGCGGGAGGGGCCGGCTGGATGCGCGGGAGGGACCGGCTGGATGCGTGGGAGTGGCCGGCTGGATGCGCAGGAGGGGCCGGCTGGATGTATAGGAGGGGCCGGCTGGATGCGCAGGAGGGGCCGGCTGGATGCGCAGGAGGGGCCGGCTGGATGCTCGGGAGGGGCCGGCTGGAAGCTCGGGAGGGACCGGCTTGATGCGCGGGAGGGGCCGGCTGGATGCTCGGGAGGGGCCGGCTTGATGCTCGGGAGGGACTGGCTGGATGCGCAGGAGGGGCCGGCTGGATGCTCGGGAGGGGCCGGCTGGATGCTCGGGAGGGGCCGGCTTGATGCTCGGGAGGGGCCGGCTTGATGCTCGGGAGGGACCGACTGGATGCTCGGGAGGGACCGGCTGGATGCTCGGGAGGGGCCGGCTTGATGCTCGGGAGGGACCGGCTGGATGCGCAGGAGGGGCCGGCTGGTTGTGCAGTAGGGGCCGGCTGGATGCGCAGGAGGGACCGGCTGGATGCTCGGTGGAAGGGGCTGGCTGGATGCTCAGGAGTGGCCAGCTGGATGCGCTGGAGTGTTTGCTCCCGTTCTACATGGCTCCCACAGATAGCGGTCTCTCCTTCGGTACTAAACGCGGTGTTGTCTACATGCCTCAGCAGTTGGACAAGGTGGTGGTCGATCGACGTAACGGGCCCTAGATGCCTAAACGAACATTATTATTTAAGCGTTCTACTAGATCCGAGAGTGTGCCCCGATCCAGGCAGTTGAAGGTTCTTTCATAGTCAACAAAATTCATATACAAACACGAATACCATTTTAGGAACAGCTATGTGCTTTTCTAAGTGTTTTGGCTGAAACCCGCTTGCCTTAGTCGACCTGTTCTTCTACAAAGGGTGAATGCCTCTGAGCAGATTCCAGCCGGAAGGAGTATTTCTTGCTAGGCGGGCTAGGCTCGAGCAGCTTATTACTCCGCTGTTTTGTGGCCAAATGCCGCGGAGAGCGGTTAGCCAATGTGTGAGTCTATCTTAATAGACCCAACCACTAGATCAAAGTAGACATGCAGCCTATTAGGCGCCATCTATGCTGCTCTTAACAGACCACTTTAACCATGACCGGTGTCATGCCATGTCACACAGTTAGTCGCCTCTTATGAGATGCTCTCTGTGAGGCAGTGGTGCTGTTCTTGTCCTTGTCATACACAAAAATCCTGGCGGACCACTCTGGTAACCTGCTTGTTCGTCAATCAAATTGTTGTTTACACCTGTCTTCTTAGCATTTGACGTATAACTCTGTGTACGACATTACCTGGCACAATCTCGACATTACCAATGGGAAACAATGTCGGAAATACTTTAGCTTTGCTTGGAATATAATGCAATTAGCTTCTACTCTCTTTCTCGCCATCAGGCATGCACTGGTAAAACATAAATTTTGCAAAATATTCTTTTTTTCTGTTTGTTATCCATTTGAATAGAGTTCACAATGCCATCAGTTCTATTTCTACAATCTTGACTTCCCTTTCTTGTCTAACAATCTCCCATATGCTCTGGTATGTTGTCGGACAACAATCCAAAATCATTGTCAATCAAAACAAGACTGGTCTCGGATGATTGAAATCAATGCTTGGAATAGGCGATGTCCCTTCTGAACCAAAACTCAATGACTTCCGCCCAGAAGCACAGCCAGAAATTTATGTTATTTCTAAAGTTGTTCTGTTCTCTATGTTCATCATCATCATGTAGCATGTCCTTTGCAGAACGTCACTTTCATAAGACTCGATCTCTGGCCAGTTCTCCCGCCTCAAAATCTCTTGAATGTCACGTGTCCATCTTTTCGCCTAGGTCTGCCTCTGACCTGTCTGACCTCTATAAGAAAAGCCTAAGCACAGTAATGTGCAGAAGTCGTGACGTAGACAACAGCAGTCCGTGACAAGTTTCCTGTCTGCGATCTTACAATTCGTATCAACAATTCCGGTAAGATGGTGACCAAGCAACAGCTGCTCTCATGGTCTGCGATATTCGTGTGGTTTGTTCGTTCCACTTCATGTGTGGGGCGCGGTGTTATGTGACGATCATTTTCTAACACGTCCTACGCTATTCACAAGAAGCCTATGTGTGTAAATTTCATCGGAATTCGGAGATACACGATCTGTTCTTCATGTGTAATAGAATACGCGTTGTTGGATAGGATGTCACTACGGATTGCGCACCGTCCTTGGTTGGTGTGCACGACCTGCTTGGGAATTGCGTGCCATGACCGGAAGGTGTAAGGTGTGCTCATGCTTGGCGCCGCGTTCCAGTGGTGCTGAGGTCGGCTAGCTCTTCTCTGGAAGAGTGAAAAGTGAAATTAGTAGCCTGCCGATTAAAGTGAGCTCACAAGCCAACCTCACCTCCTCGGGGTACACACTGGGCAACTAGAACCGTGAGACTCTAGGCTAACGAGGCAATGGCTCGCCTGTGGGGACGGGCTCCTTCAGGTTACTTGCAGATGTTGGTCCACCGCAGCTTGGAGAGGAGATGGGCGCATAAGGTGATTTCAAGCCTAAGAATCACACATAAGGACAAAATCGAAATCTATTATACCGGATCGGTCGCAGCCCGGGTCAGAGAGGGTTGGCGTGGGATTTTCATGTCGTGATGTGTGCCCAACGACCTGATGGGTTACGAGATGAACTGAAAACGGAACAACATCTATGTTCTTACTTTACCAGAACATTTTCATAATTTAAAGGTGTTTAGTATAATTTAGACTTGTCTATATTTTACCGAAGTCGTCGTTGACGATTCCTTATCACTGTGCTACTTTAGGCTGTCGTGGTAATTATAAAAACGGCCCACGTATTTCGGTTTTGTTGCCAGACGATGCACAGCTTCGAAAAGATTGATAATAGCCATAGACAGATAAAACTTCACTAAAAATACCAGAGTGAATCAAATGTTTTAACATATTTATTTAACCAATTCATTTTAATGTAATAAAAAAAACAGTTATCAATTTGAGTGAGAAATCAACGGATAGTTCTAAACAATTAGCTATGACATGAACAGAATGAACAAAGAGGAAAATATTAACCGTTCCAGCAACAAAATAGGGGATAGATTGATCCAATTCTGTGAAGGGTACAAGCTTTGTGTAGGCAACATTTGTTTATTTCTTTTAGGAAGAAGGCTTATGGCACCCCAGAACAGTTGTCCATCTATTGGCAAATGAGAAATGGATTGAGGAAAAATGTCAGTAAGGTAATGGTTGTGCACAATTTGAAAGGCAGACCTATGTATGAAGAGATGGGAAGTGGTTGGTCAGGCTAAAAATAGATAAAGCAAATTGTATTTAATGATGAAGATATTTCAAAAGAAGTGGACAGAATATGTTAGTGAACTATTCCACGAAACTTCGAGTCATGGCTAATTTTATCTGACAAGCCAGATATTGTTGCTATTGTCAAAATACAGTTTTTACCTGCTCCAATTACTGACAAATCTATTGTAATAGATAAGGAAATGGATGTGTCTATGTATTTGAACAGCGTGTTTCTGCAGAAATCTGGTACATTACGTTTCTCATGTCAAATTGGTACAGTTGTTGAGGTAAGGCAGATAATACACCATGTAAAATTGCTGGGTCAGACAAATAATGGTAGGGAAACAAAAAACATGAATGTTATAAGTGAACTTCTACCTAGACTTAAAAGCTCTTTACCAACTGAAAGACAAATATTAATTTTGTAATAGAACAACTATCTCTTCATATAAGTGAAAAGCATAATTTTAGGTATAGCCTGAAGTGTTTAATTTTTGCTAGTTTGCTTTTTTCAATATCACCCCACCCATATAATTCTCGTGGAGCTCTTGGCATAGTATACTGCCGCATCCATGTACCATTCCCAGGGTATGTTCCGCATTCAATTTAAATTCAGCACGTGAGAAATTCAGTGAACATTTTTTTCTCATATGCCAAACACCGGCTTGAAATATTGCAGCCTGAAAAGCACACTACGTGTCTCATGATGGACGAGATGAAACATTGCGGGCTCTGCATATAATAAGGACAAGTCTGCAAACAGTGCATATGTATTTATGATAACTAGTTTTCTATCATCCTATACTGTAAAGATGTTGTGCACATTTTGCTGTGCTCAAAATTACTGCTCAAGAGCTGTTTGTTGGCGTTAAGAAGGTTGTTATGAGCTTGGAAGTAATTGGCTTATAAGTGATATGTGTAAACTCAGACAACAAAGCAATTAACGGCAATGAATTTCTCTCAAGCGTTTTAATCCTTCTGCCATTCGGGCTGTTACGTATCCGGAAGTCGAAATATAAAGTGCTACATGAACAGAGACATAGATAGTCGGAGTCAGCGGTAGGTGCTACATGAACAGAGACATAGCTAGTCGGAGTCAGGATTAGGTGCTACATGAACAGAGACATAGATAGTCGGAGTCAGCAGTAGGTGCTACATGAACAGATACATAGCTAGTCGGAGTCAGCAGTAGGTGCTACATGAACATATACATAGATTGTCAGAGTCAGCAGTAGGTGCTACATGAACAGAGACATAGATAGTCGGAGTCAGCAGTAGGTGCTACATGAACAGATACATAGCTAGTCGGAGTCAGCAGTAGGTGCTACATGAACATATACATAGATTGTCAGAGTCAGCAGTAGGTGCTACATGAACAGAGACATAGCTTGTCGGAGTCAGGAGTAGGTGCTACATGAACAGAGACATAGCTAGTCGGAGTCAGGAGTAGGTGCTACATGAACAGATACATAGCTAGTCGGAGTCAGCAGTAGGTGCTACATGAACAGAGACATAGCTAGTCGGAGTCAGCAGTAGGTGCTACATGAACAGAGACATGGCTAGTCGGAGTCAGGAGTAGGTGCTACATGAACAGATACATAGCTAGTCGGAGTCAGCAGTAGGTGCTACATGAACAGAGACATAGCTAGTCGGAGTCAGCAGTAGGTGCTACATGAACGGGAGACATAGCTAGTCGGAGTCAGCAGTAGGTGCTACATGAACAGAGATATCGCTAGTCGGAGTCAGCAGTAGGTGCTACATGAACAGAGACATAGATAGTCGGAGTCAGCAGTAGGTGCTACATGATCAGAGACATAGCTAGTCGGAGTCAGCAGTAGGTGCTACATGAACAGAGACATAGATAGTCGGAGTCAGCAGTAGGTGCTACATGAACAGAGACATAGCTTGTCGTAGTCAGCAGTAGGTGCTACATGAACAGAGACATAGCTAGTCGGAGTCAGCAGTACGTGCTACATGAACAAAAACATAGCTAGTCGGAGTCAGCAGTACGTGCTACATGAACAAAGACATAGCAAGTCGGAGTCAGCAGTAGGTGCTACATGAACAGAGACATAGCTAGTCGGAGTCAGCAGTACAACAGTAGGTGTCACATGAACAGAGACATAGGTAGTCGGAGTCAACAGTACAACAGTAGGTGCTACATGAACAGAGACATAGGTAGTCGGAGTCAACAGTACAACAGTAGGTGCTACATGAACAGAGACATAGGTAGTCGGAGTCAACAGTACAACAGTAGGTGCTACATGAACAGAGACATAGCTAGTCGGAGTCAGCAATACGTACTACATGAACAGAGACATAGCTAGTCGGAGTCAGCAGTACAACAGTAGGTGCTACATGAACAGAGACATAGGTAGTCGGAGTCAGCAGTACAACAGTAGGTGCTACATTAACACAGCCATAGCTAGTCGTAGTCAACAGTACAACAGTAGATGCTACATGAACAGAGCCATAGGTAGTCGGAGTCAACAGTCCTTGTAGTAAACGTACGCATAATTCAAGCTTGTCTGTGTATTTCAAAATGGTAATATTTAGCGGCAATCTTTTTAAGAATTATGATATTTAATGACAGACTGGGACGATGAGGCTAACGTCTGGTCAGGCAAAACACACTGATCAGACAATGTTAGCCAGGGTCAGGAAAAATATACTGGCCAAAACCCTAGCCTGACCTCCTCGTTGGTCGTCCTGGAAACGGTCTGTTGTCGAGGACGACAGTCTGGCTAACAAGGTGACGTTGGAAGTGATCCCCGTAGTAGTGAGTGACACGCAGATGAAGCCAAGCATTGCACAACCGCCTGGAGGACCCCGATCCCCTTCATCAGCACGCCCGTGATGTGAGGAAAGCTACTGCAACCCTTAACGTCCAATTCAGGACGTACAAAAGAATAACCTACTCATTGTGCGCATTCTTAACTTAACGACTTTAGACTGGTTTAGAAGACCCTGCAGAGTCTGTATACAACCAGTTTCATTTACATCACCTTGCTCTAAAATCTATGAGCATCCAATTTACTCGTAAATGCATTAACTGTCCCTGCCTCCACTACCTCCCATGGCAATGCATTCCAAGCATTCACCACTGTCTGACTAAAAAAATATTTTGGGGGATCTTTTGTGCAATGGCAAAATTTAATAAATCATTCCTGCAGCGTTCTAATATCTGGTCTTAATTTCTTTTTCGCACCTACCATCTTCCAAGACAATGCAACATATACCTGGCCTCTTGAACCTGCTAGGAAGCCACGTTCTGAATGATTAAATTAAGCGGCCATTGCGTTCTACCAACATTCGGAGTTGTCGTCCGAGACGTGGCCCTTGTGTTCTACCAACACTCAGTTGTCGTCCGAGACGTGGCCCTTGCGTTCTACCAACACTCAGTTGTCGTCCGAGACGTGGCCCTTGCGTTCTACCAACACTCAGTTGTCGTCCGAGACGTGGCCCTTGCGTTCTACCAACACTCAGTTGTCGTCCGAGACGTGGCCCTTGTGTTCTACCAACACTCAGTTGTCCTACCAACACTCAGTTGTCGTCCGAGACGTGCTGATATGCCTACCAAATTTATCGCAAGTTTAGTCCAACAATCTTAATTGATTTTCGAGTTTCATTTCGCCTGTTCCATCCAATGTGTCGAATGTATGTCCGGACAGAATGTCCGATGATTCCGTAATCTCAATTGAATGGTCTCTGATCACCTACCCACGAGAGCTTAGATTACCCGACCGTCCGGAATCCGAGCGAGAGGTCGAAGGACGTGAAGACGACTTTTCAGCGACTGAGTTGACGACGTCAGGAGCGACACATCTTGGCCAGAAGATAGCGACTTAGGCTCTCCACAACATCCATGTTAGCACAGACAGATGGATATGGGCCAGGAGATGGCGACTTAGGCTCCCCACAACATCCATGTTAGCACAGACAAACGGATAACTAATTAACGTTATGCATCCTTTTATTGCCACATTCTGTCCGATCTCTTAGCTGTTCGCTGTGTCTCTTCCAGTGACTCTCACAGGTTATTTGTAACCATCTTGTTTGGTCCATTGTTACGGTTTGCTTTCCGCCTTGATCATAATACACATTTTGGTAAAGAGAGAATGCTTGAATGAGTACTTTAAGTACGCTGATATGGGCTTCCTGAATGGGTTGCCTGTTGCTGTGATAACCTCGTGCTATATAACCAGTTGTATAATTTAACGTCTTTATACTGGTTTAGAAGACCATGAAGAGTCTGTATACAACCAGTCACATTTACATCACTTTGCTCTAAAAGCTATGCGCATCCAGTTTATTCTTAAATGCATTAACCGTCCCCGCCTCCACTACCTCCCCTGGCAATGCATTCCAAGCAGACACCACTCTCTGACTAAAATTTCCTAATATCTAATCTGGACCTCTCTTTAGTCAGCTTGTATCTATGCCCTCTTGTTATTGTGAGTGGCTGTATTTTAAACAAAACTTGTAATAGTCTAATTTATCCATTCCTCTGATCATCTTATAAACCTGTATTAAGTCACCACGAATTCTTCTCTCTTCTAGACACTGTCGGCCGGTTTTTCTGAGTCGTTCCTCATAACTGTAATTCTGGAATCCCACTATCATCTTTGTCGCTCTTTTTTGTATTCTTTCCAGCATGTTTATATCCCCTCTATGATAAGGACTCCACACCTGTACACAGTACTCCAATCTAGGTCTAACTAAAGCTTTATACAGTTTGACTTTCACTTCCTTGCACCTATGTTTAAAATTTCTTTTTATCTTACCTAACATTGCATTTGCCTTTTTCACTGCTACCTGAACTTGCTCACTCACCTTACTTGAATGATCTATTATAACCCCTAGGTCACTTTCCTTATCTATCTTTCTAATATTGTTCTCTCCCATTCTGTAATGATGTTCCATATTGGATCTACCCATGTGGATGACTGTACATTTATCTACATTAAACTGCATTTACCAGCTTACATAGCTTTCTCGAATCAGCAAGCAAACAATAATAATCCTTTTGGGCTAGTCTGGTAAAACTGAAGAATAACAGCCGAAAAGGTTTTCATTTTTTTTCATTTAATTTTGCAATTTGAATTTCATGTAGCCTCAAAGTACATACATTTTGATCTCGATGGATTTATTCCCTATTATGTTGAAACAGTATTTGCCAAATTGTAATTGTAATTCTGGTGAGAAAAAAAAATAATTTTAATGATGTTAAATGTATATAATATAATTAATGACACGGAAACGCAATCAAGGAATCAATATATTTATATATCATCAGCATCAGGTGTCCTGCCGGTTGGCTTTGGTGATCTTAGACCTCTATCCGCTTTTATCACGTGTGTCGTTTACTAACTCTCTTGTTAATTGTCGTCCGTACCATTCTCTTAGGCTGTTCAATGTATTCTCTCCCAACCTTTCTCTATCTCTCTTTCCTGCTATCTTTCCCGTTGAAACAACGTGTTCCCTGGGCACGACGCGAGCTAGTGATTAAGTGACACGGCGCACAACCAAAAGGTGCTGGGTTCGATCCCCATTACAGCACCGGCCGTTACCCCAGGGAAGCAAACCCTAAGAAAATGCAGGAGAAAGCAGACCCTTACATAAAATGGATGCTGAAGTCGGATGCACTGGACCGACAGGCGCAAAATAAAAACCACAGTGCAACGCACACCGCCTTGGGGAATAGAGAAATAAAGCGAACGGGTATCAATAGTCTTCCTTGCAGTCAATGGTTTCCGCAGCATTCTTCTCTAAAACCACAACTCCATTGCTTTCAAAGATCTATCCGCTTGCCTGCTGATTGTCCATGATTCACTGCCATATGTTAGTTCTGGTTCCACGTAGCATCCAACGACTCTCTTTCTCAGTTCCAGCGACAAGGTTTTGTTGCACAAGTTTCCCTTCATGGTCTAGAAAACCCATTTTGTTTGGGTTATTCTGCATTTTATTTTATAATTCCAACTTCCATCTGATGTTGTGTATGTGCCCAGGTGTGCATCTTCCATCTGATGTTATGTATGTGCCCAGGTATGCATCTTCCATCTGATGTTATGTATGTGCTCAGGTATGCATCTTCCATCTGATGTTATGTATGTGCTCAGGTATGCATCTTCCATCTGATGTTATGTATGTGCTCAGGTATGCATCTTCCATCTGATGTTATGTATGTGCTCAGGTATGCATCTTCCATCTGATGTTATGTATGTGCTCAGGTATGCATCTTCCATCTGATGTTATGTATGTGTCCAGGTATGCATCTTCCATCTGATGTTATGTATGGGTCCAGGTATTTAACATTGCTGACTCGCCTCAATTCGGTCCACTTCGCTTTGACGCAGCATTTTGGAGAGTCCGGTTGCTTTGTCACTACCATTACCTCCGTTTTCTGGATGGTCTGCCATCTTTCCACACTAGCTGACAACTGTTCCTGCCTGGTCTGCCATCTTTCCACACGAGCTGACAACTGTTCCTGCCTGGTCTGCCATCTTTCCACACGAGCTGACAACTGTTCCTGCCTGGTCTGCCAACTTTCCACACTAGCTGACAATTGTTTCTAGTCTGCCAACTTTCCACACTAGCTGACAATTGTTTCTGGTCTGCCAACTTTGTACACTAACTCACAATTGTGTCTGGTCTGCCAACTTTGTACACTAACTCACAATTGTGTCTAGTCTGCCAACTTTCCACACTAACTCACAATTGTTTCTGGTCTGCCAACTTTCCACACTAACTCACAATTGTTTCTGGTCTGCCAACTTTCCACACTAACTCACAATTGTTTCTGGTCTGCCAACTTTCCACACTAACTCACAATTGTTTCTGGTCTGCCGGTGTTACCAGCTGTGTGGGTCCTTGGGGATGACCAATTGTTTTACCAGCTGCCAATTGAAAGGAAACGGAGCTGGAAGCAGCGATCGGTGGCATCCTGTTTATCTTATTTTTATTCCTTGCACTATTTTTGTCTTTGTACAATGGTTTAGATTGTGTTCTCCGTGTTGGATTCTTTGTATTGTTTGTTGGTAGTTAGGTTTTGTTTACCTGAATTTGGCAAGACACCGACTTGTCATCGACATGTAACTTATTCCTTCTGACTGTTCAATGAAGCGTGCACCATTTTGATTGCGCACCATTTTGATTGCGCATCATGTTGACTGTGTGTGTCTAGCATAGACCTACCACTGATAAGAATTTACCTATTTTTCTATTTTATAGTTCTTGTCAGAACATTATACGTTTTAAAAGAACTAAAATATTATTGTAATTATTTCATTTGCTTTATCTTCGTTTGTTATACTGCTCTTACCGTGAGGCGTCGTAGAGAGGCGCGATGACCTACTGCTCTTACCATGAGGGATCGAAGAGAGGCGCGATGTGATAGAAGATGACCTGATCATCAGCAAACAACAGTTCATTTAGGGTTTCATCAAGAGGGTTATATAGCTATGTTATTTCATCCATATCAGTTATATTAAATTAATTTACAACAGCCAAAAACATGTAAATAACAATATAAGAAAAATGTTTTTCCTGATTTTTATCAAGATTTACTGTAGACTATACAATGTTTGTTTATGATCACGAGCAGTGTTTGTGTTGGACTATTTGTTTTACTGTAAAACTTCTGTGTTTTATTTTGAAACTGTAATGTTTCTTTTATTGCCATCGACTAATTTGTATCAATTATTGCAGTTGCATTGTAATAATAATTTACTGAAGTAGTGATACTCACAATTATGAGATCTTCGGCAATACTGAGCACACCAGTTATTTGAATTCAAATCCATATGCCGTCGTTCATAAAATGTCTAACTCTTGTAAATTCGACATGCAAGGTCACATGTTATTTAGACTCTTACCATTGCTAATATCACTTTACTTGTTTAGATGTTGTTGTCCTTGGCTGTTTAACTATTTGGCGCAACTATGCTCCATAGGGTTGTTAATGTGTATAGCTTTGCTAGTTACTGGGTGCGAAATATTTGTCATTTAGTGTCCTGATTTCTAGTTTCAAAAAATGTGCTAGATTTATACGCTCAGTTAGAACACATCTTTGTTTCTTGATTGCTCTTGAATGTGTTTGATCTGCGTGTACGAGTGGTGACAAATCGTCTGTGTTTTTGTCTGGTTGTACGAGTGACGCCAAATCGTCTGTGTTTTTGTCTGGTTGTACGAGTGGTGACAGATCGTCTGTGTTTTTGTCTGGTTGTACGAGTGGTGACAAATCGTCTGTTTTTGTTGGTTGTACGAGTGACGCCAAATCGTCTGTGTTTTTGTCTGGTTGTACGACTGACGCCAAATCGTCTGTGTTTTGTCTGGTTGTACGAGTGACGCTAAATCGTCTGTGTTTTTTGTCTGGTTGTACGAGTGACGCCAAATCGTCTGTGTTTTTGTCTGGTTGTACGAGTGACGCCAAATCGTCTGTATTTTTGTCTGGTTGTACAAGTGACGCCAAATCGTCTGTGTTTTTGTCTGGTTGTACGAGTGGTGGCAAATCGTCTGTGTTTGTGTCTGGTTATAGGAGTGACGCATCATAATCTGTATTTTCAAGGTTCACAATTAAGGGAGTGAAAGCCATCATATTCCTCCAGGGATATCCTCTTTTGTCTGGCTCATCCCAAAATCAATATCCACTCTATTCCTAAGTGTCAATATTAGTACGCTGAAGCCTATTTTGTCTAATTGAATAATGCATGCGTTTGTTTATGAAATGTCAACTTCATTGCACAAGTTTTAATCGTAGAATTAACGTTTTAAAAAAGGACATTTTAATATCAGTATTTTTTCTTCAGTTTCTCCTCCTTTGTTTAATAATGTATGCATTAATTTATGTATATTACTCTCCTGATCTTGTCGTTGTAAATACTTTCATTATTGTAATAAGTAATTCTTGTAGTGTATTGTAAGACTGCCGTAGTTTTACTCCTAAAATGCATGTCATTTGTCGACATCCCCGCTTCACAAACAGATTGCTCCAGGAACCGAAAGGTTCACAGGCACTATCGATTATGCTCTCTGCTTCAGTATTTCTCTGCAACCTTTCTCCATCCCAACCAAGCAGTAACTGTCTCTTGTTTCCTCCCGTTTTTTAAAATCTGTTATCTTAATTCACTTCTTATCTGAACCCGACTGTTATTCTCGTTCACTCCCAAGTAATTTCACCATCTCGCCATTATCTGATTGCTACTTTCCCCCCCTTCCTTGTCACTCTCCTCTGCGTGGACACAGCTATTCCCAAAGCAGCAGAATGGCAACCAACTTTTTACAAATGAAGGGGGAAGAACTCCAGTGAAGAGGGCTCGATCACTCACAAGTGACAGGAAGAGACAACTCAATATTCTGGGCCAAGGGGGCGTAATCAAACCCAATGTCCACCGGAGAGGCTGGCATAGGAGTAAACCATTCCCTGCCGAATCGATTTTTCTATTCGCTCTACCTCTTAGCTATTGCTGACGAGTAATTTCCCCGTCTTGTTTTCTGACACCGCCCCCCCCCTTTCCCCCGCCCTTCCGCCTCTGCCCTTGCTTTAGTTCAACATTTTAATATCCCGCTATAGTCTGTCTGGAAGTTCTATAATATGTTGAATTCGTCTGCCTCCCATAAAGGATTATAAATATAGTGCTAATATAATTTTCAGTTTGGTTTTCATTCCCAAATATATCTAGTACGAAATTACTGCGTGTTCAGTTTGACTGCGCATGTCGGGGATTTTTCTTGGTATGACTACTTCTCCGTGTACTTTAAGGACTAGCAAAACTACTGTACTGCAAAACTGCCATAGTGGAACACACACATCAACACATTACAAATACATACACACACGCACCCAATACGGCCTGATATATCCAAAAAATTAGTCTGGTGTTGAAAGGAGATCCAGAAAGGCAAACCTTTGAACAAACCATATATATATTTTTTTACCTTTCATTTGTCTCAGTTTGTAGTTTGCAGAAAATGCTACTCTCATGTACTTTCATCTCATTCTATAGAATGCTCTGTTTTTGTTTTACAAAATACTCCTGATTCAGTACTTGGAATACTTGGAATCCTGGTATTCAAACAGGCATGTTAATGTCTGTTGCCAGATAGTCGAATGCCTCGGCTGGTAGAAGTAGGTATTTTACAACTTCCTGCGGCTTAGTAGGTTGGGGGAAGATATCAATAATTTGGGTAGATTTTCAACTAGAATTTGTAGATTTTTGATGTTAAGACTACTCGTTCTCGATTTCTGCCAAGGAATTTTGAACGTGCTCGATACTGTTATGTGTTCTTAGTTTTGATTTGTGTTGCTCTTTGTTTTGATTTGTGTCGCTCTTTGTTTTGATTTGTGTCGCTCTTTGTTTTCATTTTTGTTGCTCTTTGTTTTCATTTTGTTGCTCTTTGTTTTGATTTGTGTCGCTCTTTGTTTTCATTTGTATCGCTCTTTGTTTTCATTTGTGTTGCTCTTTGTTTTCATTTGTGTTGCTCTTTGTTTTCATTTGTGTTGCTCTTTGTTTTCATTTGTGTCACTGTTTGTTTTCATTTGTGTCACTGTTTGTTTTCATTTGTATCGCTCTTTGTTTTCATTTGTGTTGCTCTTTGTTTTCATTTGTGTTGTTTTTTGTTTTCATTTGTGTTACTCTTTGTTATCTTTGTGTTAATCTTTTTCTCTGGTGAAATTCTTGTGTTGGTGACGTAGGCTCGTGTCATTATTACGACATGGCATCTGCGCAATACGTGACAATGTAATGATACTATTTTTATTGTAAATGTCCCTAAAGCAGATTGAAGAACGGTGTTTGTAATATGTCATGATATGAATAAATATGGTACGTCTTGGAAGTTATGTAGCAGATCCCACTGTTTGCCCTGGCCGCGATCTAACTTAGAACATTCTCACACTCATCCACATCATCATGACCATACTCAGGAAATGACATATCACACAGCAGGTGGCATATTTATTAAATCATACTCATATCATAGAATGAGTAGAGAAATTACAACCACAATATAATACATATCTTAACTAAACATTCTACTAAAACGGGAATTGTAAGCATTAGCTATTGATGGAATTCCCAACTATCTAAAAAACCCAGTTCTATTGCCTTGCAATTACATCACACACACATCGCCTTAACTGCGTCATCAACACACCTTATCAAATACTCTTCCTCACTGAAATCCCCTCAGGCGGGCGATCTCGACATAACTCGTTCACAATGTGTCCTTGCTTACAAACACACTTTCACATTATCTATTAATGCAAAACTCACACACCTATTTGAGCGATCCTGTTCTATCACTAAACATTCGTCCAACCGTCAATCAATCGCTCCTCTATCTAAGTCGGTGAGTTAAACATACTATCCACATTCAGTCTCTCTCTCTCCTCCATACAGCCACTCTCTCTCTCCAGCCTGTCTCTCTCCCCAGCCTCCTGAGCTAACTTTGTCTCGAGTTATATATCCTCAAGCAAGGCCAGAGCTTGACCAATCGATCTCAGGTATGGTCATCTTCAATCCCAATTGGAACGAAACACTTTGCACACCTGTCACTCATTCTCTCGCAGCAAGCCCCGTTGCCAATTTCGTCTGTCAATCAATCTCCCCCTACCAAAATCAGAAGGCCAGTGGTCAGTTTCTATCTGTCCACATTCCTTAACCCAACTCTGTTCTCCTTTGCTGAGACGGTGAGTGACCTTGACATGTTCAGGCATCCTAAACTCCCCTTGCTCAGGCGGGAACTGTTACATTACCTCCATAAACTACAGACCGAAACATGGATGGTCATTTTTTTCATCTGGCAAATGACCACCATTTTCGTTTTCACTATCCAAAATGTAAACACTACTCCTGTTTACAACTTTACTCACATCGTACATGCATAAAAAGACATGTCATTTGATACATATAAACTTTTTGTAATACATACACAATCAATACAAGCAGAAGAAAAACACTGGCTGGTCGTTTTTACAACACAAACCAACACTTTTACATCGTTTTACAGTCAAATTCACCTAAGTCTGTCCCTGCGGGACCTTTAACTCATCAAAACAGAAACACCTTAAGGAATTCTCCTTACTCATTGAGGTCAATATACCTCGACCTGTTCCCGTGCCTTCCTCTAAGGACACGAACCTTCATTGTTACACACGACCAGTTCAGGTCAATTTTCTCAGGCGGTCTCATTACACGCCTGGCCGACGATTCACTTCATACTAACTCATGTGAGGCCACGAACTTACGTGGGTTATCCTCGGGCTAGTTATCACTGTCTCTCTTGACAGCTATCCCCTCTCAAAGAAAACAGCAAAATTCTTTATGTTTCCCACAAAAACGATATTTGACAACATATGTCATAGTCAATATTAAAACTTCTGATCAATGTAGTCTTCTCTGCAAAGACTCCACATACATGTGATTCTGGAACTCGTGGTGATTTGTGCTTGCGGAGGCCTACAGTCTGGATGAGATATACTGCTCTGTAGATCACCTATATAACCTGTATCAAATACCTGTAAACATGATGATTCAACAACAACAACAACAAAACAACAACAAAACACAAGACAAATGCATTGCATACAATGTCGAAACCCAAACACCAAATACAAATGTCAAAATATTTGCACGCATACTCATGATATCAGTATTTCAGTCCGTATCACACCTTGATACTTATGTAAGGACACATAATCATGTTTAAACAAACCAACAACAATCAATTAAAGTGCAAGTAATACGCTTGTCAAAATCCAAATATCAAAATATTTACACACATAAACATGACCAAGTGCCATCAACCGTCACTCCTGCTCGTGCCCCACAGATGAGCACCTGTTAATGCCCCCTTTATAAGATACTAAACTATGACTAAGTTCTATTAGACTATGTCACTAAACTATGACTAAGTTGTAACTTAATCAGATACTAAACTATGTCTGAGTCAAAAGTCAAAAACCGAATCGTCCACCTGTCGAATTACGTCATGCTGTAACCCTACTAGTCCGGGTGCAGTCTTTGTCCCGAGGAATCAAAACCGAGTGTTGTGATTTAACTAATTCACCGCTATTTCCCCAAATTCCCCGCATCAAAGCTACCTGGTCAGATATTAACCGAAACATCACGTCCACGTGTTACCCTGCGTCGCGTAATCATTACCTGGCGCATCCAGCTATCCTGCGTCTCTTGTTCGTTCTGTCCGTTTCTCTGGTCGGAAATGTCCCTTTGATCTCGGTCAGTCTAGCTGCAGACTGACCGTCCGTGGTACGCTCATTGTCTGGCGTTTACTTGAGACAACGAATTCAAAGGAATTTTTTAACATCTGGTCATTCCTCCTTCTCTATACCCTACCCCCTAATTATCCAAATCTCCGTTTCCCAAGGATAACGGTAGATGAAACAAATTGTATGCAAATGCATACATCAACTGGAGTTTCACATGATAGCCCATGTGTGTAAGTACTCCACACGACTTTACCTAATTCCATTTCTGATTTCCATGTTTTTGGCTAGCGTCAGTAAACATTGCATCAACCGTTCCTTATCACTACTGCTTATTTTAACCAGACTATGCGCTGCCCCATCAGCTGTCTCTGATTGCTGCGCGATTTCCTCCTGTAAAACGCCCATCGTCTGGTCTGTTTGTTTCACAGCTGTTTGGTTCGTACCCACCGGTTCTCTGGTAGTGTTACGTACACTTACATCGTCCGCTACTTCAGCCTTCCGTCCATCTGTATTCACTATTTGTGGGAAAGACCTTTCACACTGTTCGTTTGACTGTTGGCTTATCTCGAACTGAGATCTTTTCATCTTTGCTTCGATGACTGGTTCGCTGTCCTGGCTGTGGTTAACCTGTCTTTCCCTTTTCTTCGTTTTCCTTAGAAACTCTGTTCCTCTTTTGTTGGCTGCTGTTGGTGCGTCCGTTTCGCATTCCAACTGTGCGTCATTCCCACTTCCTTCCTCGGTGGCCGAAGGGTTGTCCCTTCTTTCGGTCTGTTCAACAACTTCTCCCGCATGGCTAGGCCCTGCCACCATTCCTCCCCCTCTCATTTCCTCTTTATCTGACGAATCTCCGACTATTTCCTTGTTCGATTCTTCGTCGACTTCAACTAATGTTCTACCAGGCTTGACCACAAGTTCCTGGTAAACTTGGCTCCTTTCAGCACGCCCGACCATGTTAATCGATGTAATACCCTCTTCCTGAATTCTCGGCCTACACTGTCCGATGCGGTAACATTTTATCTGGACCTCTGAGCGAACGTTTGTCTCGTTTGTATTGCGTAACCTGCCCTCCGTCCCTAACTTTTCTGGATACACAAAACCTGTATCTCTTTCTTTCTGTCCATCCGCCTCGTGCTCAAAGTCTCTTTGATAGCTCCTGTTCTGCCTCTCCATCTGTAACCGTGCAAAAGGCCTCTTGTGGGCTAAGAATCTGCCCGATTCAAACTTCTGCCCAACCATTCCTCCTCCTCTCATTTGACTTGGCCTCTCCACCTGGGTCAAACTCCCCTTTTTGACACCTCTTTCCAGTCGTTTACACACGTCCGTCCTGAGATTTCCACCTCTGTCCCTCCACGGATCGGAATGTGGAACTTGGATGGGCTTCCTACTCACTTTCCTACCACTCTGTCCCCTTCCAAATACTGGACAGTGTTTACTCCTGTGATTTCTTGACTTCTTCTCCCCTTCCTAGCTGGTTTGAAAGCTCCGTTTTCAAACTGTTCCAACAGCTATCGCAGCTTCCATTGGAGGTCTTTTTCCTGTCTTTCCAGCCGAATAACTCTGCCTGTTAGTTCTCTTAGCTGGTTTTGTAGTTGACTTCTGTCCTCCCACTTATCGCTGGCTGTAGCTAGTGCCATGAAAGGCTTGCTTTTGACAAACAGTCCTCCTCTCCAGGAACTGTTAATATTCCGAAGAATATTAGGGCATCCGATAGACAAATGTCCAAAAGCTAGACAATGATAACATTGTTTAACATTGTCCAACCTCGACATATTGAATAAACCCGTCTGGCCCACCAAAAAAATTTATAAGACTGTTAAGTACGCACAAAGTCTTGTCAATAATACAACAATGGGTGGAAGAAAAATGTCACACTTACCAGTCAGATGATTGGAAAAGCTGTCTATGGTACTAACACTCTAACCACTAGCTACTCCTCTATTCCTAACTACACACACAAGTTATATTTAACTGCGACACTTGTGTTAAACATGCAAATCAAGATCTATAGCTACACACGCACTATACTTATAAATCTACCACGACTATCCGTGGTCAACAGGCACCAAAATAATAATAACGTGTAGCAGATCCCACTGTTTGCCCTGGCCGCGATCTAACTTAGAACATTCTCACACTCATCCACATCATCATGACCATACTCAGGAAATGACATATCACACAGCAGGTGGCATATTTATTAAATCATACTCATATCATAGAATGAGTAGAGAAATTACAACCACAATATAATACATATCTTAACTAAACATTCTACTAAAACGGGAATTGTAAGCATTAGCTATTGATGGAATTCCCAACTATCTAAAAAACCCAGTTCTATTGCCTTGCAATTACATCACACACACATCGCCTTAACTGCGTCATCAACACACCTTATCAAATACTCTTCCTCACTGAAATCCCCTCAGGCGGGCGATCTCGACATAACTCGTTCACAATGTGTCCTTGCTTACAAACACACTTTCACATTATCTATTAATGCAAAACTCACACACCTATTTGAGCGATCCTGTTCTATCACTAAACATTCGTCCAACCGTCAATCAATCGCTCCTCTATCTAAGTCGGTGAGTTAAACATACTATCCACATTCAGTCTCTCTCTCTCCTCCATACAGCCACTCTCTCTCTCCAGCCTGTCTCTCTCCCCAGCCTCCTGAGCTAACTTTGTCTCGAGTTATATATCCTCAAGCAAGGCCAGAGCTTGACCAATCGATCTCAGGTATGGTCATCTTCAATCCCAATTGGAACGAAACACTTTGCACACCTGTCACTCATTCTCTCGCAGCAAGCCCCGTTGCCAATTTCGTCTGTCAATCAATCTCCCCCTACCAAAATCAGAAGGCCAGTGGTCAGTTTCTATCTGTCCACATTCCTTAACCCAACTCTGTTCTCCTTTGCTGAGACGGTGAGTGACCTTGACATGTTCAGGCATCCTAAACTCCCCTTGCTCAGGCGGGAACTGTTACAGTTACGCTGTGCTTCTGGTGTAATTAGGGTTTACACTTTAGTTGACGAAACTTGTTTCATGGTGCGAGCGAAGTATCTGCTGAGATATGAGATTTCGTTGGTACAGGTAACCATCTCGTTGGACTCTCGTCTTTCTCAGTCGTTACTCAAATTCACTTGGCAATGACAAGGCAGACAGACTGGCTAAGAAGGGATCAAGTCAAAAACAGTAATACGCACCGACAAGCCTAGAGACAGTCAAACAACTACTGAATACTGCGAACAAAGAGGACTTGCTGGATAGATGGGCAATTGGAAATAGTGGTAGAGAAATCTACAAATATATGACCATCCCAAATCCCCCAAAACAACACTGATCTCCTGAAAAGAAGAGATCAAAGCACCATTTTTTCCGAATTCGCACTCAACACGCACCACGTGACAGTCACTTGAACAGAATCCAACCTAAACATACTCCGGAGTGATGGCTGTGCCCAGCTCCCTGTAAAACCTCTGAACATCTTTTTGAATGTCCGACGCTTTCCGGTGTTATGAAAGAGCTTTTTCCTCCGAGACCATACAAATGGAACACTTTGTACGGAACTAAATCACAGCTCATAAACATTTGCAGATACCACTATATGGAATTGGGCCAAAGGGCAAGAGCCAAAAGGCTGCTGGATTAATAGCCAACCAACCAAGAGGTTTATAAGAGGTATCTTTTTACTAGGTCAATATGGCATTGCAGAGACAAGGGCATGATACCTTCAGAGGACTATATGGGTAAACTGTCCGGTTCGTGATATGGCTAGTGGTAATCGAATAGCTTGTATCCTGGCTTCAACAACAGAGATACTAAGGACATTGAATATATTCCTGGGGTAGACAGTGAATATGAATCCAAGATGGAAGATCTGCAATAAATGAATAACAGGTTGTAGTAGTCTTAATCAGACGTGGGTCAAGGAATCGCAAGTTTCTGAGTGGATCAATCATGAGTGTGTACATCCAGCAAGCTACGATAAGCATCAGCATTCGTACACTTTGCCCTTAAAGATTTAAGAGCAGTACTCTGTCAACTATGCCAGCAATCCGCACCAAAAAGAGTAGTGGTACAGTGGGTTCCATCCCACTATAACATCCAAGGCAACGAGGAGGCAGACAGACTGGCAAAAGAAGGTGCAAGACTACCACAACCAGATTCTACTGTGACCTACGAAGAGTCCAGAAGGCTTATTAGAGCCAGATACATGGCCAAATGGAAAACAGAACATACTGGCTACACAAAAAATGATGCTTATTACCAGTTGAACAGAAGAGAGCAGGTCGTTGTCTTCAGACTCCCCACAGGTCACAACAGACTGAGGTATCACCTTTTCAATAAACTGAAGATAGGTGGCACTGACGAATGCACTTGTGGTACCGGGAAAATGACCGCTGAACATCTGCTTCAAAACTGCTCAACATACGAGGACCAGAAAAAACACATGTGGCCATCACCAGTGGCAACACTAGTCAAGCTCTATGGCAGTGTGGACAGGCTCCGGATGACCGCTGCTTTTTTCAAAAAATACAGGCTGACGTTTGACAGCATACGAAGAAGAAGAAGTACACTTCGCCAATTTCTACACGAGACTGGGCACCTGTAAGTTTGTCCGAGGTGCAGTTATATCAATTCCTCCTAAGAGATAGCTGCTTCATATTAGGAGATAGTCACTTATTTTTCAAGATTAAATGCTTTACCACGCTGCGGAAGATTCCAGTCCTGGATACCGACTGGATTGCCTGTTCGTCCGGATATTATAGCTGGTTCAAAAATGGGTCGTCATTTAGTTTGAAAAAGTTAATTTGTAACTCACTATCCTCCAATGTTGTAACCGTTAATATAACTGAACATTTCTTACAGCACAGTTGGAATAGCAGAGCGCATGTTTTTCTTCGTAAAGAGACAGTATTTTCTTTATGGTCACGACACGATCCAATTTACCCAGCTGTAAATTGACACGTGACCTAAGAAATGTATGTGTTGTTGTTTCCGTATGTCCACAATGAGTAGGTTACTCTTTTGTGGATCCTAAAAAGGACGTTAAGTGGCAGGTTTCAGTGGCTTCCTCACATCCCGAGCATGCTGATGAAGGTGGACCGAGGTCATCCAAGCGGTTGTGCTATGCTTGACTTCATCTGTGTGTCGCTCACTACTACGGGGATCACGTCGATCCCTCACCTCGTTAGCCAGGCTGTCATGAAAACAGCCCGTTTCCAGGGATGGCTACTATAAAGCCAAGGTGATTATCTTGTCCAGTTTGTTTTTCCTGACCTTGACTAACATGCCTGATCAGTATATTTTGCCTGACCAGACGTTAGTCTTCCTCCCCAAGACAGCGTGTAAGGGAACCTGTCAACCGCAGCAAAACAAACCCGGAGACCTAGTATGTACATGTTAAAGTAGTTCCTTAGGAGATAATGCTCTCAGGGATGAAGTGTTGGAGATTTAATTGGGCAAGACCACAGTTTGTTTATGTGGTGTAGGGGCCTCCTTTCCTTCCCTGACAGTAAGCCATGTACCCATTTACAGCTAGGTTGACTGGAGCATGTGAGTAACCGGAAATGAGCCCCCCCCCACCCGCAACTTTTCTGAGAAAAACGAGTGCTCTACCAGCTCTACCAAATAATGGAAATCTGGAACCGTCAGCTGGAGGTACCACATAAGCAGCATCATACTAGAGGCTGCTATCGAAGATGAAGTGTTGGAGACTTGGTTACACTATGACCCTATTACTAGGTTTCCACTTTTCATGAAGGGGAGAAGCCAGTTCTCTTCTCTTCCTCGCTGTCATTCCTTCCCTAGCAGTATGTCATGTAGCCATTTACAGCTGGGTTGTCCGGAACATGCTAATAATATAGATCGAACTCGATACCTTTGTCATAAAAAGTAAGCACACCACCACTCTGCCACTTCGACCCTAACGCTAGATAACTTAAGAATATTTCATGTGGATCAGCTCACAGCTAAAACCAACTGAATTAAAAGTCTGTACTACTTTTTTTAGCTTATTTTGCGAAGATCGACTTTTCCGTTCACATTCTAAAATCTCGGCTTATTTCCTGAACATTTCGCCTTTTTTTGCTGGCTTTTATTCGGAGACTTTGAGCTTGTCAGATAATCAAATTTACGTTAACTACATCTAGCTGATTGGCTGGTGCGGATTGCTGACTTTGTTAACGTCAACTTTACTCAGAAAAATAGTTAGAGAATCAGAGTGAACCTCAGGCTTGCAGTCCGACCATGAGGATGGTTGTGTTTTGATTACTGTTTGAAACTCTTCCAAGAAGAACGAAGTCATCAACATGAATGCTATCAGTTTTCTTCAATCACTGAAGTTTTTCAATACAGGTGATGTGTTATAGCAATATTTGTGTTAAACAATTTACAGAAGCAATCAATTTATTTTGTGTTATTATTATATATCAACTGCCCTGGTTATGCTGGGGTTCAGGGCTATGAAAGAGCTGACAACTTGGCTTGTAAAAGCTCCCTTCATGGGCACATTAGTGATGGATAGTAGAGACATTTTGAAATCTATCAATAACCGCCTGTTAGATGAACACACCGCAATAGATGAAGCAGCAATGCAAAGGCTGTAATGTTTCGACATTATACAAGGTTCGAGCGGAGTAGGCCGCATGGCAGGACGAAGAAAGATAGTGATAACCAGCGAGCTACAGTGACCATCAGCATCCAGACTCTGCACCATTTTCTGAGAGAGACTGAGCACCTATTGAAATGTCTAGAGTGCAGTGACGTTGATTCTTAGAAACAGAAACAGATATACGCGCGCACGCACACACCCACGCACAAACGCGCGCACACACACACACACAAGTCACGCTTATCACAGAACCACTCACCGAGGAGACACAAACTAACATCGCTGGAAGCGGAGGGCAAGAAAGCAGTTCTCACCATAAATATAGAACAAGCTGAAGCTTTAAGCAACCGTTTTTGCGGAGCCCAACCCTGTGTCCCTTTATGATACACCACTGAAGGATGTCGAGGAATGCATCAACTTAGGATGTTGAGGAATGCACCAACTTAGGATGTCGACCATCAACTTAGGATGTTGAGGAATGCACCAACTTAGGATGTCGACCATCAACTTAGGATGTCGACCATCAACTTAGGATGTCAACCACCAACTTAGGATGTCGAGGAATGCACCAACTTAGGATGTCGACCATCAACTTAGGATGTCGACCATCAACTTAGGATGTCGACTACCAACTTAGGATGTCCAGGAATGCACCAACTTAGGATGTCGACCATCAACTTAGGATGTCGACCATCAACTTAGGATGTCGACCATCAACTTAGGATGTCGAGGAATGCACCAACTTAGGATGTCGACCATCAACTTAGGATGTCGACCATCAACTTAGGATGTCGACCATCAACTTAGGATGTCGAGGAATGCACCAATTTATGATGTCGACCATCAACTTAGAATGTCGACCATCAACTTAGGATGTCGACCATAAACTTAGGATGTCGACCATAAACTTAGGATGTCGACCATCAACTTAGGATATCGAGGAATGCACCAACTTAGGATGTCGACCATCAACTTAGGATGTCGACCATCAACTTAGGATGTCGACCATCAACTTAGGATGTCGACGAATGCATCAACTTACGATGTCGAGGAATGCATCAACTTAGGATGTCGACCATCAACTTAGGATGTCGACCATCAACTTAGGATGTCGAGGAATGCACCAACTTAGGATGTCGACCATCAACTTAGGATGTCGAGGAGTGCATCAACTTAGGATGTCGACCATCAACTTAGGATGTCGACCATCAACTTAGGATGTCGAGGAATGCACCAACTTAGGATGTCGACCATCAACTTAGGATGTCGAGGAGTGCATCAACTTGGGATGTCGACCATCAACTTAGGATGTCGAGGAATGCATCAACTTAGGATGTCGAGGAATGCACCAACTTAGGATGTCGACAATCAACTTAGGATGTCGAGGAATGAACCAACTTAGGATGTCGAGGAATGCACCAACTTAGGATGTCGACCATCAACTTAGGATGTCGAGGAACGAACCAACTTAGGATGTCGAGGAATGCACCAACTTAGGATGTCGACCATCAACTTAGGATGTCGACCATCAACTTAGGATGTCGACCATCAACTTAGGATGTAAACCATCAACTTAGGATGTCGACCATCAACTTAGGATGTCCAGGAATGCATCAACTTAGGATGTCGACCATAAACTTAGGATGTCGACCATCAACTTAGGATGTCGACCATCAATTTAGGATGTCGACCATCAACTTAGGATGTCGAGGAATACATCAACTTAGGATGTCGACCATCAACTTAGGATGTCAAGGAATGCATCAACTTAGGATGTCGACCGTCAACTTAGGATGTCGACCATCAACTTAAGATAACGACCATCAACTTAGGATGTCGACCATCAACTTAGGATGTCGACCATCAACTTAGAATGTCGACCATTAACTTAGGATGTCGAGGAATGCATCAACTTAGGATGTCGAGGAATGCACCAACTTAGGATGTCGACCATCAACTTAGGATGTCGACCATCAACTTAGGATGTCGAGGAATGAACCAAATTAGGACGTCGAGGAATGAACCAACTTAGGATGTCGAGGAATGCACCAACTTAGGATGTCGATCATCAACTTAGGACGTCGACCTTCAACTTAGGATGTCGAGGAATGAATTAACTTAGGTTGTCGAGGAATGAACCAACTTAGGATGTCGAGGAATGCACCAACTTAGGATGTCGACCATCAACTTAGGATGTCGACCATCAACTTAGGATGTCGACCATCAACTTAGGATGTCGAGGAATGAATTAACTTAGGATGTCGAGCATCAACTTAGGATGTCGACGAATACATCAACTTAGGATGTCGAATAATGCATCAACTTAGGATGTCGACGAATTCATCAACTTAGGATGTCGACAATCAACTTAGGATGTCGGCGAATACATCAACTTAGGATGTCGACGAATGCATCAACTTAGGATGTCGACGAATGCATCAACTTAGGATGTCGACAATCAACTTAGGATGTCGACAATCAACTTAGGATGTCGACCATCAACTTAGGATGTCGACCATCAACTTATGATGTCGACCATCAACTTAGGATGTCGACGAATACATCAACTTAGGATGTTGACGAATGCATCAACTTAGGATGTCGACGAATGCATCAACTTAGGATGTCGACAATCAACTTAGGATGTCGACCATCAACTTTGGATGTCGACCTTCAACTTAGGATGTCGACCATCAACTTAGGATGTCGACCATCAATTTAGGATGTCGACGAATACATCAACTTAGGATGTCGACGAATGCATCAACTTAGGATGTCGACAATCAACTTAGGATGTCGACAATCAACTTAGGATGTCGACCATCAACTTAGGATGTCGACCATCAACTTAGGATGTCGACCATCAACTTAGGATGTCGACGAATACATCAACTTAGGATGTCGACGAATGCATCAACTTAGGATGTCGACGAATGCATCAACTTAGGATGTCGACAATCAACTTAGGATGTCGACCATCAACTTTGGATGTCGACCTTCAGCTTAGGATGTCGACCATCAACTTAGGATGTCGACCATCAACTTAGGATGTCGACGAATACATCAACTTAGGATGTCGACGAATGCATCAACTTAGGATGTCGACGAATGCATCAACTTAGGATGTCGACCACCAACTTAGGATGTCGACGAATGCATCAACTTAGGATGTCGACGAATGCATCAACTTAGGATGTCGACGAATGCATCAACTTAGGATGTTTCTTCAGCATGGACAATAACCTGAAGTCCGAGTTACCAGGGGCCACCTAGCAGGCTGGACGGCCTTCAACTCGATAAATACCGCTACAGACGTCACAAGAGACATCAGACTACAAGCGAGCAGAGATATTCGACTCAGTGTATCGCTTAAGCGCCGTCTGGTTGACATATCACCCTGGACAACGGCGCCAGATGGGCTTACACGACAGTGGCATCCGGGCATTATCCCGCGTCAAGGATGTCATCCATCAAGGCCAACAACTCCTAGCATAACTGGTCTGACTATGTAGTCAGAAGAAAGACGAACGATGGTGCACAGCGACCACTCTGTGGTACCCTGGCGCGGCAAAAAAATACCACTTGGCAGACACCCTACTAGGTGGCAATATTCGCTCGCTGTACAACACTCGCGATCCTAAAACAAACAAGTTAGTGGCATTCCATGAAAAGAGGCTGGTTTCAAAGTAGTTTGATTAAGTTGATATGGATCAACGGTATACCTTAAATAGTGGACGCAATGCAGATGAAACCAAGCATAGCACAACCACATGGAGGTCTGTGGTCTACCTTCATTAGAACGCTCGGGATGTAAGGAAAGCTAATACAATTCACCACTTAACGCTCTATTTGGATAGACCCTGCAGTAAGCACACAGTAAAACCAATTATCTAGAAAAAAACCAAGGAAATCTGGATGAACAGGTGGGCGACGGGAACAACAGGTTGTAGTGTATTTAGCGAAATATCACAGCAAAAAGAGTAACGAGGACATAAATAAACTACATAGAAAATATTAAAGTCTCATCATCCAGTTCCGAATAGGACATACAAGAGTTAATAGCCACTTGAACCGCATCAATCCCCAGCACCTGTCTTTGTGCAGACATTGCTATTATCCTGAAGAAACAGATTGACTCATTGAGTGCAAGGCGCTTGCGGAAAAGACTATCACAAGCACTGCAGAAAATTTCCAACACACTGTACAGAGCAGTGAAGCAACTGAAGAAGACATGTATTTATATTGAATGTCATAGAGCATGTCAAGAGGCGACTTCCCCAACAGATGTGGGATAACAACAACAACAGCTTCTTTTTCAGGGCACGTACAATAGTACATTTACTCATTGTGGACATTAAACAAAACCAACAAGAACCTACGTATGCAACAAAATGGAACAGGACGGAAAGACAGCTGCTGAAATCTTCTCGCGAATCACCTTGGCCTCATTTCCATTTAGCATATTAACGATTATCTGGAAATCAAAAACACTAAACACTGTGATCAAATACATCAAACTAAGAAAGTTCAACTCCAACGCAATATTAGTATTAACATTTGGATGTAAAACCTGGAAAATTATTCAAACTCTTGAAAATAGGCGGAATCCATTGAAAATAAATGTCTTGGAAAATATTAAACATTGGCTGGTAAGACAAACAAACACAGAGATTAGAGACCAAACAGCGATATGTTTCTCCTACCATAATGAAAAAACGTTTGCGTAATTCAGACATGTCCTTAGAATGAACATCAACAGATGTCCAGTCCAAACGATTATATGGAGACCAAGTTGTTATTGTTTCGATTTCGCATAATGAGTAGGTTCATTCTCGTGTGCTCCCTGGCAAGGACGTTAAGTGATGGGTTGCAGTAGCTTTACTCACATCCTGAGCGTGCTGATGAAGGTGGACCTGGGTCCTCCAGGTGGTTGTGCTATGCTTGGCTTCATCTGCATCTCGCTTACAACTACGGGGATCCCGTCGATCTCGTCAGCCAGGCTGCAATGAAAACAACCCGTTTCTAGGGAGGGCTACGAGGAAGCCAAGGTGAGGGTTTTGATCAGTATGTTGTTCCTGACCCTGACTAACATGTCTGATCAGTATGTTTTGCCTGACCCTGACTAACAAGTCTGATCAGTATGTTGTGTCTGACCCTGGCTAACATGTCTGATCAGTATATTGTGCCTGACCCTGACTAACATGTCTGATCAGTATATTTTGCCTGATCCTGACTAACATGTCTGATCAGTATATTGTGCCTGACCCTGACTAACATATCTGATCAGTATATTGTGCCTGACCCTGACTAACATGTCTGATCAGTATATTGTGCCTGACCCTGACTAACATGTCTGATCAGTATATTGTGCCTGACCCTGACTAACATGTCTGATCAGTATATTGTGCCTGACCCTGACTAACATGTCTGATCAGTATATTGTGCCTGACCCTGACTAACGGGGGACGAGCAAGCCAAGAACTTGGTCGGACTATCACTAGAGAGACCATCATAGGAAGTCTCAACAACATACAGGAAGTTCAATAAGTGACATTAACCTCATGGTTGTCAGCTTACTGCGGATCCCTGTATCGCACTACAGCTATGAGGATGCCGGTCCACCTTCTCTAGTATACCTAAGAGCGAAAAGGAAGCCACTGTCACCCGACACTAAAGATAATTGTCAAGAGTAGATAATTCAAGTCCCAGTGGCATTAACATCAACAGCAGCAACGAACGACAATGACCATATCTACCTAGAGAGTATTGTTCTACCGTATGTCCAATGTTTGGTGACGACAGAGCGTATGTAGATAAATAGCTTGGTAGACAGACAACAGACAGGTAGATAGATGAATAGATAAGATAGGGGCAAATGGAGAGACATAATCAGACAACCTTACAAGTCTCTGGACTGATCAACCAGAGGATGATGATGACACTATAGCAAGTGATTGTGTGCCTATGGTAATATATCCTTCTTAGTTAAATACGTCTCATCCTCCAGAGGTACTGCATTCCTGTTAGTGTAAGTGCGTTTCTGTTTCTTTTCCTCTATTCATATTCGCACGGCAACACGTGAACGCTCGAAGGAGCAAAAATCTCATATCAAACCAGCACGACCGTTTTTATGTACTATAAATAACTCATTACAACACCAAGTTCCCGTGAGATTGAGTGGCTGACTTGGCTGATTCACGACAAGCAAGAATTAAAACTGCTAGTGAAATAAATAATCGAGAAGTTTTTTTTTAGAAATTTACAAGAAGGAAATGAGCGTAACAAACAGCATTCTGGATCATGGTTAGGAAATTCATGATTATCGATCCGCAACCATTATCAACATCTGTGTCGTAAGAGGCAAGCTCAGTATCGATATCTGTTCTCAAAAGAAAATCTCAGAACAAACGAGATTAGTGTCTGTCAATAGTCTGATTAGCAAAGATTTGAGTAGTTACCAATTGAGTGAATGGACAAGAAAACCAGATGGACTGACGTACTAGCGACGAGGAGTGAATCGGTCGCTATTACCGATCACAATTTGGAGAAAACACGCAAGATGAGACACTAAGTAAGGATAGATGAGGCAGGTTAATATAAAAGTATAGACATTTTACAATATGTTTGTGTAATCATGCGTCTGGACGTTATGTTCCCACATGTATTTAAGATACGTATTGACAAGTTTACTGCGTATGTCTTGCTAATGATTCAAATGTGTAATATTAGATAATATGTATAAATAAGTAATGTATCCATCTATCTATACATCCATCCATCTAACCATGTACCCATCTACTCACTTAGCTAGCTGTATGAATATATATATTTCTCTCTATCTGTCTATCTGCCTGCCTGTCTGTCTGTCTATCCTACTAACTATCTATCTATCTATCTATCTATCTATCTATCTATCTATCTATCTATCTATCTATCTATCTATCTATCTATCTATCTATCTATCTATCTATCTATCTGTCTGTCTGTCTGTCTGTCTGTCTGTCTGTTCTACTATCTATATGTCTGTTCTACTATCTATATGTCTGTTCTACTATCTATATGTCTGTTCTACTATCTATATGTCTGTTCTACTGTCTATCTGTGTATTGTCTGTCCACCATCTTTTCATCTACATACGCTCTGTCGTCACCAAACATTGGACCATAGGTAGAACTCAGTACTCTCTAGGTAGATATGGCTGATACGTTGCTGGTGTTGATGTTAATGCCCCTGGGACTTGAATTATGTCCTGGTCCTCTCTTCCCTAGGGGAACTGTTGTGCGTCTTGGTCGCCTGGGTCCTCTCGTCATGAAGCTAATGAAGGTATACCAGAGTCCTCCAGGCTATTGTGCTATGCTTGGCTTTATTTGCGTGTCTCTCACTATTACGGATATCACGTCGATCTCTCATCTCGTTAGCAGCCAGGCTGCCATGAAAACAGCCCGTTTCCAGGCAGGGCAACGAGGAAGCCGTGGTGAGGGTCTTGGTCAGTATATTTTGCCTGACCCTGACTAACATGTCTGTGTCTGACCAGTATATTTTCCCTGATCAGACGTTAGTCTTCCTCCCCCATACACAAATGTGTTGGAGATATGAGCTGAGTAATGTCTTGGTATTAAAAAAAAGAAGTGAATTAATCATTTTTAAACATCGAATTACCAGAATTGCAGAGTGGAAATTTGGAAGAGGAGTTTTTGGGGAGATTTTTGTGTGTGTGTTTGCCTTATTTCTCTATTGCCTTATTTTGCGCCTGTCGGCCACGTGCATCCGACTTCAACATGCATTTTTATATAAGGGTCTGCATCCTACTGCATTTTCTAATGGTTTGCTTCCCCGGGGTAACGGCCGGTGCTGTGATGAGGATCGAACCCAGCACCTTTGGGTTGTGAACCGAGTCACTTAACCACTAGGCCACGCCGTCCCCAATGGAGGGACGTGGATATGGAGAAACGACATTTAGACCGGATGTGCCGAATCGGTAAGAAGAACCCTATTGCTATAGTGAAGTGCAGATTGCAGATATACACTCCCAGATGACATGACAGATTGCAGATATACACTCCCAGATGAAATGACAGATTGCAGATATACACTCCCAGATGAAATGACAGATTGCAGATATACACTCCCAGATTAAATGACAGTTTGCAGATATACACTCCCAGATGGCATGACAGATTGCAGATATACACTCCCAGATGACATGACAGATTGCATATATATACTCCCATATGACATGACAGATTGCAGATATATACTCGCAGATGACATGACAGATTGCAGATATACTCGCAGATGACATGACAGATTGCATATATATACTCCCAAATGACATGACAGATTGCAAATATATATACTCCCAGATGACATGACAGATTGCAGATATACACTCCCATATGACATGACAGATTGCATATATGTACTCCCAGATGACATGACAGATTGCAGATATATACTCGCAGATGACATGACAGATTGCAGATATACTCGCAGATGACATGATAGATTGCATATATATACTCCCAAATGACATGACAGATTGCAAATATATATACTCGCAGATGACATGACAGATTGCAGATATACACTCCCAGATGACATGACAGATTGCATATATGTACTCCCAGATGACATGACAGATTGCAGATATATACTCCCAGATGACATGAGAGATTGCAGATATACACTCCCAGATGACATGACAGATTGCATATATATATATATATATATATATATATATATATACTCCCAGATGACATGACTGATTGCATATATATACTCCAAGATGACATGACAGATTGCAGATATACACTCCCAGATGACAGGACAGATTGCAGATATATACTCCCAGATGACATGAGAGATTGCAGATATACACTCCCAGATGACATGACAGATTGCATATATATATATATATATATATATATATACTCCCAGATGACATGACTGATTGCATATATATACTCCAAGATGACATGACAGATTGCAGATATACACTCCCAGATGACAGGACAGATTGCAGATATATACTCCCAGATGACATAAGAGATTGCAGATATACACTCCCAGATGACATTACTGATTGCATATATATACTCCCAGATGACATGACAGATTGCAGATATACACTCCCAGATGAAATGACAGATTGCAGATATACACCCTCAGATGACATGACAGTGACCTGAAGCTGACTTATAGCGTCAGGGCTAGCAAACCAGATCTGACAAGACTCTTCTACACATCTACGCCGTGATCTTAAATAAAAGATTGCAAATTGGCTTGGGAGAATGGGTCGAAGAAGGAAGGCTAACCCGGTACTCAACACTGCCTGCTGAAGTCCGATGTGTCGGACCGAAAGGTGTAATTATCGTAGTCAAGATGTAAACTACGGCACAACGCATTCTGTTCTCCTTACAACATCCTGCTACTTGTAAAGCTCTTTTCAAGGCTTCGTAGTGGGAGATTGAGCATGAAGAAGAAGAAGAAGAAGAAGAAGAAGATGAAGAAGAACAAATCATGATTGTGAAGTCTTAATAAAAGAAATATTTGGTTTGTTGTGTATTTAAGGACGTCAATGTTCATCAAAGAAAGGTTATTTTTGTCAGAATTTGAGTCAAAGAAAGTTTATTATAACATGAATAAATTTCAACGGGGAGCTTAAAAATGTTTATTTTACAAACTAAAATGTTGATCTAATGTTGTGTAAATGCTTTTTTTTTAAACCACAATGTAGATCAAAGGTTTTGCTAAAATGGAGTTACCTTTGATCTAAGTATTGATCAAGGGCTCAATGAAGGAAGCTTATGACCCGTCTGTTCTTCACGCCTGGACTTTCAAATATCGACTATTTCACTCTTAAGAATAGATGTACTTAGCAACACGGACACAGTAATGATGGCACACCAACATTGACCGTGTTCCGAGACACCAAATACCACAAATACATGACACAAGTGAATTGTTTGCAAATGTAAATCGCTTTCCCCTGTTTAAAGCCCGCTAATCCGCTTAAATGTTTTAACAGCGAATTCTATTGACTTTCTGTCTGTCACGAGGGAAATGCAGGCCAACTGTATTTTCAATTTGCTCACAACTGTCAAGAGATTAATAATTCCTGAGGCTTAACTTTTATGGAAAACAGGCCTGTTTTGGCATATCTTTCGTTAACTTCCGGCTAAGTTGCGTATTTTGAGGGAGTTACACGTTTTAGGGCCTTGTTGCCCGACTTGTTTTTCGGGAGGACTGGTCTACGACTGAGACATTAATGTTC
This sequence comes from Ariolimax columbianus, assembly GCA_036924085.1. Taxonomy (NCBI): domain Eukaryota; kingdom Metazoa; phylum Mollusca; class Gastropoda; order Stylommatophora; family Arionidae; genus Ariolimax; species Ariolimax columbianus. Next base: position 5,266,057 of record JAVGWX010000009.1, read on the forward strand.
TCATTGTTACAATGGGAGATTGTCAGTGGGGCGATTAGCAATTTCATCTACTACTTACAGGGTTAATGGATCTATGACTGATGACATTGCTCGCACTACCATTGACAGTAGGCAACATTCTGAATAAGTGAGGTAGCCTTGCGGGGTTTAAAGAAACCTGTAGCCTATTCCAAGGTTTAAAGAAAGCTGTAGCCCCTTCCAATGTTTAAAGAAAGCTGTAGCCCCTTCCGAGGTGTAAGGAAAGATGTAGTCCCTTCCGAGGTGTAAGGAAAGATGTAGCCCCTTCCGAGGTGTAAGGAAAGATGTAGCCCCTTCCGAGGTGTAAGGAAAGATGTAGTCCCTTCCGAGGTGTAAAGAAAGATGTAGCCCCTTCCGAGGTGTAAGGAAAGATGTAGTCCCTTCCGAGGTGTAAGGAAAGATGTAGCCCCTTCCGAGGTGTAAGGAAAGATGTAGCCCCTTCCGAGGTGTAAGGAAAGATGTAGTCCCTTCCGAGGTGTAAAGAAAGATGTAGCCCCTTTCGAGGTGTAAGGAAAGATGTAGCCCCTTCCGAGGTGTATGGGAAGATGTAGCCCCTTCCGGGGTGTATGGGAAGATGTAGCCCCTTCCGGGGTGTATGTGAAGATGTAGCCCCTTCCGGGGTGTATGGGAAGATGTAGCCCCTTCCGGGGTGTAAAGAGAGCTGAAGAAAAAACATCCCGTTAATAACCCGAGTGGTTTGCCGGGGTCTTTGTGAATGACAGTGACAATAATAGCACTATTGTAACACAGAGAACACGTGGTTAGAGGTAATGAACTGTGTGACATGGCATAACATCGGCCATGGTTAGGCGGTTTGTTAAGAGCAGCATATATGGCGCCTAACAGGCGGCTAGTCTACTTTACATTAGTGTTTGAATCTATAAAGATGACCTCGCATATTGGTTAAACCACTCTCCAAAAATCTGGTTGTATACAGACTGAAGAGTCATCTAAACCAGTATAAAGATGTTACATTGCTGCTCTTTCCTCACATCCCGAGTGTACTGTTGAAGGTGGACCCGATTGTGCTATGCTTGGCTTCATCTGCGTGTCGCTCACTACTACGGGAATCACGTCGATCTCTCACCTCGTTAGCCAGACTGCCATGACAATAGCCCGTTTCCAAAGAGGGCTACTAGGAAGCCAAGGTGAGGGTCTTGATCAGTATGTTTTGCTTGAACCTGGCTAACATGTCTGATCAGTATGTTTTGCCTGACCCTGACTAACATGTCTGATCAGTATGTTTTGCCTGACCCTGACTAACATGTCTGATCAGTATGTTTTGCCTGACCCTGACTAACATGTCTGATCAGTATGTTTTGCCTGACCAGACGTTAGTCTTCCTACCAATGTATGTATGTGATCTGTATGCATGCATGTGATCTGTATGCATGTATGTGATCTGTATGACAGGAGACAGGCATTAACAAAATGAAAATAGTTCACTCTTACAATATGCCCAGTAGTAATACGACAGTGGTACTATTCTTTGATCCCCAATCTGGCTTCGGTAACACAGGACACTGTTGTTAGATACAGCTGTCTTTATCATTCAGTCTCATAACGTCAGTTCCGTAGATCGTTTGCCTGTCAGTCGTTGTTCACGTGGATTAAAAATATGACCATGTGAAGCTATATCCTATACAGAAAGGGGGAGAGGGAGGGGAAAGGGGAGGAAAGGGGGAGGGGAGGAGGAGGGGAACGGCCTCTGTTCACACTATATGACGCGTGGGCTCTGTTCACACTATATGACGCGTGGGCTCTGTTCACACTATATGACGCGTGGGCTCTATTCACACTATATGACGCGTGGGCTCTGTTCACACTATATGACGCGTGGGCTCTATCCACACTATATGACGCGTGGGCTCTATTCACACTATATGACGCGTGGGCTCTGTTCACACTATATGACGCGTGGGCTCTATTCACACTATAAGACGTGTGGGCTCTGTTCACACTATATGACGTGTTGGCTCTGTTCACACTATATGACGTGTGGGCTCTGTTCACACTATATGACGTCTGGGGTCTGTTCACACTATATGCCGTGTGGGCTCTGATCACATTATATGACGTGTGGGCTCTGTTCCCACTATAAGATGTGTGGGCTCTGTTCAAACTGTATGACGTGTAGGCTCTGTTCCCACTATATGACGTGTGGGCTCTGTCCATACTATTTGACGTCTTGGCTCTGTTCACACTATTTGACGTGTGGGCTCTGTTCAAACTGTATGATGTGTGGGCTCTATTCAAACTGTATGACGTGTGGCTCTGTTCACACTAAATTACGTGTGGGCTCTGTTCACACTACATGACGTGTGGGGTCTGTCTACACTATATGACGTGTGGCTCTGTTCGCACTAAATTACGTGTGGGCTCTGTTCACACTACATGACGTGTGGGGTCTGTCTACACTATATGACGTGTGGCTCTGTTCGCACTAAATTACGTGTGGCTCTGTTCACACTACATGACGTGTGGGGTCTGTCTACACTACATGACGTGTGGCTCTGTTCACACTACATGACGTGTGCGTTCAAAAGAGAACCAACTCATTGTGGACATTGGCAAACAACAACATACATACAGATATATCACATGCTACAGCATAACACGTTTGTCGCTTTGTGTGGATCATAGTCTTTAGTAATAAGCGACCCGTCACAAAGTGACCCGTCACAAAGTGACCAGTGGGCAGTTAAACTGTTTATGTCAACTGAAGTCGCCTTGCGCGGTCGTGCTGACACAGTCGACATCTGGGCTGTTGATTCTGGGGCTGGTATTGTCCATCTCTTTCCTGATCAACCGACCAGGCTTCAGGAACGTCGTTTTTTCACTACTTCTGCACCGTTCCCTCTGCCTCCTTTACCCTCTTCTTGGCTTGTTATCGGCTGTCCCTTGGGTAAGTTTAGAAAAAATGCACTAATGAGAAAACCGGCACAGGATATTCTTCATGACATTATCACTAAAGCGAGCAGTGTATACCCATTTCTAGATCAGCTGTCGGATAGGCGAGTATAATTTGGACGATGTCACAGGGAATTACAGCATTCAGGGACGTTGGCCTCAACTTCGGCAAACAAAAGCCGTAATAAATTAGAGGTTTGTACTGAACGAGTAATGAATCGTCAAAGAGAAAACTGCCAGAAGTATGACGTATAGTTTTAATAATGAATCTTACACACACACGCTGTCAGAAGTGTGACGTATAGTGTGGGAAATGACGTACGGGGTGGATAATGAATCTCACAGAGCAGCTATAAGACATGAAAGATACAAACAGACAAAAGTAATCCATTTCGATCACCCACGTGAACGCAAATATGACCATATCGTGACCACGATCCATCTGGATACTTAGCAAAGGGAAATATTATTAAGGAAAAGATAATCAATTACTTTGGAGTCTGTGTGATGAGTCCAGCTCTGGTTGGGAACCTTGCCAGGGGCCGTAATATTCAGGAAGAGATAATTAGTTATTTTCGTGTCTGTGATATGAAACCATGTCCTCGATAGTAACAAGCGCTTCCCTTCTGTTTACGTTTTTTAACTGCCACTAACTCAAGTTGATCGTTGTATTAAATCAATTAATAAAAACATTTCATCTCCCTGTGGAGCATATGTTTACAACAAAAAAGCGCAAAAACAACAAACGATTATGTTCTGAATCTAAAGAAGTTCATGTGGTTTAAATTTTCTGCCAGCTTCATTCCTAACCCTCCTTTGCCAACTCTTTTGACATGCTACGCAGGTTGCAGTGCTACTAATTTTTGCTCTCCTTTCAGGTCACAATGATATGATTGTAGGACCGAAAAGTGCACATATCGCAGCCAGGCTGTAAACTCGCGACACAACGCTATCCGTTTTCCGGTCTACATCCTGCAACTTGCAAAGCCTTGTTCAGGGCTTGGTATCGACAGATTGAGAACGAACGCAGAAGAAGAAGTTTGAGTGTAATTAAATGTGTTATTTGATAAAGACGGGATCACCATTCTTACATCCTCAGATCAAGGTCCGGGTTTCTCTTACATCCTCAGATCAAGGTCCCGGTTTCTCTTACATCCTCAGATCAAGGTCCGGGTTTCTCTTACATCCTCAGATCAAGGTCCGGGTTTCTCTTACATACTCAGATCAAGGTCACGGTTTCTCTTACAAACTCAGATCAAGGTCCCGGTTTCTCTTACATACTCAGATCAAGGTCCCGGTTTCTCTTACAAACTCAGATCAAGGTCCCGCTTTCTCTTACTTACTCAGATTAAGGTCCTGATTTCTCTTACATCCTCAGATCAAGGTCCCGGTTTATCTTACATACTCAGATCAAGGTCCCGGTTTCTCTTACATCCTTAATTCAAGGTCTTAGTGTCTCGTACATTCTCAATTCAAGGTCCTGGTTTCTCTTACATCCTCAGATCAAGGTCCCGGTTTATCTTACATACTCAGATCAAGGTCCCGGTTTCTCTTACATCCTTAATTCAAGGTCTTAGTGTCTCGTACATTCTCAATTCAAGGTCCTGGTTTCGCTTACATCCTCAGATCAAGGTCCTGGTTTCTCTTACATTGTTTGTAAGGCTGTTTTATCTCCATACAGGTTTTGTCTCATAATGGTCTAGCGAGGCCAGTATTGTTCTCGTTTTCCTGCGTGAGCATGCAGCTTTTTTAGGATGTGTTCCACGGTCATGGTATGCTCCCCACATGGACACTTGTCATCTGTCCCAATCCTCATTTTGTTGTAAAGATGACCATTGAGTCTGTTATGCCCAGTTCTCAGCCTGATGATGATGACTTGCTCGTCTCTAGTTAAGTTAAAGGCACTTCCGTGTAAATAGTAAAAGCTGACTAAAGAGAGTGGAGCATAGAGCTAGCAAACTAATGACATAAAACAAATTGTTACAGAAAGCACTACTGAAACAGCACCCAAAGTCCTTTGTCGTCTGCTTCTTGATGGATACCAACTGTAGTAGTAGCCATATAGTCAGTTCTGGCATGGTACAGGACAGGAATAAAACGTTCTGTTCCTAACGCTTCGATGATGGTCGCTCTTCGCTAACTAGGTTTTGGTCTGGACAGGAGGAGGGGACGGTGGGTGGGTCGTTTATTATTATTGTTGTTGTTTGTGATGCATTGTGTTATATTTTTTTAAGATTTCAGATCTTTGCAGAAACCGGTAAAGTCACTAAAGAAGATAGAGTGAAAAATTAAGAAATGCAACAGGTAGTGAGATCAACTTCTTGTCAGACATACAAGCATCAATATAAAATTATCTGTTCTTAGCTGGAGAAAAACTAACAATTAAGTTTTGTTTTTCTTCTTCTTCTTTTTCTGGTTCTTCTTGCTCTTCCTCTTCGTCTTTCTCTTCTTCTTCGTCTTTCTCTTCTTCTTCTTCTTCTTCTTCTTCTTCTTCTTCTTCTTCTTCTTCTTCTTCTTCTTCTTCTTCTTCTTCTGTCAGTCAGTCAGTCAGTCAGTCAGTTCGTTCGTTCGTTATTTCCTGCTACCAAACCCTGAAAATGACTTAACAAGTAGCAGTATGCTGTCCAGAGCATGGAATGTGCTGTGTCGTAGTTTACAGCTTGACTGCGATATATGCACCTTTCGGGCCAACACATCAGATTTCAGCAGACATTTTTGAGTAACGGGTATGCCTGCTCTTTTCGATCCTTCCTCTTTAGCCAGTCTACGTTATTGTAGTCTGTTATCCAGGATCCCCTGTTACAGTTCCAGCCGGAGCATGAGCGTTTAGGGCTGGGGTGATGTTGTCAGCGACTTTGAGAACAAATGTACCTGAATGTGTGCCAAGGTCACTTTGTCTCGACACTACGATAAGGTCACTCACCGTCTCGATACAAAGGAAAACGGGGTTGGGGGAAAGAATGTGTATAGGTAGTGGACTAGGAACTGACCACTGGCGTTCCGATTTGGGTAGTGGGGGATGAGTGACAGACAGGAGGGCAGTGGAGCTTGCTGCGATATTTGAGTGACAGGAGAGCGATGCGTTCCAATGGCAGCTGAATGGAGTGACATCCCCCAGATATCTATTGGATAGCTCTGATACTGCTTGAGACTATATAATACTAGACAAAGTTTAGCTCAAGCAGACTGGCCCTGAAGAGAGAGAGAGAGAGAGAGAGAGAGAGAGAGAGAGAGAGGGAGAGAGAGAGAGAGAGAAAGAAAGAGAGAGGGAGATTAGGGAGGGAGGGAGGGAGAATTTAGCTAGGAGTCTTAATAGAAGAGCGATTGATAGGCTGTTTTTTGAATGTGTGAGAACAGGGTCGCTGAACTAGCACACGCCTTCGAGTTTTGGCCAGCTGCTCTATAAGGTGTGTGTTGGGCGCCCTGTGTCTAGAGGTTATTTAAATGTGTGTTATGCGTGCAGGACACCTTGTGAACGAGGTATGTTCTGAAGATTTACACGAATGTACAGATCGACTAGGAAGGATCAGGATGTGTGTGTAGTGTGTGTAAATACCGATGGAACGATGTATATTCCAGAACGTGGGTATACGCAGATCGATTGAGTTTGTGTGATCACATGTGAGTATAAGTTGAATATATTGAATGTATTATGTCAAGATCACCCGCCTGAGGGGATCTCAGTGTCACAGAATACAAACGGGAGGACGAGTTTTTGAGAGTGTGTTGAGGGTGCAGATAAGGGGAGGGGAGTGAGCGGCTAGAACTGGGTTAGACTAGTTAGGAGCAACATCAATAGCTTATGCTTATGAACTCCGAGTATCTATTTAGTTAAGTTGTATTTCTTTTATTGTTTGTAATTTCATTGCTCTCATTTTAATAGTTGTTGTAAGAGTATGATATAATAAATATGTCATCTGCTGCGTGCTATATTATTTGCTGTGAGTGGTCGTGAATGATGTGGATGAGTGTGGTAACATTCTAGATAGTGGAAACCTGGACTCTGCTACACCCCGCGTAGAACACCACTATCGGTCGCCGACTGCTTCAGCTCATGCATTGATCAGCATCTTGATCCCAGTTTTGTTCCAAACCTAATCCTCTTCTTAATAAGCCGGTTCTGAGTTGGGACACTATTCCCAGATTTTCTTCCAATGACGGAAGTATTTCTGGAAGTCATTTTGAGAGGTCTCCATCATACACTTCATCTCATTTGCCTTGATTTCTTCCATATTTTGAAATCTCGTCCCAAAGGTTGACACCATGAGTCTATGAAAGGGCCGAAGTAGCAGAGAGCCATGCCCGAGAAGTAGAGAAATGCCAAACCTGTACAATGCGTGTTTCAGCAAAATAAGTGCTCGTATACTGACGGACAGAGATTTGAATGGTTAAGACATTTGACACGAATGTCTCCAAATCCATCTATTGCACCAGCATATAACACCAAACAGCAACGCTGTATTCTGTCTTAGTTTCTAGACCGTCTGTAGTGTGTCTTAGTTCCTAGACTATCTGTAGTCTGTCTTAATTCCTAAAACAGCCGTAGGATGCCGTAGTACCTAGACTACATGAAGTATGCCTTAGTTCTTAGAACACCTGCAGTATGCCTTAGTTCCTAGACTACCTGTAGTATTCCTTAGTTCCTAGACTGCCTATAGTATGCCTTAGTTCCTAGATTACCTGAAGTTTGCCTTAGTTCCAAGAACACCTGCAGTTTGTCTTAGTTACACTACATGTAGTATGCCTTAGTTACTAGACTATCTGTAGTATGCCTTAGTTCCTAGAACACCTGTAGTTTATCTTAGTTCCTAGAACACCTGTAGTTTGTCTAAGTTGCTAGAACACCTGTAGCTTGTCTTAGTTCCTAGACTACCCGTAGTCTGTCTTAGTTCCTAGAACACCTATAGTTTGTCTTTGTTCCTAGAACACCTATAGTTTGTCTAAGTTGCTAGAACACCTATAGTTTGTCTAAGTTCCTAGAACACCTATAGTTTGCCTTAGTTGCTAGAACACCTGTAGTTTGTCTTAGTTCCTAGACTACCCGTAGTATGTCTTAGTTCCTAGAACACCTGTAGTTTGTCTTAGTTGCTAGAACACCTGTAGTTTGTCTTAGTTCCTAGACTACCCGTAGTCTGTCTTAGTTTCTAGAACACCTGTAGTTTGTCTTAGTTTCTAGAACACCTGTAGTGTGTCTTAGTTTCTAGAACCCCAATAGTTTGTCTTCGTTCCTAGACTGTTTGTAGTTTGTCTTAGTTCCTAGAACACGTGCAGTTTGTCTTAGTTGCTAGAACAACTGTAGTATGTCTTAGTTTCTAGATCACCTGTAGTTTGTCTTAGATCAAGTCTTTACAGTATTTTAATTTACAGACTACATACAATTTATCTTATTTCACAGATTGTCTGTATTTTATCTGCTCAGAAACTTTATGTATATTATCTTAGTTTATTAGCTCTCTATTATGTCGCTTAATGTACTTGTATATAATATAAGTTTTTTAGTAGACTTTATAAAATATGTAAAGACACTTTGGCTTTATTCCACGAATAACATAACCCTCTTCTAGTTTCTCATATATTAATTAACATAACACTCCCCCCCCCCCTCCCCCGAATTGACAAAAATGGTGACTGCTCGAAAGAAATCAGAAGAAGACTAGCTATGGCAATGCAGAGACTGAACAGCCTGAAGAAATTATGACAGGGCACCAACAAAACGATAAAAGTAAAAGTCTTAAGAGCCTGTGTTTTTCCTGTGGCAGCTAATGGCTGTAAAGCATGGACGATTACCAAAACTTCTAGACAAAGAATCGAATCCTTCGAGTCAAAATGTTACAGAAAGATCCCCAGAATACCCTGGACAGAGAAAAGAACAAATGTAGACATTCGGCAAGAGTTGAGCAAAGATGAGAACTGGTTTATCAATTCCATTTTGGCTAGAAAATGCAAATACTTTGGTCACATCAAGAGACACAACGGTCTTGAGAGAACGGTGATGGAAGGTATGGTGCCAGACAATAGAGGAAAGGGTAGACCAAGAAGACGATGGCACCAAGATATCCAGGAATGCCTGAGTATGACAGTGGCAGAAGCTGGAGTTTTGGCAAGGGAACGAGTTTCTTTCAGACAGACTGTGATGGGAGCGACGTTCTACGAAGGACATGCTACATGATGATGGAACACTCCCCCCCCCCCCCCCTACTTTTCCAGGTCTCCTGTCTCCCATTTAATTATTAACAAGCCACGACGCCCGGCTTATATACCTTCACTAACACATCAGAACATCTGTCACTGATATCATCCCTAATAACTTCACACACCCGGATCATGCATCTTTATTAACATATGTCTCTCGTGTCAATGCTATCACGCTCCCCACGGATTATATATCATCACTAACATAACCTCTCCCCCTCCCCCACCAGAAGCTGTCTCACCTGGGCCGTGTATCCCCACCAACATAACACGTGTTTTACGGATCCATGTAATGACAGTTACATATTTCTCTTCAGTTCTGTTTATTTTTGTCCATCCGTTTGTGACGTCAGCACCAACAAGAAAGTCTGTAATGTTTTTCAAGCCTAGTTTCCACCTTGCAGACTTGTCTTTGAGCGACACCTGGGTGGCATTATCGTTTGGACGTGGCCACACAACTAGAAGAAAGTGAAACACGTGGCGTCACTAGGGTATTTCCCCTTCCGTCCAGGAAAACACTATTTAGCTGCTTAACTTGGCAGAGAAACCAAGCAGCGTTCAGTTTTTTTCAAATGGTCTGATTAGCGTAGCGGTTGCACTCTCGTTTTTCGCTGAAACAGTACGAGGTTCAACTCCGGTAGCTGGCCAAATATGTAGATCCAGCTGTAAATGGGTACCTGACTCACTGTTGGGGATAGAAAGGTAGCGAGAAGGGTAATTGCCTTCAACACCTCTTAAACGAGCTGTAGCCTCGTACTTGTAATGGGATCAAGATGATGAGCAGCGCACGAGCTGCAGCGACCAGCGACCCATAGCTGACTGCTAGGGTCAGGGTCAGCGACCCATAGCTGACTGCTAGGGTCAGGGTCAGCGACCCATATCTGACTGCTAGTGGCAGGGTCAACCACCCATAGCTGACTGCTAGTGTCAGGGTGAGCAAGTCATATCTGACTGCTAGTGTCAGGGTGAGCAAGTCATATCTGACTGCTAGTCTGTTAAGTTCTGAGTATTTAGAAAAGAAGAAATGAATTTTTATTCAAGATTTTAAAACCATTTACATTTTCTTTTGCTTTTAATTTGTAAAACTCGGTAAAATTAATCTAAATACATGTTTTAGTACTAACACAGGGAATATTATATGTTTTAAATAGAATGTAATAATAATAATGTTCGGGTAGTCGTCAAAGACCCGTTACGTCAATCAACCACTACCATGTCCAACTGCTGAGGTTGTGTTCATGGGTAGCGTGTCGACCGAAATCCCTACAGACTTATCAGGTGGAGCCGAGTACTCCGCAGCATTGGAATAAGGGCCGCGAAGAGTGTGTTAGACCAATGTTTGTGTCAAACTCCCTGTTTCCACGTGTCTCGCCGCCGAGACTTCTGACTGTGTCCACCTGTTGGTCAGCGTGACCCATGCTGTGATGAGCATACAAGGTTGGGAGATGTATCGTGTAATCCCCGGCGGAGGAAGGGACGGGCAGGAGGAAGTCGGCTTCAATCCCAGCAGAAATGTCCTTGAGTAGTGATAATCTGAACTGAATTCTGCTATGCAGTTAAGCGGAACGTTGAACTCCGTCATGGACTGGTTTCCCACGGCTTGAACCAGGCATGAAATGCAGCATAACAAACAGGATAACCGATCGAAAGCACATAAAATTCACAAATAAAGTCTCTGATACCACCTGGTGAAGGAGTTGTAAAATCAAATCCGAACAGGAACCACCAAACATCGGAAAACTCGACACAAACACCGGAGAGTCGAGAGCACAGCTATTAAGGCGCGGCCATATTAATTGTTTACAAATATAATGTGCATACACATTATCATCAATACACTTTTCGGAGTAGGCCAACCTTCGAAAGGGGGTGATGACGTTCAGACATAGGATGAAGAAGGATCCTAAGGCACACGCGATTGAAGTTCTTTCTGCTCTAGGAGCTCCACAATGGATTTTTAGCGGAACCAGTTTTTAAAACAAAAGAACGTTTCTATGAGATGTGGGCCGTGACCATATTGCACTGCATGGCAGTTGTGAGCAGATATAAATAACTAGAAGTTTTAGTTGTTTACTATTAAACATTGGCTATACATTTGTGTGCTGTATTCATCATTTAATACAATCATCATAACTGGTATAGACTAGATCACAAACACTAGACCAGCATTAACTAGATCAGCATAGACTAGACCAGCATTAACTAGATCGACATAGACTAGACCAGCATTAACTAGATCGACATAGACTAGACCAGCATTAACTAGATCGGCATAGAGTAGACCAGCATTAACTAGATCGGCATAGACTAGACCAGCATTAACTAGATCGACATAGACTAGACCAGCATTAACTAGATCGGCATAGACTAGACCAGCATTAACTAGATCGGCATAGACTAGACCAGCATTAACTAGATCGACATAGACTAGACCAGCATTAACTAGATCGGCATAGACTATACCAGCATTAACTAGAACGGCATAGACTAGACCAGCATTAACTAGATCGGCATAGACTAGACCAGCATTTACTAGATCGATCGGCATAGACTTTTTTGTTTTTTGTTTTTTGCGTTCGCCTTATTTCTCTATTCCCAAAGGCGGTGTGCGTTGCACTGTGTTTTTTATTTTGCTCCTGTCGGCATCCGACTTTGGCATGCATTTTATATAAGGGTCTGCTTCCTCCTGCATTTTCGAAGGGTTTGCCTCCCCGGGGTAACGGCTGTGCTGTAATGGGGATCGAAACCAGCACCGTTAGTTTGTGAGCCGTGCCACTTCACCACTAGCCCACTCCGACCACATGGCATTTACTTGACCCGCATTAACTAGATAGGCATAGACTAGACCAGCATTAACTAGATCGGCATATGCTACATTGACATAGATTAGACGAGCATAGGATAGATTAACATAGACTAGACCAGCATAGACTAGACCAGCATACACTAGACCAGCATAGACACGACCAGTATAGACGAGACTAGCATAGACTAGACCAACATAGACTAGACCAGCATAGACTAGACCAGCATAGACTAGACCAGCAAAGAGTAGACCAACATAGAATTGACCAACATAGAATTGACTAACATAGACTAGGCCAACATAGACTAGACAAACATAGAGACCAATATAGACTAGACCAACATAGACTAGACCAACATAGACTAGATAAACATAGACTAGACCAGCATAGATTAAACCAACATAGACTAGACCAACATAGACTAGACCAGCATAGACTAGACCAGCATAGACTAGACCAGCATAGACTAGACCAACATAGACTAGACCAACATAGACTAGACCAGCATAGACTAGACTAACATAGACTAGGTCAGTCACAACCATGTTTGAACCGTGGAGGACGTTTGTAGTAATGCTCATGCCATACGGAACGTCTGCTCACAAATACCAGTTTTTAGTGTGGGAAGTCAGTAAATAGGTTACAAACTGATATGCGATACCTGGAAATTGTAGTTAGTTGTTTCTAAAAGTATCATTAAGTTATAGCAACATTCAGTTATGTGTTTACTACAAGTAGCATCAATTCATAAGGAAATGTTTGTCGCGTAAAGCATAACTGGGTCACTAATTATTTCTAGGGTGCTCAAAACATGCTATTGAAACCTGACCTGGTCGTCCTATGCAGATTGCAACAGTTGCTTATGTGCGTCGGGTGGAGTAGATGATTCGAGCTGACAGGCAAGTAGCGATAGACAGTCATAGATTATAATATTATGTTCGCGTGGTTTAGTCTACAGCCTGATGTATGATTGATTGAATTTCTGTAAAGTTTGCTAATGGTGACTGGCGAACACAAAACCAGCTGATTGGACCTGTCCTTGCACTGTTACAAAAGATGGAGAATGTGTATGAATGTTGATATAAATTGTGGTAAAAATAGGGGCAATGTAAGAGAAGTAATAAATGGCTTTCAAGTTACAATCTCATTTAATAATTTTTTTTAGAACAGCCATTTGTGAAGTATTTATTCACTTGCCCTCTTTCACATCATACGATCTTTGTATGTCAGAGAGGACCCCAGACTCCAGAACACATCCTGTAAACATGTCCACTGCATCAAGGCTCCCGGGAGAAGACCCGGCCCGAGGAAAGAAACATACAAGACAAACTGCGGGGAACCATTGAGGACCCGCGACTGACGTGTCACTTCATGAAAGCGACCCAGCTAGTGACACAAAATAAGCATACGAAACCGAATGCAAAGAAGAAGAAGAAGAAGCAATTATTCAGCAATATCGTGTTAGCCATGATGCGGAAAAAGACCAGACGTAATCTCAAATGACAAGCATGATTGATACACGACGAACTCAGGAGCTCGCGAGGGGTCGGCTGTGGAGTCGAGGCTTGGTTCTTTCGGGCAGTTGGTTATCTCTTATTTTTGGCGGTCAGAGCAACTTGCTTAGTGTTAGCACACCAGACGGAGCGGTTCTGTGCCAGTGTCTTCATGGTTCTGTACTAGCTTCTTCACGGCTCTGTGCCAACGTCTTCACGGCTCTGTGCCAGTGTCTTTACGGTTCTCTGCAATCGTCTTCACAGTTTCACGAAAGCGTCTCCACGGGTTTATGCAAGCGGTTCCCAGAATGTGACATCACTATTGAAACTCTTCAGAAACGTTCTGAATGGGCCTCCGTAGCGTTTCTCCCGTCCCACTAATGAGAGTCTGCATATTATGAGTCCATCATCCAGCAGTTGATTGTTGAGGCGCTCAGTGGGCATACGAACATGTATACTATATGACTGCCCACTTCACAAACATTCAGACCACCAACTGTGAAGTCCCAAATACTCCATCCTCTACATAACTGTCTGCTATAAGAACACATCTCAACATATCAGAGACCTAATAAATAACATATCTGCTATGGGTCAAAATAAGCCGATGATGTGGATTAAAATAGTGGAAAAGAAACATTTATAAGTAAAGTCGGTTAATGCGCTTGGACGAAAACAAAAAGTAAATTTACGTTACGATCTGAACATCATCACCCGAGACCAGAAGAGAAATCGAACAAGTATACGTGAACAGATAAATACATTATTTAGTAAGAAACGGCACTTAGCTGAATGCAAGATGGGAATGTGTTTATGGTTAGATCGCAAGTCGCCAAAAGAGACGAGGGTTGGAAGTGGCTGGCCAGGGAAGCGTAAGCAGTGAGAAAAGTAAGTGAAGGCCGGAGTAGCCTATAGCGGCCAAACAGGCAATGAGCAGATGGTGCTATGCATACACATAACTGAGGAAACAAGAGGAATAAAGGCAGATGGAAGGAGGGAGGCTGAGAGGAGTTAGAGCCTAGGTAAAGGTATGGATCATGTGCTGTGCGGCTGAAAGCATGTCATGTCAGAGATCAGTCTATTCTCAGGCTCGAATCTATTCCAATCATCAGATGAGCAGGGTGGTTTGTATGTGTCACTAACGTCAACCCTTTCCTGATGACCAGGACCATTGAAGTGGCTAGCGAGTGGAGAACCTGAGTTATTGTATATGTCATTGAAGATGCCATTGGTACGATCACATATTAGCTGAAATTTCAATTTTGTGCGTATGCCAGAACATCAGCTGCCCAAATACTCTTGTATGATGAATTGAAAAGGGCAAACTCTCGTATGATCACATGGAAAAGGGCAGATGTTCGTATGTCACGGAAAAGGGCAGACGCTCGTATGTCATAGAAAAGGGCAAACGCTAATATGGTGACCAAAGAAGGGTTTAAAAAGACGCTTACGATGTCATTAAAAGCCTTTGGCATAACATCGCTACTGCGCAAGACAGAACCGCATGTCATGCATCACTTCCTAACTCTGCTAGTAGTGAGCGACACGCAGATGAAGCCAAGCATAGCACAACCGCATGGAGGACCCCGGTCCACCTTCATCAGCACGCTCTTGATGTGAGGAAAGTTACTGCAACCCGCGACTTAACGTCCTTTTCGAGGCGCACAAATGAGTAAACCTACTTATCGTGGGCATTCGAAACAACACCAACAACAACAACACCAACAACAACAACAACAACAACACCAACACCAACAACAACAACACCAACAACAACAACAACAACAATAACACCAACAACAACAACGGTGCAGCTTCATCCGTGCCATCTTGAAATGGAGTAACTGAACATCGGAGGACCCCCTAGAAAAGACCATAAAACAAAACGTTCACGTGAAGCGAACATTCCTTGTTAACACATTCCCCGATCTTTCAAGACTGCATCGGCGTCCTCAGAGATCGTCGGACCCATAGACGGACTGAACATATTAACAATGGATGATCAGAGAGGTTGGGTGTCATCGTTAGTGGTGGGGGAACGAACATCCACCACAGCAAACCTGAGATCATGTACAATCAGGTTTCTATTAGAGGAAGAAGACTAACGTCTGGTCAGGCAAAACATACTGATCAGACACGTTAGTCAGGGTCAGGCAAAACATACTGATCAGACATGTTAGTCAGGGTCAGGCAAAAACATACTGATCAGACATGTTAGTCAGCGTCAGGCAAAACATACTGATCAGACATGTTAGTCAGGGTCAGGCAAAACATACTGATCAGACATGTTAGTCAGGGTCAGGCAAAACATACTGATCAGACACGTTAGTCAGGGTCAGGCAAAACATACTGATCAGACACGTTAGTCAGGGTCAGGCAAAAAATACTGATCAGACACGTTAGTCAGGGTCAGGCAAAACATACTGATCAGACATGTTAGTCAGGATCAGGCAAAAACATACTGATCAGACACGTTAGTCAGGGTCAGGCAAAACATACTGATCAGACACGTTAGTCAGGGTCAGGCAAAACATACTGATCAGACACGTTAGTCAGGGTCAGGCAAAACATACTGATCAGACATGTTAGTCAGGGTCAGGCAAAAACATACTGATCAGACATGCTAGTCAGGGTCAGGCAAAACATACTGATCAGACACGTTAGTCAGGGTCAGGCAAAACATACTGATCAGACACGTTAGTCAGGGTCAGGCAAAACATACTGATCAGACACGTTAGTCAGGGTCAGGCAAAACATACTGATCAGACATGTTAGTCAGCGTCAGGCAAAATATACTGATCAGACATGTTAGTCAAGGTCAGGCAAAAACATACTGATCAGACATGTTAGTCAGCGTCAGGCAAAAACATACTGATCAGACATGTTAGTCAGGGTCAGGCAAAACATACTGATCAGACACGTTAGTCAGGGTCAGGCAAAACATACTGATCAGACACGTTAGTCAGGGTCAGGCAAAACATACTGATCAGAACCCTCGCCTTGGCTTCCTAGTAGCCCTCCTTGAAAACGACCTGTTTTCATGGCAGCCTGGCTAACGAAGTGAGGGATCGACGTCATCCCATAGTAGTGAATGACAGGCAAATGAAGCTACGCATATCCCAACCGCTTGGAGAACACCGGTACACGTTTATGTCATCTCGTGATGTGAGGAAAGCTACTGCGGTCCGCAACTTAACGTCCTTTTCAATGCGCACAAAAAAGCCAAAGAGTAAATCTACTCATTGTGGGCATTCGAAACAACAACAACAAAAATAGTTCCCCATACTTCCCCGACAACAGCGTCTGCTATAAGAGCCTCATCGCGGTGCGCCTCGCCCTGAAAGGCCCAAACATGGTAAAATAGCGAAACGAAAATAGAGAAGTTCGTTGTGTACAATATGACTACAAACACTTCATCACAGACATCATTGTCCGTTACAAAGCTACCCTTCTTACAAACACAATTACTAGTTAATCTGATGCGCCAGCCTGGAACACTCGCACGCGGGTGGTCGTCGACCAGATGCTAATTTTATGCACGAAAGGAACTGAACCTGAAGTTGTTATCGCCAGAATTGACGAGATCGTTCGGGGTTCGGGCCACAGCTGTTTATCGTCAGAGCTAACTTAACCGTGGAGTCGACTGTTGAGTTGGGCCAGGCTGAGTGGGCAGAGAGAGGGAACGGAGAAGGGGAGTGACGTGGCAGAGACAGAGAGTGGGGGAGAAATGAAGGAGATAGTGCAAGGTAGAGAAATACAGGGGATAGCGAACGATGGGAGAGAAATGAAGATAACATGAGGATAGGAGAGAGACAAAGAAATGAATGAAAGATGGGAGGGTTCAAGAGAGAGATAATAGTTGTCCATCACAAGTGATGAAGACCACTCTCTTTGTTCAGCTGTATGGACAGTCGTATCTCTTGCTGTGTCCATGATGTTCGTATATCACAAGTGATGAAGACCACTCTCTTTGTTCAGCTGTATGGACAGTCGTATCTCTTGCTGTGTCCATGATGTTCGTATATCACAAGTGATGAAGACCACTCTCTTTGTTCAGCTGTATGGACAGTCGAATCTCTTGCTGTGTCCGCTGAAATGGGTGACTTGCGCGGTTATTTGGATTAAAGTGAGGAAGCAACTTTTGTCAACCTCACTCACAGAGCCTAAGCTACCTTTTGCCAGTGGCAAGACATTCATCGAGACGACTGGAGATAGCATAGGATGCAGATTTTGCCTCAGGGTTACCACCGAAGCCTTTCCGTAAACATATAACCAGCAGGGTAAAAAGATACATGAGAGAAATAGGGAGAGCAACAAAAATAAGAGAGAGAAATGAGAAAATTAAAGGGAGAAGCTGAGAGGAAGAGAAAAAGACGGGGATACAGAAAGGGAGAGTAAGGAAGGGATATAATCAAGGGCGAGAGAAAGAGAGAGAGAGAGAAATCAAATAAGGAAGAGCATCGTATTTGAAGGAGAAAGCATGAAAGAAAAAAATTGCAGAAAAGATAAAGAGAAAGGAGGAGTGGAAAAGAGAAAGGAAAAAATGAAGGAGGGCAAGCGAGAGTAAGATATAGGAAGATTGACAGTGTGTGAGAGAGAGAGAAAGAGATATTGAAGTAGGGATATAAACTAAGCAAGGAAATACTAAGAAATTGATAGCTAAGATAGAGAAATATACCAATAGCCAAAGAGTGAGCAGAATAAATAGAGAGAGAGAGAGAGAGAGAGAGAGAGAGAGAGAGAGGGAGAGACACAGACAGACAGACAGACAGAGACAGATAGAGACAAAGAAAGAGAGAGGAAGAGAGAGAGAAGGAACAAACGATGCTTGTACCTGAGCACGTGTCTAAACTTGTTACCTGGACACAAATTGAATGATTGAACAGAGGAGTAATCAAGAATCAGCGAGGATAGGTAGTGAGTCAATCAGGTGGCCTTCTCCTGCCATGCTGTGAACACTTGTGATTCACGTCAAAGTTTATCTTCCTGCGTACTCCTGTCTCGTCTCACTCTATCTCCCTCATCTGTATCACAATATCTTCACACACTGTAATGTAGTGTCTCCTATCTCGTCTCACTCCATCTCATTCATCTGTATCACAATACCTTCACAAACTGTAATGTGACTTCTCCTGTCTCATCTCACTCATCTGTTTCTTCCTAAACTGTAATGTGACTTCTCCTGTCTCATCTCACTCATCTGTTTCTTCCTAAACTGTAATGTGACTTCTCCTGTCTCATCTCACTCATCTGTTTCTTCCTAAACTGTAATGTGACTTCTCCTGTCTCATCTCACTCATCTGTTTCTTCCTAAACTGTAATGTGACTTCTCCTGTCTCATCTCACTCATCTGTTTCTTCCTAAACTGTAATGTGACTTCTCCTGTCTCATCTCACTCATCTGTTTCTTCACAAACTGTAATGTGACTTCTCCTGTCTCATCTCACTCATCTGTTTCTTCCTAAACTGTAATGTGACTTCTCCTGTCTCATCTCACTCATCTGTTTCTTCCTAAACTGTAATGTGACTTCTCCTGTTTCATCTCACTCATCTGTTTCTTCCTAAACTGCAATGTGACTTCTCCTGTCTCATCTCACTCATCTGTTTCTTCCTAAACTGTAATGTGTCACAACCTCCACAGTTGGTAAGGAAGGCTAACGTTTGGTCAGGCAAAAATATACTGGTCAGACATGTTAATCAGGTTCAGGCAAAACATACTGGACAAGACCCTCACCTTGGTTTCTTCGTAGCCCTTTCTGGAAACGCGCTGTTGTCATGGCAGCCTGGCTAACGAGATGAGGGATCGACGTGATCCCCGTAGTAGTGAGGGACACGCAGATGAAGCCAGGCATAGCACAACCGTCTGGAGGACCCCGGTCCACCTTCAACGTCAGGCTCGGGATGTGAGGAAAGCTACTGCAACCCGCCAATTAACGTCCTTTATAAGGGCACACAAGAGAGTAACCTACTCATTATGGGTATTCGACGACAACAACCCACCAGTTGATAAAGGTGAGTACCCCCACCCCTCCAACACTCAAACCCTCCTGTACTCCCACTCCTCCAACACTCGAACCCTCCTGTACCCCCACCCCTCCAACACTCGAACCCTCCCGTACCCTCACCCCTCCAACACTCGAACCCACCTGTACCCCCACCCCTCCAACACTCGAACCCTCCTGTACCTCCTGTACTCCCACCCCTCCAACACTCGAACCCTCCTGTACCCCCACCCCTCGAACACTCGAACCCTCCTGTACCCCCACCCCTCCAACACTCGAACCCTCCTGTACCCCCACCCCTCCAACACTCGAACCCTCCTGTACTCCCACCCCTCCAACACTCGAACCCTCCTGTACCCCCACCCCTCCAACACTCGAACCCTCCTGTACCCCCACCCCTCCAACACTCGAACCCTCCTGTACCCCCACCCCTTCAACACTCGAACCCTCCTTCCATAGTGTATACCTTTGTTAATGTATTGAACAATAAGACTGACTGTATCTTTAACGATCGTCTGTGATATGAAGATATGATTACACGCTGTTCTTGGTGTTTCAAGTTGTTGATTGGCTCCAATGGGTAAGTTGACTGTTTCGTGCGTCATGCAAAGGACGTTTAAGGTGGTGGGTTGTAGCTTTTCTCACATCCCGAGTTGCTGATGAAGGTGACCGCCGTCCATTAGGCGATTGTGCTATGATTGGCTTCATCTATGTGATGCTTACTACTATGAGGATCACGTCGATCCACATTTCGTCAGCTTGATTGCTTTGAAAACAGCCTGTTTCCAGGGAATGCTACATGGAAAAGATAGTGGTGTTGGTCAGTATAATGAAGCTGACCCTGACGCGACTTCCTAGTCGTATGTTGGGCCTGACCAAGACGCGACATTCTGGTTAGTATGTTGTGCCTGACCCTGTCGCGACGTCCTGGTCAGTAAGTTGGACCATAGCGTTCCCCAGATGAGATATCAAAACAGAAAGAGTACAATAGACGGACGAGTCTATTATAGATTGAACGATTGATAGACGAGTCTACTCTCGATTGTACGATAGACGGACAGGTCTACTCTCGATTGTACCATTGACGTGTTCCCATGAGTAAGCCAGTTACTCGTGTATGTGGTCATATTGGTATTGATCGCATTAATCTCTTTCTGTATTATCTGTTAGCTCATATGTGTGTTGTCCCTTGTCCCTAATGATAACCATTTGGTTGTAACGTAGATTGCGTTTTTATTTTTGCCCTTAGAAGGATCTGGCAGTAGCTATTCATGTTTTTCTTTTTCTTTTACACCGGAAAAATTTAGGACACTTTTGTACTAGCTCTCGTGTTTTTAGGAAGAGGCTCAAACAATTCCATTCCCGATTTACTTTCTTTCTCTGCCAGTAAGCCAGTTGCGTATTTATAGGTGGGTCGACTAGAGAAAGTCAATAACGGGGATTAACCCAGTGCTTTTGCCACGACATACGAGAGCTTTAACAATCTGCCAATCGGACACTCTAAGCCAGCGATTCTCAAATCTTGTTACCCTTGTGGAACCCTTGAAAAAACATCTCATAAAACCCCTGTACCCAAGTTATTATATATCATTATTAGAATCTTTCTTTGTCTTTTATATAGTTCCAATTGAAAACACCAAATAGGTTTTCTGATATCTGGTTTAAGCAAGAAATACCGCACGTTTTTCTCGTTTTTTTCAGCAGAACCCCCACCTCCAAAGAAAACCATAAAAACTACCTGCTCAATGAATCTCAAATTAACCACACACCTATAAACACAAATAAAGTTAACAATAATAACCAACATCGTATATATATTACACATACATACACATAAACAGAACGAAAAATGGATAATAACTACTACAACAGCTGAATCGTTTATTGACCATGTCGCGTTAAATGTCAAATGAACAAATACATTGGGCAAGGAAATTCTATTTTTGAAGCCAGTTCAGATAAAACAATCGACCTTTCTATTGTTAGAATTTGTGCTTGGCTTTTGGTAGAGAAATACTTAATTCGTGATCGATGATACTTGTAAATGATATTAGAGGTTGAAGACGTGATTATAATTCACAAGAATTATAACGTTTTTATACTGGTTTAGAAGACTCTGCAGAGTATGTAAACAACAAGTTTCATTTTTATTTCCTTGCTCTAAAAGCTATGTGTATCCCATCTATTCTTAAATGCATTAATTGTCCCTGCCTCCTCTACTTCCTGTGGCAATACATTCCAAGCATTCACAACTCTCTGACTAACAAAATATTTCCTAACATCTAATCTGGACCTCTCTTTAGTTAATTTATAGCTATGCCCTCTTGTTCTTGCAGGTGGTTGTATTTTGAAAAAAAAACTTGTTATAGTCTAACATATCTGTGCCTTTGATTATCTTATAAACTTGTATTGTCACCTCAAGTTCTTCTCTAATCTAGATAATGTACGCCGGTTTTTCTGAGTCTTTCCGCATAACTGTAATTCTGGAATCGCACTATCAGCTTTGTCGCTCTTTCCTATATCCTCTACGATAAGGACTCCACACCTGTACACAGTATTCCAATCTAGGTCTAACTAATGCTTTATACAGTTTGACTATCACTTCCTTGCTCCAAGGTTAAATTGTGTGGAGTAAAACTGCGAATATGACAGTAAACACAAAAATAGCTAAAAAAATACATTTATAGATTAATATTTTCATCACCACTAGCGAAGTGTGATTATATTTGTAGGGTAAGCTGAGTCATGAACATAAAGGGGCACACATAAGGATGTCGAAAAAAATGTTAAAAAGTACTTCCTGTTTGCGCTGATGATGTAATGAAACCCATGCTGTCAACGTACTTCTGCACAGTTGTCTAAGTTTTCTTGTAAATCAGTTCTAAGCGTCTTTGTTTCATTTCGGAAAACAATAGCTATCACACTCGCCTTTAACACGTGATTGTAACAGTTCCAGCCGGCGTATGAGCGTTTAGGGCAGGGATGATGTGGTCGACGACTCTGAGAACAAAGGTACCTGAATGTGCCACTCTCCGTCTCGACATTACGCCAAGGTCACTCACCGTCTCGATACTACGCCAAGGTCACTCACCGTCTGGGTACTAAGTCAACAAAGGAAAACAGGGGTTTGGGGGAAAGAATGTGTCTAGTACAGGTAGGGACTAGGTGCTGACCAATCTGGTGTTCCGATTTGGGTAGTGTGGGATTAGTGACAAGTAGAGGCCAGCAGAGCTTGCTGCAATATTTTGAGTGGCAGGAATTCAGAGTCATTCATTCTAATAACAACTACATGGAGGTAGATCCAAACTAGGTGATGGCTGGAGCAAACATCCCCCGTAGGTCGATTGGACAGCTCTGAAACTGCTTGAGACAATATAATACTAGACAAAGTTTAACTCAGGAAACTGACCATAGAGAGAGAGAGAGAGAGAGAGAGAGAGAGAGAGAGAAAGAGAGAGAGAATTTAGTTAGGAGTCTGTTTAGCTCGCCGACTTTATAGAAGAGCGATTGATAAGCTGTTTTACGAATGTTAGTGAGATAGAATGGAATACCGAATGGCTCAACCAGCGTACGCCTTTGAGTCTTGGCCAGTCGCTCTATAAGGTGTGTGTTGGACACCCTGTGTCTAGAAGAGATTTGAATGTGCGTTGAACGTGCAGGACATCTTGTGAACGATATATGTCCTGAATGGTTACACGAGTGTACAGATCGCCTAGGAGAGATCTAGATGTGTGTGTGTGTGTGGTGTGTGAAGGACGCCGAAGGAACGATGTATGTTCCAGCGTGTGTATACGCAGATCGATTGAGTGTGTGTGATCCCATGTGAGTATACGTTGAATAGATTGAATGTATAATGTCAAGTTCACCCGCCTGAGGAGATCTGAGTGTGAGTGAATGCACAGAATACGGTAGTGAAAACGAGTTTTTGAGAGTGTGTTGAGGATGCAGATAAGAGTAGGTGAGTGTACGGCTAGAGCTGGGTTGGATTAGTCTGGAGCAACATTCAATAGCTTATGCTTTATAACTCCGCGTATCTATTTAGATAAGATGTATTTCTGGTGTTGTTTGTAATCTCATTGTACCCACTTTAATAGTTATTGTATGAGTAAGATGTTATAAATATGCCACCTGCTGCGTGCTATGTTATTTGCTGTGCGTGGTCATAAATGATGTGGAAACATGTGTAACATTCTAGATAGGAAAAACCCCAGTGAAAACCTGGACTCTGCTACATGACCTTGAGCGCACTTACAGGAGAGCTCCTTTTTTATTGAAATAGTAACCAGATTGAATAGCCTATTATTGGTCAAAGAATTACGCAGATGTGTTTTAATTCTTGTCAATGTACTCATTGAACGTTCTGTAGTAGTCGAGCTTACAGGAATACTGAGACTCAGTTGCAGCAAGTTGCTCGTTTGTCCATTCACTCTTTGGCGTCGTTATTTACAATTAAACAAAAACTTAACGTTTTTATACTGGTTTAGAAAACTCTGCAGAGCTTTACAAATTTACCAGTTCATTGTTCACGTGCTATAAAGTTGAACATTTTAGGATATGTGTTTTAAATTTTTTTAAATTAACTGTCAGAAAAATATTTTTTTAGTCTGTGTTAATTTTGCATGGATTATGAGTTCAACGAGTGTAACTTTGTCAAATTTGAGAATCGTTTTTCTAACTGAAATTATGTTGGAGTCAAGAACTTCACGATACTCAATAAAATAATAACATTCAAATCGCAATCACACAGCTTAACAAAACTGCACTGAAATAATAACTTAAACACACTTTTAGAGTTTGGATTAAACACAATTTAAATGCTGTCAGATGATGTAATAACAACAATGTTATCCAACCCTGCCCATAACCCTAATCCTAATCCTAAACCTAACCATAAACTCGTCACGGAAGAATAGCCTAATTTGTTGGCTGACAAAATGTGGCTTCCTAATGATGACTTCTAGCTACCAATATACCTGATTCCTACGCTGTGTTAAGCTGGACACAATCTGCCTACCTTTCCAATAATAACTGATAAAGTCACTTTCCGGTTTCGCACGTTTGCTAAAATGTCACTACGCTTAAATAAAATTGACCATTCAAATTTAAATACCAAATTTATTTCACATCTGCTTTATGCACAGGTATTTCTTCTTTAATTCTTCAAAACTGTTTGGGATAGCTCAGCCTAACCTGTCTATTCTAACACTTCGCTACTGTTCATCGTTATACCTCGCTGAAACCCATGACGGTTTCTTGTGGAACGCTAGGGTACAGGTGAGCCCCGCTGAAAAGCGTTGCTCTTAGCACACGTAATGAGGGTAACACAATGCCAAGATCAATTTATAAATAAATAGCAAAAGCACGAGAGTCCACAATGTTATTTAACAGAAGAATGTTAAGAATTTAATTGCCAGCGTAAAATAGAGGACTCCAGTCATGTGGAAAACGGTTTAATGGCATCAGATGTTTGCAACAAACAAACACAAAATTGAAATATGGGGTTCCCGGGTGTTTTTCAGTTTTACAAAAAAGAACTCACTGGCCGAGTGATTTACATGTCTGGCTTCTGACCATTAAGGAAAACGTTCAAAACCCAGTTAAAACATGTTTTTTCTAACGCAGAGAACATAAACATATAGTATATGCACTCCGTGGCGAATATAGAGCAAGCGGCCTTATATATTCATCTACATAAATCCTTCTAGTGAATTTCCTCAATGAGAATCAACTCCGTCCATAAAGTAATGTTAAATGTTATTGTTAACGAAGAGAAGAATATATCACACTTTGGAGACGGTAAGACAAGGTTGCGGTGGAAGTGATGGTTATAGCACACTTTGGAGACCGTAAGACAAGGTTGCGGTGGAAGTGATGGTTATAGCACACTTTGGAGACCGTAAGACAAGGTTGCGGTGGAAGTGATGGTTATAGCACACTTTGGAGACGGTAAGACAAGGTTGCGGTGGAAGTGATGGTTATAGCACACTTTGGAGACGGTAAGACAAGATTGCGGTGGAAGTGATAGTTATAGCACACTTTGGAGACGGTAAGACAAGGTTGCGGTGGAAGTGATGGTTATAGCACACTTTGGAGACGGTAAGACAAGATTGCGGTGGAAGTGATAGTTATAGCACACTTTGGAGACGGTAAGACAAGGTTGCGGTGGAAGTGATGGTTATAGCACACTTTGGAGACCGTAAGACAAGACTCCTGGGGAAGTGATGGTTATAGCACCCGATAGAGCAGACAAGACAAGACTGCTGGGGAAGTGATGGTTATAGCACCCGATAGAGCAGACAAGACAAGACTGTTGGGTCTGGGGAAATGAAGGTTATAGCACCCGATAGAGCAGACAAGACAAGACTGCTGGGGAAGTGATGGTTATAGCACCCGATAGAGCAGACAGGACAAGACTGCTGGGGAAGTGATGGTTATAGCACCCGATAGAGCAGACAAGACAAGACTGCTGGGGAAGTGATGGTTATAGCACCCGATAGAGCAGACAAGACAAGACTGCTGGGGAAGTGATGGTTATAGCACCCGATAGAGCAGACAGGACAAGACTGCTGTGGAAGTGATGGTTATAGCACCCGATAGAGCAGGCAAGACAAGACTGCTGTGGAAGTGATGGTTATAGCCCAATATGGAGCAGGTGAGACAAGACTGCCTATGAAGAGATAATACAAGACAGCTAGAGGACACGTGACCGTTTAGTACCATGGCATATTAAAAGTCAATCATTAATAAAAATCGATAGTGACTTGATTCTCTGCAGTTTTGTGATCGCATATGCCAGTAAGGATGACGTTAATGGCACATATAAATATGTGATTGGAATATATATAAATGTATATAAATCTTACGTACTTCTTCTTCTGTTTTCGTTTTAGCGTCAGGTTATGAAGATATCACTAGAACGAGCCGCGCTCTGTGCTTCATGCACAGTGGCATTCACGGCCCCAGATATTTCCGTAAGCCGCCTTTTTCGTGGTCTGCTTTGACTTTGAATCCGTTGTATCAAAACAGCATTGATTGTGTGGGCGGGAGGGGGGGGGGGGGTGGTGCGGAAAAAGGGGGGGGGGGAGCTGTATGGTTGTAGTCATGTAACTTGGCTGAACCATTTTAGTTACGGTCTTTTAATGTAGTCTAATACTGGTGTTGTTCCAACCAGTTCTCCTAATGTCATCGTTGCTGATCACGTCTCTTCTTGTTACACCCAATATTCTTCGCAGATATTACATTTCTATTGTTATGATTTGTTGTTTTAACTTACAGACGAGCCGTTAAAACCACTTAAAGTGTTTTCATAGAAAATATGTCGAAGACACTGTGTTGCTATGGCAACTTTTAGGATATTGAAAAAGTGTCTATCAGTGAGAGAAGTCTCAAATTATTCAACGTATTTGTGGCTCGTTACACTACTATACGGTAATAACGTTACACTACTACACGGTAAGAACGTTGTACTACTACACGGAAAGAACGTTAAACTACTACACGGTAATAACGTTACACTACTACACGGTAATAACGTTACACTACTACACGGTAATAACGTTACACTACTACACGGTAAGAACGTTACACTACTTCACGGTAATAACCAACTTAGCAGATCAACACGCATAAGCCCCAACAGATCGAGATAACATCTCATCATCATCATCATGTATCATGTCGTATGTCGAACATCGTTCTCCTCACAGCCAGCCGATGTTAATCTCCGTCTGCAGTCAATCTTCCCGCCTGCTCCATGTTCCTGCTTAGAGTATCCTTGATGTCTTGTATCCACCTTCGCATTGGTCGACCCCTGCGTCGCCTTGCAGGTACCATGCCCTCCATGACCGTTTTTTCCAGTCCGTCATGCCGGAAAATGCAATTTCCGAAACATAAAATTGTTCATGAACCAGTTTTCTTCAACATTCAGGTCTTCTAGGATGGTTTTATTTGTCACTTTCTTTATCCAAGGAATTTTTAGGATTTTTCTGTAACATTTTGTTTCGAGCGCTCCAATTTTCTTCCTTGCTACTTGTGTCATAGTCCCTGTCTCGCCCCTAAACATTGTCACAGGGAATATGCATGTTCTCAGGATGTTCAGTTTTAGTTGCTTGTTAGTATTATGCCATAAATTGTGCAGGTTGTTTAGCTTCTCCCTCGCCATGGCCAAACGACTTCTAGTATCTTTTAAACAGATAAAACATAAATTAAACCAAAAAAAGTCACAAAAATGTGAAGTACTTATGAATGTGCTCGCTGAACTGATAAAATGGCTGCGGGTCACCTGCTCTACAAAAAATAACTACACCATAGCCGATCTCTGGCCCAGATGGGAAGGGAGGAGGAGGGTTTGTCCGCGGACCAGCTCCCAAACTCAATAAAACTTATCTTGCTACAACAACATCAACCAACACATCCGACGAGCCGACCTTGACGAAGAAAGGTTATTGAACTGGGTATATGACGTCGGCCAGCCAAAACCTAATGGAGACTATTTTGCTTCTATTAATAAGGATAACTTCTAAACTCGGCAACTGGTATGTGAGGATTGTGTGATAGGAGGAGTAAATAACTCAAATTGCTAGAGAGGGAAAGCAAAGTGTCAAATCCGAATCCTTGAACTCAGCGAAATAAAATTCAAACAGGCACGTAAAGTATAGTTAACATCAGCGGAACAAATCATACATTCAGGTCACAAAGAATAGAATGCCCAGAACTCACATTGAAGGAGTATTACTTAAGGCAGCAGCTGGTCCAGAGTGTTCTTATTGAGTGACATATAGCTGGATCAATAATTGTCCTGTAATTCTTTAGGACAACAAATAAAATGCATGAACTAAACGCCATACATTGCTACTCTCAGTTCAGTTCGAGTGCCATCTCCGCATCGAAGGTCGGCTGCAATGGATCTCCAGTGTGCTCTTTCTCTTGCCGTAATGATGCAATCTGGCATGCTTATTTCCAGTCCATCTCCTGATGTTATCCACCAACTTAAAACGTTGTCTGCCTCTCGAACGACGGCCTTCCACCCTACACCCTAGCGTCGGCTTCAACAATGAGGTGTGCCTTGTTATATGACCAAAATAACCCAATTGTCTAACCCTGATTTCGGTCATTAATCCTCTTTTCACCCTCACATTTTTCAGTACCTCCAAATTTGTTTTCTTCTCTTTCCAAGAAATGCGACCCAATCTTCTATATACCCACATTTCGAAGGCTTCAATACTCTTTTCCAACTTGTTATTCATTGTCCATGTTTTTGCGCAATAAAGTAGTGACGAGTATACATAACACCTGACAATTCTCATTTTCAAATCCTGATTTATCTGTTTGGATGTCAGTATGTGTCGCATGTAGCAGAATATTATCTTGGCCACACCCATTCTCTTTCTGATTTCTTTTTCACAGCTGCCATCTTTTCCTTTCTTAAATGACCTAGGAGAAACTCTGTACATGTTTCAGTAGTTGATCTTGTATTATTTATCTGCATACATGTTCTTGTCAGTTTTCTCAATTATCATAGTCTTTGTTTTCTTTATGTTTGTGTCCAACCCAAACTTTTGACTTATTTCGTATATTGTTGCCATAAGCTGCTACTCTACAACTAACGAAAACGAAGAATCAATTACCGAAAGGGCAGATATCAAATTGGCAAATCTAAAACCTGGAAAACTAGAAATCCTTATATCCAAACAGGCACATTATACCTACTGCCAGGTAGTCAAAGCTATCCGTAGTAAAGTTTTGTTACTTACCGTGACTTCTAGGTCGGGGGGGGGGGGGGGGTGAGGGGGAGGGTAAATGGTGTATAGAGTAGATGTTGCTGTTAATGCCACTCGTACTTCACATACAGACTTTCTTTAGTGGTGTGTTACAGTGGCTCTTCTCACATCCTGCTGCGTACTTGAGAAGGTGGACTGAGGTTCGCCTGACTGTAGTGCATTGCTAGGCACTTTAGTAAGTTCATAACTAGGGAGATTACAGTGCCAATCCCCACCTCGTTACCCAGACTGCCATCAAACAGCTTGTTTCCAGGTCTTGATCAGTATATGTTACCAGACCCTAACATAATCTAATCCATATGTTTCGCTGGCTTCAACTAACATAGTCTAATCCATATGTTTCACTTGACTCCCAACTAATATAGTCTAATCCATATGTTTCACTTGACTCCCAACTAATATAGTCTAATCCATATTTCTCATTAGACTCCAACTAATATAGTCTGATCAGTATGTTGTACCACACCCTGACTAATATACTCTAATCCATATGTTTCACTTGACTCCAACTAACATAGTCTGATCAGTACGTTTTGCCTGACATAGTCCTCTCTCCCCGGTGTATTGGGTATTCTTCTACTTTTTCTCCCTTTGCTTTGTACGCCTTTATGAGTCAACTTGAATGCATGGTTATTCAGTAGCCAAGGATGGGTATTTCTCAAACATTGCATAAAACCGACTTTTGAAAAGTCAAGTAATAGCTGTACAGTTACCAACGAATATCTGTTTGGAAATGGTAGACAAAAAACAGAATGCACAGAATAGGCTAGAGATAAGCAGTTTATCATGCTCCAGACACCAGGCGGCCAACGGATAGCAAGATAATGAAATTGGATTCTCCTGGACCTGGGAAGTTTGTGTTATTATCAATTGTTACAGCTTGAAACTAAACTGAAACTAAACTGAAACTACGCTGAAACTGGAAACTTGAAAATAAATTGATGATGGCATCTAGTAAGTGATTGTAGTTCCTTAAGTGGCTTCCTATTTGTGGTAGAACACTTAGACAGCATGAACAAGAGGAACGCATAACGGTACGGAGAACACGAATAAACGTTAACACAGCTCGGTCTGATGGGCTAAGAGGATTTTCTCTCAAGCTTCCAACATTCTGTGAAATTGACAGTCTGAAGCGGCTCTGTTCTAGTGGGTAGATTGAGTAAGCTTGGGTATTAATTAAATAGACTGTTTAATGTCACTGAAGGTGCCACATTTATGTTCCGTCTGTTCTAGTCTGCGTGCCATGTAATTCTGTCGTCTGCTTATTTCTTGTGTTTACAGATCGCTGTCAGTTGCTTTTGTTTATATTCTTTGAGTTTGTGGAATTTTAATAACGTGTTAGACTAGTACCCACGTTTCCTAATTCTATCTTCTATTAATATCCCGGAGGCAGGGTGGAAAAGGGGGGGGGGGGTGGTAAATTAAAGGCTGGTGTAAGTATCGTCTGAATAATGAGAAATGCTTGCACCTACTCCAGGTGTCATCTATGCTCACTAACACCGCTTAGGCAAATGTCAAGCAGCAGGCCTAAAAAAGGAACCAGTTCTCCAAGATTAATGGAGGGTAGAATTTTAGACTAAGAGCAAGGTAACCTTAAAGAAATCTTTAGCAGAGCAGGTGCTCCAATAGGTGCGACAGATGCTGGGTCCACCTGAGCGTGTACCCAGATTCCTATCGAGACCTGACGCAGAGGACACACGCTGGTTAAAGAAGGGACTCCAGTAAGACCACAGCATGCTTGACCCAGGGATGCATCACAACATTTAAGTTGCCGTGTACCCTCGTTCGGCGAGCGCAGTTAAGGGGAGTACCCACTGACATATATGGACAACTCTGAGAATGAACAGAGGAGGGCACTCACTTGCGCTGGCAGTCAGACAGTACTGACAAAGACAGAGAAAATAAACGTGAATGTGGAAGTCACGGGGAAATCACCACGTTATGTTCCCAAGAAATCATGCCAACTAATTCTAGAGGAACTTTAAGATCTGATGGTCAAAGCCCCATGCCATCCAATACTAGAGGGAATAAGATCTGATAGTTAGAGCCCCATGCCAGTCAAAACTAGAGGAACTTAAAGATCTGATGGTCAGACTCCCATGACATCCACAACTAAAGGGACTCAAAGATCTGATGGTCAGAACCCCATGACATCCACAACTAAAGGGACTCAAAGATCTGATGGTCAGACTCCCATGACATCCACAACTAAAGAGACTCAAAGATCTGATGGTCAGACCCCCATGACAGCCACAACTAAAGGGACTCAAAGATCTGATGGTCAGACCCCCATGACAGCCACAACTAAAGAGACTCAAAGATCTGATAGTCAGAACCCCATGCCAGCCACAACTAAAGAGACTCAAAGATGTGATGGTCAGAACCCCATGACAGACAGATTAAGCTGCGACCAAGATCATGACAACTTACAAGTGATGACGGCCGAAAGTCTGAAGGTATGAAGTGGAATACCCTGGTACAGGTAGGAAATTAGGAATTGGAATTTGGAACACACGGAGCCTGTACAAAGGGAAACCTCACATACTTCAGAGGTAAATAGGAAGGACTGAAGTGGGCATATTTGCGAGTATCTGAGCACAAGTCGTCTAGTCAAGATCCCTTCAACATCCAGACAGACGGATGTTTTATATTCTCAGGGAAAGAAAACAATGGATGTGGCCAAGCTGGTTTTCTTCTAACGCAATGGTCGTCTGCATCTTAGCTCGGCTGCAACCCGCTCAACGATCGTATCCTTGCAAACATTTTGAAGATGAAAGGAAGAAACATTACGATAATACAGGTTTACGCGCCGACAGCAGCAGTAGAGGATGAAGAAAGAATATATATAGATTATATAATGATTTACATAAGACCATCAAGAAAGGGGAGGCAAGAGACATCGTGGTAACCATCAGGAATTTCAACGCACAATTAGAAAAAAAAGTGCAGAGAAAAAAAAGAAAAATTACAGGGACCATTTGGGTTAGGCACATGAACGAAAATGAAAATAAATTAATGGAGTTCTGCCTAGAGAACAACCTCTCAATCACAAAAACGTTATGATAGAGAGCTATCAGGGATCGGGTGTC
Organism: Ariolimax columbianus; assembly: GCA_036924085.1. Taxonomy (NCBI): domain Eukaryota; kingdom Metazoa; phylum Mollusca; class Gastropoda; order Stylommatophora; family Arionidae; genus Ariolimax; species Ariolimax columbianus. The sequence continues at coordinate 5,298,346 of JAVGWX010000009.1, forward strand.
TTACAGGTCGGCTGTCAGAGAGCTATCAGGGATCGGGTGTCTTTCAGGTCGGCTGTCAGATAGCTATCAGGGATCGGGTGTCTTACAGGTCGGCTGTCAGAGAGCTATCAGGGATCGGGTGTCTTAAATGTCGGCTGTCAGAGATCTACCAGGGATCAAGTGTCTTACAGGTCGGCTGTTAGAGAGCTATCAGGGATCAAGTTTCTTACAGGTCGGCTGTTAGAGAGCTATCAGGGATTGAGTGTCTTACAGGTCGGCTGTTAGAGAGCTATTAGGGATTGAGTGTCTTTCAGGTCGGCTGTTAGAGATCTACCAGGGATCCAGTGTCTTACAGGTCGGCTGTTAGAGAGCTATCAGGGATCGAGTATATTACAGGTCGGCTGTTAGAGAGCTATCAGGGATTGAGTGTCTTACAGGTCGGCTGTTAGAGAGCTATCAGGGATCAAGTGTCTTACAGGTCGGCTGTCAGAGAGCTATCAGGGATTGAGTGTCTTACAGGTCGGCTGTTAGAGAGCTATCAGGGATTGAGTGTCTTTCAGGTCGGCTGTTAGAGATCTACCAGGGATCCAGTGTCTTACAGGTCGGCTGTTAGAGAGCTATCAGGGATCGAGTATCTTACAGGTCGGCTGTTAGAGAGCTATCAGGGATTGAGTGTCTTACAGGTCAGCTGTTAGAGATCTACCAGGGATCCAGTGTCTTACAGGTCGGATGTTATATCATGGGGGCGAAGTTCGGCATGGAATATGTTACATGATGATGATAGTTATTGTCCCTATTCTATTTCCACATTTTGCCATATCCCATATGTTCCTGCTCGCTGTTTCTTGCCCACCTATGTGTTTGACCAAGCACATCTTGTTGAACCCACCTATGTGTTTGACCAAGCACATCTTGTTGAACCCACATATGTGTTTGACCAAGCACATCTTGTTGAACCCACCTATGTGTTTGACCAAGCACATCTTGTAGAACCCACCTATGTGTTTGACCAAGCACATCTTGTTGAACCCACCTATGTGTTTGACCAAGCACATCTTGTTGAACCCACCTATGTGTTTGACCAAGCACATCTTGTTGAACCCACCTATGTGTTTGACCAAGCACATCTTGTTGAACCCACCTATGTGTTTGACCAAGCACATCTTGTTGAACCCACCTATGTGTTTGACCAAGCACATCTTGTTGAACCCACCTATGTGTTTGACCAAGCACATCTTGTTTAACCCACCTATGTGTTTGACCAAGCACATCTTGTTGAACCCACCTATGTGTTTGACCAACCACATCTTGTTGAACCCACCTATGTGTTTGACCAAGCACCCCTTAGTGAACGGAATATTGTTGATAATGAAAAACGTCTTGATGTCTCTCGTTATTATGCACCCATTATGGTATTATATTATCATCCTGACCGATAATTATCCTGAATTTACCCTTACAGTAACTATCTCTATCATCCCTATGTTCTCACACTATCTAAACGATCATTCTATTCTCACACGCCCTACCCCTGTCTTCATTACATCCGTTAAGCAGACGTATATTTACACAACCTGATAACATGAGACATGCGCCACAACTATCCAAGATAAATGACCCCCCTCCCCAGTTTCTAGCACTACTTATACACTTTGTTACCTTTCCCGTTCTGCTCTCATTTCTCTGTAATAACATTTTAAACTATTCCCCACCCATGTTAGTGAGCCGACACTTGAAAGGTCAAACGATAGCCCCCACGTATCTTCCCTAGTCTCTGAAGTGAGTAAAGTAGACACACAAGCACGCGCGCAGACAGGACTTGAGAATAGACGTTTAAAAAGGCCAGCCACCAGACAGAAAACACGGCTCCGATGAAATAAAATGAGATGCTTTTGGGCATAACAGGTTCATGTTTTTATCTTTTCTTTTATGAGGTGAAGTGGGAGCATTATTGTCAACTCATTAAGGGAGGCCGTGATCCACTTGCCAATACTTACTATCTGCTAGATGTCAAATCAGTTTCCATAACTGAATCGATAATACGGTCTTTAGCCACGGGCAATCTCTCAATAAACTTTAGAGCGGAAATAGAAGCTTTTAAGATCTCAGCAAAAATGATATTTGTAAAACAAAAACCATTTACATGGGAAAATCGTAATACTAACTGATGTACAGTCAGCCATACCGACACTCAAATCGGAGTACTAACTGATACAGTGAGCCATAGCGACACTCAAATCGTGATACTAACTTAACTACAGTCAGCCATAGTGACACTCAAATCGGGGTACTAACCTATGTACAGTCAGCCATAGCGACACTCAAATCGGGGTACTAACTTATGTACAATCAGCCATAGCCACACTCAAATCGTGATACTAACTTATGTACAGTCAGCCATAGCCACACTCAAATCGTGATACTAACTTATGTACAGTCAGCCATAGCCACACTCAAATCGGGGTACTAACTGATACAGTGAGCCATAGCGACACTCAAATCGTAATACTAACTGATGTACAGTGAGCCATAGCGAATGATAAGAAAAGTATCATGTCCCAGACTAAACAATTAATGATAACAGAAGTATCCTGTCCCAGACTAAACAAGCAATGATAACAGAAGTATCCTGTCCCCGACTAAACAAGCATTGATAACAGAAGTATCCTGTCCCAGACTAAGCAAGCAATGATAACAGAAGTATCCTGTCCCAGACTAAACAAGTAATGATAAGAGAAGTATCCTGAGTCCCAGACTAAACAAGCAATGATAACAGAAGTATCCTGTCCCAGACTAAACAAGTAATGATAAGAGAAGTATCCTGAGTCCCAGACTAAACAAGCAATGATAACAGAAGTTTCATGTCCCAGACTAAACAAGCAATGATAACAAAAGTATCCTGTCCCAAACGAGCAATGATAACTGAAGTATCCGGTCCTAGTCTAAACGAGCAATGCTAAGAGAAATATCCAGGCCCAGACTAAGCAAGCAATGATAACAGAAGTATCCTGTCCCAGACTAAACGAGCAATGCTAAAAGAAGTATCCTGAGTCCCAGACTAAACAAGCAATGATAACAAAAGTATCCTGAGTCCCAGACTAAACAAGCAATGATAACAAAAGTATCCTGAGTCCCAGACTAAACAAGCATCGATAACAGAAGTAGAAAAGAAGTTTCTATCCAAGCTCTCACCGAGTTACACTTGAATAAAATACTGAACTGGTCATTGAACGGGCCCTTGATAGATCTGGCGATAGCGAGACGTTTACTCATGAAACCCAGACAGAGAAAAATGGTAGACAGAAAAACAAGACATACACGCCTAGAGATAAGTAGTTTATCTTGTCAAAGCATCAGACAGAAACCCGACGAGAAGACATCAAATTAGATGCCATTGGACATACAAGATTTCTGTTTTTATCATTTTTTCTCAACTTTAAACAGGAACACTCGAAAGGAAATTGATGGTGAAACCTTGTGAGCGAGGGGTGGTAACTCCTTTTGTGGTGGATCACTCGAGCGTCTACAACAAGATGAGACCACACCAAAGAAGAGAATATTCACAGACGTGTCTGATTTAAGTGCAGCCCGTTGTGATGGCATAAGAGGGTTCTCTCTCACGTTTTAAACATTCTGTGAAATCGCCAGATACTTGAACGGGTCAAATGCGAGGCTCTCAGACTATGGACCCGCCTGTTGCATGGAGACACACAAGTCAATAGTCATTTTCTGCTGCCTGCAGCAAAAACTGCAATAAAAGGCAATTATACAAGTACTACCCTAAACAATAAACACAGTAACTAATGAAGTTAGAATATACTTTTATACATGTGAGAAAAGCTGTTATTCCCAAAAAATTGCACAACTCACTTTGTCAGATATTATGCCTTTCGACATTTGCTTCACCGATATACGAGATAGAATTTTTGCAATGCTTATTGGCCAGCAACAGTAGTTCTTGGCTTTGTTGATGGTGTGGCTTATCTCTACCACAACCATGACAAGATGCACAATAACAACTGTGTTTGATGAAGTCACTGATATTTAAACTGAGATACATGGAGAAAATCAGCCACACTATTGTAAGAGTACATGCATGTACCGGCATTCACATTGTGGTGGAAGAAACACTTACAAATTGTGGAATCATTCATATATTTTGGTAGCAGTATGGAAAAAGTATGCGTTATGCAAAGAAATGTCAACGTAATAATACGTATATTGTGGAACTTACAGAAATGAAAGCAAAATAAGTTGAACACAAATATATCTGCAACTCCAATGTAAAGTCAGTCCTTGTGTACCGGCTCTGAAATATGGAAAAGCAAAATAATTTTTTAAATGAGTGAACTGACTTTCATAAATGAGAGCCTGCATATAATAAAAGGATTGCAATCACTTGAGAAGATCACTGGCGTGGTACTGTGGAGCTGTCTACGGATTGGGTGACATGTCACATATTGAGGAAACACGTTGACAGAATTACAAAACAGTGTCTGTTCTGGAATCTCAAGGGTAAAAGAAGTAGAGGCAACCCGAAACACAAATAGAAAAGGGAGATCGAGAGGAGATTAAAGAAAATAGAAATCGTGTATAGAGCCTTAGAGGATGCCTTAACCCAGAACAACTTGACATGGGTCTGTTCGTCTTCTTCTTCTTTCTAATCAGCTTCCCTGAGTGATTAGCTCTTGGGGGTTCAAAATAAAAGTTCTGGTCCATTGGCTTTCGTTCCCAACCCGGACATAATCCTGGTATCTAACGCCTTCCCAACCCGGACATAATCCTGGTATCTGTCTCCTTCCCAACCCGAACATAATCCTGGTATCTGTCTCCTTCCTAACCCGGACATAATCCGGGTATCTGTCTCCTTCCCGACCAAATGGAAGGATGAGGATCTATACACCACACGGAAGATTCAAGATCTGTCCACCCCAGAGAATGTTCAGGATCTGCACACACCACGGAAGGTTAAAGATCTGTCCACCACAGAGAATGTTCAGGATCTGCAGACCACAGGGAAGGTTAAAGATCTGTCCACCACAGAGAATGTTCAGGATCTGCACACAACACGGAAGGTTAAAGATCTGTCCACCACAGAGAATGTTCAGGATCTGTACACCACACGGAAGGTTCAAGATCTGTCCACCACAGAGAATGTTCCGGATCTGCACACCACGCGAATGATTCAAGATCTGTCCACCACAGAGAATGTTCAGGATCTGCAGACCACAGGGAAGGTTCAAGACATGTCCATCACAGAGAAGTTTCAGGATCTGTACACAATATGGATCTGGGAAGATTTTGATTGACTGAACAGTTCTACTCCATATAGCCATTCTATCAAAGGGGGAACTGCGATGTTTGTTTACTGTTGTTGTTTGTTTACTGTTGTTGTTTGTTTACTGTTGTTCTACTTTCGGAAGTGAATTGCTGTGGTCGACAGGTCAACTCGCTTCTCAAAGTTATGAACAGATCCCACAAGTTTCAAACGACCCATTGTCTCAAGAGGGCTAGATTCATTCAAAAACATCATTATGCCTGCTGCTACTAGATCCATTCAAGAACAGCATTACTGTCTACTAGATCCATTCAAGAACAGCATTACTGTCTACTAGATCCATTCAAGAACAGCATTACTGTCTACTAGATCCATTCAAGAACAGCATTACTGTCTACTAGATCCATTCAAGAACAGCATTACTGTCTACTAGATCCATTCAAGAACAGCATTACTGTCTACTAGATTAATTCAAGAACAGCCTTACTGTCTACTAGATCCATTCAAGAACAGCCTTACTGTCTACTAGATCCATTCAAGAACAGCATTACTGTCTACAACTATTAGATCCTTTCAAGAACAGCATTACTGTCTGCAACTACTAGATCCATTCAGGAACAGCCTTACTTTCTGCTGCTAATAGACATTTAATGGCAGGAGTGGAGAGCCCTATTCCATTCTTTATATCTCAGAACGCCGTTATTAAACAGTTCGTGGATCGAATCTTTCCTCATTGGGACTTGTTCTCTCCAATCCTCAATATTAGTTTTGAGAAGGTTTATTTTCGTGTTTTTATTTTTGCCGCAATGCTAAAATCAAATGTTTTATCGATATCTTGGAGATGTGTTTTTTTTGCCGCAATGCTAAAATCAAATGTTTTATCGATATCTTGGAGATGTGTTTTTTTTGCCGCAATACTAAAATCAAATGATGTTTTGTTGATATCTTGGAGATGTTTTTTTTTTAAAGTCAAACTAATTTCTGTGATGCCAATTTGTCTACATCCCCCCCCCCCCCCCTCCACCTCACACCTCCTTTCCCCCTTTCTTCTTCTTTTCTCAAATGTAAGTCAGAAACGTTCATAAAATTGTTCTAACAATGTTGTGACTCCAAACAACCCGTTAAAAGGAATTACAAAAGAAAATAAGTTAAACGAATTTATTTTCGACTACCTTTTGAAAATAGCCAAATCTATGTCAATTTTCTATAACAAATGCCAATTTGGTAGTCCTGTATCGCAACTTCGAAAGCTGAAGAAGGCTTTGTAGAAGACAAACACACACACACAGACAAAAACACCTACAACAAACACACACACATACACACCCACACACACAATACGCTGGGAAACACTCACACTAACTCTGTTTCTCAAACACACACATACACACACAGACAAACACACAGACACACACACACACGTGCACACACACACACACACATATACAGACACACACACACAGGCACATACGCATACACACGCACACAACACACACACTAGGAAACACTCACACTATCTCTATTTCTCAAACACACACACGCTAAGAAACAAATGCCCCCCCCCCCCTTTTTTTTAAAACTCCATAATAAAGACAAAAACAAACTGGCAAAGCTTGTCCCACACAACTCATCTTCCATTTGAAAGGTATTCATCAAATCATCATCTAAATACTTATGGCCAATCGAGCCTACATTTACGCGTTCATTTGCAGAGTTATTTGGTGGTAAATGAACCAACGTCATCATGTTATATCTCCCATCGGAAACATATTATTACTCTCCATATTACGTAATTAACTGACGAAACGACACAATTTTAAGGGAATTCTAAATAACTAACTGTAACTTGTTCTGTCTCTTGTCATAACCCTTTGAAACACAGATTAAGCTCGAAAAAGTATTGATCAGTATTTTTATAGCTGAAGCCTTAAAATATTGTAGCTTTTAAAACAACGCTCGTAGAAGGAAGTAATATTTTTTTCTGGATTGACGGGAAACATTGTACTTGCGCACACATTTCAATCCTCTTCCACAAACTTCAACATTTATCACTAACAAAGGTAGTAGTCAGCTCGGCTCAAGATTCCGTGCATCCAAGAGGCTCCAAGCGTTACAACTGTCACAGATGTATGCAGAGCAGTCTGTAGAAGCTGATCCACTGTTCTGGGATAAATATTACAGATACACAAATACGAAGTTTCAATCTCGAATTTATGATACAAATACAACCGTGCTGAAAGAATGTCATGTTCGTCACACCTATGGTAGGGTAGTCACGCTTGATAAAATATCTTCAGACCAGCGGTTCAAACACTTGTTTCTGTCCAATGTACCATTAATTAGTGTACCAAATTGTGTTACACGTCCCATCCCCCCCCCCCCCCCCCACCCCGACAGAAAGAAGACCTACTTAACAGTTGCAGGGCGCTGAAAATATTGGAATGTGACATGGCACCCTGTAAACCAGCCACGGCAGCCAGTTTGGGAGCCACTGCATTAGACCACAGAGGGCCAACAATTCTCAGGAAGTAAAGGAATAATGTGACAAACATTGGCATGCCTGATCTAATATTATCCGCAGACAGTTAGTAATACATTAAGATGTGCTGCTCCAGAGACCTCTTAGGTGAAGTGTTACTACTGTTAACGATGTCACGTTTTCACGGTCTAGTGCGCGTGGCTGAACTTCCCGAGATTGACGTCATTTGTCCTAGTTGCAGACAGTCTGTTTTGATGACTGTGTAATGAAAGCACGAGAGAATAATGGACTACAACACGTCACCTGCCTGGTCAGCAAAATGCACAATAGAGCACTCACACGCTGTGTGACGTCCCTACAACCTCTTGCGGTTATGAAAAAGACAAGACACAGCAATAAACGGATGTTATTCAACTTTTAAATACTTACTGTCAGTGCCAAGCACCACGTTATACAGTATGCATTCAGTATTCAGTGACATGAATTCACTTTTTGTATTGCTCCAGAATGTCGCACCTGTTGCGTGTTTCCTGGAAGTTGGGGCAGGCCTACATGTGGTCTGGGTCCTGTATTGCGCCACAGTCACATTTGTCATAATTAGTGTATCCCCATCGTTTCATATTCCTCTTGCGCCGTGAACATCAGTTTGGAGCCGGTTCAGCGACTCCCATATTGTGTGTGGTAGATGATGTCCGGGAGCAGGTTCCTCCAGAAGTTTCATCTCTGTAGCCTGCATCAATTCGTGCCATCTCTTGATACGGTGACTTTTACGGTTTGTATGTACGTGCTGCGTTGATTTTATGAACTTTTAAATAGAGACTGGACTACGTCTGCTAGCTTCTGTGGCACACCGGCTTAATCAAAGGGCCTTTATCACAATGTGGATGGCTTGACTCTCACCTTGTGACAACACTTTGTGTAATATGTAGAACATTATTTCTGTGCCATTCGTTATGAACAAAACGATTTAGTCCTGGTCATGCTACGTTCCCAACCTATTAGAAGTCACACCCCCGCTGCCTTGTGGGATACCTGTTCACAGGAAAGGCTTCGGGAGTAAACTCTGGGGAAAAGACTGCATCCTATGCTATCTCCAATAGTCTTGATAATGTCTTGCCACTGGTCAAAGGTAGCTCAGGACGAGAGAGTGAGGTTGACATATTTAACAGACCATGCTCACTTTAATCCAAATCACAGCACAAGTCACAGACACAGCAAAATGGAGAGAATGTCCACACGGCTGAACAAAGAAAGTGGTCTTCATCATAGGTGATGGACGAACATCTAACATCAGGCGGAGAAGGTAACAATAAGAACAGTTTACCTGTTGTGTGACTCGCAAGCTTGTAAACTTGTCTATATGTGGCCCTCGTTCTGGTCTAACGTGTCTATATGCGGCCCTAGTGCTGGTCTAACGTGTCTATATGCGGCCCTCGTGCTGGTCTAACGTTTCTATATGCGGCCCTCGTGCTGGTCTAACTTGTCTATATGCGGCCCTCATGCTGGTCTAACGTGTCTATATGCGGCCCTCGTGCTGGTCTAACGTGTCTATATGCGGCCCTCATGCTGGTATTGTGTGACTATACTTGTAACGAGGGGTGGTAAGTTTGTGTGTCCTTAAAGATCGATGATTATTTTTCCTTCTCCAATGTAATGGAATCGAGATGTAATTATATAGTCTGCTGATTTGTATATTTCAAATCTTAATCTTTATTTGTGTGTCTGTTTCGAAATGTCATTTTTCATCATTTGTCCTTATTTTCTAATTGCATCTTTTAACATCGTCCTTTATCTTTGTTGCTACTGCCAGCTATCCACTTGAGGTAGGGAAAACTTATGAGGATAAAACATGTCTGGGTGTCTATCGTTATTTCTTGCTTAATCTGGTATAATTATCATATTCTCAATCTGACTCCAATAATTATCATCAAGCGTTCTTCACACTCATTATCACTGTTAACGTGATATATTCTTAATAAGACTCATCTGTTTAGCGTACCTGATAACACATTACAAGCAGCACAACTATTCAGGTATTCCATAGCTCACCGTTTATATTACTACTAACACAAATAAAGTTTGGTCAGGCAAAACATGCTGGTTAAACATGTTAGTCAGGGTCAGGCAAAACATGCTGGTCAAACATGTTAGTCAGGGTCAGGTAAACTATGCTGGTCAGACATGTTAGTCAGGGTCAGGTAAACTATGCTGGTCAGACATGTTAGTCCAACATGTTAGTCCAACATGTTAGTCAGGGTCAGGCAAAATA